>OY747700.1:11610519-12210519 GCA_963556495.2 Valencia hispanica
TATGTGTTTTAAAAAAAATCACCAAATCATGTAAAGCACCTTGAATTACCCTGCTGTCGAAAGTGTGCAATACAAATAAAATTGCCTTGCCTTAAACCAGCTGGTGGACACCGGCAATGAGGGATGCTATCGAGCTGAAGGAGTCCTATCGGGTCTTTTTGGCCTGTAGGACCCTGGAAGCAGCTGATAGGTACTGGCAGGCCAAGTGGAGTGTGGCTCGGGTGGGATGAGGGAAAAACTCAGGTGTTGGTGGAGTTCGGTGAGGTCATAGAGAACGACTTCCGTACGGCTTCAAGGCAATTCTGATCCACCATCTGGCGTCTCAGGAGGAGGAAGCAGTACACCACCAACACTTTTTTACAGTGGGGAGGGTGTGCTGCTGACCTCGACTAGGGATGTTGTCGGTTGAAGACCTCCTTAATCCCACCAGCACACCTTCCAATCTGGAAGCAGGGTCTGGGGACTTTGAGTCTGACTCTTGTCGGCTTCTTCTCATTGTATGCTCTGGAACTCTTTTTTTTTACTCAGAGAGGGGAGGGGCGCCGAACTCCAAAACCCCAGCGGGAACTGTTTCAAAATAAGACCCAGAGCTGAGAGATAGAGAGTAAAAAACAACACAAACAGATATCTTGTTTGAAAAGGACGCACCTGCAGATGGAAGCCAGACAAAATCTGACTTGCTCTCTTACAAGGCTGTACCATTTTTATTTCCAAAAGAACAAAGAACATATCACATGACTCCTCTCTCCTCCTTCTACATCTTGACAGGTCATTCATTTTCTCCAGGTCTCCTGACCGTACCATGAACTGGGTTGTAACATGAATTAGAGTTATAGCTGATCCTCCCTGCTTTCAATTCATATCTTTACTCAAGAGTTTGTTTACTTAAAACCTTCAACCCTATAAAATACTGGTAACAGAGTCATGTTTTACTACCCTGAATAATATAAACAGGCCTATTACTTCTAAAGCTTAAAAAAGATATAATTAAAACATATGTACTGCATAATAAAAAATAGCCTCAAAAAAGTAGAATACAACAAATCCCTCTTTCAATCTATTTTTCAAATAGATTGACCACTCCTCTGTACTTCCCCTTCAGGCTCCATGTGAGGGAGTAACAGATATTGACCTTGCACATTATCACCAACAGCTTTTTCAATACACTTTGTGAGCAAAGAACGTATACAAGGAATACAACAACATCCACATAACACCATAGTTGACACAAATACTGCTAAAGAAACCATTATAGACATTGCCAGAGTCTTCCATTTACCAAACATATTATTTAACAAATTGTCCCTCTTTCTAACATGATTATTCAAAATGAGAAGAGTGTCTGTTTTTTTTTCTTTATCTTTACCTTTAAGCAATATTTTTTTTCTAATTTATTATTATTGTTTTTTATGTTTTAACCTAATTCTCAATATTCTTTTAGTAAAAACAAACTCTAGCAATTGTCACCAACCCCAAAAACATCCTACAAAAACCACATCATAATGAAAAAAGAATAAGTAAAACAAAAATTAGTAGTCAATTAACCTGATTATACTTTAAACACTCCTTAAAATATTTTAGCTTATTACTAAAAAGTTTTATAAAACCGTAAATACTGAATATAAAGAAGAAAATCTTACAAATCGACTACTTAAAAATTCTTTGACACCCTCTTAGGCAGTGTCTAGCAATCTGCACCTGTAAATAAAAATTGGTTAAACAACCTGTAAAATACAAGAAAAATGATTAATAAGTGTTGTATAATATAAACAGGCCTATTACTTCTAAAGCTTAAAAAAGATATAATTAAAACATATGTACTGCATAATAAAAAATAGCCTCAAAAAAGTAGAATACAACACTCTCCAATCTCTGGTACTGAGGTGGTTCAAAAGCTCCTCGGTGGCAGGGCACTGGAGGTAGAGGAGGTTCGAAATGAGTTCCTTAAGGCTCTGGATGTCTGGCTGAGTTTGCTAACGATCTGCAATATCGTGTGGACATCTGGGGCAGTTCCCTTGGATTAGCAGACCGGGGTGGTGGTTCCCTTATTTAAAAACGGGGACCACAGAGTATGTTCCAACTACAGGGGATCACACTTCTGAGCCTCCCTGGTAAGGTCTATTCAAGGCTTCTGGAGAGGAGGGTCTAGCGGATAGTGGAACTTCGGATCCAGTGGAAGTAATGCAGTTTTTGTCCTGGCCGTGGAACACTGGACCAGCTACAAACCCTCAGCAGGGTCCTGGGGGGTGCATGGGAATTCGCCTAACCAGTCTAAGTGTGTTTTGTAGACTCGGAAAAGGCGATCAACCATGTCCCTCAGGGATTCCTGTGGGGGGTACTCCGGAAGTATGGGGTACCAGGCATTTTGATCGGTCCCTGTACGACCAGTGTCAAAGCTTGGTTTGCATTGCCGGCAGTAAGTTATGCTGGTTTCTGGAGAGAGTTGGACTCAGCCATCGTTGCCCTTTGTCACGATCTTGTTCATAAATTTTATAGACAGGATTTCCAGGCCCAGTCAAGGTGTTGAGGGGATCCGTTTTGGTGGCCTGAGGATTGCGTCTCTGCTTTTTGCAGATGACGTGGTCCTGTTGGCTTCATCAGAACGTGATCTACAGCTTTCACTGAAGCAGTTTGCAGCCGAGTGTGAAGCAGCTGGGATGAGAATCAGCACCTCCAAATCCGTGACCATGGTCTTGAGCCGGAGAAGGGTAGCGTGCACATTGTGTACTTGAAGTAAATCTGTTGAAAAGTCAGTCTGCAACTAAAATATATACTGCTAACTGACTACTTTCCAAATATTTTAAGATGGGAGATTATTATATTTAATCAGACAAATGTAGTCAGAAACAATGTAAACTATTTGAGCTTCCTTAGATAAAAATAAAAAAGAATGTGAAACAACTGAAGTAATATCCCACACATATTATAAAATAAACATGTCCAATACAATCATAAAGACGAAAAGCCCCTCAAACATGTCTTTAAATAGACTGATCTGTTGAATAAACAGCACAAACAAGGAATACATTACGCCTACAGTGATGTTCAAAACAAATGAATCAAATCCCTCCTGCAGAGCTAAAATATTTATTTAAACATTCTTAAAAATAAAATATTGAATAACCCAGAAACAGCTGCCAGTTAATTTTGATTAGCAGAAGAATCCGTAAACACATTTATAAAGCTCAAAATCTCAAGAAAAGTAAAAATCAGGAAACTATGCTGGCATTTTTAATTGGGCCATTTTCTTAAGCAAAGGCTAAGGAAAGGTTAAATAAAGTAATCTAACAAATTTATGATTGCTTCAGCAGACCCAACACATCCATTTTACAACGTCGAGTTAAACTGTCACCGAGTGATGGACTAATTCCCTCCTCTGATTCTTTTCCTGCCGTCGGCTGTTACTATTTTGGAAACATGTCCCATCTGGCCGCTCCTCACAACAATATTGCCCAATGAACTTTCATTTCCTCTGTTGTTAAATAGAAATGAATCTGCTCTCTATCACAGGTGGGAGGCACACTTAATTGACTCGTGTTAACATCTTTCCCTGGTTTGTACACCTGCTCTCTTTCTATAAGCACATTTTATCAATGCAATTTATTCCAATCCTGTGATTTGACAGGTACCCCTATGATGGACAGCCGAATAACATCGACAAACTGATCTGAGTTTAGCGCTGCCAAAGCAAGATCAAATCATTCGGGTATGTGAAGCTAGTGAGCTTTATACAACTGGTAGAATATAGCTGCAACCAGATACATACACTATATAAAAATACAGTTTTTTGTCACCCCAGAAGATTTAACCAACCCAAACGTTTTCTGTTTTAACTCAGCTAAGATTACCAGAGGGCATTTTTATTATTTTATTCAAATCAAAGATGTCTATTCACCAGAAACTTAAAAAAAAATTAATCAGGCGATGTTTCAGAAATTGAGCTCTTACTCCTCCTTGGTCTGGTTCCTCCTTGGCTGCAATTTCCAGGCCCATGATGGTGCCACGTCAAGCCTGGGAATGTCCAGCCATCAAACTATTCAGGAACTATATGACTTCTGTTTTCCAGAGATGAACAAGCTGGCAATCTTGAGAATCTAACCCTAACTGCTTGGGATAGTCTTGTGTAGGTGTTTTGCTCCAAACTGGTGCACTACACAAAAAAGATGGCATCATGAAGAACAAACATTTTGTGAAAAATCTGAAGCAACATCTCAAAACATCAAAACACAAGGAAGTTAATGTTTGGGCACAAATAGGGATTCCCAATAATCAAAGAAACTGAGTATAGTGGCAAATTAGTTACAAAGTAGCTTAAGGACAATTAAACTCAAGTTTTTGGAGTGGAGTGTCACAAAGTCATGATCTCCGGCATAGAAAATTTTTGGTTAGAGCTGATTGTCATTGCAAGTGGAAGAAAAAACTTCTGAATTTTAAGAAAAATCTCTTCCTCATTATTCAGCCAATTAGCAAATAGAAATACGGCTGGTAATGCTAAATGACCAAAAAACGGAATAAGCCTAATGTAAAGTCAGACAGTGAGAACAAAAAATTATATGGAGTTCACTAATATCTGGTTTCAACACTATCTATCTGGTTCTGCAGTCGCCAAATGATTTACATTTTCTGAAGTATTTTATGAAGTATTAAGTTGAAGGGTAAATAAGATCACTGAAACCCTCTGTCAAGTTAAAAAAATAAAAAAAGATGAATTAGTGGGAGCCATATTTGTCTTCCAGAGCTCTGAGAGGCTAAAGCTGCATAAATGAGAGGAAGAAGAAGAAGAGGAAAGCAGAAAGCATTGCTTTTTGATTGGCTATCTGTGGGCTGTATCTCCGGTCTTTAAAACGAACATCAGTTTCATCTCATCTACAGCTTGACAGAATTTAAATTGGATCCCTAAGAGAGTAACATGATAGAAATAAAATCATATACTTTTTTTTGCCTCTGTGCAAAATCAACGTTGTTGCTTCGAGGATGTATATTATTTAAAATTACATGAACTTACTTGGCAAACCTCTCAGATCAAAAGTCAGAAGTTTTATTGTCAACTTTTTGGAAAAATTAATGTCCAGCAACATCTATGCCAATGTTGAAAAGCTCATTGTCTTGATGCTGGTTTGCGTACCGCTTGGTAAATATTTACTGGGAGAGACAATGTCAGCAGCCTAACAGTTCATTTAAAATAGGCACCACTTCACAGAGACTCCACGTAACTCCGGCAGTGCACTGCACTGACAATTATGCTTTCTTTTATGAAACTATCCCTTTATTTTCTACACAATTAACCCTGGGCTAACACTAATTTATGCCTTCATTGCCCATCGGATCCTTCCTCCACATGACGAGTAAACAGAGAACTACCCGAAGCGTAAAACTGGAAGATTAAAGAGAAAGGAAATATGCATATGTGCACATTTTCAAATCCCACGAGCGTATTGTGTATTACATAGATGAACATTTGAGAATATTTATAAGTTTTTTAACCAGCAACCTGGTGACCTCTAAGTAAATGTGGACGCAATGGTGAGATGGACCAAATAGTTGCTGGTTTTACTTTTTTCATTTAATTTACTGGTAATTAAAAGATAACTCCACCCTTGTCCTAGAAAGGAGTAGAGCTAAAGTGCAATCCAAAGAAAAAACCTATACTGTGGCAATCATTAGGCTGACCAAACAGAGCTGCATTTAACTTATATTCTTAACTTCAGCAAAACTAAATTCAATATGTTAATATCGTTTAATAATCTGAATTTAATGCTATTGTATCTTTGAAGAGAAACGATACATAAGACAGCTAGTTTGAAAGTTTTTTGCAAACAGAAATCTGAACAGTATAGTCTGCCTTTGTGTGTACCCTTTTACTCTGATACTTCACAAATCAAACCTTTTTCTCTCATTTTGATCAGCATTAAACAAAAAGCTTTTTTCCTGAATTCCTTTCTTTAAATTCCTGAAGATAATTAGATTTAATTATGTTATAACTTAAGAAAGTTGAAAGTATGGATTTTCCTTCTAAATAAATAAAACAGAACATAGTCAGAGTAGGTAACAATATAACCACTTTAAAACAGTCAGTGTTAATGCTTAGATATGTTTAAATAATATTTTACCCATATTTGAGAATAAAACATGGTTAAATCACTTTGGAGTTGTTTTGGTATTTCGTCAGCCTAGTTTATGAGCTGTACATGAATGCAGCATGGGCAGCTGTTGGGAAATTCCCTCTCATCAGCTGGGATTCAGCTGACTTGCATTTTATACAGAATAAGGAGTTTGGGCTGATTGGATGCTACTGGTAGCCATGTGGACATCATCTGGTTTTTCTTTAATATCAGTGATGTTTACATTCAGCTTGACATTGTTTCAGGTGAGTCATTCAGTTCAGATGCTTTAGCTAACAAAGTTCTGGTTCGGTCCATCTTTCTTTCTCTACTGCAGCTGTAGCTTTTACTGCATGAGAAACCACGAATGTTCCCAAATAGCAGAGTTTAGTGATAGCTAAAGTTGCACTCTGGAGCGTACAGCACATAAACATTTTGCCTTTGTTCAGGTAGAAAACAGCTGTATACGTTCGGTACACTTGCGCACTGAACCGAGAGGCCCATACTGAAAAATCAGAATACAAAAACATGTACTGTTACATCCCTAATTAAATGACATGGCCATCCACCTAAACTGACTGGCTGGGTAAGGAGAGCATTAATCAGAGAATAAGCAAAGAGACAAAAGGTGTGTTCCACTATTGGAACTTCCGGTTAATTTAACCAGATCTTTTTCTGACGGGGTAATCTGTTGGCCTGCTCCTCTCAGCCACTGTGTCTCCACACACAATCGGCCCTTTAAGGACTCAGCTTTCACAACACTCTCTGCAGAGAACA
Source organism: Valencia hispanica (assembly GCA_963556495.2). NCBI lineage: Eukaryota > Metazoa > Chordata > Actinopteri > Cyprinodontiformes > Valenciidae > Valencia > Valencia hispanica. Next base: position 11,617,398 of record OY747700.1, read on the forward strand.
GCGTCACTGATCACAGCAGGCCTCCACAGCAGCAGATCAACATGGAAGAAGCAGGGCTTGTTGCCATTTTTCTGTTTGCTGTTATGAACTGCATCGCCAGTAAGTCTCCTTATTTTTACAAAGCCAGTTTGGAAACATCTGCTCATTTCCCTCTTAATTACAACCAGTCAGCATGATTTAACCACAGCTCCCCGCTGAGCGACTTGTTCGGGTCGAGTATCTGTCAACAATGCAACTATTAGTCATGAAATCCACAAATCAAATCTTATGGAAGAGTAGCTGGAAAAAATAAATTGTTTAACAAAGTCCATAAAAGGGGTCAGTTAAATGTTAGCCATGTAGGGAAACTAGATGCTCTTGTTAGACAAGACCAAAATCAAAATTTCTTCGCCTACATCTACAGTGGGGCAATAAAGTATTTGGCAGCCACAGATTTGTTCAAGTTGTCATCATAGGTAAACTTCAACTGTGAGAGACAGAATGTAAAAGAAATATCCAGAAAATGTCATTGTATGATTTCTTAAGAATTTAAGTGTAAAATGGTGAAAAAAACAAGTATTTATCACCTACAACTAAGCAAGTATTCTGGCCCTCACGAATTTGTTACTAATTTAAGAAGCTCTTCTATCCTCCACTCATTACCTGTATTAATGGCACCTGTTTGAACTTGTTTGTATCAAAGACACCAGTCCACACCTTAGAATAGTCAGACTCTAACCTCCACCATGGACCAGAGAGCTGTCCAAGGACACCAGGGACAAGATTGTACACCTGCACATTACTGGGATGAGCCAATCTACAATAGGCCAGAAGGTTGGTGAGAAGAGATCAACTGTTGGAGCAATTATTAAAAAATTGAATAAGTAAAAGATCACTGACATTCCAGATCGATCTGTCGCTCCAAGCAAGATCTCACTGTGTCGGGTACAAATGATCTTGAGAAAGTTGAGGAAACAGCCCAGAACTACACAGCGGGAACTGGTCAATGACCTGAAGAGAGCTGGGACCACAGTAACAATGGTTTCTGATTGTAACACATTATGTCGTCATGGATTAAAATCCTGCAGCGCTCGAGGCTAAGCCAGCACATGTCCAGACCCGTCTAAAGTTTACCAGAGACCATCTGGATGATCCAGAGGAGGATTGGGAGAATTTCATGTGGTCAGATTAGACCAAAATTGAACACTTTGGTATAAACGCCACTTGACGTGTTTGGAGGGGAAAGAATGGTGGGTTGCATCCGAAGAACACCATACCCACTTTGAAGCATGGGGGTGGAAGCATTATGCTGTGGGGCTGCTTTTCTGCGAAGGGGACATGACGACTGATTTGTATTAAGGAAAGGATGAATGGGGCCATGTATCATTGAATTTTGGGCAAAAACCTGATGTGACCAATGAGAGCATTGAAGATAAATGTGGCTGGATCTTCCAGCATGACAATGATCCCCAAACACATCGCCCGGGCAACGAAGGTGTCTCTACGGAAAAAGCATTTTGTGTGGAGTGGCCTAGTGGGAGTTGAAAGTCCATGTTGACCACCGACAGACCCAAAACATTACAGCTCTAGAGAAGAATGGAAGAATGGGCCAAAATACCAGCTACAGTGTGTGCAAACCTGGTCCAGACCTACATGAAACATTTGATCTCTGTCATTGCCAACCAAGGTTGGAAATTAACTTTTGCTTTTGGCCAAGTACTTATTTTCTGCACTGTTATATAAATAAATTCATTGAAAATCGTACAATGTGATTTCCTGGAGAGAAAAAAAAAATCACATTCTGTTTCTCACAGTGAATTGAAGTGTACCTATGATGAAAATTACAGACCTCTCTCACCTTTTTAAGTGGGAAAACTTGCACAATTGGTGGCTGCCAAATAGTTTGTTTACCCCATTGTAAATGTGTTGCAGAAAGCTAACTGATCACCATGACGAACACACCATCCTTATGGTGAAACATGGTGATGCCAGCATGCTGTGGGGATGCTATTCATATCAGGTTAGATAAAAGCATGTTCAAGTGTTGGGATGACCTATTCAAAGTTGAAACCTAAAGCTAGCTGACAATCTTTCTACTGAATACAAAAGCAGGCCACAGTATTTAGGTTATTTTTGAAGAAACATCAGAAAACATCCATAGTTTTTTTTCTTTCATTTTTCAATCAACAATAACTTTGTATTGGTCTATCATATGAAATTTGAAAGAGTCTCAAATCTTCTAATTTCTCATCACAAATTAATTTTGTGTTGTAGCTCAAGTCATCGCTATTTTCTTTTTATTTTCTTTTATTAATGATGTCCACGAACACTTTTGTCCGAAATTACAATGTGAGAGTTTTAATCTTGTTTTAAAATGTTGAATGGGAGCTCCTAGAAATAAAGATATAAGATGCCTGCTTAAAGTTTTATGGAACATTTTGCATAACTTTTATGTCCTATGTTTTTTTATGTTATTACAACTGGTTAAATATGTATTATGTACATAACACATAAAACTAAAATAAAGTTCTGATAAGTAAGAAACAAACAGCCTTTAGCAGTTATTGTGTTCATTGTGGCTGAGAAGGACACCCAAATATGCTCAAATAATACTTGCCTCCCCCAAGGAGGTTATGTTTTCGGCAGGCTTTGCTTTTTTCTTTGTTAGTTAGCAACATAACTCAAAAAGTTATCGAAGGATTTTGATGACATTTTCAGGAAATGTCTGCAGTGGGACCAGGAACGGGTGATCAGAATTTGGGGGTGAAAAACTGCTTTTTGAGAATAACTACTCAACTAATATTGATATCAGTGTGAATCCAGATGCTAAAGGTATGTTTTCATTGGTCAATCTACTTTTTTTTCAGAATTTGATCACAACATTGGGGGGTGGGACTGAGCTGCCTTGGCGGAGGTCTGTGCTCTCTGAGTGCTTTTCTAGTTTACACCTTGAATTGTAGCTAAACGTATCTTTAACTCACATTTTTTACAGTTATTTTTTTGTGTTATTTTTCTGTTCTCAAAGCTCTCAACGTTTTTGGAAACCAAGAAGAAAGGAGGCAATAATGACTGCCCGCTGAGCTAATACATACTGCCTCGTGTCAAGTTGTCTAAATCACAGAGGCAATAATTAAGACGCTTAAAGTAGTACACTGCTTGGTCTGTGATTATGTTCTGAAAACTAACCACGTGACGGACGGATTAATATAGTCCAGTGATGTTTTTAGATCAGAAAGGAAGAGAGAGAGAGAAAGAGAGAAAGCCACCTGCAGCTTGAGGCTTTGATCATGGCTGATGCTGAGTGTGCTGATTTACTGCACCACAAACCCTTTGAAGGTCCTGCTTCTGATACAGCAGCCATGGTCAGTCCTTTGGGATACAGTTTTTTTTTCTCACTATTATTCCTCATCTTCACAGATGTGCATAAGAAAATAATCATGATAATTAGATTTGGGTCAACCCTTGTTAGGTCTTTTCATTTACTTTTAAGTGCACCACGTAATCAACCAGCATTCAATAATGAAACCTCAGAGAAGGTTTGGATCATCAAGAAATGTGTATGTGTATTGACAGCGTTAGTTATTGTGTGACATGCATGTTTAAAACGTGCTGGTTAAATATTCATCAGTTAGGATTCAGAGGCCAGGAATTAACCGCTGGTTTTAAATAAAATGTTCAATATATTACTATACTGCCATGGTCAAATATAAGATGTGTTCACAAAATGAGGGAAAAGCAAAAAAAGTTAATTGGAAAACAATGAAAGATCATCAGAAGGTCTGGAGAGCTGTGGCTCAGAACCACTTTAAAAGATCAAAGAGAGCCTGAGTCAATGCAGAGAAACTTAAATAAAATTATGAAAAAAATTTGTCAGATTTAAACCTTTTTTTCAATTTGGCCTGTTCTGGTTTTAAAGATTTTAAAAAGGTACAGTTTCCAAACCCAATGTTTTTGAAAAAATTCTCAATTATCTGTTCTTACAGTTCAGTACTTTTAAAGAGTCAAGCATTAGCCGAAACAATGCTAATACACCTTACCCTTACCCTTACCAAATTCAGCTTGGAAATATTTTAGACAGTCATGTCGTGGAAACTAAAGCAGAGCCACCCAGCACTCTTATTAATGTAATACAGTTTTTAAACTACATTTGTCATGCATGTTAACTAGCCAGTTGCAGACTCTAACTGAGCAGGTAATCTAATAAACAACATATGATTAGCATGTTGTAGTCCTTGTGTTGCTCTATAAAAAAAACTGAATGACAAAAAATTGAAATATTATGTACAAAAAGCCCTCTAAACAATACTACTAATTTTAGTGGACATTATTCTGTATTTTTAATTAAGCAAATGCATAAAAATATCTAATATAAAAAGTTATTATTAGTGAAATAAATATTTTTTTACCAGCAGTTAGAAAAATCTTTGTATTTTTTTAAGTAAATACTGTGATACAGTGAAACTATTTTTTTTGCACTAGATGATCATGCAGTGAAAATCTTCAAGCCTCGTCAGTTCTTTTTGCCAGCTTTCAAAAACATTAATAAATCCTGAAGATACTGCATTGTCATTACAAGAGAACAGAAGTATTCACATCTCAGATTTTGCCAGCAGGGAAATACTTCCAAAAGATAAACTTTTGTTTATCTTTTCATAAAGCTCTCTCTAAATATCCCTGTTTCACTACAGTTTTAGTGACTTGCAGGAAAGGACTTGGAGGCAGGACACAGAAGAGGATGAGACACACAAAACAAAAAGAGCCCATAGCTCATAAACAAAGGGCTAAACACAATTTAACTACACTTTGGGTATACATTAAAGCAGTGTTTCTCAAACTATGGGGCGAGCCCCACTAGTGGGGCGCAGAGGTATTGCAGGTGGGGCGAGACATCAATGGGATTTAAAGTTTTTCCCCCCAAGATTCTGTCGTTGTGAATGTTTCACTGCACTGTAAATTAAATCAACCAACTCCCCCCTCTCACAAAATTAAACATACCCAAATAAATTAGCAATTGTGATCATCATTGTAAACAGACCCGGGACCTGGAACATCGGGCTGGGAGTTTGACGTTGGAATATATCGCAGCAGAACAAAACAAGCTGAAATAGCCGCATTATCATTGATTCCATCTACAAAATGTACAAATATCTGAAAAGATCAAGGAACGTTTCAGAGTAAGAGAAGTCACACGGTCAACCACGGAGGAAATACAGGGAGGAGTGTCTTGCTCTTTATGTATTATTCTTAGTTTGTACTTTTGAAAGCTTTGTAAATTTGATAAAACTAGAACTTTTATTTTCTCCAACTGTGAGCTGAAGTTCTACATGTAGCAACTACTGACAGCATATATTTCTGAGCAGGTTTTATACCAGTGCGCAACCCCTTTTTCCAACTAATTTATACCCATTAAAACTTGTAGACTAACTCGGCTATTTAAATAAATAAAACACTTTAAAAATCAGGCGTGGTCACCATTCTGTTGGGGCGACAAAAGCATGGGGGGCTTGTGTATGCTCCTTTGTCCAAAGTGGGGAATGATAAAAAAAAGTTTGAGAAACACTGCATTAAAGCAACACTAAAGAGTTTCTTTTTTAACATAAAATAATGTTTCCGAACTCGTGTCAGTGGTTGATCAACTCATAACAGGGTGAAACGGCACTTCTGCATTCGCTTTGCGGCCCTCTATCGGCCATAACGGCACTATGTAACTTTGGGTCGTCGGGTTGCGGATTTGTAGTTCAAATGCGACTTGCTTTACGGCAGGCTTCACAAAAGCCGGTAGGTGCAGCGCTCTCTGGGTGGAGCATACTCGGTAGGTACATATAAATGGAAGATACCTAGCAGCAGGTAGCTTGAACAATTGTCATTATGACGGAGCCGAAATTGTATTCATCTGTACACCGGTGTTCCGACTATCTGTGCTACCCGCATGCACATTTCGATGTTACGTCACAATTCACTTACTCAGCAAATCTGTCATCAAGAATTCCTACCTGGAAGATCCATTTCGTCTGTGTTATTTCTTTGAAGTTTACGGTGAGTTTTATTCAAATTATTTTATTACTGGCTAATTTTTATTCAAAATATTTTAAGGCTTTCCTTAAGCTACTAGTTTCAAGTAAATGCGGTGTATTTTGCGGGCTATTTGTGCTTATAATCATAGCCTACTACATTTTAATATTTTGGAGTAATAATACTGCTATCTGCTCTACGTCTTACTGGCTTGGTGTATATTCATTAGCTGCTTTACAAACTAACAGATTTCCAGAATGTGCTATTCATCTATAGGCCTATTTAACAGGTAGGATATTCTGATCATGGTTTTCCGTGCATCTTTATGTGCTAGTTTTAGCTTTATATTAAACGGGTAGCATGTTCTGTGGATTGAAAGAAAAGTTTTCGTCATCATAATTTTTTGCTATGTTAGGCATTACTGCTAAACTGCCACTTCAATCCCATCACTTGAAAAATATTTTCCGATGATTATGTTTAACATCAAAGCTAACAGTTGTTGTTTTCGGCATGTAAACATACTTTTCGAGAGGTAGCACTGACAGATGCGCGCTACGGTAAGACATTCTGAGGAGGTAGCACAGATCGTCAGAACAGAGCTGTCAGCCATATAATAAAGAAATTAGACCGTATCACGTTATAACGTGATAGTTTATTGTAAAAACGTGAAACTATCACGTTATAACGATTTAGTTTCAAGTGGTTTTCACTTTTTTTACAATAACATAACGTGATACGGTCTAATTTCTTTATTATATGGCTGACAGCTCCACGCCGCCGTACATATGACATCCTGAAATATAGAAAATTTACCTGGGATGAAGACATTTGACACATAGGCTGCCCAAGACGTGAAAATCTGTAACGTTAGAGGGTATTGCTTGTAAATGTGAATCCCCTGGTGTAACCTAATAGATTTTACGACAGTAGTAGAAAACAATAAATTTTTCCCAACTGTAGGGGAACCCAGAGAGCAAAACTTACTTAGTGTTGCTTTAAACTGGCAGAAAATAACAGAATGTTAGCTCTATGTTAGAAAAGTGCTCTCATTCACTAATTTACGCACATTTCACCATGTACCTTGGGTCATTTTACCAATTAGACTTGATAATAAAGGTTTTAAATACATATTTAATACATATTTTCATATGTATTAAGTACTTAAATTCATAAACTCAAAGTCTGTAGAAGAAAAGCTCTTAGGTCATATATTGTGAATGTCTGAAATATTTAAAAACAAGCAGGGGTTTGTGCTGTGAAGGCCTATAGACTGTAAGAAGACAGGTGTGACTTGTCTGCAGGTGTCAGCGTTGGCAACCATGTGTGGAGGGAACCAGAAAGAAGAATAAGAACCATCCATCCATCCATCCATCTGTTATCAGTGGTTGAGAGGTGGGGTACACCCTGGAGAGGTCGTCCAACAAACAAGGATTTGAAAAAAAAAGAATCACCCCCCGCTTATTTTACGATGAGAGAATTTAAGAGTGTGACATTCTAGAACCTGTAACATAAACCTGAAAACCTGTAATTTCTTTTATGTTTTATTTTTCTATTCATTTTTGGTTAAAATTGTTTCAAACAAATACTGGTCTGTCTACAATATTTTGATTTTCTGCAAGGATGCTTAAATATTTTTCTTTGGAAGTCAAATATTTAGACAGAAAATAATTTCTTGGATTTCAAAGCTAACTTTTGCATTGCATATAAGCAGGAGAAGTCTCATCCTTTTCCAAGACCTTAAATCGCTCTCTGCGTCTTAAAACAATGGCTATTAGAGTTAAAAAGACATTTGACAGCCAACAAAAGGTAGCTATTTGGAGAATCAGATAGGAGGTTTCTCATGAGTTGTTTTGCACCTGCAAGACAAGAGTTGGTACTTTATCATTCCTAAACACAATATTATGTTGTAAAATCCAACAAGAAAGCTGGACTATGGTTTATCGAGTACCAGGGGATATACAGCAATAGTCTGTTTTCAACCATTATGTTAAAAATGCATGTCTGATTTCAAGATCAAATGAAAACTAAAGTAGTACAGTAAGGTTATGTAAACAGTGAAGATGTGCAGTATTTTAACAGATAGCAAGACACCACAGCGAATGGAGGATGAAAGAAAATCCTAAAGATTTCTTTGAGAATTCAATGTCTACAAGCATAACTCGTCTTAAATTAGCACAAATCCAGAGGCCAGCGAGCTCAGATGTACATAATATTGACATAATAATATTTATGTGAAGGATGTGTTTTGCTTGTGAATCTTGCTACAAGCAGCATCTCAGGGTTCTGGACTGAAGTTGTGGGACTGATAAAAAGCTGCTTTTTTCAAAGACCCTCCTTTGAAATCTGTTTGTTCTGTTCCTTCAATGGCTTGTTACACAACCCCTGGCTTCCATTGGTCGAAGGCATCAGCAAGTGTAAGAAAGTTATTAGGAGTAAGCAAATAGTAGAGCAGAAATATAAAAGCATGACTGCTAAAAACAATTAACCAGTTAAAAATGTCCAACTTAACAGCAGGGGGCCTCTGCATAAAGCTCTGCAAGGCTTTCATGCTTTAAAAGAATTCATGTTTATAAAATTGTATGAATTCTTAATAAAACTCTGAAGGTCAATCAGAGATTCAGAACAAGTCTTCATTAAGAGCATTTTCAATAAGGATTATACAAAATGCCTTTCTCCCTGGAAGGGAAGAAATAAACTGGGAGAGGTTCAAAACTCTTATTCTTTATACTTTATATACACTTTTCTTGTAATAAGTCCAAATCAACATTAAACTGAGCTCATCTCATCTTTGTTCTTCCGAAACATGAAGACGGAGTAAAATATATAATTATATATAATTTAGCATTTAAATATGCGCCTCACTTCTGTCCATCTTGTTGCAAATAACCTCTATTTCAAAGAGGTGGAAACCTTTTTTTTTATATCAATTGGTAAATACAAAAGCATCAGAGACCATAACCTGTCATCGATACACCTAAGAATTACATCTTCACATGGTAAGCATGGTGGACATCAACACAAAACACTGATAATAACTGAATGTGTGATTAATATTCTAAAAAAAGAATTAAAAAAAAAAGAAATATCTGTTTCTTAGGAGTTTTTAAGCGGCCACTTTTACATGTGCCTTTAGTCGTCCCTCATGTGTTCATATTTGACCTCCAATGTGCCACATTTCATATATCATTTTAAAGTGGTCTTGATTAATATTTTATTAGACTTACTAAAGATTCTTTGAAATTTTTGACTTTTTAATTAATTTTTGTTCCTGACTGTTACAAACATTTTATGACTGATAAGGCCTCCATCTCACTATAGCATGTCTGCATTACGTTTTAAAGAGATATCAAGACATGTGGTGTAATGCCACGCCATGCAAAAGCTGAATGCTTGACAAACTCCAACTAACAGCAGTCCAACCTACTTTCTGATTATTTCAACAATTCATTTCATCATTTAACGTTGCGACCTGGCTCAACCAAAAGGAAAGGGAAGTAAACCATTTGTTAAAGGTTTTAGAGTAAAATGCTTTATTACTTAATTTAGTTTAAAAATAAAAAAAGAGGAGGTTCAACAAAAATCTGGGGTCCAACCCCTAATGACAGACAGAAACTGTGAAAGTAACAGTAGTGCTTATGTAACCTAAAATACATTACAAAAGCTTGCATCAACATGTTAAAACAGTAATGCTCCCCTCCATTATCCATGCTAGCCCTGTGCTGTTTTCTTTCCTTTGTGGACATCCTTCAGTATTTGTCATTCTGCTTTCAGCCGGCACAAAGCTCAGCAGGAAAACATATGAGGCTGGCAATAAAAGGAACCTAAGATGCTAGAGCATGCTTCACTATGGGAATGCTCCAAGATCTTATTTGTGCTTTTCATGCCCTAAGCCTCTTGTCTCTAATCTGTGCCACTTGATGTGTAGGTGTGCATGGGTGTGAAATATGCTTTCCTTCCATGGCAAGGATTTAGCATTGTTCTTGCCAACAGGAAGGAGGAAATGTTTGGCAACATTTGGAACAATTTCCTGAACCGCACAAAGAACCTACAAAGCAGATTCAAATGAGGAGATGAAGGAGCAGTGTTGCCCTGGGCATTTAGTGGCTTTGTGCGCACCATGACATCATCATTTCATGAGCAATTGTGTCAGTCACAATGCAGATGATAGAGGATGTAATGACCCTCAGATAATTGCAGTGTCTCAAGGGAAGCCTTCAGGAAACAGACACAATATGCTATGCTGGGTTTTCTCTTCAACAGAAACCAGCCACAGCATTTCTAGCAGAGACCTGTTGGCATTTGAAGTGGAGAGCTTATAGTTTAGTCGGTTGAGTTTTTACATTAATTTAAATTGCCGAATAAATAATAAACACAGCTATTTCAAACTAAAATTTATAGGGCTTTGGTTTAAAGCATTATCATAAGTGATGATAATATTTTCTGATCACACATAAAGCTATGTTGGCTTATTATGTACAGTGTGTCATTAATTATTGAAGCTGTTAGCTTTAAGCTGCTGTTTAATCACTGGTGCTGCCTCTATGAAAACATCAACAACGAGCTTTCAATGAAAGGCAAGGCAAGGCAAGGCAATTTTATTTGTATAGCACACTTTCAACAGCAGGGTAATTCAAGGTGCTTTACATGATTTGGTGATTTAAAAGAAACACATAAAAGAAACACACATTACACATGATACACAATAAAGCAAGAGAAAAATAAAAAATAGCAAGAGAGCATGAACACATTTCATACATATAACATCAAGCATTTACTCAAAGGCAATTCTAAACAGATGGGTTTTTAGTCTCGATTTAAAGCAGTTCAGAGTTTCAGCAGCTCTACACTCGTCAGGAAGTCCGTTCCAGATAAGGGGAGCATAGAAACTGAAAGCTGCTTCTCCATGTTTAGTTCTGAGTCTAGGGATGTTTAGTAGGCTAGAGTTGGAGGACCTGAGTGGTCTTGGTGGTTGGTACCATGACAACAGGTCTTCAACATATTTTGGTGCTAAGCCATGTAATGATTTATAAACTAGTAAAAGTATTTTAAAGTCTATTCTCTGAGCTACAGGGAGCCAGTGTAAGGACTTTAGAACTGGGGTGATGTGCTCTACTTTCCTGGTTCTAGTGAGGACGCGAGCGGCAGCGTTCTGGATCAGCTGCAGCTGTCTGATTGACTTTTTAGGCAGACCTGTGAAGATGCTGTTGCAGTAATCAATCCGACTAAAGATAAACGCATGGATGAGTTTTTCTAGGTCGTGTTGCAAAATCAGTCCTTTAATCCTAGAGATGTTCTTCAGGTGATAGAACGCTGACCTTGTTATTGCCTTTATGTGACCCTGGAGGTTCAGGTCTGAGTCCATTACTACACCTAGGTTACGAACCTGATCAGTAGTTTCTAGCTGTATTAATTGAAGCTGTGTGCTGACTCTTGATCGTTCCTCCTTGGGTCCAAAAATAATCACTTCAGTTTTGTTTCTATTCAGCTGGAGACAGTTATGGCACATCCATCCATTTATTTGGTCAATGCATTGATTTAGGGTTTGAATGGGTTCAGAGTCACCTGGTGACATTGTAATGTAGAGCTGAGTGTCATCTGCTTAGTAATGGTAGCTAATGTTATTGGTCGCTATAATCTTGCCTAGTGGGAGCATGTAGATATTAAATAAGAGGGGCCCCAGGATGGAGCCCTGGGGCACCCCACATGTGATTTCTGTTCGTTCTGATGAAAAGTTTCCTATTGAAACATGGAAGTCCCTGTTCTTTAGGTAAGACTCGAACCAGCCAAGTCCGACCCCGCTCTCCAGTCGTTCCAATAAAATATCATGATCAACAGTGTCAAATGCTGCACTGAGGTCCAACAGAACCAGCACTGTGGTTCTTCCACAGTCTGTATTTATGCGGATGTCATTAAATACTTTGACGAGGACAGTCTCGGTGCTGTGGTGAGCGCGGAAACCAGACTTAAAAGCATCAAAACGGTTTGTCATTGTTATGAAGCCATTTAACTGCTGAAACACAGCTTTTTCAATAATCTTACTGATGAATGGGAGATTAGAGATTGGCCTGTAGTTCTGCATTAACGTGTTGTCCAGATTTTTCTTCTTTAGCAGTGGTTTAATAACTGCTGTTTTTAAAGCCTGAGGGAAGACACCTGATAGCAGTGATGAGTTTACTATTTGAACAAGATCAGAACCAATAACAGGAAGAACCTTCTTTAGAAAAGCTGTGGGTAGGATATCAAGACAGCAGGAGGAGGAGCTTAATTGGATAATGATTTTTTCAAGGCTGTTCTGGTTTAATTCGTGGAATTCAGACATTTTCTCTACATTGTTGTTGATTGGGGATGGCACTGGTTGTGGGTTCGATATTGAGGTACAGATTGACCGTCTAATTGTTAGAATCTTTTCAGTGAAAAAGCTGGCAAATTCATTGCAGGCCCTGGTAGAATTTAGTTCAGGGGCTACTGTCACTAAAGGATTAGTTAGTCTTTCCACTGTTGCAAATAGAATCTGTGCGTTATTAATGTTTCTGTTGATGATTTCAGAAAAGAACGATTCCCTAGCATCTTTTATAGTTAGCTGATATCTATTCAGTCTCTCTTTGTAGATCTCACAGTGAACCTGGAGTCGAGTTTTCCGCCATTTTCTCTCGGCTCGTCGACACTCTCTTTTTTCACTACGTACCAGTGGATTACGTGTCCACGGAGACTTCTTTCTACCTGAGACTACTTTCACTTTAGTTGGAGCAATGGAATCCATGATGTCTGAGATTTTCGCAAGGAAATTATCTACCAACTTATTTACTGAGTTTGAGTTGGAAGATGTGGTGGAAGGATAAATACATTTAAAGGTTTCTACTGAACTGTCCCCTAGAAAACGCTTTTTTATAGTGGTCTTACTGTGGCTGGTTAATTTAGCAGAGATGGTACTTTGAAAGAAAATACAGAAATGGTCAGATAATGCAATATTAATTACAGAGATGTCAGAAATATTTAAACCTTTGCTGATAATTAAGTCCAGAGTGTGTCCTTTATTGTGTGTTGGTTGTTTGACATGCTGGATCAGTCCGAAGTTGTGGAGAGTATCATCTAACGTTTTTGCTTGTCTATCTTGGGGGTTGTCGGTATGGATGTTAAAGTCCCCCACGATGATTAGTTGATCATAGTCGATACATATTACAGAAAGAAGGTCATTGAAGTCATTAAAGAAGTTAGAGTTAAGTTTCGGTGTTTTATATAAACTTAGAAATAACGCTTTGTTAGGCTCATTTATCTGGGTGGCTAGGTATTCAAAAGAATCAAACGTGCCCAGAGTTACCTTTTTAAAGTTCATTGAGTTGTGAAAGATGGTGGCTACACCTCCACCTCGTTTGTGTTTTCTGTTCTCGCTTAAGAAATTATAATTTGGAGGACTAGATTCTATTAATGAAGTTGTTTCGTTATTTTCATCTAGCCAAGTTTCTGATAAAAAAAGGGCGTGTAAATTATGCTCAGTGATGAAGTCATTGATAAGAAAAGACTTCCCGGATAGAGATCTAATGTTTAATAAAGCTAACTTAAGTATTGTGATGATGGGCAGCTGAACCTTCTGACAGGTTATCAATTTGAGATTTTGTTTAATATGAGAGCGTGTGGTTAACGGTTTATGTTTCCTGCTGCTGATAATCACTGATATAGCCTCAGGGGTGCCGGGTGAATTCTGGGAGACGGTAGGGGCGGATTTATTGCCCGGTTCCCTCAAATATCAGATATCTGTAATAATCAGTGGGGGGAAGCTCCCAGGCTTATGGACACTAGTCCCAGGCGTTTGGTGTAGTCTAAGTTTAGGTGTTAATTGTGTCCCAAATTTGATTTGCTTGTTCAGTCTGTCTGTAAAGTTTCTAAATGGAGACTCATTTGATGTGGCTGAGTCACAGGAAGATGAAGACTTAATCTCTGATGGTTGTTTTTCTGTTCGGTCCTGTGGTGTCATCATGACTTGCTGTTTTTGTTCTCTGATATCCATGGGGGCCTCAAGGTCAGCTTTTGGGAGCAAGTGTTTTGCTTTCTGATGTTGATAAGAAAAAATGTTGGCTGCTAACAGCCTTACTCCGGACCTGTTCAAATAGCGCATTCCTGCTTTGAACAGATGATTCGCACTTCCAAATACTTTGAAATGATTAATAAATGTGAACGACTTCTCAGCTGATTGTTTCTTCAACCATTTATGGAGCATGCGGAGTCTGCTAAATCTTTCATCATTCCCTTCAGGGACTGGTCTGCTGATGAGGATGTTTACGTTAAGTCCATCAAGTCTCTGTAGGAGATCAGAAAAGTCTCTCTTCAGAATCTCTGATTGTCTCATCGCGATATCTGCTGATCCAGCGTGAATGACGAGCTTTTCCAAAGCAGGATGTTGGTCCAAGATTTTAGGGATTTTTTCTGATATTTCTCTCACTGTATTTTTGTAGCAGGTATAAACTTTGGTATTCTTGCTACAAAAAGCCTCAATTCCATTAATTGATTCGTCTTGTATGATAACAGTCTTTGCCGGGGGGACTCTTACTTTGTTATGTGTCCGTTTGATGCGGCTGGGTTTCTCCTGGTGGCTTTGACTGGTCCCCGGGGGATGCGTCATCTTTCAGGGAACTCAAGGCTGCGAATCTGTTTTTCAGCGGGATTCCAGGTGGAGAAATATCTCTTGTTTTTGGCTGAAACCTCTTTTGTTCACTTTTAGCAGAAGCGGCAGTTCTGGGTTCAGAGGTTTCTCTGTGTCGGAGTTTCTTTTGTTTTTTCTTCCTCGGAGAACGGGCTGGGGTTGATTTCATGCGTTTTAAAGCTGGCCAGTTTTCATTATAGTGCGGAGTTCTGCCGCTCAGACGCCTGTAGGGAGTCTCTGTGACACGGTTAGACCAATGTAACACAGGGCTGTTTGTATTCAAAGGTAAAGGTAAAGTTGTTTCATTTTGTCCATAATCAGCGTGGAGATCAAAATTAATTTCCAGACGACGTAGCTTCGTTTCAATGCCCTCAATTCTGTGGAGCAGTTTTTCAAAATCCTCAGCTGAGCAAAAAGCCATGTTCATAAGTCCATAGAAAAGTAATCCAAGAAGAGATTTGGTCCAATACAGTAACTCCAGGGGCTGGGAAAATAAAGTAACTAAGAAAAGGTTAAGAAAGAAAACAAGAAAAGCAAACAGAAAAGAAAATAAGTGTCCAAATACCAAGACATGGCCTTGCCTTTATTAACTGCCCCAGAATTCATATTAAAATTTTTTTTATGCAACACAGCTATCCTGCAGATAAAGAAACTAATTGGGGACTCCAACTATGTAATACTGTCGGTTTACTTTCTCAGTTAAAATAAAAGGCCATGTGCGTAAGATGGAGTTACATACTGTATGAGCTAGACAGTGCTGCCAGGAAGAGGGATGTCTGGGTTTCCCTCTTGCCCCACTACCTCTACAACCTGATCTCGGGTAAGCAGATAACAATTGAGGAATAGATCTTTGTTTAATATTTGTTTGATCTAAAAACAGAAGTATGCCAAAAACTACTAAAAACAGAGTAAATCTGCTAGAGAACAAATAATTTTCAGGCAGAATAAAAATGTCCTTCTTTGCCAAGTTTGTGCACACAAACAATAAATTCGACATCGATTCCCTTTTTGTGGTTTATAAAGACATTTAGAATATTTATCCATCAATCCATCATCTTTCGCTTAATCTGGGGTTGGGTCATGTGGGCAGCAGCAAAAGCAGAGTTCCCTCTTCCCAGCCCCTTGGACTAGTTCCTCAGGGGGGATCCCAAGGCTTTCCCAGGAAACATAGTCCCTCTACGTGTCCTAGATTCTTCCCTGGGTCTCCTCCCAGTGGGACGTGCCTGGTGTAGGTACCATATATGCTCGGGTAGCCACATCTGCTCGGGGTCATATTACATGATTGGCTGGCTGACTTTTTAAACTTTATTGAACAAATAGCAAGTATTCAACACACAAAAAAGGAAGTATACAAAAGAATTCAACAGATAGAAACAGCCAAGGGTGTTATATAAATACTGTACATCCAAAAAAAATTACATATATGAATGGTTTTGAGAGCCTTTTCTTGATAGTCTGATATAGATTTTATGTTTAGTTAAACATTTCTCATCTTTTTTGGGTATTCTAAAAAAAATTCCATCGTAAAGGAAAACCCGTCAAAATATGGTTAATAACAACCTGTGTCACATTTTCTTGATGATCCCCACAGGAACTGTTATACACATTTATGTCTTAAATTTCACCATATAGTGCTTGGCAGGGTTAAAAATGGGGACGCAATGTAATTTGTAATTTGCTGATGTTGTGAGACGTTATCTGTAAGCGCAGGACCGCCAAGCAGATCTGGTACCTACACAGGAACAACTCTCCAGGCAGGGCTGTAGTACTCGAGTCCGTTCTTGGACTCGAGTCCGGACTCGAGACCGTTTTTCTATGGTCTCGGACTTGTCTCGGACTCGCTGGTATTTGGACTCGGACTTGTCTCGGTCTCGATCACTGGTCTTGCCAAATATGACTTTTGGTCTCGACCGAGTCCAGGTGTCTTTATCATGTTTATAATATTGGAGGGAAAGCGAAACACTGGCCACTTGATAACCAATCACACACTAATTGGGCCCTGCATCTGTGTGATCACGCAGCAGAAGTGTGATTCATTTTCATTGATTCATGCACACGCACACACACGCACTGAAGATGTCTGCCAATTCAGCAATTATAAAATTTGCTTACACAAATCATAAGGCGTTTCTAAGCAAAGTTCTAACACTGCTATTATATCTATCTATCTATCTATCTATCTATCTATCTATCTATCTATCTATCTATCTATCTATCTATCTATCTATCTATCTATCTATCTATATATATATATATATAGATATATATATATAGATATATATATATATATATATATATATATATATATATATATATATATATATATATATATATATATATATATATATATATATATATATATATATAGATATATATATAGATATATATCTATATATATATTACTGTTATACACCATATTTCATTCTGTTTTCTTTAGATTAGATTAGATGATATCAAGGGGAGTGGTTATACTTAATAATCCTGGGAGTTGTGACATTGTTTTTGCTTTTAGATCAACAAATAACCAAAAATTATAGTCTTGATATACTGTGATCATGCATACGATTTGTTTTTTTTTCCTGGACTTGGTCTTGACTCGGACTCGAACCTCTTTGGACTCGGTCTTGACTTGGTCTTGACTAGTCCTGGTCTTGAACTTGTCTTGGTCTCGACAAAGGTCGTCTTGACTACAGCCCTGTCTTTAGGTAAAACAAAAAACTTTGCATTACGTTATAAAGAAATGTGAAGACACATGGTGTCGTAATACTGTTATGGAATTCTTTAAACAAAGGGTGAGATCATGATTCCTTCAAGCAAACATGTGTTTCAATTTGACCTTTTATGACCTGTAACAGTACTTTTATGCTCCCAGCATCACAGCATCACAGTCATCGGACAGCTCCCCCTTCTCTGTGCATCTCACAAAGGACTGGTTTGAACCATCCAGATAGCTAACCGGGAGCCACTTTGGAGTCCATCCACTGCCTCCTAAACAACATATGTTTTTACTTTTATAATCTGTAATCTAATAACCCTGACTTCTGTCCCTAATAAAGGCTTAACAGTCCATTAAATATTTCCGTTACACTACATGATGAAGTTTTTTCTTTCTTGTAAATATGTACAGTATAGTGTTTTTACAAAAGAGGACGACAACATTGAATTTGTGCAAATATTCATGGTATTGCTCTGGGTGTTTTGACTGTTAAGTGTTCTTTGGGGAATTTTTATTTTATATTTTTATTGTTTTCTTTAGGGCTGTTGGCTTTTGCAAATAGTGCTGTGTAATGCCGACCTGAAAATGGTAAAATGTTAAAGGGCTTTTACTTGTGTAGTACTTTATTTAGTCCTTGAGGACCTTCACACTACATTCAATCATTCACCCATTCACACACTGGTGATGGCAAGATACATCATAGCCACAGGTGCCCTGGTGAACACTGACAGAAGCAAGGCTGCTGAACACTGGTGCCACCGAACTCTCTGACCACCATCAGTAGGCAGAAGGTTGAAGTGTCTTGCCCAAGGACACAACGACTGAGACAGACATAGCAGGAGTTTTAACCGGCAACCCTCCGGTTACAAGACAAACTCCTCACTCCTGAGCTACAGTCGCCCCAAAGGTAAAAGTAAACAGTATGTGTCCAGGATGTGTGGGGTATACAGAGACTCTAGTTGGCCTTTTCTGTAGTCTAGACCTGTACAAGTCCTTGAAGGAGGAAAGATGAGCTGTGATGATACTATCTGCAGACCTGATTGCTGTTTGTAAGTTTGACCTGTCCTATTTTGTGAATGAGCCAAACCACACAGTGATGGACAAACAGATAAATCCCCCTCTTTCATTGTTTTGCTTAACATTTATAATTTGTAAGAAACCGAGTCCAGGGAGATATTTTATCCATTAGTGTGTAAATGTGTGCGTGAATGGGTGAATGACTGAATGTAGTGTGAAGCGCTTTGTGGTCCTCAAGGACTAAATAAAGTGCTATACAAGTACAGGCCATTTGCCATTAGGGGAAAAAAAATCAGCAATGTGAATTGCATGTGCTAACTTTAAAGTGGGTAGTCAATCTGGTTATTGTGTGTAAACTACTTTATCCCATTTTTGTTTTATGGTTTGAAAATCTATAGAGTTTGTTTTAAGGTTTTCAGTTTTTGACAAAAAAAATTAGTTTTGTTTCTTTAGAAGTGGCAGTGCATAAATGAAAGATATTTAAAGGGCATGTTTTCAGCCAAGCAAAGAAACATTCTTGATGCAGGTCTGATCATTATGGCACATGAAATTTGTTTTAAATACATAACATCTTTGGTTGGCCTATTCTGTTACCAAGCACAGGGCAGCAGATATCTTAACTTGTCTGTGAATGTCTATTTAAGGTGTCTATTTAAAAAATGAGGTCAAAATACCTATTTAGAATCATTACACTGATTAATCTGCATGACAAAATGGCAACATTATAAAACAAACAGAACTTCAAATTTGAAAAACTGGATTGCATGATAGTTTGCTTTCCAAATAATCATGTAGTCATTCAACATTTTCCTTCTGTTTTGTAGTTATATAGTGGCATAATATTCTCATCACAAATAAAAAATATAACAATTTTAGACCCATGGTCTGTATTAAAATTCAGGCATTTATGGAAAGCCCCCGATGGTTTAGGGAGCCCCAAGCAGCGGCTTGGTTGCATATGCTCAGTGTGACAATATTTTGTCTCTGTAATCGGGATAAGGGGTTCTCTAGAGTTCAGTGCCAACATTCCTTGTAGTGTGTTAGTTTATTTCGCATCAATATAGAGGACAATGAAATGAACCAAATGTGGCAGGAGATTTTGAACATTTTTGATGATTGTAGGGTCCTAAATTATGGGTTGTGATTGTACAGTCATTATATTTCTATTACAAGCTTTTGACCTCAGTGCTGACCCATATTAATTACCAGCGCTCAGTGTGGATATTTTCTTACATAATGGCTTTAACAAATAGTGCTTTGTCATAATGAAGGGTGCTCTCCTCTTACGCTACACACACATCTAGTCTGCCGCAGAGCTGCTGTCACTGACTACCTAAGGGTGTCTGTTTTTTGATTAATGGAGCTATAAATGCTCCACGGGGATGACATCTAAACTGCATTAAGCTTCGGTTTAAAATGAGAATAAAATAAAACAGAATACACTCTCATGATCATTGCACATTTTCATGATTTCTGAGCTACGTTTACATGAATTACCCACAATGATTCTCACTTTTGTTTTGTAAAATAAGATTTCACAGTGGGTCACAATGAAATGATGAAAGTCCCTGAAATTGGTGCAAAATGGGTTAAGATGTGAAACCACTCTCTTTGAGCAATTCATCTCTGAGCAGTCAACTCTTTGCTTTGAAATCCTTTAACACCTGTAAGACCTATGCTTAAATTTACAGAGCAAAGATTGTAAAAACTGATAGAAATGGAACTGATCTGACCCAATAGTGGTATTAGACCTAGTATTGATGTCATTCTTTTCTTGGATCAACTACTGTGCTAAGGCCATGGATCCAGATCTAGATAGATAGATAGATAGATAGATAGATAGATAGATAGATAGATAGATAGATAGATAGATAGATAGATAGATAGATAGATAGATAGATAGATAGATAGATAGATAGATAGATAGATAGATAGATAGATAGATAGATAGATAGATAGATAGATAGATAGATAGATAGATAGATAGATAGATAGATAGATAGATAGATAGAAAGAAAGAAATAAAGAAATAAATAGTCTCAAAGCACTTTAAACTTATCTGTATTTTCCACATTTCTGCACTTTTATTTTGTCCCTCATCCATTGGTTTACTCTAGAGGTAGCACACTTTTGATGGGTATTTTTCCCCCTTTTTGATGAACAAAACAAACAAAACACATTCTACTAGTTTTCCAAAGAAAAATATATCTGCTTATGAGGCTCCTGTATGGTTAAAAGTGTTTTTGTGTTACACAGAGAATTAAATATTTCTGTGTCAGCCTTTCTCGGCTTTACTTAGGACTAACATTCACATTGGTTTGTGGTCACTGAAGATGCATCCTGAGTTCAACAGTAAAACAATTTACACTACATTTGACAGTAATGAGCCCCACTGTTCAGTGAACAAATTAAATCCACAGAGCTATATTAGATAATGAAATCCATAGATCAAGTTTAGGCAGTGCTTTAAGTGGGGGGGGGAATCCGATATTGTTTGTGGAATTAATGTTCCTTTGTGGCAACAACTTTAGTGCATTATTGAATGTTTTATTTTTTACTGTAACTGTTTTTCTAAAGGATGTAAAATCCTAAAGCTTTTAAACAATCCAGATTACTTGCAGGCACCACACCAACAGGGCCAGAGGTGTAATAAAATGCTGGTTATTAAATAAATGGTGGTAATGTAAGAAGAGCTGTGGAACATTCCTCTGTTTCCCTCTGCCTCACCTACATTCTCATTGGTCATCCGTGAAATAAAGAACCTCACTATTTACAACCGAGCCTAGCTTTCTAAAAGGAGCTTGGTGAAAAGAACATAAAACATGTGTTTTAATAGCTGTATTTAATTCTATATTGTAAAGAAAATTTGCAGTTGCTTGTATGTGTCTCAGCATTCATAGCTGGGAAGTTTTATTCCCACAACAACTAACTTTCTGTTAAGAACCTCATATACAGCTAAAATGCCCCTGAGCAGCCCAGCAATGCTGGCCTTCTTAGCCCAAGCTAAATTGAGAAAACTGCATGTGAATGTGTAAGAGGTAAGGTAAATGGTATAGGTGGTGAGACAAAATAATTGAGCGTCTTAGCTAAGAAGGCGGAAGTGAGCGGAAGTCATTTATTTTTGTAACTCAATTCACTGAATGAAGAGAATACTAAAATTAGACAGAGAATTTTGTTATAAGCCTTTTTTCTCTTAATTATCATGATTTTTTGCTTAGAGCTGATGAAAACACATTTACTTTTTTAGAAGATTAGAATATTACATCAAAACAATAAAAAAAAAACTATAATACAAAAATGTGGTATCTTAATACCTGCTTATGTCATGATTTGATGACTAAGAACCTCATCAAAGCACGTATTTTAACTTTCCAGTTTCAATTTATTTTATTTTATTAAAACCTAAAAAACTGTCCAAAGGTATACTTTCTTTTTAGCATGACCAAGCATATGTAACAGGGTAAATAGTATTATTCCACTTGCCATTAGTATTGTCAGTGTATTGAACTGCCCTGCATTGTGTGGTGAGTTGGCTCTGAGCGTCTCCTGCTCAACGCTGGTATGCTTACATTTTCAGTTGTGTCTGACACTCGCCAGTATTGGGACGGATACGTTCGAGGTAAGTCGGGTCATTTTAGCGCTCTGTATATGGGGAATATTTCTAAATTTAGGGAAGTTATTTAGTAATCATATAAGCACAGGATATTTTAAAGTTGTACTGAAGCAATTTAAGAGTGACTTTATCATTCTGAAGCGCCCGTTGTTGGTAAAAGCACGGTGGATAGGCGCGTTAATGTGTGTGTCTGCATTAAGTCTTTCCATTTCTATGCAGTGTGTTGTGTGACCCGACTGCGAGCTAACTGAGCCTGACCAGCGTTCTTGTGTTTGTACAGAATAAATGGTCGGTTCTGGCGAGACTGTACCTTTGTCTCAATACACTCATTAAACACAATGCAGAGTAACATTACATTGAGAAAATTGAGCCTGCCAATACCAGGGTTGGCATGGTTACACATATCTGTATGAATAATTGAAACGACGTATTGTGACGGTTTATGTTTTCAAGGTTTGGGGTGTCATTTAGGTCTTTCTCCTGACCTATATGTTTTTGTACTAATTATTGATTACCCTTGAAATACAAAAAACCTCACAAAAGATATAAATATATTAGAGTGCTTGTCACTCTAAACCTCAAATGAAAAAAAAACCCAAACACCACAGTTTATTTTATACAACTCAACAATTTTCACATAAATATTTTCTAGTCACAGTTTTTCTAAAGACTGTGACTAGCTGTTATGTAAACAAACACCTCAGTTTAGGGCTCATATCAATATTTTGCACAGCTATTTATTTTGAGAAATAGTTGGTTCTATAGCTAAACATATAAAGGAGACATTTCTAACAGTGCTGAGTGGAATACATTCAACTTTCCTTTACTTTTTTACTGGTAAAGGCATGTAGATTGCACTGCACACGGTGCTCAGGGGAGTATAGGTTAAGACTGGTTCTTTTAGGTTTGAGCAGCTAACTAAGGCCTGGTACACACGTAGCAGGGTTTTTGTAAAACCGAATATCCTCACCACCTCGATTTTATTTAAAAAAATCCATCCACACTTGCATTGTTAAGCACATTCATAGGCATCCCAAACATGTAGGTAGTAGTTCTGCAAATCCTATCCAATCAAAATAACTTTCTACTATCTGACTTCCACATCGAGCAGTAATTGAGCTTGTAAAAACAAACAAGCAAAAAGATTGATAATGCCAGTACAGCTCAGAGGACATCCATACGTTTCTCAGTGCAAACACAGGTTGCGCATTTTATGTCAGAGCATTTTTGTCGCGGGCAGTCTCGTTGCGATTCATTAAACCCCCGTTATTTACGTCCACAAGCCCATGCTTACTGAGGAGAATTCGCTAATCTTCTCTTTGGTCAGAAGTTTTTGAAATAATTGTTTTTGTTGCTGCATTTTCGTGTGGATAACAGGCCAAATCTTGGAAAAATATCTTTGTTTTATGAGATACCCGGCTACGTGTGGACAAGGCCTAAATCGGTCAGAGTACAGGATTCAACTTTGCTGAACTGTTGAAGTCAGCTGGTTTATTGTCACCTTAATGCTCAGGGTTGCCAGCATAATTCATTAACTCAAATGAATTTTCCCACTGTGGGACAATAAAGGATATTTGTATTCTAACACTCAGAGCATCACTGTTAAGGATTGCAAACAGGATTGCCTGTTGAGGTGATGACAAACTGAACCAGAAGTACAATATCTCCCTCTGGAGTAGCAGTGTAGAACATCAAAGTTATGCCTACGTCACTTCCTATAGCAGCATTTAAAACATTATAGGTAAACAGGAAATGTCCAAGCTTTTTATACACACAGGCTTTCATTTTTGTCTCAAAGCATCAAGTGTAAAAGTACAATCCAGAATCCTACAAAAACATGTCTGTTAGGATAACGGACCTGTCCAGGGTGTACCCAGCTTTTTACTTTTTGCCAGTGCCAAATGTGCATACTGTATACAAGGAAGTGCAAAAATAAATCCAAGTTGACAAAAAGCCATGAATAACTTTATTCAGAATCTCTTGGAACAAAACGGGGCTTTACATTGATTAAAAGCTTTAAAAAAGAATAAAAAACTGAACCGTTTAACATTTAAAAGAACTGTTTAAGAGATTTTTAAATCTGTCAACACAAGTCTATATTAAAACCAAATCTACTTGCCTGCAAAAGCTTTTTTGTTGCTTCTTTTCAGTTAAGTCTGTGTCACATCTCAACACATTTTGCAAGTTTCCCTCTTACAGATTATGTAAATCCTATTGGTGTTGGTATATAATATACAGCAATATTTGGTTCAGTCAGTGCGGAAGCACAGAGCTTTGCTGTCTATTTCCATCAGTTATGTCGACGTGGCAGGAAAAAGTAAATTTGTCAGGCTGAGTCATGCGGGGGCTGAGAGTGGGGGCTGGTTGCAAGGTTAATTGGGAGTGGGAATAATTGGCCAGTGGGCTCAACTTGTCTGATGGGATGAATTTGGAAACTAATCTTAGTGTTTGGAAGATTTCCATGCAGTTCCTAAAAAGAGGCATCTTCATCTGATGTTCTGTGCTCAGGCTGCATTCAGCATTGTGATCACAATCCCTGCAAACGACTGTAGTCACTTTATGATTTTGACAGTAGTTTATTTGGCAAGCTACCCCACAAAATAGATTTTGGAAAGTAGATTAATTGTTGATTCTAAAAATAATATGAAAATATACTTTACTGTCTCAGTTTAGAAATTAGCCATGTTGATATTTCAGCGTCACAGTTTTGCAATTACAGTGAGGAACATAAGTATTGGAACACCCTGCGATTTTGCAAGTTGTTCCACTTAGAAATTTTGGAGGGGTCTGAAATTCACATTGTTGATGCATTACCACTGTGAGAGACAGCATTGTAAGTAATATTCAGGAAATCACATTTTTATGATTTTTAAAGTATTTATTTGAATTTTATTGCTGCACACACGTATTTGAACACCTGAGAAAATCAATGTTTATATTTGGTACAGAAGCCTTTGTTTGGAATTACAGATGTCACATGTTTTCTGTAGTTCTTGACCAGGTATGCAACAGGGATCTTGGCCCACTCCTCCACACAGACCTTCTCTAGATTTGTCAGGTTTCTGGGCTAATTTCTAATTTCTAAATTCTTTAGAAATCAGACAATGTGATTTCCTGAATTTTTTTTCCAAAATACTGTCACTCACAGTAGAAATGCACCTACAGTGTGAACTTCAGATCCCTCCATAATTTCTAAGTGGGAGAACTTGTAAAAATTTGATGGTATTCAAATACTTATGTTCCTCAATATGTATATATATATATTACTCAAAGTAACATTCTGAAAGGCATAATTTCTTTCCTACCAGATTAAACTTTTCTCTTTGTCTATTTCTTCCCTATCAGCAGCTAACGACTTCTCACTGCAGCATCGGAAAACTGACTCAGTTTGGTTTTATGTTAAGTATTTTCATAAAAAGAAATAAAAACAAGAACAAAATAACAGTAATTTACAATTGTCAACACTCTAATAACAGGGTTAAAAACAACCCAATATGAGTTATTTTACTAACTCTTTTCTTTGTCAGTGGTATTGACCATTACAAGCCTGGGTTGATTTAACAACCTTTCAAGTTGTTAAGGTTGGATTATGGATTTGATCAAGAACACTGAGTGAGATTTTCACCACAAAAAGGGGGTTAAAGTGGCAGACCTCAGATATTAAGTCTATCAAAGCATTGACTAAAAAGATAACTCAAAACCTGTACTATGAAATTGCATTAGTGGTTTATCAAGGTAACATCAGGTTCATTTCAGGATTTTGAATATCATCAAGATTGCTCATGCCATAACTGGGTCTGTCACCATTGAAATAAAGGTCAAGCATTAATTCTATTACAACACTGTAAATTATCCATCTGCCTTTTCATTCTGTTTTGCTAAATCTGGCTCGGGAGAGACCACGACTTCCCTCTCCCCAGCCACTTGGGCCAACTTCTCTAGGAAAATCCCGGAGGTTCTCTGGCTAGCCAAGAAGCATAGTCCCTCCTGTGTGTCCTGGGTCTTCCTCTGGGTCTTCTCCTGGTGGCACTTGCTTGTAACACGTCACCAGGGAGGCGTCCAGGAAGCATCCTAACCAGATGCCCGAGCCACCTCAACTGGCTCTTCTCAATGTGGAGGAGCAGCGTCTCTACTCTAAGCCCCTCCTAAATGACCATGCTTCTCACCCTGTCTATAAATGAGAGCCCAGGCACCCTCCAGAGGAATCTTGTGTCAACCGCTTGTATCCGCCATCTCATTCTTTTGGTCACTACCCAGAGCTCGTGACCATAGATGAGGGTAGGGACGTAGATTGGCTGGTAAATGGAGTTCACCACAACAAACCAGTAAACTGCTCGCAACACTGCAACCAACACACCAATTAACCTGTCGATCTCCTGCTTCATTTTTTTCTAATTTGTGAACAAGACCCCAAGATATTTAAACTCTTTCATTTGGGGCAGGACCTTGTCCACGACACGGAAAGGGCACTCTACCCTTTTCTGGCTTAAGATCATGTCAATTTGGAGGTGCTGATTTTCATCCCGCCGCTTCACACAGGGCTGCAAACCGTTCTGTTATACCGTAAGCTGTCGATGAGACTGATGAATTCAACAGAACATCATCATCTGCAAAAAGCAGACACCTGATCCTGAGGCCACCAAAATGGATCCCCTCAATACCTTGCACCTTGAAATTCTGTGAACAGAATTGGTGACAAAGGACAAAGGACTTTCTGTGTAAAATATTCAACAGGTAAATGAATAATGTTATTTAAAATGAGCAAACTCATTCTATAGTCTAACTTAAAATCAATTACTCAACTCTCTTACATTATTCAGCATAATTGTACGATGGGTGGCCAGAGAGTGACATGGGGGAGGAAGAAGACAAGAATCCGAGGGAAAAAGCAAGTTTGGATTGTTTGATTGTTTGTTTTTTGTGAGGACCAGTTATTTCCAGGGAGAGGGGCGATAGAGAGCGAGCAGGAAGCAGAGTCGTAGTTTAACCCACCTCTCTGCTGCTTCTGTACTGTTACCCACCCATTACCCTATAGAAACAGTGTCTTGCCCACGGCCAAAATTAAATGGATTAAAAATTAAGCCAACAAAAGAAAATTATGGAAATCTCATAAAAATAAATACAACTTTGAACAGAAAAATAAATCTATTAAATGTGGTTTATTAAACATAAGATCTCTCTTTGTTAGTAAATGACTTGATTTGTGATAATCACATTGATTTCCCTTTGTCTCACAGAAACCTGGTTGCAGCAGGAGGATTATGTCAGTATAAATGAGTCAATTCCTTCCAGTCATTTAAATTTTCACATTCCTAGAAATACTGGGCTAGGAGGAGGAGTTGCAACCATTTTTCGTTCTGATTTACTAATTAGTCCCAGAACAATTGATAGCTACAGTTATTTTGAACATCTAACCCTTAATTTTCATCATCTAAGTTGCAAAACATTAAGACCATTTTTGTTTGTGGTTTTGTATCGTTCACCAGGCCCTTACTCTCACTTCTTGGATCAGATCTCAAATTTTTTATCCGATTAAGTATTAAAAACTGATAGGGTTATTATAGTGGGGGACTTTAATATTCATGTGGATACTGAAAGTGATAGCCTAAATGCAGCCTTTAGTGCTATTTTAGACTCCATTGGCTTTACTCAAAAATTACAGGGATCGACCCACTCGGGCAAACACACTTTGGACCTTGTACTGACATACGGTATTGAGTGTGAGGAAATAACAGTCCACCCACATAACCCGGTCCTGTCTGACCACTTCTTAATAACTTTTGAATTTACTTTAACTGACCATCTTAAATCTGAAAGAAAATTTCATTATAGTAGAGCTTTATCAGACAATGCTGTAACAATTTTTAAAGAATCTGTTCCATTCTTACTTTCCTTAGTGTCTCAGGGTAACACAGTGGATGGCAGCAATTCCATCTCTAACCCTTCAGAAATTGATGATCTGGTTCACAGCGTTACGTCCTCATTGTGTTTGGCATTGGATAGTGTAGCCCACTTAAAAAAGAAAGTGGCTGGCCATAGGAGGCTGACTCCTTGGTTTAACGCAGAGTTGCGTACTTTAAAGCAGAATACTAGGAAGTTGGAGAGAAAATGGCGCTCTACACACCTAGAGGATTCCTATGTAACCTGGAATGACAGTCTATTGCTGTATAAAAAGACCCTTCGACAAGCTAGAACAGCATATTTTTCATCATTAATAGAGGCGAATAAAAACAATCCTAGGTTTCTTTTTAGTACAGTTGCCAAACTTACAGAGTCATAGCTCTGTTGAGCCAACTATTCCCCCAGTTCTTAGCAGTGATGATTTTATGGGATTCTTCATAAATAAAATTAATTATATTAAAAATAAAATCATTGGCATCCTCCCAAACATGATTACTTCTTCCTCAGTAAATGTGGCAGTATCGGAAAGAATTGTAGAACCTCAGATGTGCTTAGGCTGTTTTGATTCAGTCGAGCTTTCGGAATTATCAAAAATATTAGCTTCATCTAAACCTTCAACTTGTATGTTGGACCCAATTCCAACCAAATTATTTAAAGAAGTGTTCCATTTGGTTCCTGGCCCCATTTTGGATATGATGAATCTATCCTTAGTAAACGGATATGTACCACAGGAATTTAAAATAGCTGTAATTAAACCTTTACTCAAGAAACCTTCCCTTGATCAAGATGACTTAGTGAATTACAGACCTATATCTAACCTTCCTTTCTTATCCAAAGTCCTTGAGAAAATTGTTGCTAATCAAGTCTGTGAGCATCTAAACAGTAACGAGCTGTTTGAAGAGTTTCAGTCAGGTTTTAGAGCTCATCATAGCACTGAAACACCACTGGTGAAGGTTACTAATGATATTCTCATGGCCTCAGATAATGGACTTGTGTCTGTTCTGGTTTTGTTAGATCTCAGTGCTGGTTTTGACACAGTCGATCATAATATTCTCTTAGAAAGGCTTGAACATGTTGCAGGGATCAAAGGAACAGCACTAGGCTGGTTTAAATCATATTTGTCTGATAGATTCCAGTTTGTTCATCTAAATGATAAATCTTCACTCTCAAGGGTTACTTGTGGAGTTCCACAGGGTTCTGTGCTTGGACCAATTCTGTTCACCATATATATGCTCCCAATTGGTAGAATCATTAGACAGCATGGGATAAATTTCCACAGCTATCCAGATGATACACAACTATATTTATCCATAAATCCTGATGAACCCAGTCAGTTAGGTAGATTACAGGCATGTCTGGAAGACATAAAAACATGGATGACCCTAAACTTTTTGCTTTTAAATTCTGACAAAACAGAAGTTGCTGTCTTTGGACCAGAGTTTCTTAAACAGAAACTGATTAGTCAATCACTTCATCTGGATGGCATTAAATTGGCCCCCAGTAATAACGTAAAGAACCTCGGCGTTATTTTTGACCGAGACTTGACATTTAAATCCCATATTAAACAGGTTTCTGGGATTTCTTTCTTTCACCTCCGGAATATTGCTAAAATTAGAAACATCCTGTCCAGGAGTGATGCTGAGAAACTATTCCATGCATTTGTTACCTCAAGGCTGGACTACTGTAATTCTTTACTATCAGGAAATCAACAAAATGCCATTAAAAGCCTTCAGTTGATCCAAAATGCGGCAGCAAGAGTTCTGATGAATATTAAAAAGAGAGATCACATTTCTCCTGTTTTAGCTTCCCTTCATTGGCTCCCTGTTAAATCCAGAATAGAATTTAAATAGGAAACTTTTTAACTGATTGGAATGTTTGTATAAATGTATTGAAATGACTTCTTGTTAAGTGCCTTGAGATGAGATCAGTTGTGAATTGGCGCTATATAAATAAACTGAATTGAATTGAATTATATGGTTAGGACATCTTCCTGGTGAGGTGCTCCGGGCACGTCCCTACGGGAGGAGACCCAGAGGAAGTCCCAGGACACACTGGGAAGTTTGTTGGCGTTTTTGTAAGTAGCTGTGGAACGACAAGCCAACTCCTGATGATTAACCGTCACCGGTATAGTC
The DNA here is from genome assembly GCA_963556495.2 of Valencia hispanica. Lineage (NCBI taxonomy): Eukaryota > Metazoa > Chordata > Actinopteri > Cyprinodontiformes > Valenciidae > Valencia > Valencia hispanica. Next base: position 11,647,406 of record OY747700.1, read on the forward strand.
AAGCCACCGTTCTCCTCAGTTGGAAGGTTTTTAGATATTTTGTCTACTGAAATCTCCAAGTACTTACTTGTTTATGCCTCCCAGTTCAAGTCTCCAGCATGCTCAGGCTTCTCCAGTCTCCTTTGGTTATCTCCCAACGTTGTGCAGGTCAAGCTCCCCCAGATCTCTCTGGGGCTTGCTCGCTCTCTATCGCCCCTCTTCATGGAAATAACTGGTCCTCACAAAAAACAAACAATCAAACAATCCAAACTTGCTTTTTCCTTCGGATTCCTGTCTTCTTCCTCCACCATGTCACTCTCTGGCCACCCATAAGCATCCATTTAACTATTACCAGTATGTTCAGTGTTGATTCTGCATATGGGTCAAAAAGGTAATAAAAATAACAACAGGCCTGGGAATGCCTTGGGATTTCCCCAGAGAAGCTGACCCAAGTGGCTAGAGTGAGGGAAGTCTGGGTCTCTCTGGTTAAATTGCATGGATGTATGGATGGATGTATGGATGGATGGATGGATGGATGGATGGATGAAATTGTACTATTGTATACTATTGTACTATACTGTTGTATGGTTAAAAAAGCTGTTTGTAAGGAATGATGAGCATCTTTTCACCCTTTTCTCTATCCCAACAAACTGGGTTTGTTTTATAACCAACCTTAAATGAATACTCAGTCTTTTTTGTGTACACTGTGGTCAAAGTTCTACAAGGTTGCTGTGTATTAGTTTTTGTTTTCAATGTTTTGTCACAGTTAGTGAGGTCAGAAGACTTTTACAGAAATTTAACACCAGTGTGGTTCCACAAGCTGTTCAGTCACATTATTACTCACTTATTTTAGGGTTAATTAAGGATCATGTTTGTTATTTTGCTGTTTATGAATTATACAAAAAGATTACATATGTTCTTTGTCTGCTGTTTTTCAAACCCATCACTGAGGCATAACTCTTTTATGAATCATGCATTTAACAGTTTCTAGATTGAAAAAACCCAAATAAAAGATAGGCCTGATAGGGTAGTGTAGTATATCGAACAAATTCATAGTAAAGTACCTAAACTGAACAGTGTGTGAATTGGAGATAATACACAATAAAAGAAGACTCCTGCGTTCAGTTTTTTTGTTGCAGTTGTAGGATCATTCCACCATGGAAAAAAAGAGTTAATTCTAATGAATGCATGCAATCTTTTCACTGGAACTGGATGTTTTCTTGTTAATAATAGACTCTTAGCTTCACTAAATGTGAAATTCTTTGCTCCTTCAAAATTAATTATTGCTCACCATTTATTGTTTCATTTGGTAGTATAATGGTTTTGGAATATATCACTATTATACTTATTATACATTACTAATTATGTTGCACTTAGTTGCAATTGGAAACTAAGTATTGCCATCTTTCAATTGAAAAATAACAAAATATGCAAGCAAAGCAGAGGGATTCATACAGATTATGAAACAATAACTTAAGCCTTCTTGGCTCATTACTTTACTAAGTTAATTAGATTATTTAAACTAATGAGAAATAGAAGCAAAAGAGCTGCAATGCCTTATTCCCAATATGTTGGTGTTTCTAATGTACAGTCAATGCCAAATGATTTGAGTGGATAAAACAAGGAAGGGTAAAATAAACAGTAATGTTAATTTTAGCTATTTTTAGGTCACCAGATAATTAGCTGGTGACCGAGAACGACCTCTAAAATAAGACTTCACTTAATCATTGTAAACCTCTCAATATTAGATATTTTTAGACCTGATACAAAGGGGCAGCATTGTATTTTTGTTGAGGCTTTGCACTGGCAGAAAGGTCGCTTGGCGGGATGTGAAGGAATTAGGTTTTTGCCGTTTTAAATCATCATCAATGTCATGGCTTTATTTTAGCTAGATGTTTGACCAATGTTCTTTCCAGAAATTGCAGATCTTATTTAAATTGGTTTGCTTCCTGGCATTGGCCTTTCATTTAAGCATATGCCAAACATTTTCAATGAGGTTGAAAACTAGCTAAGAAAAATGTATGTATATATTTTATCTTGTATGTAGAATTTTGACCCTGTACGTCAGTGGTCTGCAGCTCCAGGTCTTGAGGGCCGGTGTCCTGCAAGTTTTGGATGCATCCCTGCTTCAACACTTCTGAATCAAATGTATAGTTATGTTGGACTACAGCTGTTATTACTGGACCAAAACACAGACCTCCAGCTTTAAGAACTAGTTTCACAATGCATTTTACTTTCAATAGGAAAAGGTGGGCCACATGGGACATTATCACCCCTATATAAGCATAGGCTCTGTCCAATCTCCTTCTCTTTTACCCGTGAGTCCGCTAGGCTCGCATCAGGAGAGAAATCAGTACTTTAAAATATCCTTCCTTCGCTGGCAAGGGGAGGGAAGCAAGTTTCTGGAAAAAAAACTCATTGGATCCAAAAGACACAACCCCCTTTTCATTGTTGATCAGGTGAGCTGTATCCGGCCGATGGAATAACTCCTGAACCTGACTTCAAACCCTGCAGAAAGAATCTTTGAATTACAAGCTCGACCAGAGAGGGAGAGAGAGCCTCGTTGACACGCTGCTGCTTGCTGCAAATGCTGCTCACCCGGAGCCGCTCACCCGAGCTCATGAGCTGAAGGCTGCCCGTGAAAGGGACAGGCCCGTGGGAGAAGATTGGTGAGCCGAACAGAACCGAGCTGAGAGGACAACAATGTTCTGAGCTAACGGTGGCTAGCTAGTTTCACACCCACGAGGACTGACTGCTGGTGGTGCCCCACGCAGCTGCTGCTAATGGCTGGTTTCTTTCCTTTAAAGCTGATTCCCCAGACAACGGATTCACCCTTCAATGGAGATCTAAGGATCTTTTTGGTTTTTGACTGATAGAAAGAATCATTTTAAATCATGCAACTTGAGTTACTCTGCCCAACCGGAGTTTTTCCTTTGTTCTTTGGTTCTAAGCTAAACATAGTGGCTATGAGTTCTGCACGCTTGTTCTGATTAGTGTGGCCTGCTTTTTGGAGACCACCAGCGGTCATAAACGGTAAAGTTTGCTATTCAGAATACAAATTGGCTTTAAAATAGATTGTTTAAATACAGAAAACCGCCATTTTGAATCTGCCTTCATAGTATGTCAGAATACTAAAATTAGATCCATTACTGGGGTGACAGTGCCATAAAATCACATCAATTTTCCAAAGGTTGATTTCTAATTCAGCAGATTATTTAGTCAAACATTACTTCGTCCAAATATTGTTGTCTTCACTTCTGCTTTGCATTGTGAATTAGGGGTTTGAACACAAACTGTAAGGTGCAAATAATTAAGCTAATCACAAATAGTTTAAAACTAACTTAGCTTCACTTTCAAACAAGGGTTTTGCCACTAAGTATTAAGTCTTTTTTTGTTAGAGTGTTCAAATACTTATTTCACTCAATGAAATGCAAATCTGTTTCTATCTTTTATTTAGAGTTATTTTTTCAATTTTCCTTTTGATTTGCTATCACTGTTAAAATGAACCTACCATTAAAATGATATTGTTCTGAGACTTTTAATTTCTCTGTCATTGGACAAACTTACAAAATCAGCGAGGGGTCAAATAATTATTTCCCCCACTTTAAATCAGGTTGTGGATTTCTGTAAAACGTCCCTATCCATCCATCCATCCATTATCTGTACCCGTTCATCCTATGAAGAGTAGCGGCGGGGAGGGCTGGTGCCTATCTCCAGCTGTCACGAGGCGAGAGGCAGGATACACCCTGGACAGGTCACCAGTCCATTGCAGCGTCCCTATTTTGACCAAATATATTCCTGTTTTTGCCTTGACCTTAAAAAGAAATCCAAGCCGTTGTTTTCACATCTACTCAACCCCCCCCAAAATCTGTAGAGCATGTTTGTAATATAAGTCCTTTTCATATATTTTTTGTTGCATTTTGTTTTTTACTGAGCATCTCTCTTCTAATGTGGCAGGCCTTGGAAGGAGCATATTATGTGCGGCGTTATTTCTGAACCATTGTGATGGTTTTTTGCTGAAGACCCTCTTAGCTGCTTGCCAAGCATGACTTTGTCTCGAGGGTATGATTTGCCTCCCTTTCTGTTGATATCTATTTACCCACACAGACAGGATCAACGGAATCAGCATCTGAAATTGATTATTCTCTCTTACAAAATGTAAATGAACTCTTCAGTGACTTTCAACTTAAAGCCAATGAGACCAATTTTATAGTGTTTTGGCCTTATTTATATTCTGTAATTTTTCAGAAGAAGCATAAAGCATAGATACTGAAGAGTAAAGATCCTCACATGCATTCTGGCTGATTTAGTATTTTTTACCTTTTTCTGTCTGTTTTATTTGCTTTGACAAATTATCTTTGTGTGTTCTACATCACTTTACCTAATGTTGCTGTTGTTTATTAAAGTGTAGTAAAATAACATACCACATGTCATTAATATTACAGGGTCCATGTTAGTCTTGTGATTCTGTTCCAATAAACTTACTTAGGGTGTATTCACACCAGGAAGGTCTGTTAGTTCACTTGCTTTGGTCCAGACCAAATGTTTTTTTTCCACTTTGCTTCCTATTCACACTGCAAGTAAATGCAACAGGACCAGAGTTTCTCAACAAAAAGACATGTGTCCTAAAGCTGAACAAATCAGGAAGCGTGTGAAAATAAGTCATCATCAACAATGGCAAGTGCTGTCCTTATTGTCTTTCTGGCGTTATGGTTAATAAACAGGTCGCGTTAAACAAATATTTTCCATATTTTACCTTTTTTAAACGGTGATGAAAAAATCTGAAGGGTGTGGTCATTTTGACATGTATTCAACCCCCTGACGAGGCATGGGCCAGTATGAGATTCTGACGGAATGATAACCTAGGGCAAAAATATCACGGTTTCACGGTATTATGATTACAGCTCTAAAATGTATTTTTTAAATGTCTATTTTTATTTTTTAAAGGAAAATACTTTTTACTGAGGCAGATTTAGTAACTAACTAGCATGCTAAGATAAATCATCATTAGCATGCTAGTTTCCATATCTGCCTCAGTAAAAAAAAAAGGTACTAAGGATAGAGATGAAGAAAAGATAAGATATGGCAGTTACCATATCTGCCAAGGTAACAAGCTCATTTCGCTAATGTCAGACGCTAATACGCTAATTCATTTCAAGACAGCATTAACTTTACCTTGAAATTAGCATACATCGCTGGGTGGTGCTCCCGAACATGCGCTATCATATTAAATGAATTGTCTCCTCGGGCTGCCACTGTTCTCAAGCACGTTTTGCACGTTGGGCGATCTTCTTCTTCGAAGCCGTGACCGTCTGGCTTTTTACGGTAGTCGAAGTATTCCCAAACAGCCGACTTGGTCCGCTTAGAGACGGTGGAAAAAGTTCTGGGGGCTCGCCTCCTTCAGCCATCCCACAGCCTGCAGAGCAGCCTGTTTGTCACTCGCGTTACGCTGCAGGTTCACACAGCATGAGGGCCCTTTACTTTCTCCCTTACGACACATCACATATTAAAAAAACACGCTTATACCGCATCAACGGTATGGCGGAAAATTTGAGTGGTTTTGAAACCTTGACTTTTTCATACCGTGCTATACTTTGAAACCGGTAACTGGCCCATGCCTACCCCTGACCAGCCTACTCAATTCATGTCACTATCTGCAAACTGACACCACGTTGAAGTGTTACTGAGGCTTTGGAAAGCATCTGTGGCTGCACTGATTGTGGTGGTGACAGATTGCTGCAGTTTAACTACTGATGCAAATAGAACACATCCAGGGGGATTTCCTCCCACTGAAGCGAACAGAGAAGCCCCTTGTTCAGAGAGTTTAGTCATATTCTCATCACTTCAATTGGAGAAATATTTCCTGATTTCAAAGCTATGACTGAAGTGGCGCTTCAGCCTCCATTATGCACAGGCGGAGCGCAGTTCAGCTCTTTGCGGAGCAATGAACGACTGAATATGTTACCATTTAAAAATTAAAGGGGGTGCTGGAGAGAGCTCCTCCCGGGGACTCCCTTGTACTGCTGGGGGACTTCATTGCTCACGTGGGCAATGATATTGAGACCTGGAGGGGTGTGGTTGGGTGGTGAAAAAAAGTGCCTGTCGCGGTGGCAACCCCCGAACCCGCTGGTGGACACCGGCGGTAAGGGATGCTGTCAGGCTGAAGAAGGAGTCCTATCGGGTCTTTTTGGCTTGTGGGACCCCTGAAGCAGCTGATATGTACCGCTGGGCCAGGCGGAGTGCGGCTCGGATGGTTGATGAGGCAAAAACTTGGGCGTGGGAGGAGTTTGGAGAGGCCATGGAAAACGACTTCCGTGCGGCTTGGAAGCGATTCTGGTCCACCATCCGGCGTCCCGGGGTGGAAGTGGTCTGCCACCAACACTGTTTACAATGGGGATGGTATGCTGCTGACCTTGACGCGGGACGTTTTGGGTCGGTAGTGGGTACTTCAAAGACCTCCTCAATCCCACCGGCATGCCTTTCAATCTGGAAGCAGAGTCTGGGGACTTTGGGTCAGGCTGTTCAATCTCTTGTGCAGAGGTTACCGAGGTCGTTTAAAAGCTCCTCAGTGGCAAGGCTCCGGTGGTGGATAAGATTCGACGAGAGTTCCTTTAAGGCTCTGGATGTTGTGGGGCTGTGTTGGTTAACGCGGTTCTGCAATATTGTGTGGACATCGGGGGCAGTTCCCTTGGATTGGCAGACCAGGGGTCTCGTATATAAAGCTTGCTTATGCACAAAACGGGGTGTGAAAACTATGTAAGCAACTTTCTACGCCAAGTTTAGGATTTATAGAAAGAAATGAGGCGGAAAAATGTGCGCAACTTTAAGCACCCAAACGATCTTGCTTACGCACTTTTTGGACGCTGACAGCGCAGCAGGAGAGATGGCAAAAATGTGAATTTAAGCCACAATTTCAAACTTGTACAGCTTTGTGCACACAGACACACAACCAGCATTCACACCCCCATCCCGTCTCTGAACTGAGAATAAAAATGAGAACCTGAATGAAAATATGTTGCACATAAGAATCATATCACAGTATGTTCAAATGTATTTATGGCTTCAGATTATATAGAAATTACACTTATTGGTGGATTAATTGTGTTAAGTACGAATACTGCTGCATCCCCTGCATAATGATGCACAATGGATCCTGGCGCTCATTGAAGATTACGCCACTGGAAGCATCTGGATGGGGGACCCAATGTAGATTCCTTAAAGCCATCCGGTGTTGGATCTACTGACCCGCTGGAACCGTGCATCCCGTCCCGCGCTCTTCTTATTTATAACAGGAACTCTGCTGCATCAAGGCTGTGTCACTTGCAGCTCTTCTGTTTGTTTGTCACCTCAGATCAATATTTTGCAAGGATGATACTTTTTAAAAACCTACACTTAAAACGCACCTTTTCTGTCAGGTTTTAAATATCTAGTTATATTTGGTTTAATAAATTCCAGTCTTAGTGTTGCTACAAGTAATCATATAGGCCTAATAGAAACTTTATTTTTCTTATCTTTTTTATTGCTTGTGCTGCTTTTATTATTACATTTTTAAATCTTTTTACTCTCTTCTTATTGGTTTTTTAATGTGAAGCACTTTGGCTGCCTTCGGCTGAGTAAAGCCTGATTGAGTGATTGCTTGAAATAAAACTGTTTTCCGTGCCTCTACGAGCCTGCAGCTGTCTCTGTGGAATTACTTTCTCCGCCTCTCGGTTGCCACGGTTACCTGTGAAATACCCCATATTAGCTGGCTTAAGTCTATGCAGAATATTCACTCGACACTTTGCATGGACCGTTTATGGCAGAAAGTGGGTGTGTAGGAGGCGGGATATGATCCCAAAACATCTGTGCACATTTCTAGGGAGAGTGGGATTTATAAAACGGAAAGTGTGTGCAGCTGTGCGTACTCCAAGTTTGATAGATCGGAAACTTACTAGGCGTAAGTAAAAAAAAGTTGCTGAGCTTGAGTACGGTTTTAGTAATGATTCTATGCAAAGTTTTATAAATGAGACCCCAGGTTGGTATTCCCCCTGTTTAAAACGGGGGACCACAGAGTGTGTTCCAACTACAGGGGGATCACACTTCTGAGCCTCCCATGTAAGGTCTATTCAGGGGTTCTGGAGAGGAGGGTCCGATGAACAGTCGAACCTCGGATCCAAGAGGAACAATGCGGTTTTTGTCCTGGCCGAGGAACACTGGACCAGCTCTACACCCTCAGTAGGGTCCTGGAGGGTGGGTGGGAGTTCACCCAATCGGTCTACATGTGTTTTGTGGACTTGGAAAAGGCGTTCGACCGTGTCCCTCGGGAATACCTGTGGGGGTTACTCTGGGAGTATGGGGTACCGGGCCCCTTGATATGGGCTGTTAGGTCACTGTATGACCGGTGCCAGAGTTTGGTTCGCATTGCTGGCAGTAAGTCGGGCTTGTTTCTGGTGAGAGTTGGACCCCTTGTCACCAATCCTGTTCATAACTTTTATGGACAGGATTTCTAGGCGCAACCAATGTGTTGAGGGGATACGTTTTGGTGGCCTCAGGATCGGGTCTCTGCTTTTTGCAGATGACGTGGTCCTTTTGGCTTCATCGGAACGTGATCAACAGTTTTCGCTGGATCGGTTCGCAGCCGAGTGTGAAGCGGCTGGGATGAGAATCACCACCTCCAAATCCGAGACCATGGTCTTGAGCCGGAAAGGGGTGGGGTGCCTTCTCCAGAATGAGGTCCTTCCCCAAGTGTAGGAGTTTAAGTATCTGGGGGTCTTGTTCAAGAATGAGGGGAAAATGGAGCAGGAGATTGATAGACGGATTGGTGGGGCATCTGCAGTTATGAGGGCGCTGTACCAGTCTGTCATGGTGAAGAGAGAGCTGAGTCGAAAGGCGAAGCTCTCGATTTACAGGTCAGTCTATGTTCCTACCTTCATCTATGGCCACAAACTCTGGGTAGTGATTGAAAGATTGAGATCACGGATTCAAGCGGCTGAAATGAGTTTCGTCCGTAGAGTGTCTGGGCTTTCCCTTAGTAATAGGGTAAGAAGCTCAGTCATCCAGAGGGGGCTCAGAGTAGAGCAGCTGCTCCTCCACATTGAGAGGAGTCAGTTGAGGTGGCTCGGGCATCTGGTCATGATGCCTCCTAGACGCCTCCCTGGTGAGGTGTTTCGGGCACATCCCACCTGGAGGAGACCCAGGACATGCTGGAGGGACTGTTTCTTGGCTGGCCTAGGAACGACTTGGAATTCCTCCTGAGGAGCTGGCCCAAGTGGCTGGGGAGAGGGAAGTCTGGGTCTCTTTGCTTAAGCTGCTGCCCCCACGACCCGACTCTGGATAAGCGGAAGAAGATGGATGGATGGATGGATGGATGGATGGATGGATGGATGGATGGATGGAAGTCCTCAGCAGGAGAAATGTTCATAATTGTAGCTTCTTAATCTACTCGATGTGTGATGGGACGATGTGGATTCTTTGATAAGCTTGTTCGAATTTTATATAAAATACAATGAATTGAAAATGAACTACTGAAAATGTTACCATTTAAAAAATTGATGAGTAAAAATTGATTATGACCGTATTTTTTGACCCCATCAGTTGAAATTTCTGACAACAAAAGATTGTAGCGCGACCTCTGTTACAGCTACGGATCACAAAGGAAATGTTTGAGCGTCAAGACCGTTTGATGCAACATGAGGTTTACAATTGGATACAGATAAATGGATGGTGTAGAATTAACATGTGATTAGACTTCATTGATGTCACAGTGGGGACATTCACATGTTAAGGCTCCATGCATAAAAAATAAAAAAATTAATAAAAAACAATTACTTCTCATAATGCCCCACAAAGATGGGTGCCCGGTGAGACTAAAAAGGTAGTTTTTTTTGTTTCCTGGGTGGGATAAAGTTTGGTCGCTTTCACACATGATTTACTCCGCACCAGGGTTTGTTTGGAACCACTCCGAGACCACCTCTTCAGCTGGGTCTTGGTTCGCTTGTTTGGTGCGCACCAGAGGTTGCTGGGTTGTATTCCCACCGGCCCAAAAGTTCCGACTCAAGGGAGGAAACAAATTTGAGTTTGTTTTAAGCAAACTCAACGAGGCTAGTGATTCCCAAAGCTAAAGTAGTTTTTCTTGACAGCAACAAATACTGTATTTTCCCCCTACCTGGGTCTCATCAAGGCTCCCTTGAAGAGACTAAAATATGGCTGACTAAACACACACAGCGACAGTCCTGAATAATCTCACATCTTGTTCTGCCCAACAACATTTTAATGTGCGCTATTATCTGACGTACTATGTTAATGCTAGCATGTTTGCTTTCTGCTTTGATATGACACTGATAACTCTGCTTGTAACATATGGTTCTGGTTTTAACATCAAACAAATTATATGGAAATGTTTCAGCTGCACATTGCAGAACTTTGCTTCTTGCTCATATCCTAACAGCAAAATAATGTGCACAGTCTATAACACAGTTATGCAAGCGTCTGTTTTAGTCGTTGCTGCTCAAATTACTAAAGATGCACAAAAATTACAGACACTGCTAATCATTTTAAAATTGTCCTGATCAGATCCCTACTTTTTTCACTACCAGTAAACAAGATATCACACAATTATATATATATTATAACAGGTCTCAGTCTGTGACATTTGGGATTTGGGAATTCATGGAACAGAGACTGATTCTTAAAAAGGTAAGAAGATACCTGGAGTATTGATTTCTGGATACATTAATCATTGTTGATAATCAGTTCTTGTTCTTTCATTTTGTGACATTTTAAAAATGCATTTTTAATTTTTCATGTGTACTTTGAACTTTCTTGGTCCTCATGATAATAAAAAACAGAGGACTCACCAGTCACTGGTAATTTTCACAAGTTACATCCTGGCCTTGGAAAACAGATAGAAATGGGGGTCATGCAGGCAGTGGCTGTGAACTATTTCCAATGTTTCCTCTATCAAACATCATGCCACCATTAAAGTCACTAATGTACCTCATTTTGTCCATTCCGACGCATATAATTCAGGAAAGTGACTGATGTTGCACCACCGGCTTTTAATACACACCACCTGAAACATGAAAAATGTTTGAAAGCAGCAGTATATGAGCCGGTGCAGATTGCATGTTTAATGTTGGCCTCCACATAAAAGGATTGCTTTTAGAAATATGTTAGTGCTAAAGGTGGGATTCATTGCTTCTTTTTCACAGTATATCATTATCACCTTTCTGTATATAATACTGCAATCTAAACAATATTGTAGAAAAGCCTTAGCTTTCTTTGAGCTATATTTAAAACAATGCTTACATTTTGCTCTCTTTCCTAAATGCTTTTTAAAATGTTTTGCAAGGGTATTTCTGGGCAAGATTCAAGTGTAACTGAACCCCCTGAAAAATCATAACCCCGCCCCCAGACAACATTTAAAACAATTCTACAAAGTGGGCGGTGCCAGGAAGAACGGAGGGGTATGGCCAAGTGTGGAGGATGAGTGGAGGGGGAACGTGGGGGTGTGTTATAGAGTCAATGGTTCCGGAGGACAATGACAGCTCGCTTAATCTGACACTGAAACATGGACAGTGACCAAAGCGACAGATCGATCTGATCAACATTAATCTTTTCTGAACGTTAGCCTATGTTAGCATTACCACTCAGAGACCGGACTCCTCCTGTCTCCCTCTGCCTCAGCAGCACCGAGCTTGGCGCCCTGAACCAGCAGATCTCCTCCATCGTCACCGGAGATAGAGGAGTAGAGGGAGGCTTTATGGAGCTCAGCGGCCGCGAGCCGTATCAATTCGAGCCGCTGGCTCGGGGCGCTGAGTCAGCGCTGCCTGAGGCTGGCGCTGCTGCTGAGGGAGAGAGAGACAGGATGGGTCCGGTCTCTGAATGGTAATGCTAACATAGGCTAACGTTCAAAACAGTATGTTAGCTATGCTAACTAAGTGCTAATGTGATAATAATGGTAACCTGAAAAACGCAATCCAACACCAAACTCTCCACGGGGCCTGTATGTCTGATGTTTTATACCCAAACCCACGGGCGTGTCTGTGAGACCATGGCTGCTGTGACACAGTCAATGCCTGTGACGTAAAGATGTACCGCTCTCCACCAATCACAAAATTCAAATGCAGTAGCCACCATTCAACCCTAAGAGGGCAGCACTAAGACGTTTTTAGACCAAAAAGTGTAGGATGAAACAAGTTTACACCAAAATGTAAAAAAATCCCCAGAAATTGAAAGACTGCATTGGTAAAGACCCATTTATACAGTTTAGAAGCAAAAAAAAAGTTGTTTTGGGGTTTAGTTACTCTTTAAAGTTTTTGTGGCCACAGTGGCCTTCATAGTAAAGTGGACAGTACAGAAAGGGGGTGAGAAGTGGGGAAGCTACACCAGCAAATGGAAGTGAACCCCCGAACAACTGCATCGAGGATTGAGGCCTCTGAACATGGGGTGCCTGCCTTAACCACTGTGCAACACTACACGATGCCCCTATGCAGGACATTTTTTAATTTCAATACTCATTAGTTTGGGAATCATCCATCCATCCATCCATTTTCTGCCGCTTATCCGGGGTCGGGTCGCGGGGGCAGCAGCCTAAGCAAAGAGACCCAGACTTCCCTCTCCCCAGCCACTTGTTCCAGCTCCTCGGGAGGAACCCCAAGGCGCTCCCAGGCCAGCCGAGAAACATAGTCCCTCCAGCGTGTCCTGGGCCTTCCCCTGGGCCTCCTCCCGGTGGGACGTGCCTGAAACACCTCACCAGGGAGGCGTCCAGGAGGCATCCTGACCAGATGCCCGAGCCACCTCAACTGACTCCTCTCGATGTGGAGAAGCAGCGGCTCTACTCTGAGCCCCCTCCGGCTGACTGAGCTTCTCACCCTATCTCTAAGGGAGAGCCCAGACACTCTGCGGAGGAAACTCATTTCAGCCGCTTGTATCCGTGATCTCGTTCTTTCGGTCACCACCCAGAGTTCGTGACCATAGATGAGGGTAGGAACGTAGATCGACCGGTAAATCGAGAGCTTCGCCTTTTGGCTCAGCTCTCTCTTCACCACGACAGACCGGTAGAGCGCCCGCATCACTGCAGATGCCCCACCAATCCGTCTATCGATCTCCCGCTCCATTTTTCCCTCATTCGTGAACAAGACCCCCAGATACTTAAACTCCTCCACTTGGGGAAGGACCCCATCCCTGACCCGGAGGAGGCACCCCACCCTTTTCCGGCTCAAGACCATGGCCTCGGATTTGGAGGTGCTGATTCTCATCCCAGCCGCTTCACACTCGGCTGCGAACAGCTCCAGCGAAAGCTGTAGATCACGCTCCGATGAAGCCAACAGGACCACATCATCTGCAAAAAGCAGAGACCCGATCCTGAGGCCACCAAAACGGATCCCCGCAACGCCTTGGCTGCGCCTAGAAATCCTGTCCATAAAAGTTAGGAACAGGATCGGTGACAAAGGGCAACCTTGGCGGAGTCCAACTCTCACCCGAAACAAGCCCGACTTACTGCCGGCAATGCGAACCAAACTCTGGCACCGGTCGTACAGGGACCTAACAGCCCGTATCAAGGGGCCCGGTACCCCATACTCCCGGAGCACCCCCCACAGGGCCCCCCGAGGGACACGGTCGAACGCCTTCTCCAAGTCCACAAAACACATGTAGACCGGTTGGGCGAACTCCCACGCACCCTCCAGGACCCTGCTGAGGGTGTAGAGCTGGTCCAGTGTTCCACGGCCAGGACGAAAACCGCATTGTTCCTCCTGGATCCGAGGTTCGACTATCCGTCGGACCCTCCTCTCCAGAACCCCTGAATAGACCTTACCAGGGAGGCTCAGAAGTGTGATCCCCCTGTAGTTGGAACACACCCTGTGGTCCCCCTTTTTAAACAGGGGGACCACCACCCCGGTCTGCCAATCCAAGGGAACTGCCCCCGATGTCCACGCAATATTGCAGAGCCGCGTTAACCAACACAGCCCCACAACATCCAGAGCCTTGAGGAACTCCGGTCGAATCTCATCCACCCCCGGAGCCTTGCCACCGAGGAGCTTTTTAACGACCTCGGTGACCTCGGCACCAGAGATTGGAGAGCCCGACCCCAAGTCCCCAAACCCTGCTTCCAGATTGGAAGGCGTGCCGGTGGGATTGAGGAGGTCTTCGAAGTATTCCATCCACCGACCCAAAACGTCCCGCGTCGAGGTCAGCAGCACACCATCCCCACTGTAAACAGTGTTGGTGGCAGACCGCTTTCACCCCTGAGACGCCGGATGGTGGACCAGAATCGCTTCGAAGCCGTACGGAAGTCGTTTTCCATGGTCTCTCCAAACTCCTCCCACGCCCGAGTTTTTGCCTCAGCAACCATCCGAGCCGCATCCCGCTTGGCCTGTCGGTACCTATCAGCTGCTTCAGGGGTCCCACAAGCCAAAAAGACCCGGTAGGACTCCTTCTTCAGCCTGACAGCATCCCTTACCGCCGGTGTCCACCACCGGGTTCGGGGGTTGCCGCCGCGACAGGCACCGACCACCTTGCGGCCACAGCTTCGGTCAGCCGCCTCGGCAATGGAGGCGCGGAACATGGTCCACTCGGACTCGATGTCCCCCGCCTCCCCCGAGACGTGTTCAAAGTTCTGCCGGAGGTGTGAGCTAAAGCTCCTTCTGACAGGAGACTCTGCCAGACGTTCCCAGCAGACCCTCACAACACGTTTAGGCCTTCCAGGTCTGTCCGGCGTCCTCCCCCACCATCAGAGCCGACTCACCACCAGGTAGTGGTCAGTGGACAGCTCTGCCCCTCTCTTCACCCGAGTGTCCAAAACATGCGGCCGCAGATCAGATGAGACGACAACCAAGTCGATCATTGAGCTGCGGCCTAAGGTGTCCTGGTGCCAAGTGCACATATGGACACCTTTATGCTTGAACATGGTGTTTGTTATGGACAATCCATGACGAGCACAGAAGTCCAATAACAAGACACCACTCGGGTTTAGATCGGGGGGGGCCATTCCGCCCAACCACACCCCTCCAGGTCTCACTGTCATTGCCCACGTGAGCGTTGAAGTCCCCCAGCAGAACAAGGGAGTCCCCAGGAGGAGCACTCTCTAGCACCCCTTCCAAAGACTCCAAGAAGGGTGGGTAATCTAATCTGCTGTTTGGCGCGTAAGCACAAACAACAGTCAGGACCCGTCCCCCCACCCGAAGGCGGAGGGAGGCTACCCTCTCGTTCACCGGGGTAAACCCCAACGTACAGGCGCCGAGATGGGGGGCAACAAGTATGCCCACCCCAGCTCGGCGCCTCTCAGCGGGGGCAACCCCAGAGTGGAAGAGAGTCCAACCTCTCTCGAGGAGACGGGTTCCAGAGCCAGAGCCGTGCGCCGAGGTGAGTCCGACGATGTCCAGTCGGAACCTCTCAACCTCGCACACCAGCTCCGGCTCCTTCCCCACCAGAGAGGTGACGTTCCACGTCCCGAGAGCCAGCTTCTGCAGCCGAGGATCGGACCGCCAAGGTCCCCGCCTTTGGCCGCCGCCCATCCTGCACAGCACCCGACCCCTATGGCCCCTCCCACAGGTGGTGAGCTCATGGGAAGGGGGGCCCATGTTACCTCTTCGGGCTAAGCCCGACCGGGCCCCGTGGGTAAAGGCCCGGCCACCAGGCGCTCGCCAACGTGCCCCACCTCCAGGCCTGGCTCCAGAGGGGGGCCCCGGTGACCCGCGTCCGGGCGAGGGAACACTGAGTCCATCTGTCGTTTTCTTCATAGGGGTCTTTTGGGCTGCACTTTGTCTGATCCCTCACCTAGAACCAAATTGCCATGGGTGACCCTACCAGGAGCAAAAGCCCCCGACAACATAGCTCCTAGGATCATTGGGACACTCAAACCCCTCCACCACGATAAGGTGGCAGCCCAGGGAGGAGGTTTGGGAATCATGATTCTAACAAATACCACCAAATTTTAAAAGTGTAGAAGTGTTTACATCTAACATTAGAGCAAAGGACTCTGGTTGAATGAAAAAAAAAAAACATAAATTGGCAGGTAAAGTTCATAATGGGATGGGAAAAAGGTAAAACTGTCAGCTTCATCTTTATAACTTCCAATTTAGCTCAAAATTTCCAGTGCACAGCTTTGTGAGGAAGTGTAGATGATCACGAGAGAAGAAAAGGCTCATTTTAAATCGTGCTTCTATTTGAATCTGAATATTTTAAACCAAACAGTAGCTCTGCGTAAAAGTGTGTTAAATGTAAAATTGACATTTCAACATACAACATACATAAACGTTAAGATTCATGAAGATTAGAAAAAACTCCATTACAAATTTGTACTCTTTTTATCCTAAAAATAAGTCGATATCATAAAGACATTATTAAAGACAATATTCAATAAACTGAACAATGTGTGTTGGAAGAGATATAGTCCTCCTAAGAGAATCTAAGGACCTGTACTAAAAGCTGGATTAGTGGTTAATTGAGGTACCTTTAGGATTTTCCTTTCAACCAATCAGTGACTAAATAAAAATGAAAATAACACAAGAATTTTTTTAAAGAGCTAACCCAGTAGAATTTACACTTAAATGTTGGAAAAACAAACAAAACTCTTAAGTTTTGTTTGTTAAGTCCAATTAGTGACTGAAAATTAGAAACTAATGTTAACTGTGTTTGCTAATGAGAATCTCGACCTCTGAGTATGGACCTTCAATATTTATTCAGAGTGTAGGAAGCAACATAGTCTTGAATCTGCTGCGTATCGTGTCTGCACATTTATACATTGCTGTATAATCTATAAAAGACCATTTAAAATCACTAACAAACTATAAAACGTTTATGTATTCCAGTTGCTGAGTTGTACCACTTTAACATGATCTTCTTTATTACTTTAGATGGATCTGACAAATTAAATTGTACATGTTGTAGCTGCTTTACAGAGATTTACATTTACTTGAGGAACTTTATGGAAAAAAAAAAAACTTTTAGGTCTAGTTGTACTGCACCATAATTTTTACACTTGAGTTATATTATTGTGAAGTATTGCTACTCTTACTTGAATAAGATTTCTGGATACTCTACCCATTGTGAATAACTTCACTATATACAACCAAACATATTTTAACCAACAATGGATTAGACAAAGAGACATATCTACAATTTATGTTGAACTGATATTTCTTGTTTGCACAAAAAACTTTATTGTTTTAACATTATTTTCTATCTGCTAAGCCCTTTGTGTCATTTTCAAGTCAAGAAGATACAGTGAAAACCATACGTTGTCACTGGAAGTACTGTGCTACCCTGTATCCTGTTCCAATATAAATGTGTACACCAAGGGCGTAGAATTAGCATGGAGAGAAGGGACATGTCCCCACCAATATCCAGTAATTATTGAATTGTCCCCACCAATAATTTGATCTCCTCGAGACAAGAAAAACAAACCCGATAGAAAGCAAAAAAGAGAAAGAAAAATACAGATATGTCAACGTCTCATTCTAGTGGTGCATAAAAGAGTTTAATTACGTTGTCTACTGGAGTCCTACCTCCCGAAACATATATGGCCAATGTGATTGGCTGTCAGGTGAGACTCTTCAGCTATGTCTGATTGTTAGCAGCGCTAAAAGTGCAAAGAGAACTTTCAAGTCCACAAGAGGACTCAGGTGCAATGTGGGCGACTCACGAGTGTCAAAAGCGAGTAAAGATGGCAGCAAAAAAGAAGAATTTGGACATGAACTATTTTTCAAAGAAACCTGTAAGTCACTTAAAGTTAAGTTGCTAATGAAATGTGTCCATCATAATAAAGTTACTGGCAATGCTACACTTTGGCGCACATCATACAGTCTAAAATTGTATGTAACTATGAATTGCCTGGTTTGGAAACTAACTGCACAACAAGCTGCCCACTATTAGTTATCTTACACCACGCATATAAGGATGGCGCAGGTCTGTGCGCGCGCTTCCCCCAGGGAGCAAGGTGCGAATGCACTGTGTGATTTCAGTCATACTTTTAAGCCCATTTTCCAGTCATGCAACAATTTTTGCGAACAGTTCGTCTTTAAAGCTGTATTAAAATAAATATTGTTTCCCCTATAGTTTATGCTTGCATACCTAATTTCCCTCACATATGTTTTAAATACAACATAATTGCAGTAAAGGTATACATTTTACTGTTGCAGAGTCCTACACTGGTCCAATTTTACCAACCCGCATGCATTAAAATTATTTTTTTAACCCGACCCTTTAACCACAGTTATCTCCAGATTAAATCCTGACCCAACCTGCCCGTTGATTTAAAACCGCCATCGGTCTGTGTCCGCTGCAGCTATGTGCTCCAATCCCTCCGTAACTCTCCATGGATCTGTCATCTGAGCTCTCAGATAGCGATGCTTCAAATTCGTGTCCATGTCTGAGATGACAATCAGTCAGATGCTCTCAAAGGAATCTTTTTGGATTGATTTACCTGATTGAGTTACCTGAACTCTGTGCTTAAAGTTGAAAATGTCTGCGCGTCTGCAACAAGTGGTCAGCGATGTGAATTGTAAACTGTTTGTGTAAAAAAAAAAAAGGAAAATAACGTGACCCCATATTACAATAAAGCCCCTTTCAAACAGGCCATCAAAAACGGTAATTTTCCGGACTTTGTCTGTTTCGCTTTTGTGCCTGAAAGCAATCTTCCGGACTGTAAAATTACCGGTAATTTTACAGATGAAGACCTAGTGACAAGAGCAGACTTTTCACGGTATGGTGTTTGCATTCAGACAGTCAGGTAATGTTCCGCGTAAGCTGGAGGGGTGTGGGGCGATGAGGGAAAGGGGAGAGGGGCAGGGAACGCTGTGAGTGCACACATTGATGACGTATAAATGTCACTATTTTCCTTTCAGCTTCTTCATCGATGTCTCTTAAGCGTTTCCATGTGCGCAAAATTGCACACATCACAAAGACGAGCACTGTGAGTAGATCTGCTGTTTCGTCGAACATCTTTGCAATAATCCATTTGTTTGGGGAAATGAAATATACGCCCGCTGCACTAAGTTTACGTAATATCCACATACAACCCCCCACTCCCCCTAACCCCCCAAACATTCATCAGAATCCTCCGGTACATTTCTTGCTGTGTGAAAGCAGCCGAAAGGCAATGTTCCGCAAAAAAGTGGTGTATTTGAAAACATAACTCCGGTTAAAGACCGGATGGAATTGTTCACAAATATTCCAGAACTTCTGTCTGAAAACGGCTTCAATTATTTCCCTTTTTATTTCTCTGGAATGTTGCACATCTTATTCTTATTTTAGGCAGAACTGTAGTGAAGTTACAGTTGAAGTTTCTGCGCACAGAATGGCGAGGGTTGCAAGGGAAATGCGTTTTTGTTTGTTTGTGGCACATTCTTCTTTTGGGGCGAATATATTATTAATGTAGCCAACATTATTCTTTGTGCTATGATGTGGATAAACATGATCTTTCCCAGACAACAGTCTAATCATGATTTTCAGCGCCGTTTGAAAAATAAATAAAACACAACGGGCTTTTAATTTTTACACCTGTTGTTACACCACAGTGTATATTATAACAAAACATCAAAAGGATAAATACCTAGATATGAATGATTATTCATTGTCCCCACCAATCTTAAAACTACACTCATGTTTATGGAAATTGTCCCCAGCAATTTTAAAAACAAACCTACGCCCTTGGTATACACATTACCTCCTGTAACTATTAGTTTCATAACTAATAATTGGAAAGTGTTTCTGCCTAAATTTCTCATTTTGTAGTTATGTTACTCTTTGTATTATTTTTTTCATTTTAATCTTTAAAATGACAGAATTTTATACAACATTTTATATTTTTTTAACTGATGACATCATTAAATCTGATCTTCTAATCAGTTCAGTTTTCAAGTAGCTTTTTTATTAATTACTTACTTGAATCATTTCTTTGGATGGCTTTTTTCTATGTTTAGGTTAAGTACATTTTTTGGGTTCTCTACCCACCTCTGCTGCTTTATAGTTCAGACCCCTGATCTTTGTTTCTTTTAGTCAGAAAGGGACTGTATGAAGAGATAAAACACTGAAAAACGCTTGAAGCAAGTGAACTTTAAAAAGTTCTTTATAAGGTTTTCCAAATATTTTATTTTTATTTTTGGAAACATTGTAATAGTGATTGCATTTGCTGCAGGTTAAAATGTTATTTCTATTCATGAGAAATATTGATTTCATTTGATTTGTGTACGTTTTGTGCACTTTGACTGAAGTTGTTAAATAAATAAACCTTTCTAATATCTGTTCAGCAACTCTTGGATCACCAGCTTCATCTCAACTCCCACTAAAGGAAACATGTTTATTAATATTAATTAGGCATTTGCATCTTAAATGAGAAGGTCATACAAATTCTAGGCTGTGAAAAAAAGGATTTATACATTTGCATCTATTGCTAAGTTTGTCTTAATGATAATTAATTCCGCTTTTAATAGGAAATAATAATCTGCTTAATTATAATACACTTTAAGCGTCTTTGGGGATTTATGTACTGACCTTCCAGTAAAACTAAAATAATAAAAACATGAATTTAAAAAAATCAGATCGATTGATCAGATCGATTCTTGAATCTTTCCAATAGAAATCATACTTCACCCTCACTCAGCGAGGTATTTAAAAAAAAAAAGATTGGCCTCAAAAGAAGAGGAACAATTTTTAATAATAAGTAGAATTTATGAAAACTAAATGTGTCTTTAAAAAAAAACTGTTCTACTCCTTATTTATTTTCATTTCATTTCATGCCAACATAACTGTACCGTTTCTCCTGTCCCTATTTCTGCGTTAGCCTACATTTATTCAAATCCAGATGTGAGTGGGATAGTTTTTCCTCCATAAGTTGTTGAGAGATCAAAAAGACATGAGTAGTATTAGTCTGAACACGAGTTACACAAGTATACAAGGTTTAAGAATAGTAGGTAAAACTTGGTCAATGTCATCCGCCGTGTAGAACAATTTAGTTCATTATAATGCACTTGTGGGATGTTCACCTCACTTTGACTTTCGACTCCGATGATAACGAGTCAACCTTTCATCCGAGAGCCCTGCTAAACAATGCTTCCCTAATCAGTAAAGTGGCTAAGCCTGCAGATGAGCTCGGTGCGCATAACGCACCCGTCACAGTAATCATTACTGACAGGACATGCAGCTGCTAATGATCTTCTCTTAATCACACTTAATCAGGTAATAATGATTTTGAGGTGAGAGATGAAGTGGTTGCTCTCTGCTTTCACCACACTGAGGCCCAATTGTTTCACTTGACTGGTTTGGGTGTCAGCGGGGGTGTTGAGAGGGGAGGCACCTGCATATGCTGCACTTTTCCTGATTCGCTGGATCACCTGTTGAGCAAATAGCAGGTTAAGAAGTATGTCCTCTTTCAAACCTAAGGTTTTACATATACATGCAGAATATAAAGTAAATACAACTTCAAATGAACAACTCTGATTTTACTACATTTGGGTTTTATTTTTGCAAGCACAAGAGTAATATGCCGTAATAAACTATGTATGTCTCATAAATTAATGATTTGCAGAACCACTGGCAGTAAAATTATGAACAATCAATAGGTTTACATAAACTAATTTCTGAACAACTCTCTCATGATCCTACCAAAGCATTGTAATCAGGTTTGAGATCTGGACTTTGACTAATCCATTGCAACAATTAGATTTTTTTGTTCTATTTCATAAAATCTGATATAGATTTGCTGTTGATTAACCAGGAAAATATTAGCTTCCCCCGTTGGACAAATGGTCTCAAATTTGGCTCTAGAATAAAATTCCTCTGGTATACGGAGGAATTTGGTCAAGTTAATAACTGCAAGGTATCTAGATTATGTAGAGACAGCCTGAGTTATCATACCTCCACAACTGTGTTTGGCTGATGGTACAAGATGATGTGTTTGGTTTTTGCCAATCATGGCACTGTTGATTATCGCCACAGATCTTACCTTTGGTTTTGCCTGCTCAAACAACCTTTGAAGAACCTCTGTTTTTCAGCCTAACATTTCAGAAACACTCCAAAGAGGCTGTTTTCCAGTTGTACTGGCATATACACTTGACATTTTCTGTTAGGATTCTTAGGTGTTTATGTTTTGAGTAGGCATGGGCCGGTTACCGGTTTCAAGGTATACCGCAGTATGAAAAAGTCAAGGTTTCAAAACCACAAAAATTTTCCGTCATAACGCCCCTGCGGTATAAGCGTTTATTTTTTTTCATGTGCGTCACGTCGGGGAGAAAGTAAAGATCCGTCATGATGCTGCAGCGTAAAGCGCCACTCCCCCGCACACCTGCGTTTGTTGTGAGTGTCGGCCAGCGCTGCAGAATGTGTGATGGCTGAACTTTTTCCACGTCTCTAAGCGGATGTTTGGGAATACTTCGGCTACCGTAAAAAGCCAGCCGGTCACGGCTTGGAAGAAGAAGGTCGCCCGACGTGCCATAGTGCTTGAGAACAGTGGCAGCCCGAGGAGGCAATACATGGAATATGATCACGCATGTTCGGAAGCACCACCCACCGTTGTATGCTAAATTCAAGGTAAAGTTAATGCGGTCTTGAAATGAACGGGCGTTAGTGAAATGAGCTTGTTACCTTGGCAGATATGGTAACTACCTTATCTTTTCTTCATCTCTATCCTTAGTAACTTTTTTAAATTGAGGCAGATAATGGTAACTAGCATGCTAATGATGATACATCTTAGCATGCTAGTTAGTTACCATATCTACCTCACTAAAAAGTGTCATATGTAATTGTCACTTTTCATTCCTCCTCAGTGTATTTAAGTTCTCTGGTTTTCTTTGGGGCCTGCACAGTGGCACAGTTGGTAGCACTGTTGCCTTGCAGCAAAAAAGGCCCAGTTTGATTCCCAGCCTGGGGTCTTTCTGCATGGAGTATCCATGTTCTCCCCATGCATGGGTTCTCTCCAGGTATTTCGGCTATCTCCCACAGTCCAAAAACATGACTGTTAGGTGAACTGGTCTCTCAAAATTGCCCTCAGGTATGAGTGTGTGCGTGCATGGTTGTTTACCTTGTGTGTCTCTGTGTTGCCCTGCAATAGACTGGTGACCTGTCCAGGGTGTACCCTGCCTCTTACCCCATCACTGCTGGATGGATGGCTTTCTTTGTTCTCTGCTGGTTCCTCATCTGTACTCCCCGACTCAGATTCCTGTGAACCCTCCAGTTTTTGATCTTGTTAGTTCTCCATTTCTCATCATTAAATACATTTCATTACTCAGTATCTGCATTTGGGTTCTCCTTCAACCACCAAACATGACATTTTCTCATAGTATTTCAAGGACTGACCTAAGGTTAAACTTGTTGGGAATGTTTTCAACTTGTGAATAAGCTTTCTAACTATGAAACGTTTTGTAGTAAATGTTTTTTATAAACTACTAGGCAACAAAACTGACTTCATATCTTTGCTGACATCTTTCCAGCATGGCGAAGTGTTAACATGCTCCAGACCAGCAAACGTCCATAACTTTAGTTTTAATTTTGGAGGTGCTCACACCCAGTGATGGATCACTTAATCATGCAAATTTGATTAGCACACAATTGCTTCTTTTCTTTTGCTTGGGTGACAGCTGGCCTGTATAAATGAAAAAGTCAGCGGAAGGTGAAGCACTTCCGGCAAATTACAGTTATTGGCAAAATCTTCTATTGTTCAGGTGTTTGCCAAAAGAGAACACAAGAACAGTTAAAAGTAGAGTGTTACATAAATTTAATAAAGTAAATTCATCCATATTCAACACTAAAACCTACTTTACATTACTTCTGTATTTTCAAATTTACTCAACTGCTTGAATATAGGTTTTTACTACACATTTCTAAATTAGGTATGGACATACCAGACACCACCAATCAAGGACTTTTCTTAGCTGGATCAGGTCTGCATCAGTTAGAAAACTTCCAATGCCTGGACTGCTGTAAGTCAGAAAACGTGCAGTTCAGAGACGAGATCATTAAGGAGAGAATTCCAAAAACATGACAAAGACCATGAATGTTCATATAGATGCAGTTGGAATTATTAAGTTTAAGGGACAGAAAGAAGAAGCAATTAAAGGGCTGGGGAGGGAGGTGGTCCAAAAACCCTCACCAACCACTGAGGTTTCAGGTTTCACTGTAAAGCACATACGTGCTCCGTTTCTACATTGAAAAACACACATCATTTGTGTCAATGGACCTTCCAACAAATCCACCAAGGCTTGTTTCAGAGAAGTCCTGGAGGAAACTAGAGTGGCCCCTATAGTCACCTAATTCTAATGGTATTAAAAATCTGTGGTTGAATTCAGAGTCAGTTCTTTGTATAGGCCATAAAGGTGGTTCCTTATTACTGCCATTACTGAAGGGGGCGCTTCTGAAACAACTCATAAAGGAAGAACGAAAAAACCCAGGATGAACTAAATATAGCAACAATCTGCAGCTCTGACTAATACCATCTATTCAAAACAAAAATTCTGAAAATATAAACAGCCCAGCCCCCCGCTGTTCCTTATTGTTATGAACCTCCCATTGCTGTCAATAAAATACACTGAAAACTAAACCTACAGTACCCACCAATGTGTCATTATCAGTTGATCCAACTCAAGAAGGTAAAGAAATGTTTAAATAAACGTGTTTTAATGAACCTACAGAGTGTCTGATAGTGAATAATAACCCTCCTAAAATGGTTCCTAAG
This sequence comes from Valencia hispanica, assembly GCA_963556495.2. Lineage (NCBI taxonomy): Eukaryota > Metazoa > Chordata > Actinopteri > Cyprinodontiformes > Valenciidae > Valencia > Valencia hispanica. The sequence goes on from OY747700.1 coordinate 11,672,031, forward strand.
GTACAATTAAGCTTAATAACAATAGAAAGAAGGCTCTGTTAGTGTTACGAGGCGGAGTCAGCATACGAGCCAAATGCATATGTGTGTGCTTGTGTATATATCTATATATATCATAATATACTGTTTGAGTAAGATATATATATATATATATATATATATATATATATATATATATATATATATATATATATATATATATATATATATATATATATAGCTAGCTTACTCAAACAGTATTATATGATTTCTGAATTGCTGTAGCAGTTGCTCTTATTCACATATTTAAATGCTTTCATTGTCAGAAAACAAGACAATTCTGAAAAGTATGTTTACTGAACATTTGCAATTCTAACCCTTCTATTATCATCTAGTCAGCGCAGACAAGATTTGGCATGTTTTACAATGTTTTTTGTGGGACCTTTTAAACTTTTATTGGACATTTGGAATCACATAGAAACTGTGAGAAACTCACAGATACTGAAACCTAAAATTGTCTAGCTGAAAGGACCAGAAGGACTCACTTTTTGCACCTTTTCATTGATTCTGCAGCCAGAAATTAATAAATACAGATGGCCAATATATAATTTTGGTCATAAGAAACTTAAATATCATGCTGTTCCTCTAAATCAAATCCTGACTGAATTTAAGCACGTTGGTTAACAACGTTTTTATTCATTTAAATAAATAAACTGCTATTTTGGCTGTTCACCTGTAACAGTGTACTGGAATGCAGCTGCAGCTCCTCTGCTCCTCTTTGCTGTATCTCTGGTCTATAAATAATAAAATAAAGTGCAAAAAAGTCCCTGTTAGATCTAAAGGGGTGTAGCTTGACCCCTCAGTTAATATTCTTACATACAAAGTTAAGCCAGAGGCAGAATAGTAAAGTTTAGAGAAACGACAGATTTATGTACTTAATGTTGGCTTTAAGTACAAGTTTTTACAAGTTTGTCCTTGATAAAAACTGTGTAGATATTTTATGCTGCTAAATTACGTGAGCTAAGTTCTCTTCTCATTCCTTCTGTGTTAAAAAAAGGATTGCTTGGTTCAAAGGGCTTAAAAAAGCAAATTCCACTCATGCACAACTCTGCCAATCAAACGGATCCAGATTTAGTCATAAAATCATCATATAAAACCCACAAACACATTTAAACTATGTCAATTCATTGGTAATTTAGATGCCTTTTCTCAAAGGAAGAACGTTCCTGGGCAGAACATAATTAACAGAAACGGAATCTGCCATAGTAAACTTTGACAAAAACTTTAGGAGTTCTGCTGTTTTTTAAATTAACACCCTACAGTAGATGACAGATACATCATAGCAACACTCATGATTCACTTTGATTCAAAGAAATTAATCATCTTGAGATAAAATAGGAGTTACTCACAGCGTGACATCTTACTGAAACAGTGTCAGTGACAAAGGTTTATCACACGTCACGCAGCCCTCGACTCAGTCTAAAATCCCAACTCTTGCTCACAGCATAGAAAAAGTGTTAACCAAAATCTTTTCAGGCTTTTTTCTCCTCTCCAAGTGTTCGTGTTGCTTTCCAGTGAACCGTGGCCTCTCCTAATTGTAAACTCAATGAAGCATTCTTAACAGATGCTGGTGGAACGGCTCCATTAGGCCTTACAGGCGCCTGTCATCCTCATATCAAACCCATGAAATGTCAAACTGTCATTATCAAACGGCCCATGCCTCATCTATCCAGCCGGCAATTTAATTCTTATTAAATGCACATTATAAGTGGAGATGGATGGTCTTGGTCCACTGGAGATGCAGCTTTGGAGTGACTTATGGTAGGACACACAAGAATAAGCAGTTAGCAAAACAGTTTTGAGAAAAAGAAATGTACAATGGCTCACAAAGTATTTATACCCTTTGAATATTTTGTGACTTTACAGCTGTTAACTTTAAGATATTTTATTGAGGTTTTAGTGATAGATCACCACAAAGCAAGGCATACTTGTGAAGCGGTAGGAATTTATGAATAATTAAAAAAATAAAAATCTTGGGAAAAATTTCTTGAAAGCTCCTGTTCTCTTGCAGTTTTGCCACAAGCCCAGGAGGGTAGGCAGCAAACACTCGAAAGAAAGTGCTCTGGACAGAGAAGATGGTTGTTATCTGACAAAATGTGAAAAAAAGTTCAAGGGGTATCGGTACTTGCAAGGCTCTGTGTTCTCTATTCTGCATTCAGTTGTTGTAGTCAATTGGGTGGAATCACAGGAATTGGCAGCAGATTCCCCTGGGTTATTTGTGTTAGCCTACACCTTATTCAGTTTTGGCTCTGTGCAAAGCTTAAAGAGGAAAACCCCAAAATACTTGCAGCTGTAGTGGCAGAGAAAGAAGATTCTACAAAGACAGAGGGGTGTGCAGATGCAAGACAAGGTTTCAGATTTTTACTTGTAATTTCTATTTTCTTTTACATGACAAAATGTGACAAAGTTCTGAGGGAATTAGTACACATGTAAGGCACTCTATAATGCTGTGAAAGTGTCCAAAAAATTTATTCCTTTCTGCTTTTTTCAAGCTTCAATGTTTTACATTATGACATTATTATTATTATTATTATTATTATTATTATTATTATTATTACATCTTAGCTGATTCCTTAAAGGGCCAATTTTGTATAGAGACACGACGGCTGAGAGGAGAGGGCCAAGAGATTTACCCCGATAGAGGAAAATGTGGTGATATTACCTAGAAGTTCCGATAGTGGAAACCAGTGGCAGCTGGTGATAATTTTTTTTTTTTTGGGGGGGGCTCTTTTTTGTGTGGGGCCTGTTTAACCCTCTGATTATCTTCATTTGGGCCGACACTAGTTATCTTTGGGGTTCCTAGGGACCCCAGACAATAACATTTAATTTTGTAACAGAATAATAGTTTTTGGTTGTTGTTTTTTTTTGTTTTTTTATCAATGTAATTTTACACTATTTATTAATGTTTTTACTTAACATTTGTGCAGTTTTTGGAAGATTTATGATATATATAAAAAAAATTAATAAATATTTCTTTAAATAGGCTTTTTACAAAAAACTACATTTTATGTAAAATTCACTTCATAAAAGAGTCTTTTAGTGAATTTTACATAAAATGCTGTTAGATTATACAGCACATACACATAGGCTGGTCATGTGTGTGATGCGTGTGACGTACAACCCAAAATCGTGTTGGTCTGGTCTGAGATCCTTTATCCTTTTTTTTTTCATCTAGCGCATGCCTTGTGAAAGGATTTTTTTGTAATTCAATGACAGAATGTGGTTTAACTTTTGCCATTCTCTCTACGAATATGATCAGCCTAGCAAGGTTTTCACGCAATCGTACTCCAAGTACTGGCAAAGAGCGTTGACTTGAATGGCAGGTGATGAGAACCAATTAGATTGGATTAAATAACATACATCCAATTCTGATTCGCCAGGTACGCAGTAACCTGCGTCCAGAGGAGAATTTTTAAGAAACCAATTAGAGACCAGCTTTAGGTCACATGCTGCCCGAAAATTTGAAGACTCAGATAGAGATACATTTGTCCGGCGTCCTTCTCACATGAAACTGCATGAAACTTATTGAAAAACATAATAAAGAAAATAGTTAACCGATCAAAGCCAGTTTTTATTAAATGCTGAGGCTCTTACTACTTACATTGTATGAGTAAACTTTTTTTTTTATTTATTTAATTTTTATATAATTTTGTGTACATGCATATTTCAGGAATTTTGATGGGGGCTGCGTCCTAGCGCCCACAATTGACAAGCCACTACTAGTTTTTTTGTTCTTTTTGAAATACAATCACTTTGAGTTGCATATGCATGCTGTGCGTGGGAATTTTCTTTAACACGCATTGCCTGCATTAGCAGCAGTTGATGAAAATGTGACTCATTCAGGTATCAGCTTCGCCAAGACAGATTCCAACACCTGTGTAAATTCCGTTGCAAGCATCCAATGAATTGACCCAAGACAACCAGCAGAGATTGCCTCTTAGAGAGGCAAGTGGAACCTTGAGTGACATTCTGGTCTACACTCCATACCAGTTGGTGGCAGTAATGCACCAATATGTTGTTTGCTAGCCACCAATAAACATCACAATGAAGAAGAAGGCTGCTGTGTTATTTTTAGGCTAAAATAAGCATGCTAAAGGCAGTTATAAAAGTTTTGTGAGAAATACAAGGACGTGATTATCAAGGTTTTGAGCATCAGATTATGTTGGATAGTGGACATAAGACTTGTGCACTAATTATTTTATTGAAGTACTTAAATTGGACCATTGTGGACGCAAAAAGGCTGGTTCACTGGAAAGCAACACAAATACTTGGAGAGGAGAAAAAAATATGCAAGGAATCCTTGGATTGGCTTTTTCTGTGTCAGAAAAAGCCAGTCCCTTCTACATCACAGGGAAAACTAGTATTCATGGCCTCGCCTAGCTTGGCTTGCGACTGCCCACAGGAAGGCTGTATTGATTTTGCGACCAAAAGAGAGCAGACCTCTGGTATTAGAGCTAACCATTAGCAACTCCACAACATGGCGAACATGTTCTTGTGTTATTTGTGGTGACAACACATCAACGTTGCATTTTTCTCTACCCGAGAAAGAAGAATTGAGGAAGAAATGCTTGGAATTTGTTTTTGGAGCACCATCAGTGTTGCATAATGCTAAGTTAGTTATTTGTTTGAAGGCAAGTTAGGAGTCGCAGTGCTGCTAGTCAATCAGAGCCGAAACATTTGCATATCATGAATATTAATGAGTTACTCATAATCCTGTCATTTTGTGCCCAACCACTCCTCTGACAAACTTCCACCCCTCTGAAACAGAAACACATTTTTTCCACAGAAAACAACTCACAAGGCATTCATTCATACTAGAGACCATAGCAAATTTGTTGAAAAAAAACAAGTGAATGAGACCTTTAATAATCAGGAATAAGAAAGAGCATCTACTGGACAGTTGTAAGACGAAACCTAATGTATACTAAAAGTAAGCAAAGGAATGTCTCACATGTCCCCCAAAACATTTTGATGATCCTCAAAACTGTTTCAAATATCTTGTCAGCTAACAAGACAAGTGTGTCTGTTTGCTGTAAAACTAACGTTACTTTTCAGAAAAAGAAAGAGTTCCTGAAAGTCAAATGTGGTTGCAGTGTAGCAGTCAGGGTCAGCTTTACTGCTGGAGCTGGACAACTTGCCATAATCGATGAGACCATAATTTCTGCTCTTTTGCAGAACGGAGGACAATGTCAAGCCATCAGTTTATGTGTTCATACGCTTAAGTGCACTTGACCTAAGAGAGTGATACAAATTACACCAGCTAGTCCACCTCTGAGCAGCTAAAAAAACAAAATAAAGGTTTTGGAGCTGACAAGTCAGTCTGGACTTAGAGCTGATTAAGGTGATGGATTACGACCAAAGGCAGGTAGTTTGTGCTTCATGTAAGTGTGGTAAATAAACAAAACCTGAAGAAATCTTTAAAGGGCCAAATACTTTATCACAGCACTGTAACCATGCCAAACCATTTAGGTTATTAAATGAAAACCACGAATCATTTTTGCTCCACATAGAAAGTTACAGATGTACAAAATGTAAAAAGGTTTAAGGGGGAATGTCTACAAGTGATGTAAAAAATATTGACTTACTCAGCAACAGATGAAGAGGGGTCCAGACCTTCCCAGGAGAGGGACTGTGGAAGGAAAACAAAGCTGTGCCACTTCCTTTGTTGCTCTGCCAGCTTGATGGGGAACAACTAGACATGACAAAACAGCTTTATGCTCTGAGCTGCGCGATGTAGAGGTTACACAAAACGACTCCCAAACCACAACCACTTATCTCCACACAGCTTTAATTTTTATATAAAAAAATGAGGCTTTAATTATTGCCTTAAAAAAAAAGTAGAAGCTGCCACTGTGGTGGCTGACCCCTTAGGTACTGGCCATGGAATGGTTTGGTAAAGCAGTAAGCAGGAGAAGAACACAAATTAAAACATTTCTTCCTTCAAATAAAAATACACACAATTAGTCGTGCAATTTTTTTAAACTCAAGAGACAGGATAATTTTTTTCTGCTATTTCCTGTTTGTTTGCATACATACATAATACACATTTAAAAGTAATTAGCATGCAAACTATCTCTGTTGCATCCATCTAAAGCTAACCAAATGAATAATAAACCTCTTTATGCTGTCGTGCTCTGCCACCCTGTCTTTTTGTTGGTAATTCCAGCCACAAAGTGTCCCTGAGATACCTTAAAGGAGGCCTTTTCATGACTTACAGCACCAGTGGTATTTCAAACTGTTGTGATAGTGACAAGGTGCATCGCATGCCTCCCCAGCGTCTGTAAGAACAAGCAAGCTGCTCCTCAGGGATCCTCCTGGAGATATTTCTTTGAATATTCATGAGGATCTCTTTCTGCTATACACACACACACACACACACACACACACACGCACACACACACACACACACACACACACGCACAAACAATAATGCTCCACTGATCAAAGAGAGCTCATTATCTCTGTGTAATGCAGCAGATATATGTTGGAAAAACTAGTAAGTTACAGTTTTTACAGCCAGACTCTCCTTCTGCTTGTCTCAGCACACCATCTCCAATGGTGGGCAACACTTAAACCAACGCACCCCCAATTTTGATTTTCAAGAGTCTGTTCAAAGAGAGGCTTTTGATTGCATTATCAATAAATGAGAAAGAGATCTCTATTCATCTGTAATTCACCGTCTGTGCAAAAGGGATGATTTCTGGCTGATAATCAGTCTCTCGTAACGAGTGGTTGAGTTTTTTGCTCTCAAGATGCTTCATATCATATGTGCGTGGGAGGGCGTCAATGCATATGCAATGACTGTCAGTAACTGAGAAGTGAGAATGAGATTTGACCTAGATTATCCACTTTTGGCGCTACAGGAATTACTGCGATAATCATGAAGCAGATTGGCCAGTTGACCTCCTGTTTCGTCGCGTGGACCTGCAGCATATTGGCTAATGACGCCGCTCATGGCAGGCGCTTTTCAACAAACTATGATGGTTTTCTCTTTTTGTCGGTGATGTCACTGAGAGGCAGTAATTTCCTGTAGCCTTGTCCCCAGTTGTTTTGTTTTTTTGTGAATCTTGTAGAACCTTCATCAAAAAATGGGTCACATAATCAGAACTGAATTATGTTGCAACATAACTTGAAAGGAGTTTGTGCTATACTACCATCTGAAGAAAGTTTTGGTATTTTGATTAAAAAATACAAACTGGAAATATAATTTTTGGAAGGAACTGAAGTACCATTATTGAGTAGCTGCTTCAAAAGAATCCAATTTAGGTTACATAAACCGTTTTTGTTGCACAATGCTGACAACCATAGTTGCAGAAGTGGCATAATCATAACACTTTATTGCTATTTTTATTAATATTACTATATTTACTTCTGCCTTGCCTCTCACTCTGGGGGGGGGGGGGGGGGGGGGGGGGGGCGGGGGGTTGTTCCCGGGTATTGGCTCAATGTCCTCCACGTTCGGTGGCTGTGCCAGGCTGTCCGTGGGTGTACCTCTCATGGAATTGGCTCTGCCAAGGCTGGGGTATCAGCTGGGGGCAGGAGATGGTGGATATCAGTCTAGTGTTTTGAGGATGGATGGGGGGGGGGACTGAACTCAACCTGTCTGATATCTTTTGTGTTCTGAGAGTAGACCAAATTTAGGGGTGGGTATAGTCCTTTTTCTAGGACTATAGGACTTCTAAGGGCTGGGGGGACTGCCTTGGGCTCCATGGGCCTTGGTGGTGCTGCAGCAGTGGACGTGCCAGGGTGTAACGTAGCAAGTCCATTACATAGGTCTCTTTTGGTGTTTTGTGTGGAAAATCAGACATATGCCCAATAAGAATTGTTTAAATGTTTATTTAGAAAAGTAAGAAAAAAAGGAGGTATAAGTACTAAATATGTGAAATTGAATGAATGTGTTGTACTTACCTGCTTTTGTTGTGCCACTTTGGGTGTTCCGGCCGAAAGAGTCCCTGGGAAGCCGGAGCACCTAAAGAAGGTTCTGTGGCATTACATTCGGGAAAAAGGGGAGGAGTGTCCTGGGGGGGGGACTGAACTCAACCTGTCTGATATCTTTTGTGTTCTGAGAGTAGACCAAATTTAGGGGTGGGTATAGTCCTTCTTCTAGGACTATAGGACTTCTAAGGGCTGGGGGGACTGCCTTGGGCTCCATGGGCCTTGGTGGTGCTGCAGCAGTGGACGTGCCAGGGTGTAACGTAGCAAGTCCATTACATAGGTCTCTTTTGGTGTTTTGTGTGGAAAATCAGACATTTGCCCAATAAGAATTGTTTAAATGTTTATTTAGAAAAGTAAGAAAAAAAGGAGGTATAAGTACTAAATATGTGAAATTGAATGAATGTGTTGTACTTACCTGCTTTTGTTGTGCCACTTTGGGTGTTCCGGCCGAAAGAGTCCCTGGGAAGCCGGAGCACCTAAAGAAGGTTCTGTGGCATTACATTCGGGAAAAAGGGGAGGAGTGTCCTGGGAATTTGTTTTGATATTCTTCCGTCTGTTTACAAGATTCAGATTTATTGTTTGTGAAGGAAAATGTCTAAGATGTTTTATAATGGTTAAGCTAATGATAATTTTTAAGAATATTGGAGTTTTGTATTTTGTATGAACATGTGTCTCTTCTTAGGTCAGGTCTAATGAGTGACACCTGCTATAAATACAGCTCTGTGTTTGTGAAGAGGGAGGAGGAGCTGCATGTATACTGCTGTAGCAACGTTTTATTTTGTACATATGGTTGAATAAATGCACTTGGGTCTGCACTAAACATCTGCCCCAGCTATACTTTGTCCTCCGGACCACATGAGAGATTTTGACAAATGTCACAGATGCCACACAGGGCTTTCCTGCGTTGGTGGATGTTGGTGAACAGGGGTGCCTATTGAAGTCAGTGGGGGAGCTGGTCCTTTGGGAAGGCATTTGTCCCCCAGTCCTTCCCTTCCCATCCCCAGTCACCTCTCTCCGCTCGCTCTATCATGTAGGGCCTTGGGGTGTGGGCACTTCACGTATAACTGTGTCTTTGTGTTCCTGTGTATCTGTCAGGTTGGGTTTGGGGTGCCCCCTTTCCTGGCGCATCTCAGGCCCCCCACTGTCACTCCCTGCCAGTAACTGATGTCTCTGCCTGTTGGTGCATTGATGGCTCTTGGTGTCCGGGGCTGGGTGCTCGGGGGGGCATGCTGGTTTATTCCTGATGCCTGCCTGGCCAGGCCTGGGTAGACTAGTGTATCGGTTGGCCGGTGTGCTGGGCCGATGTTTCCCTTTTAGCGCCGTTGGCTGGTGGTTTGGGATTGGCCAATTCCCCGATGGCCCGGTGCTGTTCCTGGATGGAGGTCCCGGGCTGGAGTTGTGGGGGTGTTTTCCTTGGAATGGGCTCCTCTTTTTGTGTCTCGAGACCCTTGTCCTACTCCACTTTTGGGCACCGTTGTCCCTGGGGGTGTCATTTGATTGGGCCGTCTCTGTTCACGCAGCGCAGCAGGAGGGGATGGAGGATGGCGTTCCCTGCATGCATGTGGCCTGGTGTCGGCGTCCCTCCAACCACTGTGTGGGTTGGGTGTTTGCCCGGTCCAGTGGCATGCTCTGACAGGGGACTGTGCCCCTGCATCATGCAGTTAATTACTAGGTTGGATTGGTCGGGTGCCGGGGGTCGGGAGCATTTGGGATCACCGAAGATGCGACGCTGTCCCTGCGTGTGCAGCACGGGTGGGTTACATTGTGTTTGTTCTGTGGTCTGATCGTACCGGTTTAGTTTGTGATCTGTGGGCAGATTGTTAATGGGGGAGGCCCCAGAACGGATGCACCTGTGGATGGCCTTGGTGCACCGCTCTGCTGAATATGTGGTGTGGCAGTTCGGGTGTGTCTGGAATGCTCCTTGTGGGCTGGGTGGGGATGGATGCGCTCCAGGGACATGGAGGGGTCATTATTTGGTGGTAGCTGTCGGGTGGCTCGATGGGGGTCAGGTCTGGTGTCTCCACTTGACCGTCTGTTCTGTGTGTTTTATACTTGGTCGGTTCATTGGTGAGTTTGATTGGCCTTTTTTGAATGCTTGGTCTTGGTGCTCTGCGGTGTGTGGGATTGAGATTTGGGAGCTGGTTGAGCTTGGTGCCCGGGTGCTGGCTTTGCTTGGCCTGGGGATGCCAACTGTGGCTTTTGGTGTGGCGCCCTGACACTGAGTGGAAAGGCATTGGAATATCAGTTGTAGGTATTGGCCCAGGGTGGTGGCATCGCATGTCGGCTGTGGTGCCCGACCCCTGGCAACAAGGGACCCTGTCAGCCGATACCTGGTCGGGTCCCTGCAGGGGTCTGGGGCGCCCTCTGGGCTCGGGTTGCCGGGTCCATGGCTGCCGGCAGAGCCCATGGGCTCGTCTCTGTGGCGCCCTTTGCTCCTCTCTGGGGGGTGCCGTCAGCTGTCCGTTGGACCGCCTGGGGCTGCCGTGCTCTGGGGGTCCTTTGAATTTGGATGTCTATGGCTCTGATCTCCTTCATGTGTACGTCGATTCCTGGGAGGCGGATCAATGGCTCCTCACACCAACTATTGAACATTTGTATGGAGAAACCTTATATGCACCATGCTCATACACATACACACGCACACACACACACACACCCACACACACACACACACACACACACACACACACACACACACACACACACACACACACACACACACACACACACACACACACACACACACACTCAAAGACAGGTGTGGTAATTCCAATGTTTACAGATGCATTCTTGGGCTGAGGTTACCACAAATACATCTTGTAATAATCGGTACCATGAGCATTTTAGCGAGGCTGTATTATTTATATATCTATTTGTGGGTTGTGGTTGTGTTCTTCTCAGTTTGCATTGCTTGTTTGTTTCATCATTGTTTTTTCCCTCTCTCTGCCGTCCTACAGGTGTAGAAGCAGACTAGGATGTTTCTTGTATTTTCTTTAGTCCCTTTCCTCTCTTATATATTTAACTCACCCTCTCCCTCTTAACGTTTTTTTCTCTCTCTTCATCTTCTTTATTTTTTCCCTTTTCTTTTCCATCTCCGTGTCCATAATATCTGAAAAGAAAACCTACAGATATTTCTAATAAAGGTTTCTGACATATATGTATCAAGTGGAGTACTATAGCAAAAGCTGTAATGCTCCACTTAATCAGTTAAATCAGTTTGGCTTCTACGACATTAATTCTGAGTGCCACACTACCAGATGGCAAACGTAATATATATATATATATATACACATACACACACTTGTTCCCCTTTTTCTACTACTTTTTCTTGAGTAATATTTTTCACTTTTATTTTCTTCCCCTTTGACACTTTTCTTATATCCATGAAAATGATCAAACTGGGAGCAACTAACGGCAGTCAATGCTTGTTATGTCTTACAATGATGTTATGCTCACGATCTCCTACAGAGTCACAAAAAACATTCCCACAGATGTAAAAAAGAACCTGCAGCTTGACTCTTGGTGTGGGACTCAGAATGAAGGACTGCATGTTGCTCGCTGGTTTACAAAGAGTTTGGGTTACTGTGGGTTTGCATAGGGCTCTCCTAGTAGTGTTGGTTCATTTGGTGGGATGATGAGGAATTTGTGGCGCTGGGAAGCAGAGCTGCTTTCATGGTAAATTAGGGGCAGTTGCAGGCAGAGTATTGGTGTAGTGGGGGTGGGCTGTCTGATCGGCATGTGGCCAAACTTCTGGTTGGTCAAAGGTTTTGAGGGGGCCTCTGGCCTGCTATTTAATTTGCGCTAGTGTTTTTGGGAGCAACTTGTTGACTGTAGGTTCCTTTCTGAATGATCCTTTAACTGGTGGTAGCTAGGATGTTACATTATGTGGGATCAGTCCTTGGCCTCGCTGGGTCATTGCCCCTGTCTGCCCTGAGCTCCATGCTGTATCTTGGTTTAGCTTCAGCCTGGTGCTGTTGCAGTTGGGAACACGGTATGCATACATTTCAGGAAACCTATTTTCTTTCTAAATATTATAGCCTGAAATCAAAATATTATTCAGTAAGTCACAAGGATGTCTGCTGAGAACATCAGCCTTTATGTCATGATGCACTTTACTTGTTATACAACAGCTATTCAACTATGATGGCACGGATGTCTAATATTTAATCACACAGAAGAGCTAAACATGGGAAGGTCAGAGTCACACATTCAGTCCTAGTTATAATAGCACAACTACTCAAGTATAGCATATATGTGAGAAATGGAAATATTAGCATGGCACAAACATTCCACCAACGATATAATGCAAAGGAAGCAAGAAAATTTTATTTATTTTTGATTAGCAAATACTGGCTGAAGTAATATGTAACATAACTGTGCAACAAAACCGCAAAAATTAGGTAAAATACTTTCAGCTAGAATGTTTCCTAATATGTAAAAGACAAAGTTAGCTGTTCTTGTTTAAAGGTCTTAAAGGTCTCGTTCACTGAGAAACCGTGTAATACTTGTTCTTTGTGGAATATGATCAGTCACTTTGAGCTGCAAATGAATGCTGCACGTGAACATTTTCTCCAACCCCCTTTGCCTGCATTAGCCACAGAAAGAAAACAGATGAAAAAAAAACAAGCGAGTCAGAACAAGCCAGCCCCTTCTACGTCACAGGGAAAATTTGGATTCATGGTCTTGCCCACCTTGACTTGATCTTTCACAGGAAGGCGGATTTAGGAGCCTGGAGAGTGCAGAGCATGTCTCTGCTCAAAGAAGCTAGAAGCCGAAGCTAACTTTTAGCAACGAATCTAACTGTTAGGAACTCCACAGCATGACAGAACAGGGTCGTTTTTAGTTTTTTTGTGGACATAGCACATCAGCGTTGCATTTTTTACACAAGAAAGAGGTGGTGATTGAGAAACTGTTGGAACTTGTCTTAGAACACCGCCAGCGATGTAAGTTAAGTTACTTATTTGTTTGAAGGCAGCATGAGAGTTGCATTGCTGTTAGCCAATCAGAGGCGAGATGTTTACATATCGTGAATAATAATGAGTTAGACTCATGATCCGGATGCCCCCCACCCACTCCTCCAACAAACTGCAACCTCCTGAAACAGGAGCCACAGAGCATTTATTTCACATAAAACGGCTGACAAGATATTCATTTTTATTGGAGACCACAGCAAATCTATTGAAAAAACGAGTGAATAAGACCTTTAACTTGCAGAAATACTTGAATTTAACTTTACTATGAAAGTAAAATGGTTCTCAAAGGCCTACACACACCATTATTATAGCATGTTTTTTTGTGATGTAAAGAATTGAACGATTACATTTTTCACATTTAATCTGACATTTGCCCCATTAAATTCAGGTGAAAAACAACAAATCCAATTGAAGGACACGAAGTATCATGCTTTGATGCAGTTGGAGACCAACATACAAAGAAGAGAATGGCAGGAGCAGGGTGAAAAGGATAATTTAATAAACAGAACGAACCAGGAAAACCAGAGTGAGGGCATCAGAGATTCTGACATGGAGTAAGTGAACAACAGCGTACCATATTTATACTGGGGTAAAGACATTGATTATTATATGTTACGCACTTGAGTAAATGAGCTGATTGAAAACAACAGTAGAAGAGCAGAAAACTGAGGTAAATAACACTACTAACCTCTAAACTCAAAGTCCAGCAGAGTTTTGACAAAAACATGGTAAAAATGGTCACACTAACATGCATAAATGCATACATTATTAAAGCTTTTCTAGTTTTCTAGCAGACAACCACATGTTATGAGTAAAAACTCAGCTGTAAATGATACAGAAAGTTTTTATTTGAGTTTATTGAGAATAAATATAACATGTTATGAGGAGAATGTAAATAAATGATATATAATGATTTACCTGGAATTTTTATAGGGTCTGCACACCTTTGCGAGTTGCTGTATTTAAGGCCATAATTTTTTTTCTTTTTTCTTTTAGGCTCCTTTTTACGTGGTTTCATCTGGTCTAATAGTTTATTAACCAAGGATCTGCAACTAGCGGCTTCAGAGTCGCAAGTGGCACTATAGATCCTCTACTGTGGCTCTTTAATAAGCTTGGCCAAAACAATTATTTTTTTAACATGTAAAGATAATAGTGCTAGGAATATTTTTTGTAAAGTCATTTTTTGCCTTTACATTGCAAACTATCTGCTGTTTTTAATGTAATCTTCAATAAATAAAAAAATGCATTCATCAATACACTGTTATGGAGAATTTTTTTTGTAGAGGCTGGTTGTATTGTCGTGTGGTAATTGTTTGTATTTCTGTAAATTGTGTTTACATGTTTCTCTGTGAGTGTTCTTTGTTCTGCTTGTTGCAAACCAAATTGAAGGACGATGTAGTAATTCCAGTTTTATCAGATAGAAAAGTTGAAATATTTTTGTATAAAAACATGACTGTATCTGTGTGAACCTAACAAGATTAATGTAGAAAGCCCAGAGAGTAAATGGAGAACTGTTTGTTTATAATGAAACACAATTGTAAAAACTCCCTTTCCAGCAGCAGAAAACAAAGTTGCAGACTGCTTTTTGTAATAGCTGAACCATTTTTCTATGCTTTCCAGTTTATTTAATCTGAAAATCTTAACTGAGAAGCTTTGTGCTTGATGCGCTATTAACAAATGTGTTCAAAGAGTTTTAAGAACAGACATTTTGTTCAATCGTTCATATGGTTGAACTGAAACCTGTTTGTATTATTCTGACACAAACATCCATCTATTGTTTTACAGTGGCTTGCAAAAGTATTCGGGCCCCTTGAACTTTCCACATTTTGTCACATTACAGCCACAAACATGAATTAATTTTATTGGAATTCCATGTGAAAGACCAATACAAAGTGGTGTACACATGAGAAGTGGAACGAAAATTATACATGATTCCAAAACTTTTTTACAAATAAATAACTGAAAAGTGGGGTGTGCGTAATTATTCAGCCCCCTTTGGTCTGAGTGCAGTCAGTTGCCCATAGACATTGCTTGATGAGTGCTAATGACTAAATAGAGTGCAAATGTGTGTAATCTAATGTCAGTACAAATACAGCTGCCCTGTGACGGCCTCAGAGGTTGTCTAAGAGAATGTTTGGACCAACAACACCATGAAGTCCAAAGAACACACCAGACAGGTCAGGGATAAAGTTATTGAGAAATTTAAACCAGGCTTAGGCTACAAAAAGATTTCCCAAGCCTTGAACATCCCACGGAGCACTGTTCAAGCAATCAAACAGAAATGGAAGGCGAATGGCACAACTGTAAACCTAATAAGACAAGGCCGTCCACCTAAACTCACAGGCCGAACAAGGAGAGCGCTGATCAGAAATGCAGCCAAGAGGCCCATGGTGACTCTGGACGAGCTGCAGAGATCTACAGCTCAGGTGGGGGAATCTGTCCATAGAACAACTATTAGTCGTGCACTGCACAAAGTTGGCCTTTATGGAAGAGTGACAAGAAGAAAGCCATTGTCAAAAGAAAACCATAAGAAGTCCTGTTTGCAGTTTGCCACAAGCCATGTGGGGGACACAGCAAACATGTGGAAGAAGGTGCTCTGGTCAGATGAGACCAAAATGGAACTTTTTGGCCAAAATGCAAAACGCTATGTGTGGCGGAAAACTAACACTGCACATCACTCTGAACACACCATCCCCACTGTCAAATATGGTGGTGGCAGCATCATGCTCTGGGGGTGCTTCTCTTCAGCAGGGACAGGGAAGCTGGTCAGCGTTGATGGGAAGATGGATGGAGCCAAATACAGGGCAATCTTGGAAGAAAACCTCTTGGAGTCTGCAAAAGACTTGAGACTGGGGCGGAGGTTCACCTTCCAGCAGGACAACGACCCTAAACATAAAGCCAGGGCAACAATGGAAACATATCCATGTGTTAGAATGGCCCAGTCAAAGTCCAGATCTAAATCCAATCGAGAATCTGTGGCAAGATCTGAAAACTGCTGTTCACAAACGCTGTCCATCTAATTTGACTGAGCATGAGCTGTTTTGCAAAGAAGAATGGGCAAGAATTTCAGTCTGTAGATGTGCAAAGCTGGTAGAGACAAACAATAAAAGACTGGCAGCTGTGACTGCAGCAAAAGGTGGTTCTACAAAGTATTGACTCAGGGGGCTGAATAATTACGCACACCCCACTTTTCACTTATTCATTTGTAAAAAAAAATTGGAATCATGTATGATTTTCATTCCGCTTCTCATGTGAACACCACTTTGTTTTGGTCTTTCACGTGGAATTCCAATAAAATTGATTCATGTTTGTGGCTGTAATGTGACAAAATGTGGAAAAGTTCAAGGGGGCCGAATACTTTTGCAAGCCACTGTACATAACTTCAGCCTTTTTTGGTTACTCTTCACTAATTCTCCTCTGCTTGAAACAGCAGGTTTTTTATTATTGTTTATTTGCCTTGATTTAGTTGTATTTTCTCAGTCCAGTCAGCTAATGGTTTTTAGTTCTCTCCCACAAGCAGAGGCCCCCTGGGTTGTTTCAAAGTAATTTGGTTCCACCTGAAGAGACGCACATGCTTGCTCAAACGCACAATCAATATTAATCGACTTTGAAGGGAGGCAAAGGCATGTCTCCAAGTAGATGTTGCAGCCTGGAGATAATAGTTTAGGTAGGCTGAAATGTTTGGACCGCCGTGGTCTCTGTTGAGGTTATTGATGACCCCAAGCAACTCTTTGTCTCTGCGTTGCTGTTTTATTCATTTTCTCGCTCCCACTCGAACAGCTTTTCTGTTATCGCTCCATCTTGTTGAAACTTTTGTTTTACTTAAGGCTCATGTCAATAAACTGAGATTAATTGAATAAATGTAAGACAAAACTAAGTAGTTAATATTGTCACGGCTCATGTGACCAAGTCTTAGTAGATAGGATATTGATCTTATATAATTCCTTCATTAAAAGTTCTT
Organism: Valencia hispanica; assembly: GCA_963556495.2. Taxonomy (NCBI): domain Eukaryota; kingdom Metazoa; phylum Chordata; class Actinopteri; order Cyprinodontiformes; family Valenciidae; genus Valencia; species Valencia hispanica. The sequence goes on from OY747700.1 coordinate 11,688,936, forward strand.
TCGTGAGTTTTGTTGGTCACAGTTAAATGACTAAAGAGTAGCATTACCATGAATGTTGTTAGAAATACAGGGTGATACTGCTACTATACCATTTATAATCTTCTATTTTACTTTCGACTGAATATAATAAGCAAGCAATTTTAGGCATGTCTTGCTTGTGATCTTTATGCATTTCAACCTTTTCATGTAGTATATTATGCTTTTGAAGCATTAAAATGGTAAGTGTAAATATTGTATTATTATTATTATTATTATTATTATTATTATTATTATTATTATTATTATTATTATTATTATTATTATTACCACCACGTATGAAATTACAGCGCACCTAAACAGGAGTATTGTGGATACAAACTAAATGCAACGCCTCATTATAAGATGTTTGTCAAATATTAACAAAATATTAGGAAAATGTACTTCAACTACTAATTTTGTAATTTGAAAAATCTAGTGATTTAAAATACAATATATATATATATATATATATATATATATATATATATATATATATATATATACACTAATGAATATTTTAAACAACTATGCAATTTTTCATTACCCAGAGCTCATCCCCTGATTGGTTACAGCAGGCCAGCTATGACATTTACAACATTTACACTTGTTAAACTTGCAATCTAAGAAGTTAGCTTTCTGCATATTCTATGATGGGCTTCAGAAAAAAGATGAAAACAATGAAGTCGGCAGATACCATTACAGTTTTATTTTGTGCTTCTGATCAACCAGTTCACTGGGACAAAAACAGAGACTACAAGCTCCACCATAGGGCCACCTGCTGATGCTCGATCCAAAAATGTAAACTTTCTACCTGGTGAACTTGGTAAAAAAGGCAAAAAAACACCAAAATGATTTGTGCAAATTGTTTTTAGCATCGTGCTTCAATGATAGTGGCGGACTTGATTTTTCCATTCAATCGATGGCATTGTCTATGCTTTCTGCCACAACCTTCAGCAACCCTTTGATGGGATCATAGACTTCGCTGATGACAGAAATCAATTAGGAAGTATACTTTTTTGGTCTTCTTTGAGTTTGCTATAAGACAGAATTAAGAGTGCGCCCAGGCAAATAGAATACATAGAATAAAAAGAGAATAGAAATATCCTTTATTGTCCCACAGTGGGGAGTTTCAGGTGCAAGTTAAAGTAAGTGGGATCATGAATATTCACACAAACAATAATTTGCAGTCATTAAAAATAGCATACTAATTTTAAAAGAAAGGTGCAACTGAGTAGGATTGTTTAAAAGAAAAATGTACAAGATGAGAATCTATGTGTGTATCAAAAGCAACAGACATTATATTTTACAAGAAGCGAAAAAACTGTGCAAAAACAGGGATGTGCAAATAAAAGCAAGCATGCAAAGACTAGGTTTGTTGGGAGTAGGCATGGTTATAAAGTCTCACAGCTGTTGGGTGAAAGATTTGGCAGTAACGCCCATTTGTGCACCTAGGATGCAGCAGTCTGTCATAGCTCAAATTTCCAAAACCCTACCTAGACCTCACAAAAAAGCCACTTCATTGAACTAAGCAGTACAATCATAAATATGGAAGTGCAGGATGTCAGCTATTCTTGATTCACAATTAAGGTTGATGGAACTAAGCATCTGAGTCGACATGAAAACATCTTAGTTGTGGTTTGAAATGTGGATCAAAAATGTGTGGTGAAAATATGACTAGTGTCATTGTTGATATCTGACAAGTGTGTTTACATGCTTTTGTTAAAGTCTGAATGCTGTCATGGAAGTTGAAACACTAACTTTTGGGGAAATTCTACAAACATTTTCTTTTTGCAAACACATTGTTTAATCTGTGACTGGAGAAAGTTGAAATACCCAAATTCAGATTGATGATTTTGATTGCAAGCTAGTTGCATTTGCGAGCTGATGTTGATTTTGTTTGATAGTTGATGGAAACGCCCATGTATGAATAATGACTGAAACAATGATTTTAGAGAACTTAAACATTCCTACAATGTGTAGGTGTGTCATCTCGGGTGCCTTACGATTCCTTTTGCTTACAATTCGGGTGCTACGATTTGATTATAAAACGATTATTTTTGTTGCATATTTTTGCCCCATTTAGGTTTTTTTCTTCATTCTTCATTTCATGCATTCGTAATAATCAATTGATTTTAACATATTTAAAGTATTCGTGCTCTATGTGGTTAAAAAGAATAATTAAATAAACTTCAGGTAGGCTTTTACAAGTCAACCATGACTGAACTGACTTTAAAATCTAAATGGAAATAATTCATCTTCTAATTAGAAAATAAACCTATAACAATAATAGGTCAACTTTTAAGTCATACAGGACAAACATTACACAAAATCTGAAATTATATTCTGAGAAAACAAGTATTATTTTCTATTCAAACTAATAAAAACACAAAGGAGCATTCTCCCAAAGACACCTATAGTGAATACTCCAGTCTGGTTTTTCACAGTCAATTTAATACATGAACTTTAACTTTGCACAGCCTTTTCATTGTTTTTGCGTCAATGTGACCAACCGGATGATTTGTACCTGTCAAACACGAAGACAAATCTGCCAGATATGAGTACGTTGCTCTCCGCCACACATTAGTTGCGACCAGGACGATGTGAAGGAAATTTCCTTTGCGGTTCATCCGTAAAGCTACACTTGGGCTGACGTCTTGTAACCATGAGCTGGTTCGGAGAAGACGCACCGGACAGCACTTGAAAAGTGGACATGTCCGGGGAAAAGAGAACGTAGCTGCTAACATAATGCACAACAACATAAATGCTCCTTTCACAACTAAACTACAAAATATTTTGTAAATTCTGTGCTGTATGGCTGAAACACTAGCAGCAGCCATGCTGTGTCCGCAAGTCTGTCCTCTAAAATTGTCCAGGCAGCAGGCCAGACTTTTATGCTTTTCATAGATTTTGAAAATGTTTGAATCGCTATCGATTAGGCACGTTTTTAGATCGCAATTGATTGTGGTGAATCTGCGCACCACCAACAATGTGCAGTGTGAGTGTTTTCTTTAAATCAAATGAACAGAATATCAACATGTAACACTTTCCCCATCATTTTAGTCCTGCTGACACCATGCTTTTAAGTTCGTGTTGAACTTTTTCATATTTTGGCCATTCTTCCTTTTAAAAAGCACAGTTTTTAAACGTTAAACATGATTCTCTATGGCTTTCTTTCAACAATGTCTTTCTTTTTGCCCCTTTTTCTTAAAGGCTAGATTTGTAAAGTGTACAGCTAACAGTTATCCTGTCAACACCTTCTCCCACCAGATTTGTGGATCTCTGCAGCCCCTCCAAAGTTACCATGGGCCTCCAGAGCGCTGCTGCTCGTGTCCTCACTAGAACCAGGAAAGTAGAGCACATCACCCCAGTTCTAAAGTCCTTACACTGGCTCCCTGTAGCTCAGAGAATAGACTTCAAATTACTTCTATTAGTTTATAAATCATTGAATGGCTTAGCACCAATATATGTTGAAGACCTGCTGTTACTATACCAACCCCCCAGACCACTCAGGTCCTCTAATTCCAGTCTACTCAACATCCCTAGAATCAGAACCAAACATGGAGAAGCAGCTTTGAGTTTCTATGCTCCTCTAATCTGGAACAAACTTCCAGAAAACTGAAATGCTGCTGAAACACTGAGTTCTTTTAAATCACAACTAAAAACGTATCTGTTTAGAGTTGCCTTTGAGTAATGCTTTGTTGTATCATGTTTTGTGTATTCTTCTTGTGTTACTGCTGTTTTTACATGATATTCTTTATAATGCCCTGATGTATGTGTGTGCTTCATACTTTATTGCTGTTTTTACTTTATATGCTATTGTCTGTGTTTTACTGCTATTTTTATTTTACCACTTAATCATGTAAAGCACCTTGAATTACCTTTTTGTTGAAAGTGTGCTATACAAATAAAATTGCCTTGCCTTGCCTTAGGTGGATGGTCATATTTCAATAGGCTTTTAGTTGTGCCCTACTTTACCTTTTTGGATGATGGGTTGAAAGGTGCTCTGTAAAATGTTCAAAGCTGGGAGTTTTTTTAGTTTTATCAACTAACCCTGGTTCAAACTTCTCCACAACTTTCCCCCCAACCTGTATGTTGTGTTTCTTGATCCTTATGCTGCTGTTTGTTCATTAATAACAAACCTCAGTGGTCTTTACATAACCACTGTATTTATATTGTGAGGAAAATTTACCCAGGTGGACTCTCTTTACTGATATGATGATTTATGAAGAACATTTATTGCACTGAATATTATTTAGGGCCATTTTATACAAAGATGCCCCTGTATGTAAAATTGGACGTGGAAGATGGGAGCATAACCGGGTGACAATCCATATGATCCGAAAATAAAAAACTCAATGCAAAGAAATATTGTTTGAGTAAAGTACATTTGTAATAGATTTGTTTGTTATAACATTGTTGAAATAAAAGTTCTAAAAATGTCCTCTTTGTAGAATCAACTTATTGCAAAAATTAACAACTCTCCATCCATGTCGGAAAGGGTCATAATTGAGAGCTTGTGATTGACAAAAATAGAATGTTGTCATAATTAAATGTGCTTCCACAGTTGGCTGGCTAAGGTACATCCAACTGCCACATAAAATACTAAAAAAGTAGATAATAGTTTCATAATTAGGTGTCATATCACCACAGCGGTATTAAGTAGCTTACTCAGTTAGATTTTTGTTTTTGTTGTAAGCACATCTATGACTTATATAACTCTTAGCTAAGATTGATACACTTTTCTTTTGAAAGTAAAAGTTTTTTTCTATGTCTCTAATGTCTAAAATTGTTTTTTTTTAGATATTATTTGGAATTCTAAACATGAATTTGCTTCAACCGAGATTGGAAAGAATAAAAAAGCAGCCCAACCTGGACCTGAACTACTATAGCTCATCTTTACCAGATCTGCTATAAATTGTATTGTCATAATAATGATAGCCATTATTTATAAAATAACAAATAAACCTTATTTCTCATCTCACGCAGAGATATTCTCTCAGCTACTCTGTCATATCAGTAGATTGGTTGCAGAAGTGTTGCTGCTTTGTGAGAGGACGACAGGCAGTTTTGGTTGGAAATTATGATTGATTCTGAACATCAGCCATTTTTCTTTCATGGAAACAAATTGAACTTCATCACTGGTGGTATTCAGAAAGAATGTTGTCATCAGAGAACAGCCTGTGCAGCTTGAATATTAAACAACACTATAGATTAAATTTGTTTGGCATTTCCATCTGCCAGGACAGTACAAGAATGGAAAGATCTCCGTAGTTACCACACCTCTGCTTATTATCGAGAGGTCGAGCCAAACTCATCTCTCTCTCTTTTATTGTCCTTGCCAGTGTCAGCTAAACAGCTCTACATATAGGACTTCTAATAAAAGGCTAAAACACTTACCACTTACGCTAAAATTCCTTTTAGACAAAAAAAAAAAAAACTATTTTTAGCTTAGGTCTCCATGAAGCATTTCAAAATGATAGTATTTGGGCATTTTCCACCACAAATGGTCACTGGGAAAGTAGGAAGTAGTGTAGTGTCTGAAAAGAGATTATATATCTAATCTCAGGAGCATATCTAAGCTAAGAGCCTTGATGCTTGGTGTCACCCAGAAGGAAAGGTCTGGAGGCTGAATGTGCTCACACAGTGAAAGCTGCAGGCCACCATATATGGAGGTGCGTGCCGGTGAAGACCATGGCTTGAAGATTCAGTGTAGAAAAGCTGTCTGTGTGTTGTTTTTAACCAATAAAGCACCACAATGACTACAGCTTTTTGGGAAACTCTCTAGGCTTGGATTCTCTCGTAAACATGGACTTGTATGTAGTAAAATACTTTTTATTCATTTAAGTTTGTCTTTTAGAGTCTACATCTTGCAGAGTTACAGACAATCAATCAATACACTTCAGTAGCTCTAACAGAACTACCCCACCTATGGGGTGCCATTGGAAAAGGTACACAGTCAAAAATTATCAGCCATAATTTGAGTTATTTAGCCTATCATAAGATTAAAAAATGGAAGTTCATTTTTTAAAGTCATATTTTCTCTATGCTATTCATTCATTTATAAATATCAGTTTATAAGCTAAATATTTAGCTAGCAAGATGTTAGCTAAGTATTTAGCTTCAAACTAGATTTTTAGCTCAGAGCTATACATTTTGCTAAAATGCAAATGCGCTTATAACATTTAATCTTAAAACGTAGGAGGAGCCCTTTTAATGGCAATACAGGCATTTACCAATGGATTTACAGCAACAGTGACTGCACCAGTAAGAGGAGTTTATATAGCATTTCGCAAGATCCAGCTTTTCTTTTGATAGTTTGATAGCATTTTGCTACCTAAATGACTTTAAAAATGTGATCCCATTTTTTCTCTTTTGACATGCTAAACAACACAAATTATTGCTGTTGATGTTTGACTGTCTAACTTCAAACGGCACCCCATACCCATCTAGTCATGCTAGGCATTAGCCTAGCTGTTAGAACTAATCAGAACCAATCTCTGTTCAGCAATCAAACTCAAGTTTTACTCTCCAAGTCTCAGCAGTTAAGTCAGTTTTGTGTGTTTGACAACTGTATTTTGCAACAATGTTTTATTTTTCTTAATTACATTTAATTAAATGGGAAATGTAAGTAATGCAATTAAATGTGTTGTGGACTTTACATAGTTACAGACTTTTAACTGAGCTGAGTGAAAAAGGGTCGATCTATTGAAATCCCATTATTTTCTAGTGTACTATCAAGTCATGGGAGGCATTCAGAGCTGAATCCCAGGCTAAACAGTACATATTGACTTGATATTGACAACAGATCCATCTGGATGTACATCATTGTGAACCCTAATTATCTAATTCTGATGCCTAACTGACATGAAAAAAATGTCATAATCATGAATGAGTGCTCTGGGTGTTTGACATTTAATAGTTTATCAAAGGCATATTTAACATCTAGTTTTTTGTGTTCTCAAACAAAAGATAGAAGATTATAGATTCAAAACTTATCTATTCATGGGATGGAGAAATTCACAATTGACAATAAATTGAATAGTTCATATTGCGGCACAGCCAAATAAACTGCGGTTTTAAATAATCAAGCAGGCCTTAACTGTGTTTTTCTTTCCTTGCAAAACTGTCACTTTAAGCTGTATTGATCTTTATGACAGGGTCAACCTGATTCCCCCTCTTTTGTTTGAAATTTGTCAACAGTAATCCTGAGAAAGAAAGGGAAAAAAAAATGAAAATATGTTTCGACATAATAACAGAATATAGTAGATTCAGTTTTATTAGATTAAAAATAATCCTTTAAGAATTTGTTGGTGTTTTTCTTGCAATTGCTTTGGTCAAGAGCGTGTAGAATATTTTTTACAACCCAACTAAGGATTCCACTGAGGCGCTATCGCCACTCTACATTCTCAGCTGGCAGCAGATGTGAAATTATGATCTTCTGGTTGCAAGCCCACATCTCTAACCTTTAGACCTGGGATTTCTAGGATTTCTAAACTGGCAGCCTTTTCCTACTTGGCATTACATACGACGCCTGGCAACACTGCGAATTCTCGCTGTAACAAATCAGAGAGTGACTGGGAGGTTTAGACTTTAAATTGCTTCCGACCAACATTTCTGTGTTGAACAGCTTACTGTGAATGCAAGCTTCTGGAAAACAAGTATTTACCACTAAATAGTAAAGATATTTTCTTTTAAAAGCAGCACAGTTTTGTTTGCTGGTCTGGAGCACATAGGTGTGCAAACACAAATGCCTGGAGGAAAAACAATGACCTGAGATAATCACCAATGCAACTGTTCCTGCCCATGAATGGACAGCTAACATCTCTGCAGACCACACACATGCTGGACACAAATAGTTTAGACTTTTACCATCAGGTTGGTGCTACAGAGTGCTATTTGCACAAACCAACCACCAGAGAGACAGTTTCGTCCCCCAGGCTGCCTCTCTGACGAACACTTAGAACACCATATAGCCTGAGTAGTCTGCTACTCTACTGAAACAAAATAAATATATTTGAAGTGTCACAATAATTCTTATATATTATAACAGAATGGCTGCAAATGCATGAACATACTGTTCATTTTATCATTTATTTTATTTTATTGAAAGTTGATATATTTATAACTTATGAGTCCTTGAAACCAAAGTAAAATTCCTTATTTGTGTGTACAATCTTGGTCAATATATTCTGATTCTGATTGTTTTTGTTCTGCTAAGAGAAAAATTATTTTCAAATGATTACAACAGTTGCTCGTCTTCCCATGAGTAGAAGTCCCAGTGAACTCCGCTCATGGCTCAGAGAAACAGCTTAAATCCAACAGCTCTGAACACAAACAATATAGATAAGACCAAAATACAGATTTTTTTGATGGAAAAAATTGTGCCACATTTTGCAAAAAAGAAACACAAGAACAACAACACAAAAATCTAATACCACCTGTCAGGCATGGGAGTGGAGGCCTGATAAGATGGAGTTGATGATTTTAGCTGAAGCCTGATCCAGAACGAATATGCAAGTGTGAAATTACCCCAAAAACTTCAAATCTACAACATGATTGCTTATAAAGAAAACCAAAGCCAAAGATGAACAGTCACCTGAATAAAATGCTACAGTTGGGACATGACGAGAGCTGTGTATAATAAACCTGCAGGGCAAAATTATTTGCATAGCACACTTTCAACTAGACAATTCAAAGTGCTTTACATGATTTGGGGGGGAAATAAAAGAAAACAAAAATGAAAACAGAAAAGCACAACATCAAAGATCTAAAGAACATTAAAACATACTACCGTTATGACTTTCCAGTTATTACTAATCAGTTAATTAAAGGCAGCTCTAAACAGATGGGTTTTTAGCTTTGATTTAAAGGATCTCAGTGTTTCAGCAGCTTTGCAGTCATCTGGAGGTTTATTCCAGATAAGAGGTGCATAGAAACTGAAAGCTGCTACTGCATGCAAATCCAATTCAACCAAAGGAATCTTGAGAAGAAGAGTGGGGCACATTACTCCATCATGATTGGAAACTATCTGATTTATTGCTTCTCTATGTGGTTCTACAACAGTTTCATTACTATATTGAGAGGCATGGGAAATAGATTGTTATTTATAAGTCATTAAAATCATGAAATTGACTGTATGCTAATCTGCTTTGAGTACGTGTTAATGTTAGTAATATTTTAATATCATGTTACAGCTTTTGTAAGATCCATTACTCATGTTAGGTTGTAAGCCAGCCTGCATCCATTTATTTGGCAGTTCTTCCATGTGAGCAATAATCATTTAACCTTTTAGTATAAAATCATATTATAAATGCAGCATTTTCTTCCATCCGGATTTTAATTTTCCTTCTCCCAAACATACACAGACCTCAGGGCGTCCGTACGTCGCCTCCTGACAAATTCCCATTTAGAGCGACACAACATGTCAGTGGTTGAAGCTTCTGATTGATGGGACTGATCCATTCAGAAAGCTCTCAGAGCAGCCAGCGCATAGACAGGTGAGGGTAAAATCCTGTCACTCAACAGTTCAACTTTCATTACTTATTCAACTCTTCTGCCTTTGGCTGGCGCAACAGAGAGGAGGATGAACACAATTAATGAAGCTATCTGTTCAGGATTAAGCGGCACAGCACACAGCTTTCACCACAGACGCCTCTACCTTAAATGGATTCTTACTGTAAAATATTCCAGCAGCCTCAAAACCTGAGCTCATGTTATCTCAGAGGAAGAATGCCTAAAGGATAAACTGTTTCTTCTGGCCTTTGGGGAAAGCTTGTTTTTTACCAGCATTTGTTTTAAGATGATTCAGTCAGCACAAGACTTAGAGTCGGTACTGGATAATCAGAAGTCTTTGGGCAGAAACTCGACGATATTGGAACAATCACAGGAACGTATGGGTTAGGTGAGATGTAGCCTTGTGCTTGTGCTGTTCGCTTGAGATAAGACAAGACCAATTTCATATTTTTACCTCCTCGACAGCAGCTGGCAAGTTTTATTTCTGCTGCATGGCTTGGCTATTGTTCATGTGTCAGAAGTGAATTCCACTTGGCAAGAGTTACCAGTTTTCTTTTTTACTTTTATTTCTGTTTGGCTTCTTCACAAAACTCTTCTTTAAAAATTAAACGAGGATGAATTCATGCTTTTGTTAGAAAAATAATTTTGAGAAAAGAAAATGAAATAAATTGACATATAATACATACATAAACACTCCAGAATTCCGACTTAGTCATGGTAGAATAGCTTGTTAATTTCAACTCACTAAAAACAGCTAATAACATTAACATAACTAGAAAACCACTCAGAGAGTGGAGACCTCTACCAGGGCCACTCACCCCCCGCCTCCCATGTTGTTATCTAATTCTAATTTTCGGCACTTTTCCAGTAAAATGCCTGTTAGCGAGAGGCATGGCTGTGTTCCTGCATCTGAAAATTTCATAGAAATTTGTCCATAACTTTTTGAGTTATGTTGCTAACAGACAGACAGACATACGGGCACCAAAACATTACCTGCTGGCAAAGGTAAAAATATAACTGAAACTGTATATTTTCTAAAAATATAACTATACCGAGTCTGGTTATCGACCCATACACACACACACCAAACACTTCTTTAGGTACACCTTTTCAATGCTCGTTTACACAAATAATCAGCCCACTACACAGCAGCAACTAGACCTGTTGAAAATGACTGACTGAAGTTTGAACTGTACTATATCTGAATGGGAAAGACAGGGGATTTAGTGACTTATTGTGCAACAACCATGCAATATTTAAATTTGAATTTTGCATGGTTGCAGGGACTGCACAATATATTGCAAATACATTATCATTGCAATATCAGTGTATATTCATATCGCAAAGGACTGTTTGGAGTCCAATAATTGTTGGCTAATATATTCCAAGTGTTATGAACTAGCATTTTTCATGTTAATGTAATATTTAGCCAGGTGGACAGAGTCTCACTGCAGCAGATGCCCACAACAGACACGAATGTCATTGCCCAAAATGCTAAAGGTCACAGACTGTTGGCCGCAGAGATGAGAAAGTGAGAAAGAAAATAAGCACATATTGCAACTGATCTTATCAATGCAATATTTATCCAGTCACAAGATTTTCTAAATATCGTGCAGACCTAACAATAACTCTCATGTACAGACAAAAACCAAACCTGTAACATTCACAAAAAGAGGTAAGATCAGTGCATGTTGTTGGTCAACAAGATGGCAGGAGTGCAGCATAACTTAAAGTTCTATTTAAATCTTTTGTTCAAAATTCCTGATTTTTTTCAAATCGCAATATACATCCCAGGGTTAGAAAAAATAGCAATATCAGTTTTTCCCAATATCATCCAGTTGTAATGGTTGTGGATTTTAGAATATTTGATTATTTTAGAAACTGCTTATCTACGGAGATTTTCAAACACAACCGTTTCACTGGTTTACAAAGAATGGTTCAGAAAAGAAAACATTGCCATTGGGTGAAAATGCATTGTTGACATCAAAGCAGAAGGGTCAGACTGGTTCAATGTAATAGACACCGTGCCAAAGAAGCACAAATATCTGTTGGTTACAACTAGGGTTAAAGTACATGGGCCACAAAAGCAGAACAGCTCTTTTTTGGTTGCAGTGTTCATCATAGAGTCACGGCATGAAAACATGGATCCATTCTGTTTTGCATCAACAGTTCAGACTGCTGGCGGTGGTATTGGTTTTAGAGATATTTCCATGGCACACTTTGGACCCTTTTGTACCAACTGAGCCATCTCTTCATGGCCACACTGAACCAATATTCTAATGGCTACCAGAAAGCTGATACACCTGGTCACAAAGCTCAAATCTTCTCAAACTCATTTCTTGAACATAACAGTGCGCTAACTGTACTTAAACAGCCTCCACAGTCACCAGATCTCAATCCAATGAAACACTTCGAAATGTGGTGGAATAGGAGATTTACATCATGGATATGCAGTTGAAAAATATGGAGTACTGGATGCTAACCTGTTAATATGGACCTTACTCTCCAAGGAATATTTCTGAAATCCTATTGAATCTATGCCACAATGAATAAAGTCAGTTTTGATGGCAAAATGTGTTTTTTGACATAAACTAACTTAACTGGTGTGAGACTTCTTGTAAGATTTGGGATACTGTGTATAACCTAACGAACTAACTGCAAGTTCCCTAACACAGAGATGCAACGTCACCAAATCTTTTGAGACATCCTAACTGATAAAGAGTGATGTGACATGTTTAATGTGTGTTTTTGAGGTAGATTCAACCCAAGTCTGTTATACAGACCTTTGCATACCATGTATAAAAAGATACATACACAGAACAATTATTTTCTAATGAAAAATAAATCAGACTAAATGTTTTCTGTTTTAGGTTGGTGACATTTAACAAAATACCAACATTATTTTTATTTTCTACAAAAAACATTTATTGAGTAACTTTCTTTTACTGTTTTTACTTCCTTTGTCATTGAGTGGATTTGCAAAGTATAATCTGCCTGTCGAATGGCCTCTTCCTTTCTCAGTGGGCCCATGTCTTAAGTCTTGTGTTTGTTTCACTGTAGATAGTAACACTCTAATGCCAGTTTCAGCCAGCATCTATACCACGTATTTTGCTTTTGTGGTGGAGATGATATACACAACCATGTTTGTTTCTGGGACACAGAATCTGTTCCCTTTCCTGAACCGTATAATTGTCCGACATTTCCAGGCTGTCTACATGGGCAAAAACAGTTTGAACAGTTGGACTTCAGATGTTCAGGCATTTGGAAATTGTACCCAAGAATGAACCGGATGCTCTGATAATAAATGTTTATGTGTTTTTTTTTATATGATGTGTGTAAATATCTGGGTGCAACTACTGTATATGTGATTGAAGTTGAAACCAGTGATTTGAAAACATTAAATCTTTGACAGACATAGTGGTTAAAAACAAAAAATGCAACAAAAAGCTGAATATACATTTTCTATTTTCTTTCAGGTCTGCTTACATCTCAAAGAGTTAATAGGCAATTATAAATCATAACTAGGGAAAAATGCATAAATTTTTATGCATTTTTTGCTCTCTTTGGCATGTAAAACAGCTGTCTTGTTAAACCTCGCAAAAACTCCTCTCCTTAAAGTGAGACACTGGGTTGGATTCAACACCTGTAAGTAATCACAGGAATGCACGGCAGATGGGTTAAGCATTCAGTTTCATCTGTAATTGCTTCTAGCATGACAGTTGCCAATCCACCGTATATTGTAAATAATAATCTCCGTAGGCATGTTTGCATAAAATTCTGTTTCCTGTCAGAGGGGCTTTGAGGGTGCTCCACACACCTGCCTTTGAAAACATGTCTCAAAGCTCAGCAGCTACAGCGCTGCCCCTGCTGACTGACAAGAAAAGAAATCATTTCACATTTGATTTAGTATTTATGAGTGCATGATTTATTTATTTATTTTGATCAGTGCATCCCTTTTTCATGCTGTTTTTGGCCTGTATGGCGAAGATCTTCAAATGCTATGACGCTATAGGACTCCGGTATTAGTTGATACTCTCAAAACCCTGTGTGCAGTCTCTGAATCTCAAATGGAATTGCTTTCTGGAGGAGAATGTGAACCTTTTTTCTTAATCTTGTGCATCTTTCAACTGCTTTATTCATCAAAGCTGAAGAGTATTGACCTCCCCCCCTCTACACAACCACCCATTGCGGATAGATGTGATGGAAATTCGAAATTACTGCGAAGCCATTGTATTCTCTGGATCTGTCACAAAAAGCTAAACAGAAATGATTCTTCAGCAGATAATCCTGATAACATGTTTAGGCGAATCAGTAGATGACAGACATAGTGAAACTCATTTGATGGACAACCATACATGTTGTAATAGCTTAGTGATTGCATTTCTTATGAGTGATACTGTTTTACTGAGGAGATATTTAGCTGGCTGAGACAAAACTTGCTGATGGAGACTCAGCCATTTACTTGTGCTGTGACATAAGCCCACATATGTTGAGACATTTGACACATGTCAGCTGGAGCTTTCCAGGATTACAGAGTCTTCTTTTTTAGCTGACCTAAGAGGACCCTGGTAAAATGGTTTGATCCGGAAACTCGAACCTCTCATCACCACTGGTCAGTTTGCATTAGACACTGACCTCCAGACAAAATCTCTGTGGAATTACGGTACACACAGTAGATCTGCTGAAAAGAACAAGGTTTGACAAGTTTGAGTTAGAGCTCCAAAGCATTATTTTTTAACACTAGCAGCCTATAATTTTGTTCTCTTTGGTGCATAAACATGGAGAATTTCTGTAATTCTGGCATTTGCCACAAGACCTGAAGGCAAGGGAATTTTATTTGTATAGCCCACTTTCAACAACAAGGCAATTAAAGGTAGTTTTACATGATTAGGTGATAGAGTAAAAACAGCAATAAAGCATAAAACACATACAAAGCATATTACACACATTAAAACATTACTCAAAGGCAGCTCTAAACAGATGGGTTTTTAGCCTTGATTAAAGACAGCTCAGTGTTTCAGCGGCTTTGCAGTCATCTGGAGGTTTGTTCCAGATAAGGGGAGCATTGAAGCTGAAAGCTGCTTCTCCATGTTTGGTTCTAATTCTAGGGATGCTGAGATGTCCGCCGACTGTGCCGGACACAATCCACAACTCCCAACAGCAACTTGGAGAAGGGTTTAAAGATGCATCATTGTTTATTCATGAATACGCAGTTAAGTCTTGTTGATAGTTTTTGTTCTGGCTTGGCTAGCTAGCTAGCTCTATGCTAGTATGCTCGATGTTAATTAAATCCTGATTTATATATTTTATATATTATACTGCACAAGTTATAGGGGTCATATTAAAATAGCTGTGAGACACCACTTTAACAATGACAGTGTGCCAGAATACTTTTTGACATTAACCTAACATGTTTGGATATGTTTGTTTATTCATTCATTCATGTGCTAACGTAGTCTGCTCTGCTATAATCTGTGTTGTTTGCAATTCAAGTGTCAAATAAAGACGCAATCTAAAGGTATCCGTGAGGTCATTATGCTTCAGGTCGATGAGGAAGGCAGAAAAACCTCATACTCTGAAAGTAGAGTGTCATTGGTAGTATATTTGTTCAAGTTCACCTGAGATGTTCGAGTTCAGCTGTTCACTTCAGAGAGGTTTGTTTAACCTTGGGCCAAACTTTGCTTTGGTATGGGTAAAACTAGGTTCAAACTACTTTATCTGATTACTTAAATTTCACATTCATGTTATTATTGCTTGATTCATAGATACAGTTGTTTAACTTCCTTAGCTCTTGAACTAACCAAATACAATTTGAGATAGGTTCTGGAATCAGTTTGACAAAAAGAAGTCCAGTGAGAGCATAGGCATACCTACTGTTCAAATAAAGTGCTGCCCTAGTTTTGCACAATATTAACATGATATGGCCGAGTTCCATATGACTTCCCTTTGTTACGTTCATGTGTTTTGTGCTACCAAATCTATACATTAACTTAAAATTTTCTATCTACAGATTCTTCTCAGAAATTCAGAAATTTGTTTTGGTGATGTCAAGTTGCTGGGAGTGCGCTGTGTGTGCCAGTGGTTCCACCAGTTCACAGCTGCACCGAAAAGGAGCAACAATGGCACAAACCTCGGATTACTGTAATTTTCATAATCCTACATTGCATGATGATTAAGGTGATAAATTTTAAAATGAAGACTGGTAAAACTTACTTTATTTATTCTTAGGGTGTAAAACCAGGACCAGTTGGCAAGATGGTAGTCACAAAACCTGTGCAAGGCCGGATCTGGAAAGGGGGCTTACGGTAAATTAATGCTTAATTACATCAAATTATACTTCTTTTTTTTTTTTACGTGTCCTGTCTGGCAATGTGGAGCTCAGAATTGGTGTCTCAGTACCAAGTAGAAGCCCAAAAGATTTACTTTCACGCAGAGCACTACAGCTTTTTCTATAGTATTCCACTTGATATATGTGTGAAAAATCTTTATTATGAATTGCTGTGGGTTTTATTTAAGAGAGAGGGTGAGTTGAAATACAAGAAAAATTAAATGCATTAAAAGTTAAGCCAACAAAAGCAAATTATGGAAATCTCATAAAAATAAATACAACTTTGACTGAACAGAAAAATAAATCTATTAAATGTGATTTATTAAACATAAGATCTCTCTCCTCAAAGACTTTGTTAGTAAATGACTTCATTTGTGATAATCACATTGATTTCCGTTGTCTCATAGAAACCTGGTTGCAGCAGGAGGATTATGTCAGTATAAATGAGTCAACTCCTTCCAGTCATTTAAATTTTCACATTCCTAGAAATACTGTGCGAGGGGGAGGAGTTGCAACCATTTTACGTTCTGATTTACTAATTAGTCCCAGACCAATTGATAGCTACAGTTCTTTTGAACATCTAACCCTTAATTTTCATCATCCAAGTTGCAAAACATTAAGACCATTTTTGTTTGTGGTTTTGTATCGTCCACCAGGCCCTTACTCTCAATTCTTGGATCAGATCTCACATTTTTTATCTGATTTAGTATTAAATACTGATAGGGTTATTATAGTGGGGGACTTCAATATTCATGTGGATACTGAAAGTGATAGCCTAAATGCAGCCTTTAATGCTATTTTAGACTCAATTGGCTTTACTCAAAAAGTACAGGGATCGACCCACTCGGGTAAACACACTTTGGACCTTGTACTGACATACGGTATTGAGTGTGAGGAAATAACAGTCCACCCACATAACTCGGTCCTGTCTGACCACTTCTTAATAACTTTTGAATTTACTGACCATCTTAAATCTAAAAGAAAATTTCATTATAGTAGAGCTTTATCAGACAATGCTGTAACAATTTTTAAAGAATCTGTTCCATTCTTACTTTCCTTAGTGTCTCAGGGTAACACAGTGGATGGCAGCAATTCTATCTCTAATCCTTC
The DNA here is from genome assembly GCA_963556495.2 of Valencia hispanica. NCBI lineage: Eukaryota > Metazoa > Chordata > Actinopteri > Cyprinodontiformes > Valenciidae > Valencia > Valencia hispanica. The sequence goes on from OY747700.1 coordinate 11,705,905, forward strand.
AGAAATTGATGGTCTGGTTCACAGCGTTACGTCCTTATTGCGTTTGGCATTAGATAGTGTAGCCCCCTTAAAAAGAAAGTGGCTAGCCATAGGAGGCTGACTCCTTCGTTTAACGCAGAGTTGCATACTTTAAAGCAGAATACTAGGAAGTTGGAGAGAAAATGGCGCTCTACACACCTAGAGGATTCCTATTTCACCTAGAATAACAGTCTTCTGCTGTATAAAAAGACCCTTCGACAAGCTAGAACAGCATAATTTTCATCATTAATAGAGGCAAATAAAAATGATCCTAGGTTTCTTTTTAGTACAGTTGCCAAACTTACACAGAGTCATAGCTCTGTTGAGCCAACTATTCCCCCAGCTCTTAGCAGTGATGATTTTATGGGATTCTTCATAAATAAAATTAATTCTATTAAAAATAAAATCCTTGGCATCCTCCCAAACATGATTACTTCTTCCTCAGTAAATGAGGTGGTATCGGAAAGAACTGTAGAACCTCAGTTGTGCTTAGGCTGTTTTGATTCAGTCGAGCTTTCGGAATTATCAAAAATGTTAGCCTCATCTAAACCTTCAACTTGTATGTTGGACCAATTCCAACCAAATTATTTAAAGAAGTGTTCCATTTGGTTCCTGGCCCCATTTTGGATATGATGAATCTATCCTTAGTAAACGGATACGTACCACAGGAATTTAAAATAGCTGTAATTAAACCTTTACTCAAGAAACCTTCCCTTGATCAAGATGACTTGGTGAATTACAGACCTATACCTAACCTTCCTTTCTTATCCAAAGTCCTTGAGAAAATTGTTGCTAATCAAGTCTGTGAGCATCTAAACAGTAACGAGCTGTTTGAAGAGTTTCAGTCAGGTTTTAGAGCTCATCATAGCACTGAAACAGCACTGGTGAAGGTTACTAATGATATTCTCATGGCCTCAGATAATGGACTTGTGTCTGTTCTGGTTTTGTTAGATCTCAGTGCTGCTTTTGACACAGTCGATCATAATATTCTCTTAGAAAGGCTTGAACACGTTGCAGGGATCAAAGGAACAGCACTAGGCTGGTTTAAATCATATTTGTCTGATAGATTCCAGTTTGTTCATCTAAATGATAAATCTTCTTCACTCTCAAGGGTTACTTGTGGAGTTCCACAGGGTTCTGTGCTTGGACCAATTCTGTTCACCATATATATGCTCCCAATTGGTAGAATCATTAGACACCATGGGATAAATTTCCACAGCTATGCAGATGATACACAACTATATTTATCCATAAATCCTGATGAACCCAGTCAGTTAGGTAGATTACAGGCATGTCTGGAAGACATAAAAACATGGATGACCCTAAACTTTTTGCTTTTAAATTCTGACAAAACAGAAGTTGCTGTCTTTGGACCAGAAGTTCTTAAACAGAAACTGATTAGTCAATAACTTCATCTGGATGGCATTAAATTGGCCCCCAGTAATAACGTAAAAGAACCTCGGCGTTATTTTTGACCGAGACTTGACATTTAAATCCCATATTAAACAGGTTTCTAGGATTTCTTTCTTTCACCTCCGGAATATTGCTAAAATGAGAAACATCCTGTCCAGGAGTGATGCTGAGAAACTTGTTCATGCATTTGTTACCTCAAGGCTGGACTACTGTAATTCTTTAATATCAGGAAGTCAACAAAATGCCATTAAAAGCCTTCAGTTGATCCAAAATGCGGCAGCAAGAGTTCTGATGAATATTAAAAAGAGAGATCACATTTCTCCTATTTTAGCTTCCCTTCATTGGCTCCCTGTTAAATCCCGAATAGAATTTAAGATCCTTCTTCTTACATACAAAGCCCTTAATAATCAACCTCCATCATACATCAGAGATCTAATTGTTTCATATGTTCCTAACAGAGCCCTTCGCTCTCAGACTGCAGGTTTACTTGTAGTTCCTAGGCTTTCTAAAAGTAGAAAGGGAGGCAGATCTTTTAGTTATCAGGCTTCTCTCCTGTGGAACCAGCTCCCAGCTTTAGTCCTTGAGGCAGACACTCAGTTTACTTTTAAGGCCAGGCTTAAAACTTTTCTTTTTGATAAAGCTTATAGTTAGAGTGGCTAAGGTCATCTTGAGCTATCTCTGTAGTTATGCTGGTATAGGCTTAGACTGCTGGAGGACAGACTTACCAATTTTCTTCACTCTGGTACTTCCTTTTCTTCTTCGACTCTCCAGTTGTATTACAGTACATTCTGCTATTTCGACTGTTAACTTTGTTTTCTCTCAGTGTTTTTCTCTCCATAGAAGATATACCTGGTCTGGTATCCTGCTTGGCTGCAATGCCCTGTTGGACGGGGGGCATCGACTGGGATGATCCTCCCAGTAACTGAACATCCACTGTGTCCTGTTATCAAGTTTTTACTTTCTGTAACATAGAAAGTTCTCTTATATCAGATCTTCTGTTCCTTCTGTGTTTCTGCTCTGTCTTCTCAAACCCCCAGATGGTCGTGGCAGATGGCCGCTCCTACTGAGCCTTGTTCTGTTGGAGGTTTCTTCCTGTTAAAGGGGAGTTTTTCCTCTCCACCGTCGCTACATGCTTGCTCAGTATGAGGGATTGCTGTGGTTGGAAAGTCTGGATCAACGGGGCCCAACCTCACGCCAATGACTGACGCAATCTGCTGGGATTCCTTAAATAGGAAACTTTTTAACTGATTGGAATGTTTGTATAAATGTATTGAAATGACTTCTTATTTAAGTGCTTTGAGATGACATCTGTTGTGAATTGGCGCTATATAAATAAACTGAATTGAACTGAATTGAGAGGAAGGGGAATAAAGAAAAACACAAGAAAACATCAAAGTCTTCCTCGATACCCAGAGGACGGCAGAGAGAGGGGAAAAACAAAAACATATTTATGTGTAATAAATGTACAAGGGTTTAGAAAAGTATATTGTTATGTATTTATTTAGACTCCAAAAAATCTTTAGTTGGCGATAAATGGCAAGTCTATGAAAACAAATATTTATAGTTCCAATAAGCAGACGTTGGAAAAATGGCCACAAATTGTACTCACAAGTAGCACTACCTTAAAATGTTTTTACTTAAGTTAAAGTAAAAAGTAGCTATCCAAGAAAAGTGCTTGAGTAAGAAAGTATTTAGTTTAAGGCCACTCAAGTACTGAGTTACTGAATATGTCTGGATGGATGGATGGATGGATGGATGGATGGATGGATGGATGGATGGATGGATGGATGGATGGATGGATGGATGGATGGATGGATGGATGGATGGATGGATGGATGGATGGATGGATGGATAGATAGATAGATAGATAGATAGATAGATAGATAGATAGATAGATAGATAGATAGATAGATAGATAGATAGATAGATAGATAGATAGATAGATAGATAGATAGATAGATAGATAGATAGATAGATAGATAGATAGAATTGCCCTGCTCTGGGTGGCTGCATGTTGGATTGGCTCTGTTGGTTACATATTAAGCTTTGGTTTTTTGTACATTGGTTCCTCTTTTCTCTTAAAGAAGATAGCATTTTTTGACCTGTATACTTTCTAGTTTTTGGTGCTGTGAAGCTGGAAGGATTTTTGCTGTAAATTTTTCCCTTTTTGACAATTTGTTATGATGTGTAACCATGGCAACAATGTGGTTTACAGCCAGGAGCAGTTGATTAACATCGCAAAAGCTGAAATTATACCTCAACTGAAGCCACAAATCCCTGATGAGTTGATAAGGAGGAGACGTAGATGCAGAGCAGGAGCGAAAAGGAGACAGAGAAAGAGGAAGTTCAAGCCATCTCTTCCATCGATCATACTGGGCAACGTAAGATCAGTGGCTAACAAGATGGATGAACTCCAAGCCCTTACAAGGACTCAGCCAGAGTACCGTGAATGCAGTGTTATGTGTTTTACTGAGACGTGGCTGCTGGATCATATCCCCGACTCCAACGTCTGTCTGCCAGGCTTCCTAACTGTATGAGGAGACAGAGATCTGAAGATGAGCAGAAAAAGAAAAGGTGGTGGAGTAGCAGTGCTTGTCAACAACAGATGGTGTCATCCAGGACATGTTACTGTGAAGTGTCGTCTCTGCAGCCCAGATGTCGAACTCTTGGCAGTGAGTTTTCGTCCATATTATTTACCAAGAGAGTTCACCAGTGTAATTTTGGCAGTGGTTTACATTCCACCTTCAGCTGTTGCTGACACTGCATGTGATGTCATCAGTTCCGTTGTTGCTAAGCTACAGACACAGCACCCCAATGCATTTGTGGCAATATCTGGTGATTTTAATCATGCCTCGCTCTCTACTACACTTCCAACATTTCAACAGTTTGTCAGCTGCTCTACAAGAGAAAACAGGACCTTGGATTTGTTTTATATAAATGTAAAGGATTCATACATGTCCAAACCAAGACCTCCTCTGGGACAATCAGATCACAATCTTGTTTTTCTCTGTTCAGAATATAAACCCCTTGTTTAGAGGCAACCTGTGACAAAACAAACTGTGAGAAAATGGTCACAGGAAGCTGAAGAAGCCGTGCAGGGTTGTTTTGCAACCACCGACTGGATGACTCTTTGCCAAGCACATGGCGAGGACATCAATGCCATGACTGAGCGTGTGACTGACTATATAAACTTCTGTGTGGACAACATCATCCCCACCAGAACAGTGAGATCCTTCCCTAAAAACAAACCCTGGATCACCAGTGACCTGAAGGAACTGCTAAACAAGAAAAAAAGAGCCTTTAGGGAGGGAGACAGGGAATTACTGAGGAGTATACAGAAGCAACTTAAAGTCAAGATCAGAGACAGCAAGGAGGCATTCAGGAAGAAGCTGGAGAACAAACTACAGAGGAACAATATCAGAGATGTCTGGTCAGGAATGAAAAAGATCACAGGTTTTAAGGACAGGAAGGATTGGATAGATGGAAGTCTGGACAGAGCCAATGAACTGAACATATTCTTCAACAGGTTAAGTTCAGGAACTAGCTCAGCATCCCCCTCTCCTGTTCCCAGCCAAACAGACATCCCACTCTTCTCTGATCAACAGCTTTCCTGTTACACCTCGGATGTTTTATCCTTCACCTGAGCCATGGACTCTTCTAATTCCACAAGTTTGACTTCAACCAAGTCAGGAAATGCTGCTACCCCCTTTGCCTCCCCATCCCACTTGTCTGTCTCCAAAAGTCAAGTGAAGAGGCAGCTGGAGAAACTGAACCGGAACAAGGCTGCAGGTCCAGATGGTGTCAGCCCCAGAGTCCTGAAGGCCTGTGCAGAGCAGCTCTGTGGGATTCTGCAGCACCTCTTCAACCTTAGCCTAACTCAGGAGAAGGTTCCAGTGTTGTGGAAGACATCCTGCCTTGTTCCAGTACCCAAAAGAACTCACCCATCAGTCATCAATGACTATTGACCCGTTGCCCTGACATCCCACATCATGAAGGTCCTGGAGAGACTCCTGTTGGCACCCCTGAGTAAGCAAACAAGAACGTATCAGGACCCACTGCAGTTTGCTTATCGCTGTGGAGTTGGAGTTGAAGATGCCATCATCCACCTACTTCAACCAACCCACTGTCATCTGGACAAAGCAGGCAGCACTGTGAGGATCATGTTCTTTGATTTCTCCAGCGCATTTAACACAATTCAGCCTGATTTGCTTTGTCAGAAACTCCTGAAGACACAGGTGAAGCCCTCAACAATCGCCTGGATCAATGACTACCTGACCAACAGACCACAATTTGTGAGACTGAAGAATTGTGTGTCAAACTAGGTGGTCAGCAGCACAGGAGCACCACAAGGGACCGTACTCTCACCATTCCTTTTCACTCTGTACACCTCCGACTTCCAGTACAAATCAGAGACCTGTCATCTACAGAAATACTCAGATGACTCTGCAATTGTCGTGTGTATCAGAGATGGACAAGAAGCTGAATACAGAGAGCTGGTGGACCGCCTTGTGACATGGTGTAGAAACAATCGTCTCACCTTGAATGTGAACAAAACAAAGGAGATGATTGTAGATTTCAGAAGAAACAGGGATAAGTCAAAAACTGTTTCCATCATGGGAGAATAAGTGGAGGTGGTTGAGGAGTATAAATACCTCGGAGTTCACCTTGACAACAAACTGGACTGGAGGCGGAACAGTGAAACAGTCTACAAAAAGGGACAGAGCAGACTGTACTTCTTGAGGAAGCTTAGGTCCTTCAAGGTTTGCAGCAAGATGCTGGATATCTTCTACAAGTCTGTTGTGGAGAGTGTAATCTCTTCAGCCGTCATCTGTTGGGGTAGCAGCATCAGAGCCAGGGACTTAAATAGGCTAAACAACCTTATAAAGAATGCTGGTTCTGTTCTTGGGACAACTGTGGAAAATCTGGAGATGATAATGCAAAGAAAGATTCTTCATAAAATAAAAAAAATTATGGACAACCCTGAGCATCCTCTTCATGAGACTGTCATACAACAACAGTGCGTCTTCAGTCGGAGGCTTCTTCAGTTTCCCTGCAATACAGACCGCTACAGGAAATCCTTCCTGCCCACAGCCATCATCATCTACAACAACCCCTTAAATAATTAATTATATGAGCTATACCAACACTTAATTTCCCTCTGGGATCAATAAAGTATTTTTGAATTTGAATATGCAGAGTTACATCAGAGAAACAATACTGTACATGACAGGTAAGATATATGGGATGGGGGATAACTTTGGAGATTGATGCAGCTTTTACTCCCAGGTGAATCAGAGGTATGTTATGTCGCTCATATATGTGCCTCTCTATCTGGTATTACCCCTTACACTCACATTACCATCTAAGAATATTATAAATGGTAATTTATATTATAATGAAATTTAGAAGCATTTAACTGACCTTGTGTAGAAACGGATGTCATCGTCAGATCCAGCTAAGTTCACCTGGACAACAGACTGGACTGGATGCGCAACAGTGAATCCGTGAAGAAGGGACAGAGCAGATTGTACTTCTTGAGGAAGCTTAGGTCCTTCAAGGCTTGCAGCAAGATGCTGCAGATCTTCTACAAGTCTGATGTAGAGAGTGTAATCTCTTCAGCCATCATCTGTTGGGGTAGCAGCATCAGAGCCAGGGATTTAAAAAGGCTAAACAACCTGATAAAAAAAGCTGGTTCTGTTCTGGGGATGACTGTGGAACATCTGGAGGTGATGATGCAAAGAAGGATTCTTCATAAAATCAAAACAAACATGGACAACCCTTCATGACACTGTCCTCCAACAACAGAGTGTCTTCAGTCTTCTTTGGATTTCGTAGCAACAGAGACCGCTACAGGAAATCTTTCCTGCCCACAGCCATCATGATCTACAGCAACTTCAAGAATTAATTGTATGAGCTATACCAACACTTAATTTTCCTCTGGGATCAATAACGTATTTCTGAATTGAATTAAATTGAATCTCTCTAACCCAAAAGAAGCCTGGATTTTCAGTTTCTCCATTTCTATACTCATCAGTCTGATTACTTCTCTCAGCAGCTGGTTTTCAGTCACTGCCATGTCCATAGCAGTGGGGTCTGGGATAGAAGCATAATCGTGGTCCACCACAACAGCGCACTCCATAGGTTGTTCATCGGGGGGGATCGTCAAAGTACGCCGGTCTATCAACACGCTCCCACACACTGGGTTTTGATGGGGAGATTTTGAAGTTGTTTCATTTGAATAACATACCATACGATACCATACCATGTTTATTTATAAAGCACACTTTATGACAGCATGAGAGCTGACCAAGGCGCTGCATATTTCAAAACAGACATATACAGATAAAAATAAGATAATCAATGGATAAAAAAATAAATCAATTTACAAGGCAATAAAATATAAAATAGATCAAATGAAATTATGTCAAAGGAAAGGCTTGTAATGTTTAAGTATAAACAGCCAGAGGCCCAATACGCAGCCAAGACTTGAATGTTTTTCAAGGGTATTTATTTGATTAAACAGAAAAGGTGTTGAAGAGGTTCTGCTTGGATCTGGTTGCTCAGGTGGCCTGGAACACAAAACTGAGGTGAGCGTGGTGAAGAGATGATAAACTCAGGGAACCCAACAACAAAGGAGTTTTACCAGGAGCTGGAGAATCCCAAGTGTCCCGCCCTCTGCAGAGTTGGGAGAGCTGAGAAATGGAGTTCCAGAGGGTTCAGAAGCTCACCAAAACCAGGGAATGGTATCCATAATCCAGAAATCTTTAGGCCAGAGACAGTCCAGGGTCATACACAGAGGGTTATTGGCAAAGGAATATCCAGGGTCAAATAAACTTTAAACAGGTCAGGATCAGGCAAGGTTCAGCAACAGGACAACAAAAACTCCTCTCAGAATCCAGTAATGGCGCGTTCACACCGGTCAGCGCGTCCAGGCAGCAGGGCAGCTAGATTACATGCAAGTCTATGGTATCTACGCATCTAGTGGGCGGCAAACTGCCAAGCAGCAAGTCGCGCGTGTCGGCGCAGCTGGCATCAGCGGCTGATGCCCCGACGTTCCGTCGGACCGTCTGCTGCGTCAAGTTGGGAAAATTGAACTTTCGGGCAGCAGACGCGCGGTGTCAACCAATCAGAGCGACTCGTTGTACTGACGTAGGAACTCCTTCCATGGGGGAATCGGCAAATTTTTTATTCAAGATGGAGGACAAACTGATCGTCGCTGTATGTAATGTCCGTGAATTGTATGACCCGTGTTCGTCTTTTTACAAAGACAGGAAGAGATCGGATCTGATTTGGAGGAAGATATCGGAGGATATTGGAGTGCCAGGTAAGCAGTTAAACATAGAAAAAAATATTTTTTCTTTTAACTTTCTTGTTATGTTAGCTAACGCTACGCTAGCCAAAAGCGGTTAGGGCAACTACGACGCAGACCACAAGTGTGCAAGCAGCTGGGTTTTAATTTTAAAGCGTCGACTTTCGTCCGTTTGAGCGATTTGACGCCTGGACGCGCTGACCGGTGTGAACGCGGCTTAAGAGTAAGGCAAAAACAGTGGTCAGGGACAGGCAGCGTCAAAACACAGATTAGCACTAGTAGCTTGAACAGGGCTTGAAGGCTGTAACTAAGGCAGACGATCTCGCACTGTGAAGTCCTAGAGCAGGAGTTTAAATAGGGAGCTGCCGAGGTGAAGACAATGAGCAATCAGCAGGTGGAGGGAATGTGCAGCAAACTCAGGGACAGGGATGAAATCATGACAAGGCTAAAAAATAAAAGTACGTTTTGAGTCGTGACTTAAAGTGTGCAAGGGTTGGCGACAGCCTTACTGGAAGCGGAATACAATTCCAGAGTGAAGGACCACAGACTGAAAAAGCGCGGCTGCCACGGCCTTTATATCTGGCTTTGGGAACTTGGAGTAGATAGGGACAACTCCTTTCTTCAGACATCTCTTCCAACCTTTTGATTTTTCCTAAGATATGTCCCCTGGGAAAAAGTGACGGCTGCACACTTTGCTGTGTGAAGTCACAACAAACCGATCACGCCGAATAAACACTACCCACCGTCTCCTCAGAGCTTTGTCAAGTGGAAAAGCATGAAAATTGAGACCAGTGCTATAAGTTGAACTAGAAGTGCAATCAGGGACACAGCAGTGTTTGTGGTACTGCTTCTGTTGTTTCTGAAAAGTAAATTTCTTAGCAGGGGGTTCAATTGTTCTTTTGTTTACAGTTGCCGTGCAACGTACCGGAAAGGATTTCCCTGTATAATGAATGATTTATTTGAAGTGACAGCCTTCCGTGCAAAGAGCCTATTGGAGGACCTGAGTGGTCTGGAGGGTTGGTATAGTGACAACAAGTCTTCAATATACTTTGGTGCTAAGCCATTCAACAATTTCTAAACCAGTAAAATTATTTTGAAGTCTATTCTCTGAGCTATAGTGAACCAGTGCAAGGACTTTAGAAGTGGGGTGATGTGCTCTACTTTCCTGGTTTTAGTGAGGATGCGAGCAGCAGCATTCTGGATCAGCTGCAGGTGTTTGACTGACTTTTTAGGCAGACCTGTGAAGACACTCTCGCAGTTATCAATCCGACTAAAGATAAATGCAGGGATGAGTTTTTTGAGGTTCTGTCGCAACATTAGTCCTTTAATCCTAGAAATGTTCTTCAGGTGATAGAAGGCTGACCTTGTTATTGCTTTTATGTGACCCTGGCTATACCTAGATTTTGGGTCTGATTAGTAGTTTCTAGCTGTATTAACTGAAGCTGTGTGCTGACTCTTGATCGTTCTGCTGTAGGTCCAAAAATAATTACTTCAGTTTTGTTTCTGTTCAGCTAAAGAAAATTATAACACATCCATCCATTGATTTGTTTAATGCATTTACTTAGTGTTTGGATGGGTTCAAAATCACCTGGTGACATTGTAATGCACAGTTGAGTATCATCTAGATAGTTATGGTAGTTAATCTTATTGGTTGTTATAATCTGGGGTAGTGGGAGCATGTAGATATTAAATAGAAGGGACCCCAGGATGGAGCCCTGGGGCACCCTACATTCCGGAATTGCGCCGCTCAAGGTGGCAGCATGTTGGAGTAGCTCTGTTACTTTGGTTCATATTTTTTTCTTTTTTAAAACTTTAATTCTTCCATTTTTGGTAGAAACATTGTTTTGTGGACAACTGTTCTCTCTGGTTTTGAAGGCTGTGCAGCTGGAAGGATTTGGTGGTTTACAACTAGCAGCAGCCGATTAACATCACAAAAGCTCAAATAATACCTCAACTACAGCCACAAAACCCTGATGAGTTGAAAAGAAGACGCCATAGATCCAGAGCATCCTCTACATCAGACAACTACAGAGTGTCTTCAGTCAGAGGCTTCTTCAGATGTGCAGAGCGCTACAAGAGATCATCCCTACCCACAGCCATCAGCATCTACAACACATCTTTGAAGGAACTTGCATAATGAGTTACAACAACATTTAATTTCCCTTTGGGATTAATAAAGTAATTTTGAATTGAATTGAATTTGTTATATCTGTCTGTTCTGAAGAAAAATTGCCTATTGACACAAATAAGTTTCTATTCTTTAGGTAAGACTCAAACCAGCCAAGTACTGTACCAGAGAGTCCGACCCAGCCCTCCAGTCGTTCCAATAGTATATCATGATCAACAGTGTCAGATGCAGCACTGAGGTCCAAAAGAACCAGCACTATGGTTCTACTACTATTCTTAATGCCTGGGGTAAGACACCTGACAGGAGAGATGAGTTAACTATTTGAATCAAATCAGAACTAATGACAAGGAGAACTTAAAAAAAAACTGTGGGTAAAATATTGTGGCAGCAAGAGGAGGAGCTTATGTAGGTGACAGTAAGCCTGCTCTAATTGGAATAAACCAAAAGGAATCATGTTGTTTTACATGAAAAATATGTGGAAGAAAATGAACACACCATACCCACAGTGAAACATGGCGTTGGCAGCATCATGCTGCAGGGAAGATTTTCTTCAACAGAAACTGGCACTGAACATACAGTCAGATTTCCTATTATTTAAATCAAAGCATATTTGTGTGTTAGGATAGCCCATCAAAGTAAAGATACTAATCTGCAGCTTGCAAGGTGTAGAAATTGCTGTCACAGACACTTTTCATCCAGTCTGACTGCGAGTGAGCTATTTTGGAAATAAAAACAAATTAGCAAATAATGTCATTCTCTAGATTTGCAATGCTGAGACATATTCTAAAAGACTTTCAGCTATAATTGCAATAAAGGTGTTTTGACAAACGATTGATTCAGGGGGTCGAATCGAAATGCACACCACACCTTTCAGATTTTTGTAAAAAATATTTGCAAACCATGTGTCAATTTTTATTTTACTTAACAACTGTGTTAATCCCAGAAAATCCCAATAAAATACAATATGGTTTATGGTTTTGACAAGAAAGAAGTTTAACACTTCAAGTGGTATAATTACTTTTGCAAGACACTAAAACTGAACACAGAAATGAACACTCAAAAGTGTTTAAAAGACAAATGTATATATAAAGTAATCATATCTGTGCAAACTTATTTGAAATAGATTTTATACAAAAGGCTAAAAGACTTTTCATGTGAAAAAGGGTTGCAGTAAATCAAGATTCATTACAGAAGTGCTCTTGTAATTCTTTACAATTCTGACTAGAAATGGGACGAAAGTGTCTTTTTAGTAGGACAAAAGAAAAATGACAATAGACAGACAGAAGGCAAATTATTTCTTCAGCTTCACAGAAAAATCAGTAAATGAGTTCCTTGTGAGACAAGTGTGCTTGTTTAGGAAGATCAGAAGAAACATGCTCTAAGTGATGAAATTCAGCTTTAGATTGGCGCCTTTGTTTTTCATTTAAATCTTTTTCCTGCTTTTATATTTTTAATACCCAAAGAAAATTATAGCCTTCAGTTATTTTAACAAAAGAACCAAAAGCTGTCTACTTAGCAAGCCATGTACATCTTCAATGAAAATGTTGGATTGATGGTTAGAAATATGGCTATAAAATCGGAATATTCTCTTCTACATTAATATTACCACTACAGTAATGTATTTTTTTAAGAACATTTAAATGCTCTACACACTGTGCCTTAAGCACTTGTTGCTGATAAGAGCCTGTAGCTATAGGTGCGTTCTGTCTTTGGTATAGAGCACATGATGAAACATGTAAATCCCTTTTAATCCCTTTTTTGACAAACATGGTTGCCATTTCAGGAATTTTCTTAGTATAATGTTTGCTTGTTGACAAGCTGGAGATAATTTGGCTTTCTTTAATTCTAAAAGACTCAACTTTTTGGAGATTTTCCATTTTCTACCAACTCATAATTACAACAACCTCATTTAACAAAATGCTAAAGTTAATGATTTTATGACTTACTGATATAACTTTGTATTGTTTTTGTTAGAAAAACTGTTTTGTTAGAAAAACTTAATTGATTAAAAAATAGCCCCCTGATACAATGTAGGTAGAAGATATCATAAAATCAAGATATCATTAAATAACAAAGTCATTACCTATTTACATATTTTAATGTTTTTGTATTTGACTTTATGGGATTCTTTATAAATAAAATTAATTATATTTAAAATAAAATAATTGGCATCCTCCCAAACATGATTACTTCTCTCTCAGTAAGTGAGGCAGTATCGGAGAGAACTGTAGAACTTCATTTGTATTTGGACTGTTGACTCGGTCGAGCTTTTGGAATTATATCACTATATCCTCTTTAAAAGGCTTGATCATGTTGCAGGGATCAAAGAAACAGCACTAGGCTGGTTTAAGTCATATTTCTCTGACAGATTCATGTTTGTTCATCTAAATGATAAATCTTCACATTCAAGGGTTTCTAGTGGAGTACCACAGGGTTCTGTGCTTAGACCAATTCGTTTTTATTGTATGCTTCCAATTGGTAAAATCATTAGACAGCATGGGATAAATTTCCACAGCTATGCCGATGATACACAACTATATTTATCCATAAATCCTGATGAATCCAGTCAGTTAGGTAGATTATAGGCATGTCTGGAAGACATAAAAACATTGATGACTCAAAACTTTTTGCTCTTAAATTCTGACAAGACAGAAGTTGCCGTCTTTGGACCAGAAGCTCTAAAAAAGAAACTGCTTAGTCAATCACTTCATCTGGTTTTAAATTGGCCTCCAGTAATAACGTAAAGAATGTGGGTGTTATTTTTGAAAAAGGCATGACATTCAAATCCCATATCAAACAGGTTTCTAGGATTTCCTTCTTTCACCTCTGGAATATTGCTAAAATTAGAAACATCCTGTCCTGCAGTGATGCTAAGAAACTAGTCCATGCATTTCTTACCTCAAGACTGGACAACTGTATGTTAGAAAGCATTAGCTCTCTTATGATCTTTGTTACCTCTTGTGTAGAAGAGTGATTTATTGTACTTATCTAGTTTTTTTTTTTTTTTTTTTGTTTTCTGATTTTGGTCAACTCAAATTTTCCCTTTCAAAGTGTTTATTCTGAAGAACCACTCTGGTCACTGGTCGAGGAGGTCTGCCTACAATAAAGCTCTCTTGTAGGGTGTGTGTGTGGGTGTGTTCTCTCTTGATTGAATAATTGAGTGGAAGTGATTTAGAAGTAGAAAGATGAATAATGAGGGTTGTATAAATGTATTTGTTTCTTTTGTTGAGTTTGAATTGTTAATTCATTAATTGTATAACTCAGCATTCAGATATTTCCATATATAAACATGTTCTGTTAATAATTTTGTTAATTTTTACTTTTTCAGAAGTGCACCGTGATAGGCTACCTGAACTGAGAGGGTGGTGCCTCATGGTGTATATGTGTGTATATATAGGAGGTGCTTTAGAGCAGTTTGTCCTTTAGGCTACACAGGAGGAAGCTGAAATGTTTGTGTGTAGACTGTCCAAATATATGGAGGAAGAGTTTCTACTTTCCAAAACCTGCAAGTGGTCTTATTCTTCCTTTGCTCACATGTCGTCTTGCCACAGATGGTGTCAGGAGTGGGATAAAGACGCCTTTTAAGAGTAGTGAAGGAATATTGGCAAAATGAGAGGTAGAGGACGTGGAAGAGGCTGAGGTCCAAGGAAAAACACCTTTGCTGATATGGAGGACCAAGAGCCTGTACGGACAGTTGACTCTGAGCAATTACTTGAAGGAGCCATGGCTGCAGAAGGTGGAGATCCTGAACCAGAGGTACGGCTAAAAGTAAGGACAGCTGGAGCCGAAGAACTTTTTGAACCAGATTTTTTTTGAAGAAATGAAAGAGTTTATGCGTCGGTCTAGACGTACAGAAGCAATTCTTTTTGAACAGATTAAACAGCTTCAAAACGATATACCAGAGATGGGGCATGAGCATTATGAAGATCCTGCCCAAAGTGGTCCCCTTTCAACATTCCTTGATGTTCCTAGGTTGGAGCTGGAGGCTAAATCTGCCTCACCTCCAGTGTTTCCACCCCCTGGAGTTATTCCACATCCAGATAAGCTTGTCTCCTCGTCTCAGCAGTTGCTGGCACTGCTGCAACAACAGGATAACTTATCATCCAGGTCTGGAGTATCCCGTGGAGGTGAACCCAGAATACCTGAATTCAAGGAAGGAGAGGACCCTGAGATTATCTTTGTACGGTTTGAACGGATAGCCAGAACATGGGGGTGGCAACCAGTTGAATGGGCTGCTCGTGTGGTCACCCTACTCACAGGAAATGCTCTTGATGCCTATGTTGGAATGGATGAGGACCAGTCACATTCATATAATGCTATTAAAACTGCAGTCCTAAAGAAATTTAATGTGACTGAAGAGACCTACAGACAACGGTTCCGGAATACTGATGTACCAGCAGGAGAGTCTGTGAGGGAAATCTACAACCGGATTAAGGGACTTTACAGGCGCTGGATGCGACCAGAGAACCACAGTAAGGAACAAATTGGAGAAACGATTGTCTTAGAGCAATACCTCCGTATGCTCCATCCAGATGTACGCACCTGGGTGAAAGAACATAATCCAAAGACGGGAGACGAAGCTGCAGATCTAGCAGAGCGCTATTTGGCTGCGCACCGGGAACCTTCCAGGTTAAAGGTGAATGTTGGAAAGCCAAGGTTTGAAGAATGCAAGTTTTACAGCCCAACTGAAGGAAAAAGGGTGGACACTGGGGGTGGTAAGAAACCTATGTATTCCAAGAACCCTTTTGTGTGTTATTACTGTCAGCAGCCTGGTCACAAAGCTTCCTTGTGTCCTTTAAGAAAATCAAAGTCAGTTGAAATGTGTGTGGTACCGCATGCAGAAAATGGTGATGTGAATAGAAACCAAACAAATAAGCATAAACATGTTGTGGAAGTCACAGTTAATGGTCATGTGGTAAAGGCCTTGGCTGACACTGGTAGTTCACAGACTTTAGTGAAGTCATCTGTGCTTAGCAATGTGTTAACTAACTTTGATAAAAGTGTAAATATAACTTGTGTTCATGGATGCCAGAAAGATTATCCAACTGCAGATGTGACAATTGAGATTGAAGGACAAGCCTTTATGTTAACTGTTGGAGTGTTAAGTGAGCTAGCCTATAATGTAATCCTGGGTGAAGACTTGCCCATCTTAGATAACTTGATTCACCAAACCGCTGTAGCATATGCCTGTGCTGTGATTACTCGTTCAATGAGTAAGGGTCTAGAACCCATTCCTGATGCAGATGAAAGTTTGTACGAAGGGGGTCATAAGGTAAAGAAATCAAAACGACAACGTCGTCAGGAGAAAACGGGAATTTTGATAAAGTAAAAACCCCTGGTCCTGTCTCTCCTGTTACCTCACTTATGGATTCTCAGTGGCAAATTCCAAAGAATTTCAGAGAGAGCCAAAAAAATGATCCTTCTTTAAAACCCCTCTTGGAGAAAGCGTGGAAGACAGATATGGATGAGTCATTTAGTAATGCAACACTGATAAGTGTAACTGGAGAACCATTTATGATAAAAGACAATCTTCTGTATTTGGCAGATATTGAGGCCCTTAGGCTTGTTGTTCCAAAAGAGCATCGCTCTGTGATTTTGCATTTGGGCCATACTGTACCGTGGGCTGGCCATCTAGGACAAGCTAAGACCTATAACCGTATTGCCCAGCGTTTTTACTGGCTGGGATTATATAAAGATGTGGTGGAATATGGTAAAACTTGTCATGACTGTCAAGTAGTAGCCCCCACTAAAGTCTCAAATCGAGCCCAGTTACAATCCTTACCAATAATGGATGTACCCTATGAGAGAATAGCCATGGATATCTTTGGTCCTTTACCAAAAAGTAGCAGTCGGCACAAATATGCTTTGGTTATTTGTGATTACGCTACAATATATCCAGATGTGTATCCATTGCGCTCCCTTCAGGCCAAATGTGTAGTTCGGTGTTTGGTGGAGCTATTTTCAAGGGTTGGCGTTCCAAAAGAGATCTTAACGGATCAAGGTGCAAACTTTGTCTCACATAATGAAAACACTCTATTCCCAACTAGGTGTAAAGGGTATAAGAACCACTCCATATCATCCTGAAACTGATGGTCTTGTGGAACGGTTTAATGGTACTCTAAAGCAAATGTTGAGGAAGTTGGATGAAACTGGCAAAGACTGGGATAAATGGTTACCTTTTCTTTTGTTTGCATACAGAGAAGTGCCACAGGCTTCTACTGGTTTTTCCCCTTTTGAGTTGCTTTATGGCAGACAAGTCAGAGGGCCTTTGGACATGCTGAAGGAGAACTGGGTGACTGGTGAGGCGACGTCAACATCAACCAACATCCTCTCCTACATTCTGCAGATGCGAGACAAACTGGAAACTTTCCGTGCAACTGCTAAAGATCATCTGCAGAAAGCCCAACAAAAGCAAAAGGTATGGTATGACAAACATGCCCGTGAAAGAGAGCTGAAACCTGGCCAAAAAGTGTTGGTGCTGCTGCCAACTGGACCTAGTAAGTTACTGGCAAAATGGTAAGGCCCCTATACCGTAACTAGGAAGGTAGGCCCAGTGACCTATGAAATTGCCTGTCCAGAAAAATATAAATGTAAGCAACTGCTTCATGTTAATCTGTTGAAGGAATATTATGAAAGAAATGTTCCAGAAACTGAAGGAAAACATGTACTGATGGTCCAAGATGTCTTGCCTGAAGACCCTGATGTGTTGGAAGCTGAAGAATCAGTGATGAGTCCTTCCAGGGAGCCAGGTCATCCTGAGACTCCTCCAGATCACCTAACTCGGGATCAGTGGTATCAGCTGGGTGAGCTTAAAGAATCGTTCCCATCACTGTTTTCAGATAGACCCGGTCGAACTGATGTGATAACACATAAAATTGTTTTGAAAGACACAAAACCTGTTCGTCTGAAGCCTTACAGGATACCAGAGCGAATGATGGAACTGCTGAAGAATGAAGTTCTATCGATGCTGGATATGGAAGTAATTGAACCATCAAGAAGTGAGTGGTCGAATCCAATTGTACTTGTCCCGAAGAAAAATTCAGCTCAGCCCCGGTTCTGCTCAGATATGAGAAAGTTGAACAGCATTTCCTGTTTTGATTCTTACCCAATGCCACGTATTGATGAGCTGCTGGAGAAGCTTGGAAAGGCCAGATACATCACAACTTTAGATTTATGTAAAGGTTACTGGCAAGTTCCACTTGACCCCTCCTGTAGAGAATATACTGCGTTTCAGATTCCAGGGATGGGTCTGTTTCATTACACTGTTCTACCTTTCGGTCTTCATGGAGCACCTGCAACTTTCCAAAGATTGATGGACATTGTGTCAGTGATTGCTCTACATTTGCAGCTGCATATCTAGATGATGTAGTAATTTACAGTGAATCCTGGAAAGAACATCTAAAGCATCTAAAAGTTGTCCTGTCAAAGATTCAGGGAGCTGGCCTGACTCTGTGTGACCAAATGTGCATGGGCCCAAGAAGAGGTAAAATATCTGGGATACTTAGTTGGTCATGGACTGATAAAGCCACAAGTTGAGAAAGTGAAGGCCATCCAAGCTATCCCCAGGCCCAAAACAAAAAAGCAAGTGAGGTCCTTTTTAGGTTTAGTAGGGTGGTATCGGAGGTTTATTCCCCATTTTTCTACAGTGGCAGCCCCCCTTACTGAACTAACAAAGAAGTCACATGCCAAAGTGGTTTGGAATGATTAATGTGAAGGAGCTTTCCAAACTTTGAGACTACAGATTTGTAAAGCTCCTGTCCTGCAAAGCCCTGACTTCACAAAACAGTTTATTGTGCAGGTGGATGCCTCCAATGTTGGACTCGGAGCTGTGTTGGCTCAGGGAGAGCCTGGTGAAGAACAACCTGTTCTCTTTTTGAGCAAGAAGCTATTTGAACGGGAGAAAAAGTACTCTACAGTAGAAAAAGAAGGTCTGGCTATAAAGTGGGCTATTGATTCCTTGAAATATTATCTTTTGGGAAGAAAGTTTTTACTTCAAACTGATCACAGGCCTTTAAAGTGGATGCACTCCAAGCAGCATCAAAATGCACGAATACTACGTTGGTGTCTCGCCCTCCAGCCATACAAGTTCACCGTACAGCACTGTCCTGGTAAGAAAAACCTTATTGCTGATTATCTTTCTCGTTTACCTGACATGTGTGAACCAGAGGGGGGAGGATGTGAGAAATGTTAGAAAGCATTAGCTCTCTTATGATCTTTGTTACCTCTTGTGTAGAAGAGTGATTTATTGTACTTATCTAGTTTTAGGTTTTTGTTTTCTGATTTTGGTCAACTCAAATATTCCCTTTCAAAGTGTTTATTCTGAAGAACAACTCTGGTCAATGGTAAAGGAGGTCTGCCTACAATAAAGCTCTCTTGTAGGGTGTGTGTGTGTGGGTGTGTTCTCTCTTGATTGAATAATTGAGTGGAAGTGATTTAGAGGTAGAAAGGTGAATAATGAGGGTTGTATAAATGTATTTGTTTCTTTTATTGAGTTTGAATTGTTAATTCATTAATTGTATAACTGAGCATTCAGATATTTCCATGTATAAACATGTTCCGTTAATAATTTTGTTAATTTTTACTTTTTCAGAAGTGCACCGTTATAGGCTACCTGAACTGAGAGGGTGATGCCTCATGGTGTATATGTGTGTGTATATATAGGAGGTGCTTTAGAGCAGTTTGTCCCTTAGGCTACACAGGAGGAAGCTGAAATGTTTGTGTAGACTGTCCAAGTATATGGAGGAAGAGTTTCTACTTTCCAAAACCTGCAAGTGGTCTTATTCTTCCTTTGCTCACATGTCGTCTTGCCACACTCTAATTCTTTACTATCAGGAAGTCCACAAAATACTATTAAAAGTCTTCAGTTGATTCACAATGCTGCAACAAGTGTGCTGATGAATATTAAGAGGAGAGATCACATTTCTCATTTCTGTTTATTAAAGATCACATGATCTTTAATAGAGGTTAAACTCGAATGTCATCAATAATTATATTATTAATTTATTGATTATAATTATTGATGCTCAGAAAAGCAGACACCTTTTTTTAATTAATAGTTGCAACATCAGTAATCCTCCTGATCCTGCACTCTGCGCAACTACACCGGCCTCTCCTGTAAAACGACTGGCTCATGACATTGTGACGTGTTTTACATAACTGTGTCAAACCAGGAAGTGCCCGACATGTCTGCGCCGCCCCTGCAAATTAAACACATGCACTCACCCTTTTTCACAGATGCAAGCTCCGAGAGTCCAAAGCAAGACACTAAGCACCACTGTTTTTATATTTTACATTCTAAAATGGCTCAGCGAAACTGCACATTTGGCTGCGAGGCCAGGGCTCAAGGTGGGATTTTAGTGAAACCGAATGTCTTACTTCCGGGTTGAAAAATAACTCCGACATATAAGTTATCTTTCAGGAAAAATTTATACTATATAATGCCAACGGTAACATTTTATCATATATATGCCTATCCCAGATGTTAAAAGCTGTAAAATAGCATGATAGGACCTTTAAGACAGAGAAAAAGGCCCGCAGCATGACCCATCACCTACCATATTTAGCAGCGGGCCAGGGGGATTTTTGCAACATCTATGTTTTCAAGCTATAAATCTCTGTTTTACCTTTATCTGACCAAAGCACACAGTTAAGTTCAGCTTCAATAGAGTATAACAAATTGCCAGGTTTATGTTGTGTGATGGTAGGACAAAAAAAGAAAATACTTTTTTTCTCATGTGCCTCCCAAACAACCGACTGGCATGTAGATATCATTTTTATAGTTGTCATGGAGACTCTGTGACCCAAATGCCTCCTTTGTCTATCGTTTTCTAACACAAGCTTTAGAGATTTTCTTTTTTCCTCCCTTACCAGCCTTTTCATGGTGTGCAGTGGCATGATAAACATGTGTCCTTGTCATTTCAGTCACTTTCAGTCATTTTAAACTTTCTAATTGTTTCTCTGACTGTACTGTAAGCCAGTATAGGTGAGTAGCTATTGACCATTTTCTGCCTTCGCTGAATGGCTTCTTCACTGTTTCCTTTTTACATATGTTTACCCCCAGGTAAACAGGAAATCATGAAATATTAATTATTTTGCAGGGTGATCCAGTTGCTTTTAAATTTGGCCTAATTTGAATGGTATAAATTTGAACCGAAGAACCACAGCAAATGGGATTTATTATTGTTGGTAATTTATTTACAACAGTTTGAAGTTAACAATATATTTTTGCAGACTTTCACTCCACTAAGGTCGACTGAAGCATTTCAGGGTATCTGGACAATAGATTGACCAGTAAACTGAGTTTAACTGATGGCTTAGCTCTTCATATAACCCTTTCAACAAAAGAGTTGAACCGCTACTCAATCTCAGGGTCCTGTTTATCGCCATGTGTGGATAAGTCATAGATATACTCTAACTTCTTCACTTTGGGCAGCTGCACACATGGATGATATTGTCTATTTGGCTTCATCCATCCATGAATTCTTTTGTGGCTTCCAGCCACAGTACAAGATGAAGAGCTGCTTTTTGAAGTCTGAGGTTTTTTTGTTATTGACTTTGATGTGATTCAATGTATTACGATTCTGCTGTCACAGTCAATGTCGGCATAAATGTGTTAATGCATCAGTTCAACAACTGAGAGTAATTTTTCATGCAAAGTGAGAAGAAATATGTAAAAATGTTAATGAGTCAGAAGTTTTGCAAATACTTAATGTTACTAAGCATCCACTGACATTCATAAATGTCCTATATTATTGCGAAATTTATTTCAATCTTTTGAAGCTAAACATGAAATGGATAATTTTTTAAAACAGTAAATAAGCAATCAAAGTTTTATTACATTTTATTTTCACAATTTGCTGAAATTTGTTCGTTATTTATTTTAATAGTTGCACATTTTTTAATAATGGTTAAATGACTAAAAAATAATCCATTCAAGTGCAAAATCTTCAATTCAGTTTTACCCCAGTTTAATTACACTGATAAGTATTGTGTTACTGAATGACAAAAGTAATCTCAAGGCATTTTATAAGATTATCAGATCCACTTCATATCCAAGTAATTCAATTCAGTAAGTTGTAATGTAAGGCAAGCCAAATTTATGGTATAGCACACTTTCAGCAACAAGGCCATTCAAGAGGACGCCAGGGGAGGTCTGCATGGAACATCTTGAGGTTTTCTGGGAGACACAGAGGAGTGGAGTCCTGAGAGCGAGGATGGAGCACAGAGGACAGGCAGGCAGAGTTTGGACCTTGGTCACGAAGGAGCGAAGAACTTGATGGCTGTCAGTCAAAGGAACTTGAATCCGGAGCTTTCATAGAAGCTTGTCTGCAGATCATGAGGAGATGGTTGAGAGGAAAATATGGGATGAACACAGGTAAGGATTAAATCAGGAAAGCGTAAGAGAAAACACATTACACAATGAAGGAACACGGAGGAACAGAGGTACCAGTTGAATGCAACATCCAGGCAATAAAGAACTGACAGCCAGCTCTTTTTATCCAGCCAATTGATGAGCTCAGATGAGCTGCAGCTGTGGAAAAGCTGCAGGGTACAGCTCCACCCTAAGCATGATGGAGAGGTCCTCAGCTCG
The DNA here is from genome assembly GCA_963556495.2 of Valencia hispanica. Classification (NCBI taxonomy): domain Eukaryota; kingdom Metazoa; phylum Chordata; class Actinopteri; order Cyprinodontiformes; family Valenciidae; genus Valencia; species Valencia hispanica. The sequence goes on from OY747700.1 coordinate 11,728,363, forward strand.
AGCAGGACCCCTTATGGATATTCTCGGAAAAATGGAAGACAAGAAGACAATACAAAACACACAAACACAAACAACGCGACTCCTAACATGGATGAGTTTCTTGAGGTCCTGTTGCAACATTAGTTGTTTAATCCTGGAAATGTTCTTCAGATGATAGAAAGCTAACCTTGTTATTCCCTTTATGTTACCCAGGAGATTGGGGTCTGAGTCCATTACTACACCTAGATTTCGGACCTGATCTGTAGTTCCCGGCTGTCTTACCTTTAATGTATCTGTCAGATTCTGATTCAAATTTATTGTCAAACAGTTCAATTCCACCCAGTTATATGTACAACACAGTCTAAATTAGAAGCTCAGTTAATGTTTGTTTAAAAAAAAAAGCTTTTCTAAGGAAAGTTTGTTAAAACATGGGCACCAGTTGGCAGGAATACCTCGCTTTTAAGAGGAACAAGCCTCTTCAAAGTGAAAAACCATCTGAATTGGCCTACTGAGGGCTTAAAGGAAATAAAAGAGACCCTGAGAAGCACAGACACACTGGGTCAGGTCTTTATTCTGTAAAACAAACACACAAAAAGACACTAGAGAACGTAAATCTTAAGGGCACCAATAATTCAGAAAACGCCTAAAAGCAGAGAAAAGTAAGGAAAAGTGGTGACTACGTTCTCCGGCAGTCTAATCCCATATCAGCAGAGATAGGTCAGGAGCAAAGGCCACATATAGCAAAGATTTGTGCCGTTGTCTTGAATATATGTACAGAAGTCAGGAATTTACACCGCAGTTGAAGAGAAAATTACATCCCATCAGTTAGTAGAATATGAAGCAGATTAAATACAATAAACTGTATCATGGTAAATGGCCTGCATTTGTATAGTGCTTTTTCAGTCAGAGAACCACAAAGCCCTTTACACTACATTTATGCCGCTTTTACACCACATGCATTGTGGGCGTCAAGAAATGCTCACAAAGCAACTAGTTTGAAAGTCTGCCACTTGCTGAGCAAAAAAAGAGAGCATCCTCTGTTGCCGGATGTCTTAAACAATAGCGGATCATATTGAGACAGTGGCTTGGCTTTATTTGCTAAATAAAGCTAGACAACGTCGACATAGGGCGCCGTTTGTGGATACACCCCATTTTTGAGATGTGTTCTCAGTTTGGAGAGTTTAACCATTTGCTCCAGGAGCTGCGTATGGATGAGGTTCACTTTCAGTGCTACTTTAAATGTGTAGTGACATCACTGTTTAGGGGACGATGCCAAAAGTTCAGCAAGCTGAACTTCTGCGTTGCTGGCTTTGCCGCTTTGAAGCTTGGAAAGCAGCAAAAGCTTCAAAAATTGCCGGGGCCAAAGCACACTAAGCACCGCAGAGACTCTGACGACCCTCTGATGGCCTCAATCATAGATTTTTTAGTCATTCACCCATTCACACACACATTTACATGCTGGTGGTGGTGAGCTACATTGTAGCCAGAGCTGCCCTGGGGCACGGTGTCAGAGGCGAGGCTGGGGTACACACAGGCGCCATCAGGCCCTCTGACCACCACCAGCAGGCAAGGCATGTGAAGTATCTTGCCCAAGGACAAAACAACCAAGATGGACAGAGCGGGGGTTTCAACCGGCAACCCACCAGTTACAGGACCAATACTTACCACCTTAGCATCAGTCACCCCATTATGAATGAACACCACATATCTCAAAAATAAGGCAAGAATTGAGGCTCCTTCTTCATTTTAAAGGACTCAAACCTGCACCTCGGTTCCGGTGCACCTTGGTCCTTTTCTGACATGACATACGTAACATTAATGGTTTCATCAGTCTGGTAAAGGAATGCCATTCAGTTCTTCAAACAGTGGTCACTTTTACGGTAATGTTTGTCATGCTTCATTCCAGCATGACATAGAATTTGATGGAAAGAGCATGGGAAAGGTAGCAAGGCATGCATTTGCTTCGTACCAGAATGGACTGTACATCAAGTCAAGTTTAATAGAAAAGTTCTTGTGGAGTCACAGTTTTCTCATAACACGCCACCATATCACCATAACCATTTATATTACCAGGCCGGTTTGCAAGATGCTTATGTAAAACATAGTGGGGGTGTATGGAAGCACTGACAGCATGTGTGCTGGGGGCATCTTCTGAATTGTTACTCCACAATAACTGCAGCAGCAGGTGGCAAATAAATTGTTTTCCTCTCATACAAAACCCAATATAGAGTGAGACACCCTAATTAAAATTCGGGAACTTTGAAAACAAAACTGTCTAGCTAGTATTAAGATCCATTTTCCAAGGTTCTTGTCATTTTCTCTCATACCTCGCTCTGATGTGACATTGCCCTTAAGTGCACTGTTGTGTGTAATAACAGAAACCTTCACCACAGTTTCTCAGGGTAACTGACTATATGAAAGAAAACCTGTGGTTTATACAGATGGAATAAAATCCAGCAGCCCCTGTCATCTTGGTTCCTTGAGATAAATCTGCACTATGTGGCACTAACATTGAGAAATCTGCTTTTTGGCAGAAGACACTTAAATGATGCATCTTGGAGCTCTTTCTTTATTCCACAAGGACATGTTTTGGCATTGGAAACATAGCGTAAAAGTGAAATAAATATATGTTCTGTCACTTCATAGTGCTCATAATAGGTTGGTGTGGACAGCACAGGTCAAAAATAGCACATTTTCAAGAAGCCCAATTTATAAAGCACTGTCACTGCATTATATCAGGTGAGATTGTGTGTGTGTTGACGCAAGTGTGCATATGTGAGTTAAGCTACTTCTGGTTTTCTGTAGTCTCCCACTTCCTGAATAAACAAGCTACATCAGAAAAACTTTGTTTTGACATCCATTTCAATTCCTTCTGAATAAATCTCCCCACAAGCTGAACAGGCTTTTTGCACAGGTGTTGCTGAATCTGACTGAAATGCCGCTTTTGAACTTCAGGGCTTTAATGCTTCATTGCACACCCTGCAAAGCTTTTGTAAAGAAATACAATTACAAACCAGTGAAACCACTTTGGTCATGTGTGTTTGTATGAATGAGACAAATTGTCAGACTTAATGAGGTTGTTGTTTTCTTGATTTTACACATGCTCCAACTATTTCTTGTTCCTTCCTAACACTGTAATGAAAGCATATACACTCAACAAAAATATAAATGCAACACCTTTGTTTCTGCTCCCATTTCTCATGAGATGGACTTAAAGATCTAAAATTCATTCCAGATACACAATATTACCATTATTCTCAAACATTGTTCACAAATCAGTCTAAATGTGTGATAGTGAGCACTTCTGCTTTGCTGAGATAATCTATCCCACCTCACAGGTGTGCCAAATCAAGATGCTGATCTGACATCATGATTAGTGCACAGGTGTACCTTATACTGCCCACAATAAAAGGCCACCCTTTTTTTGGATCAATATTATCTATATAAAAATGCTTTGTGTTTTTCAGCGACATTAGCCACTTCAAATCATGTTTAGTATGTGAAGCACTTGGGATAAAATGCTCATTTCCAACATGTTCTTAAACATAAAATTTTTTATAGCACTGAAACATGAGTGATAGTGATTTAGGTTGGAATTCCAATACAAAGATGTGAGAGAGTTATAAAGTCAAATGATAACTGCTGTTTAAGGTGTCACAAAATGTTAAAACATTAGATGCAACTGTTTTGGCTTCATCATAGTATAGTCATAAGGTATTGACAGTGATACATCAGTTGTGTGTTTGTACACATAAAGTTAGATTAGATCATGTTTAGAACCTGGCAAAGATCAAGGAATACTGTCTTGCAGCTAAAGGTCATTGGTTTGAATCTCTGTGATGCTGGTTAAAGATAAGATTCTAGTGTGGGCAACAATTACAGACAGAGAAAAGTTTGGAAAGGTTTATTCTGAAAGCAGTGTGAGGAAAGGAAACTTCAGGGAGTGAGGTTAAGAAAATAAGATAATAAGATTCCTTACTATTTTTAGAAGAAGAGTGAGGTCCAGGATGAGGTGAGAAGGCCTATATCTACAGTTGCTACGATTAGCAAGGATAGGATGAGCAGTTTGGCTGGTGAGTCTGTCTTTGTTTTGTTTCCAGGATGAAGTGGCCGAGAGGTGAGCGTTGGAGGGTGGAGAGGCAGGTGAGTGAGCGGTGTGATTTCAAGGTTGGTGGTACCAGGAGGGCTGCCGGAGGAGCAGTGAGGAGACTTATGGAAGGAGTCCTGAGGAGGGATCTCAAAACAGAAGGAGGAACGAGGAGGGCAAACACTGGGAACCAGGAATGGAACATCCACGAAGCAGTCTGTAGAGGAACGAGAGAAGGACAGGGTAAGTAGTGAGACTTGAAAAAACAAATGTTAAAAATGCTGAGAGTCTGATTGCCATTTGGAGTAAGAAAACAATCTGGTATCTGCCTCAAGGAATCTGCTCCTTTTTAAGCTTCTCTTGATTAGCAGTAACTAGCTCCAGTTTGGGAACCACACCTGACATTCACACCCAGCAGATAAGGAAGGTAGGAAAGAGATGGCGTGTTGTTATGAGACACAAACTCACTCACACACACACACACACACACCTATACACAGCTCTGTGGATATGACAATCTCAGCTTGGCGTCTTTCTGTGTTGAGTTTTCAGGCTCTCCCTGAGCATGTGTGGTTTCTCCGCCTTCCTCCGGTAGTCCACAAATTTGACATTTTGGTTAATTGATCTCTCTAAATTGCTCTTAGTTGTGAGTTTGTGTTTACAAGGCTGTTTGTCTTGTGTGTCTCCTTGTTGACTGTCCAGATTGTACCCCGCCAACAACTGCTGGAGATGGGCACTAACCTCCCCGTGGTCCTGCAAGCATAAACAGGTATAGACACTGGATGGATTTTAGAGATCAAAATATTGTACTGATGCATTAACCCTAGGATTAAAAGCAGGAGTCAGTTTCTATTCCATTTGTTTTGTTTTACTATAGGGGCTTGTGTTTTCAGAATTACCACTGTAATTATTTAAACAAGTTGCTCCATTTATCAGTAGGCCCTAATGCATTACATGGTCTTGAAAGAAATGTGATTCACAAGTTTTTAGAAATGAGCTTCAAGTTATGTGTTCAAATGCTGCTTGGACAACAGAATAAAACAAAGCAAATAGGACAATGGGAAGAGACTTAGTTTGCTGACAAATGAAAAACTGATCATAAGTTTTTATACTTTGGAATTTTATTTCAATGTACATGAAATCATTATTTTTCCTCAGACCTAGGAGAATAAATTGAAATATTACACTGTTTCAAGTTTTAGATGTGTTTTTATAGTGCACTTTGTGTTAAAGCATATAATGACTGATTTAAAAGTGGAAACGGTAACAGTTTATTCAATTTTCAATTTCCATTCTGTTTATTTATATAGCGCCAATTCACAACAGATGTCATCTCAAGGCACTTAACAAGAAGTCATTTCAATACATTTATACAAACATTCCAGTCAGTTAAAAATTTTCCTATTTAAGGAATCCCAGCAGATTGCGTCAGTCATTGGCGTGAGGTTGGGCAGACTTTCCAACCACAGCAATCCTTCAGCAATCCCTCATACTGAGCAAGCATGTAGCGACAACAGTCGAAATAGCAGAATGTACTGTAATACAACTGGAGAGTCGTAGGAGAAAAGGAAGTAGCAGAGTGAAGAAAATTGCTAAGTCTGTCCTCCAGCAGTCTAAGCCTATAGCAGCATAACTACAGAGATAACTCAGGATGACCTTAGCCACTCTAACTAAGCTTTATCAAAAAGGAAAGTTTTAAGCCTGGCCTTAAAAGTAAACAGAGTGTCTGCCTCACGGACTAAAGCTGGGAGCTGGTTCCACAGGAGAGGAGCCTGATAACTAAAAGATTTGCCTCCCATTCTACTTTTAGAAATCCTAGGAACTACAAGTAAACCTGCAGTCTGAGAGCAAAGGGCTCTGTTAGGAACATATGGAATAATTAGATCTCTGATGTATGATGGAGCTTGATTATTAAGGGCTTTGTATGTAAGAAGAGGGATCTTAAATTATATTCTGGATTTAACAGGGAGCCATTGAAGGGAAGCTAAAACAGGAGAAATGTGATCTCTCTTTTTAATATTCATCAGAACTCTTGCTGCCGCATTTTGGTTCAACTGAAGGCTTTTAATGGAATTTTGTGGACTACCTGATAGTAAAGAATTACAGTAGTCCAGCCTTGAGGTAACAAATGCATGGACTAGTTTCTCAGCATCACTCCTGGACAGGATGTTTCTAATTTTAGCAATATTCCGGAGGTGAAAGAGGAAATCCTAGAAACCTGTTTAATATGGGATTGAAATGTCAAGTCTTGGTCAAAAATAACGCCGAGGTTCTTTACGTTGTTACTGGGGGCCAATTTAATGCCATCCATATTAAGTGATTGACTAATCAGTTTCTGTTTAAGAACTTCTGGTCCAAAGACAGCAACTTCTGTTTTGTCAGAATTTAAAAGCAAAAAGTTTAGGGTCATCCATATTTTTATGTCTTCCAGACATGCCTGTAATCTACCTAACTGACTGGGTTCATCAGGATTTATGGATAAATATAGTTGTGTATCATCTGCATAGCTGTGGAAATTTATCCCATGCTGTCTAATGATTCTACCAATTGGGAGCATATATATGGTGAACAGAATTGGTCCAAGCACAGAACCCTGTGGAACTCCACAAGTAACCCTTGAGAGTGAAGAAGATTTATCAATTAGATGAACAAACTGGAATCTATCAGACAAATATGATTTAAACCAGCCTAGTGCTGTTCCTTTGATCCCTGCAACATGTTCAAGCCTTTCTAAGAGAATATTATGATCGACTGTGTCAAAAGCAGCACTGAGATCTAACAAAACCAGAACAGACACAAGTCCATTATCTGAGGCCATGAGAATATCATTAGTAACCTTCACCAGTGCTGTTTCAGTGCTATGATGAGCTCTAAAACCTGACTGAAACTCTTCAAACAGCTCGTTACTGTTTAGATGCTCACAGACTTGATTAGCAACAATTTTCTCAAGGACTTTGGATAAGAAAGGAAGGTTAGGTATAGGTCTGTAATTCACCAAGTCATCTTGATCAAGGGAAGGTTTCTTGAGTAAAGGTTTAATTACAGCTATTTTAAATTCCTGTGGTACGTATCCGTTTACTAAGGATAGATTCATCATATCCAAAATGGGGCCAGGAACCAAATGGAACACTTCTTTAAATAATTTGGTTGGAATTGGGTCCAACATACAAGTTTAAGGTTTAGATGAGGCTTATATTTTTGATAATAATTGTCTGATAAAGCTCTACTATAATGACATTTTCTTTCAGATATAAGATGGTCAGTTAAAGTAAATTCAAAAGTTATTAAGAAGTGGTCAGACAGGACCGGGTTATGTGGGTGGACTGTTATTTCCTAACACAAATCAAGTCATTTACTAACAAAGTCTTTGAGGAGAGAGATCTTCTGTTTAATAAACCACCTTTAATATATTTATTTTTCTGTTCAGTCAAAGTCGTATTTATCTTTATGATATTTCCATAATTTGCTTTTGTTGTCTTAACTTTTAATCCATCTAATTTTGGCCGTGGGCAAGACACTGTTTCTATAGGGTAATGGGTGGGTAATAGTACAGAAGCAGCAGAGAGGTGGGTTAAACTACGACTCTGCTTCCTGGTCTGGACCCTGTGTTGTCAGTGTTTTGGAGGACTAATAAATTCGCCATATTCCTAGAAAGAAGAGCTGCTCCATCCCAAGTGGGATGGATGCCGTCTCTCCGGTTCAGACCAGGTTTTCCCCAAAATGTTCTCCAGTTATCAATGTAGCCCACATCGTTTGCAGGACACCACCCAGACAACCATTGATGGAATGACAGCATGCGGCTAAACATGTCGTCACTGATCCGATCAGGCAGGGGACCAGAAAAGATTACCGAGTTGGACATTGTTTTGGCAAACTTACGTACCGAAGCAACACTAATTTTTGTGACCTCCGATTGGCGTAACCGGGTGTCATTACCGCCAGCGTGAATAACAATCTTACTGTATTTACGCTTATCTTTAGCCAGCAGTTTCAGGTAGGATTTGATGTTGCCCGTTCTGGCCCCTGGCAAACATTTGACTATGGTCAATGGTGTCTCTAATGCCACGTTTCTGACTATGGAGCTGCCAATTACCAGGGTCGGCTTCTCAGCGGGTGTGTCGCTGAGCGGGGAAAATCTGTTAGAAACGCGGACCGGTTGGAGGTGGCCCGTGGGCTAGGTCCTAGAACTATGCTTCCTACGTAGCGTCACCCAGCCGGCCTGAGGTCCCGGCTGCGCGGGCTCTACCGGAGGACAGCTAGGGGGTTCTATCCTTGTTGGCTCCGCGCTGGCTAATGGGCTTCGGCTATCAGCTGGTTTTTCAACAGCGCGGAGCCGTGCTTCTAATTCTGATACCCTCGCCTCCAAAGCTACAAAAATATTACATTTATTACAGTTACCATTATCACTAAAGGAGGCAGGGAAGTAACTAAACATCTGACAGAGAGAGCAAGAGAGAAGAGAAGAGTTAGAGACAGGAGAGAGAAGAGTAGCCATAGCCGCAATGAAGCTAAGCTAACTGAGCTAGCGAGACCTTACCACTCCAAGAAAAGCTGTGTGAAACACAAGGAGTTCCCAAAACGTAAAGTACACCACCACAAAACGTGTGTTTTAGTGTGCTTGTGTGTTAAAATAACTCAGCACAGAGAAAATAAGATCAATTCAAGCGAGTCTGAACACCAAACAGCTTACAGGGAGCACAACAGTGACAACAGGAAATGACGCAATACGGCTTACCCCGTCGAACAACACAGAATAATGAGAATTCTGCATATACATAAACTGGCTGATTTATGGCACTTCAAGAGTAACCATGGCAACCAAGAGGTCTAGAAAATGCAATTCCACTCTGAGTGAAATCGAGATGCTTGTGGGTGAGGTGCTAGCCACAGAAAAATGTTTTATTTGGGGGGTCATAGTTGTGACATCATAAATAAACAGAAGGCTTTTAAGTGGCAAGGCATTGCTGCAACAGTGAATGTTGTGAGTGTGACAGAGAGATCAATGGCAGAAATAAAAAGAAGTGGTCCGATCTGAAGATAAAGGCAAAGAGGAAGATGGCATGTTACCGCCAGAGTATGTCTGCCACAGGTGGGGCATCTATTGTGAAGCAGTATACACGAGTTTCAGTGTGCAGTATATGTTTACTGAGTAATCACACCTATTGCTACACACCTTATCACAATTGCTATTTAATTTGAAGACGTACATACTGTGACATAACTGTTAAAATAACATATTTTAATTCAGATTCTCATTTTAATTTTCAGTTCAATTCAATTCAATTCAATTCAATTCAATTCAATTCAATTCAATTCAATTCAAAAATACTTTATTGATCCCAGAGGGAAATTAAGTGTTGGTATAGCTCATATAATTAATTCTTTAAGGAGTTGTTGTAGATGATGATGGCTGTGGGCAGGAAGGATGTCCTGTAGCGGTCTGTATTGCAGCGAAACTGAAGAAGCCTCCGACTGAAGACGCTCTGCTGTTGTATGACTGTCTCATGAAGAGGATGCTCAGGGTTGTCCATAATTTTTTTGATTTTATGAAGAATCCTTCTTTGCATTATCATCTCCAGATGTTCCACAGTTGTCCCAAGAACAGAACCAGCCTTCTTTAGCAGGTTGTTTAGCCAATTTAAAGCCCTGGCTCTGATGCTGCATACCCCAACAGATGACGGCTGAAAAGATTACACTCTCCACAACAGACTTGTAGAAGATCTCCAGCATCTTGCTGCAAACCTTGAGGGACCTAAGCTTCCTCAAGAAGTACAGTCTGCTCTGTCCCTTCTTGTAGACGGTTTCACTGTTGCGCCTCCAGTCCAGTCTGTTGTCAAGGTGAACTCCGAGGTATTTATACTCCTCAACCACCTCCACTTCTTCTCCCATGATGGAAACAATTTTTGACTTATCCCTGTTTCTTCTGAAATCTACAATCACATTCAAGGTGAGGCGATTGTTTCCACACCATGTCACAAAGCGGCCCACCAGCTCTCTGTATTCAGCTTCTTGTCCATCTCTGATACACCCAACAATTGCAGAGTCATCTGAGTATTTCTGCAGATGACAGGTCTCTGATTTGTACTGGAAGTCTGAGGTGTACAGAGTGAAAAGGAATGGTGAGAGTACGGTCCCTTGTGGTGCTCCTGTGCTGCTGACCAACTGGTTTGACACACAATTCTCCAGTCTCACAAATTGTGGTCTGTTGGTCAGGTAGTCATTGATCCAGGCGATTGTTGAGGGCTCCACCTGTGTCTTCAGGAGTTTCTGACAAAGCAAATCAGGCTGAATTGTGTTAAATGCACTGGAGAAATTAAAGAACATGATCCTCACAGTGCTGCCTGCTTTGTCCAGATGACAGTGGGTTGGTTGAAGTAGGTGGATGATGGCATCTTCAACTCCAACTCCACAGCGATAAGCAAACTGCAGTGGGTCCTGATACGTTCTTGTTTGCTTACTCAGGGGTGCCAACAGGAGTCTCTCCAGGACCTTCATGATGTGGGATGTCAGGGCAACAGGTCTATAGTCATTGATGACTGATGGGTGAGAGACGGGGTGGGGGCTGACTGTTGGTTTTGTGTGTGTGGAAGGGTCTACAAGTTTGAAAATGTGCCTTAAATTCACAATTTTTACATTTCTTGTATAAGCAATGGCCACGTTAGTGTAAAGTTGCATACATTTCCCTTGTCATGTTTTTTTCTATAAATCACAAAGTTTGCACAGAAAGTGACTTACACAACTTTCACACCCTGTTTTGCTTGTAAGCAAGTTTATAAATGTGGTCCTAGAGTTGTGCCAGGCATCTAACCAATTTAAATAAATTCAGGTTTTTCAAAAAGACTGCTATACAGACAGAATTAGGATATACGTTGTTTGAATACTACAAAAAGCTTGTAGTGTAAATTCCTAATTGACAGTTAAGCAAATATTATTTCCAACACGAGTTAATAGAAGCATCCATTACAAAGACTGATGCATTTAAACGTCTGACTCGGACTGTAAAACCGCCACAATATGAATGGAACCGTTCTCTTCTGGCATTCGCTTTACCCAATGTTGACCATAAACAGTAGAAAAATCTGATTATTTTCAGATTAATCATCATTCTGAGCTGCTGTCCACCTTTGCTAACATAAAATAATCCCCAAAATTCTCAGGTAGCTAATCAAAGCTGACACACTAAACTTTTTTTCACTGATAAAAGATATATATTTTAGAGGAGGAAATTGAGCAGTTTTTGTTTGACATCACTGGATTTTTCTTGGCGTGAGCCTCTGGCAGCCATTAGAAGAAATGCAGCCACACTTGTCACTTGCTTGAGACAGCTAAATCACATGTTTTTTCCACCATTCTCTTCTGAACTTTGAAGCTGACAGTCAACACTGTAATTTTGTGACACGAAAAGTTTCCAAAGCTGCTAATGCAACTTTTCTTGCAGTCTGCAGTCAGAGTGCAGAGAGATGAGGTGAAACACCCTTCACATACAAAGGTGGCTGTGTTTTCTTACTCCTCACTAAATTGGAATAGCTAGAAAGCCTAGCCTGTACTTTCAGAGGTGTTGCTTAGGCTAATGTCCCCATCACTTATAACTTCATTTTTTTCCCATTAACATTCATGTTATATTAATTCTAGGATTTCAGAGAAATACATTTTCGGTGTTTTCAGTGAAAGTCAGTGGGCATTGATGCATGTTCAGAGGGAAAAAGAGAAAAAAAAAGAAAATATTTTTACCTTTTTTGCTTCTTCTTGGAATTAGAAAATCTGTCACCGGTAAAATAAACTTACCGATAAAGATGCAGGCTGTCCACTTGATGGTGTCTTGATGGAAGGCACTGCACCGGGCTTCAAAAGTAGTTTACTAGTAAAGCCCATTTTTTTTCCCTGCCAGTTGGCGAAACAGTCTTCTCTAAAATGTTGACTGCAAACCGATGTGGGGTTTTTAATCTTGCTGACTTAATCCATTTCTCTCTCACTGCAGATGGTTTTGGTAAAGTATGAAAGCTAATAATATCATTCTTCTTAGCATTGCAACTTGCTGTAGCACACAGGTGTTGATCCGTCACCGTCTTCTCTATGCAGAGCGGAGAGGAGCTTGTAGCCCCGCCCAGTGCAATTGCTACGTCACAAGCACAGTCTGTTTTAGAAGGCCTTTTAGCATCTACTACTGATTCACAGCGATTTAAAAGCAGAGATACTCAGAAATGCAATTTTGAGCTTAATTTTCTTAACATGTGTCCGCTGGCATCAGAAAAAGGCCACAAGAACATGTTAACAACACGAAAAAAACACGATCTTCATTAGAGTGGGTCTTTAACATTGCCGGCAGTTTGTAGCACTGTTGCCTTGCAGCAGGGTTCCAGTCCAGCCTGGGGTCATTCTGCATGGAGTTTGCATGTTCTCCCTGTGCATGCGTGTGTTCCCTCCGGGTACTCCGGCTTCCTCCCACACTCCAAAAACATGATTGTTAGGTTAATTGCTCCCTCTAAATTGCCCTTAGTTATGAATGTATGCGTGCATGGTTGTGTGTCTGTGTGTTGCCCTGTGATGGAGTGGCGACCTGTCCAGGGTGTACAGTAGTAGCCAACTCGAAGTTTCCGTGATTCCTTGTAAGGACCTCTGCTGGACCATGATTGGTCCGTGACAGGTCCGTGATGGGCTGCCGCTTGGTTCGTGGGGAAATTTAATCCCCCGCGATGACGTAGTGAATGCAGCCACGCCTATTAACTCCCCTCTGCAGCCTGTGTGAAAATAAGCTGCAGTGCCTCATTTGTCCATGGGGAGGAGTGATTGGGCTATGTCCTGAAGTAATCATCAATCACTTTTCCTCCTCTTTTTTTTTTTCCCTCAGAAGAATTGCCTCTAAAACAGGCGATCTATAGTACAGTAAGTAGCTTCAAAGATACATAAACACAGCACAAATAAAAATGTATTTCACTCGCAGTTTACTTGTCTACAGATTTTGCATTCTAATAAATGTTTGCCTTTTGGTGGTTTTAGTATTAACACTGAAGCATACTGTGCGCAAATAAAGCCCAACGAATAAATAAACAACATGCCAACTTGACTGTGAATATACACTGAAAACAGAGAATGATCTTTGTGACTGCCAGCGTGTTGGCTGAGTCCGTCTAATTGACTTGGTGGTCAGACGAGCGCTTCATATCTCATGAGCGGCTATACAGTGAGCAGTGTAGCCAAGCTGGACGAGTTTGTCACCGTGATGCCTGCAAGGATGGAAGATGTTGTGGCATTTAATATCCAAAACTTTAATGTTTATTGTTTTGTCTTTTCAGCTGCCTGACAATATGAAGAAATTCAAAACAAAAGAAAGAGAAATATTTATTTGGATGGGGTAGAAATAAATCAAACTACCAGGATTTCATGAATTCAAATTTGCGCTGTGTGTTCCCTCTTCATTTTTTTCTTCATTTCTATTTATTCCTTGTGTATTTATGTGTTGGGGATCTGAAAGGGACTTATAAATGCAATGTATTATTTTAATATTATTTTTATTAAAGTTCTGGGTGGCCGTGAATAGCACGAAGGGGGAGCGCAAAGCTGGCATAAGGAAATATAGGATACACACCAACAAGTCCTTGTATTGTGGGTCTTTGAATGAAACAAATCAATTTTATGCAGAGGATTTTTTGAAATTATTCCCCATGTGTTACGTTGACATAACCTCCAGTTATGCTTCATATTAAGTACTTGGAGTAACTTGGAGTCAGCAGGACATTTAGTGTTGCTTTGCTGAAGCAGCCAAACATGAGCCTGTCCAGGTTTAGTAAAGATTAGTCTCATTCCAATATAAAATACGAATGCAGTTTGAAATCATTTTGTAGCCTAGTAACAACATCGAAATGAATTTATTAATGGGAGCGTTACATGTAAGTCCGGTCAGAAAATTGGAGTTTGCGTCAGCGAGAGGTTAAACCAAACAGGGCCAAGCTCAGCGGAGGCAGATCATTGACAGGCAGATCCACAAGCTGCAGTTTTTTTTTTTTTACTTTATTAATAAAGGTATTATTAAAGGGGATTATAATATCACAGAAGCAGCATTTTAAAATATATATCACATTACACAAATACACAAAAAAGAGCATATAAGTCAAGGCTCATTCTCTTTGGGAGTCTTAAACAAACAAAAGTATTAAATTGATATTTTCTAACCTGCAGTAAAGAAACTTCAGCTAGACCCATGAAATTTAATTGATGTATTCTTCCATCTTGGAACGGGTACCAGTGGCATTGCAGGACTCTGCTCTGAACATGTATGCATACGGACTAGTGCTTTAAAACTTTGACGTATCCACTGCTAAGAATGCTGGAGCATCTGCACAGAAAGAAACCATGACTGTATAAAAAAGTGCAATGGAGTAATTTAAATAATAGTCCGTTCAGAAACTGTGGAAATTGTGCTGGGAGCACAGTTTGATGTTAGATCTGCGCTGGTAGGAAATTCTGCATCAGGTTTAGAAAAGTGGTGGGGACATGTCCCCGGCTAAAATGACGCCTATGACTGTATATAGAACAGCATTGTAAGTAGAATATGGCATTGCTTTATTTATTGCACTGTTTGTAGTTAATTTTTTTGCGCATTTGTATGACTTAATTGCCTTTGTGTCATTGCACCGTATATATAGTTATTGCTAAGCCATTTTACACGGTTCTCACAAGCATTATTTTTCACTTGAGTTAATGTTACCATCATTAACTTACAGGGCATGCGCTATCAGCCCGATGAGAGCTCGCCTGGGTCGCCTCCCCATGTTCTCCATCTCAGCTAAAGAAATAAAAAGTCTTAAGAAAAATAATTTCCTGCTCCATTTTAAAAAGTAAATTATAAAAATTTTTGGGATGATTAATTTGAATAAATATATTACACAGACTCAGGTCACAGGTAAACAGATATTTTTAAAGGAAGATAATTAGTTAATGGAAGATTAAAGAGTTCAAGATTAGTTAAGGAATATCTGCCGTTGCTAGGCAATATGGAACTGAAGTATTTTGGATGGACTATTATGGGAAATTATTAAACACCACTTCAAAGTCCACTTTAAAGTTTCACTCTGGCCCAATGACTGTAAAAGCTCAGATATGGCATTACCCCATCTTAGGGCGGGTCACACCTACGTTCTACCCCTGACCGCAGCCTTACTTGCAATGTTTGGTGTCTGTACCAGTAGTGTGGAATACATATTAAATAAGAAGGAACCCCTCGCTCTTGTAGCTTTCTAAACAACTTCCCGTGATTAATCCGGTCAAAGGCTTTAGAGGCATCCAGGAAGCACATAAACATGGTGGAATTATGTTTTCTATAGCTACTGACAGCCTCTTTCAGAGCATAGACACGCATGTCAGTGCCAGCTTTACTTTTGAAGCCAAACTGAGACAGTGTGGACATTGAGTCCCAACCAAAAAAACACACAGTGTTCTCCATGGCTGGTATATATTATATGTATTTTGGTCACCAATAACATTCTCTCCGGTCCAGCTCTTACAGAATATGTAATTTCCCTCCTTACACAATTGGAATACTTCTGCAAGTTTGTGTCTGAACATATGATTTAAGCTCTGACAACAAACACAAATGATGATCAAAGTTGAACAGCCAGCTGCATTTTAGCCTATGTGATTTGTGTGACAACAGGTGACCAATGGCCCATTAGTGCAAAACAAAAGGTTGAGCAATAATAATGCTAATTCCCTGGTCGAAGGCATGCATTGAATACCTGCAACTGCAAACATCTTCCAAAAGGCTTAGTTTTTCATCTTTATATCTCGATTCACAGTAAATAAATTGTTATTTAAAAATTGACAGGAGGTATTAGCTACAATAATTTAACTCCAGATAAAACAGTGGCCAGCGAATCTCCAGTAGCTAAGTCTGTTATAATTTCACTTCTTAAATCACATGTAGGTATTATTTAACATGTATGTCACTCTTGGTTCTTTGAACTATGTGAAATTCCACACACCGCCAGAGGCGGCGCTTTAAATGTGGCGGTGTGTACTGTACTGTATTGTGTGAGAGAAGCGCCATCTCCTGGTCATGTTCTGTATTTCATTGAGTGGGAGGAGTTCCAGTAAAAACTGGTTGGTGGGGGTCACTCCAGTCAAAGCTCCAGCCGCTGGAACTCTGCTGGAACTCTGCTGGCAGTCTACTGGCAGCTGAATGGCAGCCAGCACGGATGGGAACTTCGAGTTGGCTAGTACTGTACCTCGCCTCTTGCCCGATGACCGCTGGAAATAGGCAGCAGACCCCACAACCCTGCAGATGATGTATGGGTATAGATAAAGGATGGATGGAGATGTTTAACATAATAATAATAATATGTTTTTATGTTGTCATGACCAGAGGTGGGTAGTAACTAGTTATATTTACTCCATTAGCCTACATTCACTTGAGTAGCTTTACTGCACCAAACATTTAACTTTGACTCAAGTAAAAGTAATTATTAAAGTAGCTTTTATGAAGTATTGCTACTCTTATTTGAGTAAAACTTCTGTATCCCCTACCTGCTTTGAGCAATTTCACTGAATCAAAACAAGCATGTTCTAACCAAAAAGGCACCAGACAATGGCACAAATCTAGAGTTTATGTTAAAGTGAGACCTCTTGTTTCTACACAAGTTTTGTTCTGATGTTATTTTCTAGCTGCTGAGATTTCAAGATGAACTGTATATATTTTAACACTGGAAGCACTTTACCCTCTTGTATTATAGATACATTACTTATATAATTTTAATACGTTTTATGATGAACTTTTTGATTTGAAAAAGTTTCTTTTGCTTACATTTTTATTTTGTAAATATGATATTTGTATGTATTAATTCTTTCAATATACTCTTTAGAATACCAGAATTTGCACAAAACTGTATTTTTGTCTGTCTTATTAAATAATTTTCAAACAATTAGTGCCAATAGAACTGATCTGATGTTCTGATCAGTTACACAGTAGGCTACTTGAGCAGCCTTTTTACGTATTCATATTTTACTCTTGCGTAATTTCTTGAATGGCTACTTTTTACTTTTACTTGAATAAAGATATGTTGAAGTAGTGCTACTCTTACTTATGAACAATTTTTGTGTACTCTACCAACATCTGGTCATGACACAATAACATGCCGGAATATTTTCAAATGTTACCTAATTGAGCTCAGCTGAATTTGTGATTAGAATGGGTAAAAAATATTAAACCTGGGAATGTGGACCATATTTTCTGTTTGTACAGCAAAGAGCAATCAAATAAATGACAGCAACATGAGTAGCAACATTCCAGGGAAATAAACTAGAAATGATTCATTATATTCAGCATGTTCAATAAAGTTCAGCTGAAAATTAATCACTTTCAAAAAGTAATTTCCTTGCATGAAAATCTTTTAAAACACATTCAGGATCAAAGAAGGTGTCCAAATAGTAGGCCTACTGAAATGTGTATTCACAACATGAGCAGATCTGCAGACTGACTGTAGTGCTCAGCAAAAGTGCGCCGCAATAGTAGCTTAATTCAATTCAATTCAGTTTATTTATATAGCGCCAATTCACAACAGATGTCATCTCAAGGCACTTAACAAGAAGTCATTTCAATACATTTATACAAACATTCCAATCAGTTAAAAAGTTTCCTATTTAAGGAATCCCAGCAGATTGCGTCAGTCATTGGCGTGAGGTTGGGCCCCGTTGATGCAGACTTTCCAACCACAGCAATCCTTCAGCAATCCCTCATACTGAGCAAGCATGTAGCGACGGTGGAGAGGAAAAACTCCCCTTTAACAGGAAGAAACCTCCGACAGAACCAGGGTCAGTAGGAGCGGCCATCTGCCATGACCGTCTGGGGGTTTGAGAAGACAGAGCAGAAACACAGAAGGAACAGAAGATCTGATATAAGAGAACTTTCTATGTTACAGAAAGTAAAAAGTTAATAACAGGACACAGTGGATGTTCAGTTACTGGGAGGATCATCCCAGTCGATGCCCCCCGTCCAACAGGGCATTGCAGCCAAGCAGGATACCAGACCAGGTATATCTTCTATGGAGAGAAAAACACTGAGAGAAAACAAAGTTAACAGTCGAAATAACAGAATGTACTGTAATACAACTGGAGAGTCGTAGGAGAAAACAGAAGTAGCAGAGTGAAGAAAATTGGTAAGTCTGTCCTCCAGCAGTCTAAGCCTATAGCAGCATAACTACAGAGATAGCTCAGGATGACCTAAGCCACTCTAACTATACAGTTGTGTGCGAAAGTCAGGGCACCCCTTTAAAAACAGCATATTTTATATATTTAAAAATGTATATTCATATTTACTGTCTCTCTGGTATATGGAAAAAAAAGACAATATTGTCAGGAAACATTAATGCATAGTTACATTTTATTTTATAAATTGAACAAAATTACAAAAATTAAAAACATAATTTTGGCATGTGCAAAAGTTGGGGCACCCTGAGAGTTTCAAAGTTTCAGATTCTTTTTACAAGCTCAGACCTCTACCAGCTCATTGGTCCTGAAGCATGTGTCAACAATTGTCATTAGGGAGTGCCAGCTGGTGCCAATCTGAGGGTTTCTTAAATACGGCGACTCCACAAACCTTGTACAAACACTCAGCAACCATGGGTTCCTCTAAGAAGCTGTGTAAGACAGAAAAAATGAAAGTAATTGATGCCCACAATGCCGGGGAGGGCTACAAGAAGATAGCAAAGCGTTTTCAGCTTGCAGTTTCCACAGTGCGAGGCATAATTAAGAGATGGCAGGTGAGGGGAACTGTGGAGGTCAAGAAGAGATCTGGAAGACCAAGGACACTCTCGGAGAGAACAGCTCGTAGTCTGATCAGAAAGGTAAACCAAAACCCACATTTGACTTCAAAAGACCTCCAGGAAGATTTAGCAGACTAAGGAGTGGTGGTGCACCCTTCCACTGTGCGCCGATACTTGCACAAACAAGACCTTCATGGAAGAGTCTGCAGAAAAAAACCTTATCTACGACCTCATCATAAAATACAACGTCAAAAATATGCAACAGAACATCTACAGAAGCCTGATGACTTTTGGAAACAAGTGCTGTGGACTGATGAAGTTAAAATAGAACTCTTTGGCCACAATAAGCAAAGGTATGTTTGGAGAAAAAAAGGAGCAGCATTTCATGAAAAGAACACCTTGCCAACTGTTAAATATGGGGGTGGATCCATCATGCTTTGGGGTTGTGTTGCAGCCAGTGGGACAGGAAACATTGCTCGGGTGGAGGGAAGAATGGATTCAATTAAATACCAGCAAATTCTGGAGGCAAATATCACAGCATCTGTAAAAAAGCTAAAGCTGAAAAGAGGATGGCTTCTACAACAGGATAATGATCCTAAACATACCTCCAAATCCACCATGGACTACCTCAAGAAACGCAAGCTGAAGGTTTTGGAATGGCCTTCACAGTCTCCCGACTTAAACATCATCGAAAATCTGTGGGTAGATCTTAAAAGAGCTGTGCATGCAAGACGTCCTAAGAATATTGCAGAACTGGAAGCCTTTTGCAAGGAAGAATGGGGAAAAATCCCAAATAATAGAATCCAGAAACTTGTTGTTGGCTATAAAAAGCGTTTACAAGCTGTGATTTCTGCCAGAGGGGGTGTTACTAAGTACTGAAGGTACTGATGCTGTAGGGTGCCCCGACTTTTGCACATGCCAAAATTATGTTTTTAATTTTTGTAATTTTGTTCAATTTATAAAATAAAATGTAACTATGCATTAATGTTTCCTGACAATATTGTCTTTTTTTCCCATATACCAGAGAGACAGTAAATATGAATATACATTTTTAAATATATAAAATATGCTGTTTTTAAAAGGGTGCCCTGACTTTCGCACACAACTGTAAGCTTTATCAAAAAGGAAAGTTTTAAGCCTGGCCTTAAAAGTAAACAGAGTGTCTGCCTCACGGACTAAAGCTGGGAGCTGGTTCCACAGGAGAGGAGCCTGATAACTAAAAGATCTGCCTCCCATTCTACTTTTAGAAATCCTAGGAATTACAAGTAAACCTGCAGTCTGAGAGCGAAGTGCTCTGTTGGGAACATAAGGAACAATTAGATCTCTGATGTATGATGAAGCTTGATTATTAAGGGCTTTGTATGTATGAAGAAGGGTCTTAAATTCTATTCTGGATTTAACAGGGAGCCAATGAAGGGAAGCTAAAACAGGAGAAATGTGATCTCTCTTTTTAATATTCATCAGAACTCTTGCTGCCGCATTTTGGATCAACTGAAGGCATTTAATGGCATTTTGTGGACTACCTGATAGTAAAGAATTACAGTAGTCCAGCCTTGAGGTAACAAATGCATGGACTGGTTTCTCAGCATCACTCCTGGACAGGATGTTTCTAATTTTAGCAATATTCCGGAGGTGAAAGAAAGAAATCCTAGTAACCTGTTTAATATGGGATTTAAATGTCAAGTCTCGGTCAAAAATAACGCCGAGGTTCTTTACGTTATTACTGGGGGCCAATTTAATGCCATCCAGAGGAAGTGATTAATCAGTTTCTGTTTAAGAACCTCTGGTCCAAAGACAGCAACTTCTGTTTTGTCAGAATTTAAAAGCAAAACGTTTAGGGTCATCCATGTTTTTATGTCTTCCAGACATGCCTGTAATCTACCTAACTGACTGGGTTCATCAGGATTTATGGATAAATATAATTGTGTATCATCTGCATAGCTGTGGAAATTTATCCCATGCTGTCTAATGATTCTACCAATTGGGAGCATATATATGGTGAACAGAATTGGTCCAAGCACAGAACCCTGTGGAACTCCACAAGTAACCCTTGAGAGTGAAGAAGATTTATCATTTAGATGAACAAACTGGAATCTATCAGACAAATATGATTTAAACCAGCCTAGTGCTGTTCCTTTGATCCCTGCAACATGTTCAAGCCTTTCTAAGAGAATATTATGATCGACTGTGTCAAAAGCAGCACTGAGATCTAACAAAACCAGAACAGACACAAGTCCATTATCTGAGGCCATGAGAATATCATTAGTAACCTTCACCAGTGCTGTTTCAGTGCTATGATGAGCTCTAAAACCTGACTGAAACTCTTCAAACAGCTCGTTACTGTTTAGATGCTCACAGACTTGATTAGCAACAATTTTCTCAAGGACTTTGGATAAGAAAGGAAGGTTAGATATAGGTCTGTAATTCACTAAGTCATCTTGATCAAGGGAAGGTTTCTTGAGTAAAGGTTTAATTACAGCTATTTTAAATTCCTGTGGTACGTATCCGTTTACTAAGGATAGATTCATCATATCCAAAATGGGGCCAGGAACCAAATGGAACACTTCTTTAAATAATTTGGTTGGAATTGGGTCCAATATACAAGTTGAAGGTTTAGATGAGGCTAATATTTTTGATAATTCCGAAAGCTCGACTGAATCAAAACAGCCTAAGCACAACTGAGGATCTACAGTTCTTTCCGATACTGCCTCATTTACTGAGGAAGAAGTAATCATGTTTGGGAGGATGCCAATGATTTTATTTTTAATAGAATTAATTTTATTCATGAAGATTCCCATAAAATCATCACTGCTAAGAGCTGGGGGAATAGTTGGCTCAACAGAGCTATGACTGTGTAAGTTTGGCAACTGTACTAAAAAGAAACCTAGGATTGTTTTTATTTGCCTCTATTAATGATGAAAAATATGCTGTTCTAGCTTGTCGAAGGGTCTTTTTATACAGCAGTAGACTGTTATTCCAGGTTAAATAGGAATCCTCTAGGTGTGTAGAGCGCCATTTTCTCTCCAACTTCCTAGTATTCTGCTTTAAAGTACTCAACTCTGCGTTGAACCAAGGAGTCAGCCTCCTATGGCTAGCCACTTTCTTTTTTAAGGGGGCTACACTATCTAATGCCAAACGCAATGAGGACGTAACGCTGTGAACCAGATCATCAATTTCTGAAGGGTTAGAGATAGAATTGCTGCCATCCACTGTGTTACCCTGAGACACTAAGGAAAGTAAGAATGGAACAGATTCTTTAAAAATTGTTACAGCATTGTCTGATAAAGCCCTACTATAATGAAATTTTCTTTCAGATTTAAAATGGTCAGTTAAAGTAAATTCAAAAGTTATTAAGAAGTGGTCAGACAGGACCGGGTTATGTGGGTGGACTGTTATTTCCTCACACTCAATACCGTATGTCAGTACAAGGTCCAAAGTGTGTTTGCCCGAGTGGGTCGATCCCTGTACTTTTTGAGTAAGCCAATTGAGTCTAAAATAGCACAAAAGGCTGCATTTAGGCTATCACTTTCAGTATCCACATGAATATTAAAGTCCCCCACTATAATAACCCTATCAGTATATAATACTAAATCAGATAAAAAATGTGAGATCTGATCCAAGAATTGAGAGTAAGGGGCTGGTGGACGATACAAAACCACAAACAAAAATGGTCTTAATGTTTTGCAACTTGGCTGAGGAAAATTAAGGGTTAGATGTTCAAAAGAACTGTAGCTATCAATTGGTCTGGGACTGATTAGTAAATCAGAACGAAAAATGGTTGCAACTCCTCCTCGCCCAGTATTTCTAGGAATGTGAGAATTTAAATGACTGGAAGGATTTGACTCATTTATACTGACATAATCCTCCTGCTGCAACCAGGTTTCTGTGAGACAAAGGAAATCAATGTGATTATCACAAATCAAGTCATTTACTAACAAAGTCTTTGAGGAGAGAGATCTTATGTTTAATAAACCACATTTAATAGATTTATTTTTCTGTTCAGTCAAAGTTGTATTTATTTTTATGAGACTTCCATAATTTGCTTTTGTTGGCTTAACTTTTAATCCATTTAATTTTGGCCGTGGGCAAGACACTGTTTCTATAGGGTAATGGGGGGGTAACAGTACAGAAGCAGCAGAGAGGTAGGTTAAACTACGACTCTGCTTCCTGGTCTGGACCCTGGGTTGTCAGTGTTTTGGAGGACTAATAAATTCGGCCATATTCCTAGAAAGAAGAGCTGCTCCATCCAAAGTGGGATGGATGCCGTCTCTCCGGATCAGACCAGGTTTTCCCCAAAATGTTCTCCAGTTATCAATGTAGCCCACATCATTTGTAGGACACCACCTAGACAACCATTGATGGAATGACAGCATGCGGCTAAACATGTCGTCACTGGTCCGATCAGGCAGGGGACCAGAAAAGATTACCGAGTCTGACATTGTTTTAGCAAACTTACACACCGAAGCAACATTAATTTTAGTGACCTCTGATTGGCGTAACCGGGTGTCATTACCGCCAGCGTGAATAACAATCTTACTGTATTTACGCTTATTTTTAGCCAGCAGTTTCAGGTAGGATTTGATGCCGCCCGTTCTTACCGCTCACAAAGATCTTTTATAAAGGAAGACGCCTCATTCACTCACACAAACAGACACACAGCAGAATCAGGACATTTGCTCAACCGCGGGTGCTTTAAAGTACAAAAAAAGACCAAATAAACAGAAAGAAAGGTTCCGGCCACAGGCCCTAAAACAGACCGGCACCTGTGTCCGGCAGCCTCGCCTCTGACTGTGTGCCCCAGGGCAGCTGTGGCTACAATGTAGTACCTTGCCACCATCAGCGTGTGAATGTATGGGTGAATGACTGAATGTAGAATAAAGTGCTTTGTGGTCCTCTTACTGAAAAAACGCTATACAAATGCACGCCATTTACCATTTATTGTATAGAACAGACCCCCGCCGTATTTCAGCGTTGGCAGATTCACCTATTCACTGATTTTTGTGTGGAACATAATACCAAATAATTCATAAAAAATGCACCTATTTGCAGAGCGGATATGAGGAAGACTGTCAATGTCATACGGTAGTACTAAGACGGTTTCCACTGTGTGTATTATTGCAAATTGAGGTATATTCTGTCTTTAAAATGCAGCCGCTAACTGTCACAGATACTGGCGGTCCACTGTATTGTATGTGTTGCAAAAACAAGTCTGTCAAGGTCTTTTTTGCTTTTACCAATCATGAGGTGCTTTTTGTGTTAAACTGTGAAATTGGTCATCAGTTAGGACTAAACCAGCTGATATTGAATTGCATTGAAAAGGGACAGGGTTGCTAAATAAATACTGGCAGATGTCTGCTTTGAATCAGTTTCTGTCCCTTTTGAGAGTTTATTTTCTTCATGTGTTTATTAGTAATTCCTTGTGTCATTACCCTTTATTTTAAATAATTTAGCTTACTGACTTATATAATTTGGTCTTATTCAAATTGGTGGATTTCTTGGGTTGTTAATGTGTGGTGAGAATTTCATGTCAGCAGCACCATTAGAAATATAATTACAGAGAATAGTGATGACTGACTCATCGTTTATTTTTTCTGGTGTATAAATGTAAAAGATCAGACTGGTTCCTGAATAATACCCTTATGAACTGTATAATTACTGCTATCCCTGATGTGACAACAGAACATAGAAATCAAGAGAAAGGACATGTAATCCTGGACTCTGCTGCTACAGAATCAGTAAAGAACCTATGGCCTTTCACTTATGGGTGAATCCAGACCTGTGCTTGAAAAAAAATGTGTCACTTTACTTCATTCTGGCAATATGAGTCCAACAATAAACATTGTTTGGGAAAACAGATGGAGCCATATGGGCAAATCCCACACACAGCTCAAGGGCATTCTCTCGCAATGCTTTAGTACGGTATGCTTTTATTGGGACATCAGAAGGGTCACATGAATTGTTAAAACTTTGCCAGCTATATTATTTTTTCATTGTATAATTGAGTGAATTTTCTTTTTTATTCCCAGTCTGCAGCTTCTGAAAATGTAGCTCCCAAGTGTGTGATTATCATGCATATAACAAAGGCTAAATATCTGCAGCACAAGCTACAGACAATATTGATCATTATACATTGAAGGACGTCTCTAAGGACAAATCATCTGCTTTCTTCTCAGCAGCACATGGAAAAAAGGTTCAAAGTGTCTTTATCCCAGCTCTACGGGGGAGCCCCAGCGGGACCCTGCACTGCAGGGCTCGAGGCAGAGGGACTACATGATTAGACTTGTGGTCTGATAGGAGGTCAGGATCTGTGGTAGGCCAGAGACAAACACTGATGTTATCAGGATCATCCTGCAGAGCGGTGATAGTCCTCCAAGACCGTGATGCAGTGAGTGACAATACTGTTACTCCTCCCGGCTCTAGCCTTCTCCTCAGGGGATATTAAACATATAATCAATTGTGTGAGCCACATTTCAAGCCACTCTGGTAAGATTTACATTCAAATGTTGTTTAATTCTAAACAAAAACTTAGGTTGTTACTTTAATCTAAAAAATGGAATGTTTAATATCTGATTGGCCCTAATTCATCAAACACGTGAGTGGCTCAAAAATGGGTCTTTGATCATTTTCATCAGTTTGGATGTGGATGCGGGATGCACTTAGATCTAAGGCCAGGTTTCAGATTGTATGCGCAGGTTTATTGCAGTATGGTCTTCAGGTGAAGCTGAGGAAATCAAGTTGGGTTGTATAATTTTCAGTCGATACTAGTGCAGAATGATGTATGGCAGCACAAAATCTAAGGTGAAGTGTTTATTAATTATTTTAGTTGTATTTTTTTTAGAGAAAGACTGATTGCAGCAAAGTTCCATAGGCGATCCAAAGTTCTGTCGTGGTAGTAGCCATAAGCAGAAAATAATACAATAACAGGCTTATCTGCTTACACGGAACATGGAGGATGAAAAAGCAAAATAAATTCAGCCTAAAACAGTGTTACTTTTTAAATCTGGACTGTGTGGGTGGGGGTTTGCTGAACAATACTGTAGAACATTAAACACAGCAAGGTCAGGACCAGTGTAAGGAGATTTACAGTATGTGGCTGTGGTTTCGAGTGCATCATTTCTCCAGGGGGGGCCCTCCGAGGAGCCTGGCTGTCCATCACCTGGGAGGGCGGAGTTGGTTTCCATCATCATCAGACTGCTTCATAGTCAATGACTGGGTGACTGTGGGACAGGAGGGAGGAGCTTGTCCTGTAACAGGAGGGTTGTCGGTTCAAATCCCCCCTCTGTTGTTGTGTTCATGGGCAAGACACTTCATCATTGCCTACTATTGGTCAGAGGGCCCGGTGTCGCTTTGCTTTGACTTCTGTCTGTGTGTGGTTACAATGAAGCTTACCACTGTATGAATGTGTGTGTGTGTGTGTGTGTGTGCGTGTGTGTGTGTGTGTGTGTGTGCGTGTGTGTGTGTGAACAACTGAATGCAGTGTGATGTGCCTGCCTGGAGCCTCTGCCTGTCTGCCCTCCATCAAAATCTCACATTCTGACCAAACCCACCTGGATCAACATCAACCATTCGCACAGACACTCCCCAACCTTCATTCCCCTCTCTGGCTTCTTCCTCATGCACATATTAGTAAGACTCATCCAATCATCATAAATTAACCAACTCCACCTGGCTATAACTCTCTTTCCAGTGCTGCTGTTTCAGGTTCTCCCCTGTGAAGGGTTCCAGTCACCATCTGCCAAACTCACCCTTTTTAAAAAACCTTTTAAATCTGCATCGGTCTCTGAGTTAAAGCTGCTTTCTCAAAGTTTTGTATGTATCAAAGTATTATAAATCTTTTAAAAACGATAGTACGGTTCTATACTATGCTATACTGCTGGTGCCCATACAACATTTTTATTCTTCTTAAGTCCAGCCTTCAATTCAAACCAACTGCCAAATTTTTTAATCCAATAGAATTCGAGTTTCTGCCTTGTCGGCTGTCAATCAAATTGCAGGTGCATTGCTCAAACCTGTGAAGATAGGGCCGCACACACATGGTGCTCCGTGTCTTCCTGTTTACATTCGCCATATTGGAAGAGAGTGTCGGTCGTGCTGAAGTCGATCACTTCTGAAGTGTCCATAACAAAAATACAATCGGTTGATGCTCGATAGCGCTTGCTGCTTTCCTCCTTGACCAGCTGTGAGACCACAGGTGATGTGCATGCACGGTTTTTAAGGTGAGGCTAGAGGGAGCAGGAGGGGGGACGTTTTGGAAGGGGCCTTGGTTTGGATTCAAAAAATCTATCTCTCTCTTAAATTATCCGGACAGCAGCTTTAGGTTCAAAACTTAAATGTGGGAAACTTAAAGACAACATGACATGATGTTTTTAAGCCTTTACTTATGTTAATGATGTTGCTAAGATTATATGATATATAATCTTTTCAACATAATGTTATAAGATTAGAATACTGCATCAGACCAATAAAGAAAAAATACATTTTGCAATGTGAGCTTAAAAGTATGTTTATTACATGCTTAGAAAAGTTATTTTCAAAAGGAGCTTTTAACATGTCAAATGAGTGCATATTCTAAGTTATTGAATATTACTAAGTTTAACATAAGTAACAAATTAAAATTGACACAGCTTGAAATACAACTTGGAAGAACTGTAAAAAAAATATGTTTAAATTCATGAATTATTTTGAAAGAATACTTTAGTTTTTCAGTATCTAATACATTTTAGGGTTTAAGCTGATATCAAATCAAATCAAACTTTATTTATAAAGCGCTTTTCATACAAGAAGTTGCATCAAATATATTTCATTTACAGTTAACACACATTTATTCTTGTTTTCACCACATTTTTCATATTTTCAGTATGCTTTTTTAAATGATCCCTGAAAAAATGTTCCTTTCAGTTCACTCAAGCCAATAAGATTTAAGTATCACTTCAAATAGCTTTGATCGGCCTCCTACTCAAGTGGAACTTTGGAAAACCCTTGATTGAACTGGACTGTATTAGTATGGAAATGGATTTGTTGAAACTGAAGAATAAGTTTGAGAATTGAATTTGAGCTCTTTAGTTTGTCTTTACCATGCCCTGGGAAGACCTTTGTTGCGTGTTTGTGCTTCATTAACAAACTGAAGAAAAATATCATCTGTTCATGTGTAGGAAAAGCAAAAAAAGCAGCAGCACCTCTCATCTGCCGTGATGTATTTTTATGTATTTCCCACATGAGTTTCTTCCATTTGTGAACTGAATTGTGTGTCAACATATCCCTGCTTCCCATCTTCCCTGAGGCCCTTTCTCAATGCAAAGCTGGCTTTAGCCCCTGCTGGCCTGTGTAGTTCTGCTGGAAGATGCTCCTAGCCTCGGGAAAGAAAAAAAAAAAAGAACTCGACCAAAAAATAAAACTGTGCCCCTTTCTGAGACTGTCTTTAATAGTTATGTGGACCCTGTGGCTGTGTGTGTGTCATTTCTTCTGAGCATCAGCACAGCATCCCTGGATGCATTGCCTATATGAAGCTTCTTGAAGATGAAAAGCTTTTTACTTTTCCTGATTGTTCTTGTTTCACTAGTGGCTTGTTTTCAACCAATATATGGAACCTATGCATCCAGTGCAGATTTTTAGCTCCTGCAACCTCATGAACATGCCTTTACAGTGGGTTTCAGGAGCACGAAAATGACATTTGTCACAAGATATAAGCCCAGTTATCATCCATCTCATCGGAGAGGACGCTAACTCACTTGACTTTGGGCAAGGGCTTGCCGACGCACACCAGCACCACATGGGACTTCTGGATTTCCACACTTCTCCACACCCAAGTGTAATCGACAGCGACAGGCAGTGAGTGACGGCATCAACTGCAAGCAGGAATACTCAGGTGTACAATGATTCCTTAATCATGACTGTGACTGGAACAGATTGCCATCCTTGCTGTAATAGTTTAGACACATGAGCAGAACTGAAGCCCTTTCAGAGAAAAATGTGTCAGTTTCCTTTGTTTATCAGGAGATGGCAGGTTATTTAGTGGACGAGTAACAGCTGCATTGTGCTGATAAAGTTTTTATGAAAATGGGTCCACATACTATTTCTCCCAATAATGAAACATCTCCTTTCATATATCACATGAGAAGAAGGGGTCGACTTCCCTCTGATTTTCTTTTTTTTTTTTAAAGAAAGAAAGAATTTAGTGTTTAGTTTTGGTTCTATTTTTTTACTCGGAGTAAAAATGTTAAACTTCAAAGTTGGAAGTATAAAAAATGAAGGTCCCCTGTGCATTTAAAACTCAGTGATAGCAGCTATTTTAAACCATGATAAACAATTATAAACATGTCCTCTTCTAGGAGTTTGAATCCCAGTGAATCTGCCACACGTACATGTGCACCGTACATCTTGTATTTGTAAACATCTTCCTTTGTTGCTAGAAAGCAAGAAATGCTTAGACATACTAAGCTTTTAGTTGGTGTTCCTGTTTTACTCATTAGGCTGTTCACTGAAAGCAACAATTAGCAAAACCTACTGGTTTACTGACTTTCAGCTGGAAGACATTAAAGTTAGGTTTAAATTTCCAGATCCAACTCCAACTTAAATGGCAAATAGAAATAACCCTAAATACCCACCTGTGTTTTGCTGCCATTTTTATTTTTTCCCCAGATCATGTAAAGCACCTTGAATTACCTTGTTGTTGAAAGTGAGCTATACAAATAAAATTATCTTGCCTTTAAGCTGAATTGTACTTTTTTGTTATCTGAGCTTTAAAAAAAGGCAGAATGAGCTGTACTCGAGCTGAAAACACCTTATCCTCCCCCTCCCCCTACATATATAGTGCTGCCTTCATTTTGCCTGACAACCTGGAGAAGTTATTCCCTGTGTGTAATAATTGAAAAGCAAACAGGTTAACAAAATAAACAGGTTCAGGCACAAGTCCAAGAGACGCATCATTTGAAAGGCACTAAGCGAGACAGGATTCAATTTCATATTGCCTGGAAGAGCATGTCCCTCTCTGCTGTCCCTTCTACTGGTTGTTGGCTGTTTCCAAGCCAAACAAAGCCATTATCATGTTCTCCCATGATAGCTCTCTCCTGTAACTGGAACATACCGGATATCGTGATATGTTTAAACCAGCATACATGACAGTGACCATGCACACCCAGGATAGAAGACTGCAGCAACATATTTTTATGTTGTTGGTCGGATCAGTCAGAAAACAAGCAGTAACTAAATGAAATATCAGGATGGTATGAAGCAAGAGAGAGAAAAAACATCAAACTATGTATATATTTTGAGTCTAAATTCCCCCTTCAGATGCAGCCATGAAGACACCTTTTTTTTAAAGGATTGCCAAGTTAGATTAAACTACAGAAAATAAATGATTCACTATACTTACACCACCTCTATCAGATTTTTAAAACACAACTGACTTGAATTAATAAAGTGCTTTGCTGGCTTTATACTTGAGCCACATTCACCCAGTGGTACTCACAAATGCACACACATGAATACACTAATTTGCAGATCGGTGGGACAATTTTGGGTTAAGTGCTTTGCCCAGGGGCACATCGTACTGTGGCAGGAGCATGCTGGAATTAAACCCTATATCTTTCAGACTGCAAGACAACTACTCTTGCCACTGAGCAACAGTCACCCAAAGGCAGGTTGTTAAGTTGAAACAAATGTACTATTTTAACTCAGTTTCATTCTTCAATTTGCAGCCACAGCAGGCACCTGTCTTCAGTGAGAGAACAGTTAACGTCTTTGTCTATCATCAGCTCAGCTTTGGATGTTACATTTTTTTACTTTTGTGGAGAATTTAGCAGCTACAGTAAATATAGAAAACATGCAGAAAATAAGCTAATAGCCTGTCTTATCAGGTTGATAACTTGATGTTTATGGGAGATATTTTCACATAATTCTTTATGAGAATTAATTATTTTTGAAACCTTTGATTTATTAATCTACAAGTGATTTGAGAAAATAAAATCCCCTGATCATTGTTTCCATCTGCAGGGCATTTATAGTTTCAGATGGTTTTGACTTTCTGAAAATATAAGTATATATTATGTGGAGTATAGGCAGGCAATAAATCCTGTTTCTTGCTTTAGATTTCTCAGCTGGAAACTTTGTATTTGCAAGCAAGAGCTTCTTATAGTTCTTGGATATTCTGCTTATTGTAGGTTTGTAGGTCGCCTTGTTCACATACTTCTTTTAGCTCTGTTCACAAACCTTGGGGATTGAGATTGGGATTTTGTGATACCCCCCAAAAGATTGACTTTGTTGTCCTCAATGCATTTTGCAATCAATTTAGCAGTTCGATTAGGAAACCAAGTGGTGGTTTTCCATTTTGTCACACAAAGAAGGGCAGTGGGGACACTTCATCTTCCGTGAAATATAAATAAAATATGGAGGGACATCAGATTTTTTTTTTTTATGATAATTTTTTTAGGAAATTATATTTGGATTCACAATATTACAAAGGACATATCACAATGCATTATTTATACTGGAACATTTTTAACTGAGCACAAATAATACAAAAAGCAATACTGTGTCAGTATATACAGTAGGGTAAAAAAGTATTTAGTCAGCCACCAATTGTGCAAGTTCTCCCACTTAAAAAGGTGAGAGAGGCCTGTAATTACCATCATAGGTATAGCTCAACTATGAGAGACAAAATGAGAAAGAAAATCCTGAAAATAACATGGTCTGATTTTTAAAGAATTTATCTGCAAATTATGGTGGAAAAAATCATTTGGTCACCTACAAACAAGCAAGATTTCTGGGTTTCACAGACCTGTAATTTCTTCTGTAAGAGGCTTCTCTTTCCTCCACTCGTTACCTGTATTAATGGAACCTGTTTGAACTCGTTATTAGTGTAAAAGACATCAGTCCACAACCTCAAATAGTCACAATCCAAACTCCACTATTGCCAAGACCAAAGAGCTGTCAAAGGACACCAGAAACAAAAGACCTGCACCAGGCTGGGAAGACTGAATCTGCAATAGGTAAGCATCTTGGTGTGAAGAAATCAACTGTGGGAGCAATTATTAGAAAATGGAAGGCTACAAGACCACTGATAATCTCCCTCGATCTGGGGCTCCACGCAAGATCTCACCCCGTGGGGTCAAAATGAACACAAGAACAGTGAGAGCAAAATTCCCAGAACCACACAGTGGGACCTAGTGAATGACCTGCAGAGAGCTGGGACCAAAGTAACAAAGGCTATCATCAGTAGCACACTACACTGCCAGGGACTCTAATCCTGGAGTGCCATATGTGTCCCCTGCTTAAGCCAATACATGTCCACCCCCGTCTGAAGTTTGCTAGAAGGCATTTGGATAATCCAGAAGAGGATTGGAAAAATGTCATGTGGTCAGATGAAACCAAAATAGAACTTTTTGGTAAAACTCTACTTGTCGTGTTTGGAGGAGAAAGAATGCTGAGTTGCATCCAAAGAACACCATACCTACTGTGAAGCATGGGGTGAAAACATCATGCTTTGGGCCTGTTTGTCTGCTGATCTGTGTAAAGAGGAAAATGAATAGGGCCATGTATGATGAGATTTTGAGTGTAAACCTCCTTCCATCAGCAGGGGCATTTAAGATGGGTCTGGCTGGCTCTTTTAGCATGACTATGATCCCAAACACATCGCTCAGGTAACGAAGGAGTGGCTTCGTAAGAAACATGTCAAGGTCCTGGAGTGGCCTTGCCTGTCTCCAGATCTCAACCTCATAAAAAAGTCTTCAGCCCCAAAACATCACTGCTCTAGAGGAGATCTGCATGGAGGAATGGGCCAATGTACCAGCAACACTGTGTGAAAACCTTGTAAAGAATTACAGAAAGCATTTGACGTCTGTCATTGCCAACAAAGGGTATATAACAAAATATTCAGATGAACTTTTGTTTTTGACCAAATACTTATTTTCCACCATTATTTGCAAATACATTCTTTAAAAATCAGACAATGTGATATTCTGGATTTTTCTTTCTCATTTTGTCTCTCATAGTTGAGGTATACCTATGATGAAAATTACAGGCCTCTCATCTTTTTCAGTGGGAGAACTTGCACAATTGGTGGCTGAATAAATACTTTTTTGCCCCACTGTAGATATAAACAAGGCAAAAAAAAACATAGGAGCATGAAAACACAGCATAGTGAAGGTGAACAAAAAAAAGGAGATTGTGAACAGTTATAAGAGGACTCCCAGATGTCAAGGGGCATTAGATTTTAACGGTTTTAAGATTGCTCCGTGTTTGGCATATGTGCCAAACAAATACAGTATATTGCAGAAATTGGCTCAGCATGCATAGTAAATAAGGTAGAATGGTTTTTGCACAGCTGTTTTGGTTTTATTTACCCAGAATGCCCTGCGCTATGGTCTGCTTCCTAGTGTTGGAGCATCCCCTGGCCTGCTTGGCACTCACATATGCAATCTAACTGCACCAGAGTTCACTTCAAATGAGCCGAAACCTAGATATATGGACCAGAGATCACTTTTTTGGTCAGCATCAGAGTTTGATTGTGCATTCACACCTCTCCTTACAAACGAATGAATTAGAGTTCTTTAAAGCAGACTAAACACGGCTGGTGTGAATGCACCCTAAAATACATCAGCAGATATGGGTCCAGTAAACTCAAATCTTGTGAACTATTAGAAACTTTACCAGAAGGTGTATTCCATTATAGTGGCATTTAGCAAATATAAATAAGACCTAAAATTTAATTTAATTTAATTAATTATAATTATATGTAAAATGTAGTTTAACCTGTATGCTGAACAGAAGGGGCATTGCAAAGTATACAGTATCATGAGAAGAACTTCCCTTTTCTGAAAATAAGGTGCCGTTTCAACATCGTGAGATCTCATACCTCAATATCTTCCACCCCTACTAATAAAAGAAGGAAGCTTATTGTTCAAAAAGCCTTATACCATGGGCAGATCTACAAGAGTGGCATATGGTGGCAGTTGCTACCCTAAAAGAAAGCCTTGCCACCCCCGCTGCCACCCCAGCCGACAGCTATGAATTCAAGTGATAGTTACGTAAAATTGGACATTAAGAGCGTGAAGCTCGTTTTTCATGGCAGATGTAAATCACCACATTATATTCTCTTTGGTGAACCTTTAAAGCTGCTCTGCGGAGTTTGCTGAGAATGCTGCAGAGAGCGCACCATGTGGCCATCAGAGGAACTGCAGTCAGCAGAATGAGCCCTCCGGTGACATTCAAGCTCGTTCTTATCAGTCCAAGCTCTATGACGGACAGAGGCCATTTTTGCTCTTTTTGTAGCCCTGGACAAAATTCTTCTCTTTTTACGTGGAGTTTGTGTGGGTATGTGGGCTGGCTAGCTTAGCTTATCTGCCGGCTAACTGCCGGAGAACACCGCCTCCTTGTGAACGCGCATACGTGGGTATGTACGTGCATCGTTACGTCACGGTACGCACTCTCAAAAGCGCAGCCTGAACCCAAACCACCTCAAAATAAATGGAATTTCCACCTCTACATGCAACTGTCGCAAAAAGTACTAGATTCAATAGTATCTTCAGGACATGATAAAACTGACTATAGATTAAAAAAATCTTTTTACAAATAATATGTAATCCAGCTTTAACATGCTTAAATAACCTGAAGCAAAAAAAATACGTGATTCATGTATGTATCTGTCACATATGTAAATACTGCTGAGTGAAGAGGTATATATATATGTATGTATGTATGTATGTATGTATGTATGTATGTATGTATGTATGTATGTATGTATGTATGTATGTATGTATGTATGTATGTATGTATGTATGTATGTATGTATGTATGTATGTATGTATGTATGTATGTATGTATGTATGTATGTATGTATGTATGTATGTAGGTATATATATACCTTCAACTTGTATGTTGGACCCAATCCCAACCAAATTATTTAAAGAAGTGTTCCATTTGGTTCCTGGCCCCATTTTGGATATAATGAATCTATCCTTAGTAAACGGATACGTACCACAGGAATTTAAAATAGCTGTAATTAAACCTTTACTCAAGAAAGCTTCCCTTGATCAAGATGACTTAGTGAATTACAGACCTATATCTAACCATCCTTTCTTATCCAAAGTCCTTGAGAAAATTGTTGCTAATCAAGTCTGTGAGCATCTAAACAGTAACGAGCTGTTTGAAGAGTTTCAGTCAGGTTTTAGAGCTCATCATAGCACTGAAACAGCACTGGTGAAGGTTACTAATGATATTCTCATGGCCTCAGATAATGGACTTGTGTCTGTTCTGGTTTTGTTAGATCTCAATGCTGCTTTTGACACAGTTGATCATAATATTCTCTTAGAAAGGCTTGAACATGTTGCAGGGATCAAAGGAACAGCACTAGGCTGGTTTAAATCATATTTGTCCAGTTTGTTCATCTAAATGATAAATCTTCTTCACTCTCAAGGGTTACTTGTGGAGTTCCACAGGGTTCTGTGCTTGGACCAATTCTTTTCACCATATATATGCCTCCAATTGGTAGAATCATTAGACAGCATAGCATATATTTCCACAGCTATGCCGATGATACACAACTATATTTACCCATAAATCATGATGAACCAAGTCAGTTAGGTAGATTACAGGCATGTCTGGAAGACATAAAAACATGGATGACCCTAAACTTTTGCTTTTAAATTCTGACAAAACAGAAGTTGCTGTCTTTGGACCACAAGTTCTTAAACAGAAACTGATTAGTCAGTCACTTCATCTGGATGGCAATAAATTGGCCCCCAGTAATAACGTAAAGAACCTCGGCGTTACTTTTGACCGAGACCTGACATTTAAATCCCATATTAAACAGGTTTCTAGGATTTCTTTCTTTCACCCCCGGAATATTGCTAAAATTAGAAACATCCTGTCCAGGAGTGACGCTGAGAAACTAGTCCATGCATTTGTTACCTCAAGGCTGGACTACTGTAATTCTTTACTATCAGGAAGTCAACAAAATGCCATTAAAAGCCTTCAGTTGATCCAAAATGCGGCAGCAAGAGTTCTGATGAATATTAAAAAGAGAGATCACATTTCTCCTGTTTTAGCTTCCCTTCATTGGCTCCCTGTTAAATCCAGAATAGAATTTAAGATCTTTCTTCATACATACAAAGCCCTTAATAATCAAGCTCCATCATACATCAGAGATCTAATTGATCCATATGTTCCCAACAGTGCATTTCGCTCTCAGACTGCAGGTTTACTTGTAGTTCCTAGGATTTCTAAAAGCAGAATGGGAGGCAGATCTTTTAGTTATCAGGCTCCTCTCCTGTGGAACCAGCTCCCAGCTTTAGTCCGTGAGGCAGACACTGTTTACTTTTAAGGCCAGGCTTAAAACTTTTCTTTTTGATAAAGCTTATAGTTAGAGTGGCTAAGGTCATCCTGAGCTATCTCTGTAGTTATGCTGCTATAGGCTTAGACTGCTGGAGGACAGACTTACCAATTTTCTTCACTCTGCTACTTCCTTTTCTCCTATGACTCTCCAGTTGTATTACAGTACATTCTGTTATTTCGACTGTTAACTTTGTTTTCGCTCAGTGTTTTTCTCTCCATAGAAGATATACCTGGTCTGGTATCCTGCTTGGCTGCAATGCCCTGTTGGACGGGGGGCATCGACTGGGATGGTGCTCCCAATGGCTGAACATCCACTGTGTCCTGTTATCAACTTTTTACTTTCTGTAACATAGAAAGTTCTCTTATATCAGATCTTCTGTTCCTTCTGTGTTTCTGCTCTGTCTTCTCAAACCCCCAGACGGTCGTAGCAGATGGCCGCTCCTACTGAGCCTGGTTCTGTTGGAGGTTTCTTCCTGTTAAAGGGGAGTTTTTCCTCTCCACCGTCGCTACATGCTTGCTCAGTATGAGGGATTGCTGAAGGATTGCTGTGGTTGGAAAGTCTGCATCAACGGGGCCCAACCTCACGCCAATGACTGATGCAATCTGCTGGGATTCCTTAAATAGGAAACTTTTTAACTGATTGGAATGTTTGTATAAATGTATTGAAATGACTTCTTGTTAAGTGCCTTGAGATGACGTCTGTTGTGAATTGGCGCTATATAAATAAAATGAATTGAATATATATATATATATATATATATATATATATATATATATATATATATATATATATATATATATATATATATATATATATGTATGTATGTATGTATGTATGTATATATATTCATTCTGGCATAATATATATTCATTCTAGCATATGCTGTGACTAATGAAAAATTCTTGCCCCTCTCTTGCCACCCCAAGAATATTGTTCTAGACCACTGCGTTAGAAGCATCAAAACATTACTCGGCAATAGACATCATGGAAGAAAAATAAAAGTAAGAAGAAATTCTAACTTAGGTAAGCACTTGATTTAGTAAGTTTAAAAGAAATTGAGATAACCAAGTGCAGCAGAATGGGAACCCCACTGACCAACCAAGTCCTTATTAATTCATAAATGAATAATACTATTCCACTCATCAGAATTTCTGCATTAGGAAAATTACATCTTACAGCTGTAATGTTGCAGATAATTGAACAGTGACAGAGAACACCTGAATGGATAGCCTTCATGATCAAAATGTCAAGATTAAGACCAGATTCTGCTATTTGTGCAGACACTGAGCTTTTCAGTTATTTAAACGCAATCCTGCATTTCATTTATAATATTGTCTTGTCAGTTTGTGTGAAATGGAGTGTCCAAATGGAGTCAAGGTTCTGGAGACAGCAATATGAAGGAAAGTTTTTTTTTTTTTTTTTTTAAAGCTTCCAGCTTCCGCCTGTCACATGTTGATGTGCCACCCGGGCAAGGCACCTAACCCCAAATTGCCTACTGATCTGTGTATGAATGAGTGTGCGCTTGTGAGTATGAATGGGTGAAGCCCTTTGAGTGGTTAGCATGACTAAAAAAGCACTATATGAGTTCAGTAGATTTACCACTTAGAAAAGCTACAAGGCAAGACATCAAGAAACATAAATCCAAAGTAGATTGGCTGGAAAATGAAAAGCAGGAGTTGACTTGAGAAAATGCAAAAATATAAAAGAAATCAGAGATGAACCTCCCAAAAAATGGTGATGAAGAATGCTGATGAGGGACTATTCAGAGCTGGGAGATCAGACATAAGGACAATGTGTGAAGGGAGGACAGAAAGCAAGGCTAAATCCAACAAATGCTACGTGAAGGTTCAATGCTTTGTGTTTGAATAACAGTTTGTAATAGCAGGCAGTAGAATTGAAATGAAATACAGCAGCACTGAGGTGCTGTCCACACATAAGATTCCTTCTTCTATTGCATGTGAGTGCAATCAATCAGAAGCTATGACCATAGGAACAAAGCCATTATTGTGATAAGAGGTGCAACGGATTCTCACATCAGTTCTTAACATACAGATATCAGCTAAATATGTAAATTCAAACACTTATGTTTAAACATATGTATATCTAGATGTATATGTATATGCAAATATGTTTGCAGTATAAATATCTATGTTAACAGTTAAACTAAATCTTAAACAAACCAAAACAAGTTTTGCACTCTAAAGCAAGAAGTGAAGTTAATCCAAATTAAAAGCATTACTCAGACCTGGCAATGAATCTGAATATAACCATTTCTTTTCAATTTCTGTCCATATGAACATGATAGTGTCATCCAATTACTGCAGATTTCCTGTTCATCCTCATCCTAAAGGTGCTGTATGGTACTGAGATCTGGTGACTGTGGAAGCCATTGGCAACACTGAACTCATTGTCATGTTCAAGAAGCCATTTTAAGATGAAACCATACAAACTGTTACCTGCTGTTCTTAGCTGAGTTGAATGCAGTTTACCTAAAACAGATTGGTATTTATCAAAAGTTTCGTGTTGATCAAGAAAATACCTTCTTGTCTTGATCCCATCTTTAGCTTCCTCCAAAGACTCAGATTCAGAAGTCAGGACTCTGGCTGGGCCACTCCAAAAATTTCTATATTACTTCTAGTCAGAAGGTGTTAAAATTAAAATCCAACTTGAAACCTTCAAACTGCCAGGTGTATGAATAATTTCAAGCTTAATTGTATATTTTGTTACAAATACAACCCAGAGTGTCAGATTAAAGACACTGAAGATCTGAACCCATAAAACCTTTAGTTCAGTAAAACACCCAAAAGCTCGCTTGGAGCTGTCAGCTGTTTTTACACAACTTTACAAGCCCTTAGCCTCAGTGCTTTGTGAAAGTGGCTGCCACATACTGCTCAGAGTTTTATGACTGACACAGGACATTTTACAATGCAGAAATCGTAGCAGATTCAGTCAACCCAAAAACGAAAAAAATGAATGTTACTTCACCTCCCTAACCAATAAAACCTCTAGGAATAAAAAAAAAATCAAATATAATCTTTACAGAACTGTTTTAATTGCAGAAGTTTATTGAACATTCAGTCCAAAACAAAAAGTCCCACAGATAGCTGTTTAATAATTTAAAATTAGCAGACAACTGTAACAGATTTTCACAATGCTGATTATTTTAATCCATTTGCAAAATGAAGACCTCCAAGAAATAGACATGCTGCTTGAAAAGAGTCAGGCCAGTGCTTGGGACTTCAATTGTCTCGGACTTCTAAATTAATCCAGATTAAAGGATCTCAGATAACCTCCTGATGTGTTCTGAGCCAAGCGGTTGCCCTAACCCTTTGGAGAATTGATTCTATTTTAAGGATCGGTCACCACATTGATTGATCTAATTTAGTATTTTGACTTACTAAGAAAGTGGTTTCAAAAACGATCAGTTTACGGTGTTTAAACTATTTATTTTAAAGTCAATCTGTATTTTAAATACCGTAGGTAGCAATCTTTATTGTTTATGAAGCGCTGGCGGTCTGCAAAAGAAGGCCACCCTGATCAGATAAAACCATGCAGAGCTAATGTAGCTTATAGCCACTCGTCTTTTAGCTTAGCACCAAAGAATAAGGAAAACTCCTTAGGCCAACCGGCCTG
Source organism: Valencia hispanica (assembly GCA_963556495.2). NCBI lineage: Eukaryota > Metazoa > Chordata > Actinopteri > Cyprinodontiformes > Valenciidae > Valencia > Valencia hispanica. The sequence goes on from OY747700.1 coordinate 11,768,144, forward strand.
TTATACCCAAGCGATCTGAAGAATGAAATCTTACAAATGGAGCAATAACACAGTGAAATAGACAAAAACAAAGCTTAAGACTAACCTCTGCCCAGACACAACCTTGCGTTGAACGATTCTTAGATCTCCGTGTTTCAGGGATGTGTGTGGAGTATGGACCCAAACGCACACGCTGAAGGAAGGTGAAGGATGTTTAGTACAGGAGGCGGTGAAGGTGATGGTGATGAAGAAGACGACGACAGGAACGGAGAGACTGGACATCGGGCAGGAACGAGACAGCAGGGAAGGCACACAAGACATCAATAGTAAGTTACAGTTAATGATCCGGCACTGAGTGAAGGGAAGTGATGGGTAATAAAGGCAGGAGGTGAGTAGGATCAGGTGTGAATGATTTGAGACAGGTGCAGACAATGAGGAGTGAATAGGGCAGCGTGACACCGTGGAAGATTGATGGTGATAAAGCAGAGAAACCAGCTGTTCTAGCTGGTCAGTTAGCAGTAGCTGTGTGGGGCGCTGACAGTAAGGCTTCAGATGCAGCTGCTAGCCACCGTTAGCTCGGAACGTCGTTCCCCCACAGGCCACTCTCATTTCGCGGGCACCAGTCCTCAGCATCTCCCGGCTCGTTCAGCTCCCTCCTCCTGTAGCAGGCGATTTAGCGGCATGGCAGCAGGTTCGCGGAGCATCAGCAAAGAGAGTCTCTCTCTCTCTCTGTGGAATCTGTAATTCAAAAGATTCTTTCTGCAGTTTCCAACAAGTCACTCAAGACTTATACAATTCACCTGATAAATCGGCAGACTGTAGAAGTCTTGTGCACAATACTATATATATATATATATATTTATATATATATATATATATATATATATATATATATATATACGTTAACGCGTTGACCCCTTATCGCCGTTAATTAAATTAACGTGCATTAAAATGAAAATGACTGTTTGATGCACGCTAATGCATTTTCTTTCATGAACTCTAATAATGGCACAGTCTTTCACTCACCTCAGGCAGAGTGACATGATGATCAATACTGTGTTTGAAAAGCGTCATCATGCACCTAAACCAATTAAAGCATTAGGGCGGACCCGGACTGCTGCAGCGGGTCACCTGAACTAGAACCGACTGATGGGGAATGCAAGATGGATAAAAGCAAAGTTTTGCATGGACATTTTCATTTTAAACCTCTTCCGGGTGGCGGATTTGATACGACCAAAGTTATTTGTGACCACTGCAAAGGTGAAATGTCTTATCATCGGAGTAATTCCAGTCTGAAGTATAATTTAAATGCTGTACACGGTGTTGATGCTAGCAAATCACCAGCCGAATCAAACAGTGCAGGGAGGCTTCGACAGACTACGTTGGATGCATCGTGTGGAAGAAGTATAGATAAACACAAACAAGACAAGCTAACAAAGGCTATTGCGAAGTGGGTGGCTAGAAACTGCAGGCCAATTAGTATTGTGGAAGATGTCGGGCTGAGGAACGTTCTTAGGATTGCAACTTATGACAGCGCATACGAGCTTCCCTCCAGACGTACCATTACAAGAAAAATACACGAGTTGTATGAAAACGAGAGGACCGCAAAGGCGGCCGCGTTACAGCATGCACCAACTGTTGCTCTCACTGGAGACTACTTTACATCACTTGGTAACCATAATTACCTCGGAGTTACCGTTCACTTTATTGATGAACAGTGGGAGCTGCATTCACATGCCCTGACGGTAATGAAAACAGAGGAGAGACATTTTGCTGAAACGTGCGCGGAACATTTTTTCTATGTCGCAGAGCAGTGGAACGTTTCAGATAAAGTTAGCACACTTAGCACAGATAGTGCTAGAAATATGATCGCTGCTGCAAGACATCTGCCTTTTAAACATGTCCCCTGCGTCGCGCACAGTCTGCAGCGTTCCATCTCAGTGCTTTTGATAATGTTCTGGCCAAATGCAGAAAAGTTGTGGGCCACTTTAAACACAGTCCAGCAAATGCTGCAGAATTAGAACAAAAACAACTAGAACATGGACAAAAGAAGGAGTCGCTTATACAGGACATTCCAACCAGATGGAATAACCTTGGACATGATAAAAAGCGTCCGCATAAATGAGCAACTACTGAGGGATGTCCTAGCTACACACAACCCCAAGATTGCCATGCCATCTACAGCTGAAATGGACAAACTGCAGAAGCTGGAAACGCTGCTAGAGCCCTGCAGATATGTAACAGAACTTTTGGGCGGAGAAAGCTACGTTTCATGCTCTGTGGTTCTGCCAGCTTTTTGTCATCTTTCGCGGGTGATGGAAAGCTTAGATGATGAGCCTGCTTACATGGTCAAATTCAAGTCTACATTCAGAACAGATCAGGAGACGTGCAAGAAAAATGCCAACATTGCACATCTGAAGATCGCCACCGCCTTGGACCCAAGATTCAAGGACCTCAAGTGTATACCCAGACCTGAGAGAGAAGAGGTGTGGGCATCAGTCACCAACTTACTCAACAAACAGAGGGTTGTTGCTGAGCAACCTGTGAAAGTAACAACATCACAGCCACCAAAGAAAAGGTTACTCCTGTTGGCTGCTTCATCAGAGTCAGATTCTGAACAGGAGGAAGACTCAGTTGAGGACAGTTTGCGTCAATACAGAGCAGAGCCCAACATCAGCACAGAAGCCTGTCCATTAGAGTGGTGGTCCAAACATGCATGCTCACACAGTAGGCTAGCCACTATTCCACAGAGGTATTTGTCCACACCTGCAACATCTGTGCCCTGTGAAAGGTTGTTTTCTGTTGCTGGTCACATTGTACAGAAGAAGAGGGTTTCTTTGTCATCTGAAAACGTAAATAACCTTGTGTGTCTCAGCAACTGGCTTGGTGCTAAAGAGTAAGATAATGTTAGGTTGAAGGAAGGGATGAGTGCAGTTTATTTTTTTGTCACTGTAATTATTCAGCCTACATCACTGTTTATCTTTTTTTTTTGAGTCTTTCAAAAAAATTAAGTAAAAACATGGATATCACAGACTAAAAAGTCAGAATTCAGAATTTTTTTCCCCTCAGAATTCTTTTTTTTGGTCTTCAGTGGCCCTAATACTGTACCATGCAAAGTGAATCCTAGTTGTGAACTTTTTTTGAGGGGTCAATCAATTCCCTTCTAACAGGAATTCTTGTTACTGAACATAGGCTGTTTATGCTGTTCCCCGATGAAAGTGGAAAAACAAATGTTGGTACCTGTTCAGGAAAAAAAGAAAACTTATTGTTAAATTTTAACTTCTTGTTACTCAGAAGATGGCTGTTAAAAAGCACTGACTGTTGCTCTAGATGCTAAGGCAAACTTGTTTTTTTTTTTTTTTACAGCAAATAACTTTTACAATAAAAGTTTGCAATTAACTACTTTGGAATTCATTACTGAATTTTGCTCGTAACAATGCGATTAACTGCGATTAATCACAGACATTTATGCGATTAATCGCGATAAAAATTTTTTTAGCTATGCCCAGCACTAATACATATATATATATATATACATATACAACTCTTGCTTTGCATGGTATTTGCACGTTTTCCCTGTGCATGTGTGGTTTTTTTTCCAGATAATCTGGCTTTCTCCCATAGTCAAAAAAACAAAGAACGGGACAGGATAGAACAGAATCGTTGGTCGAACAGAAACTGCCCATAAGTATAAAGGTGTATTTGTTGTCAATCCTGTGTGTCTCTGTGTTGACCTCTAATGCACTGGTGGCCTGTCCAGGGTATAAACCTGCTCTCTCCTGCTGACTGCTGGAGATAAACACATCCACCCTGTGACCCCACACCGATAACTGGATGTGGATTGATTATTTTTTTTAAAATATAACATTATCACATTTCTTTCCTTGAGGTTGGTCAGTTTAATTTTTTGCCAAGTTGACAGAGAAATTTAGAGGTTTAGTTGTACAAAATGTGGACATCTTTCTAATCCTAAAATTAATCAAATCCACACATAGCTCCACTCTTTTGAGCAAATAGCTTCTCTCTGTGCCAGTCCAGTTTGCCCGCACTTAAATTAGATATCAGGCATGTATTTAGGGGAAAGCCCATCCATAATTAGGTAAATTACTGCAGAGCAAATGGCTTAGCATTCAGAAAGACCAGAACTCGTTCTCTTTAATGGCTTGCTGGAAAAAAAAAATACTGCCTGCTCAAACCTGGTAATCTGGACAAAGGAAAACAAAAAAGTGACCTTATGTCTTGTTGGCTTTACAAAAAATGGGCAAAGGTGCTATATGGAGCAGAACTGAACTTTTACTCCAGTGAAGATTGACAGTGAGTGCTTTTAATCTTTGAGTGAAGCACAGAAAGAAATTAATCACTCCATTGTCTTTTAAAATCACTTAAAGAAGTCCACAGTGCTTGTGTGTTGTCGTTAAAATTATGGGGTGACCGTGGCTCAGAGGTGAAGGAGTTCATTCTGTAATTCAAGGGTTGCTGGTTCAAATCCCCGCTGTGTCAAGACACTTCAGTTTTCTACTGGTGGTGGTCAGAGGGCCTGGTGTACAGCAGCCTTGCTTCTGTTGGTGTGGCCCAAGGCAGCTGTGGCTACAATGTAGCTTATCATCAGTGTGTGAAGTGCTTTGGGGTCCTCAGGACTAGACAAAGTCATTATGAGGGATTGCAAAATTAGGTCTGGATTTAGATATCTATGTTAAAAATTATTTTCAAGTTATTTATTATCTCTTTGATGACTTTTGCACCTGCTGTGTTTGTGGCTAAGCGCGATATTTGATGTGCATGTTTGTGTCTGCATACTTTTAGCGCAGACCTGTGCAAAACTAAAGTAGATAAGTTCATGACAAACAACTGCAGCAAATCAAGCAGATTTGAACTGGTCTGTGAAAACCCTCCTGAATGTTTTTTGGCTAATGGAAATTGCTGGTAAAAGTCAGCGGTTTGACCTGCAGGAGGGTGGGCTAAGAGAACAGAGAAAGTGCAGCCCTGCCTGGAGAGCTGACAGGGGGGAACAAATAGGAATGATGAAGTGGAGGTAACACTCATTTGAGCTAATTTCCAAAAAGAACCACTTTTCTCAAAGTGCCAAAGTTTCCCAAAGAGTGCTGGTATTGCTTGTGAAAAGGCTGCAATATAAGCTCACCTGCTGTGCCAGCAGCAATTTTACAGATGCCACTTAATGTTGCCCGTTGCATTCATTATGCATGCTTTTGTTTTACTGTGAAAAAATGTCTCCCAAAGTTTAAAATGAACACCATAGGTGAAACATACTATTGCACCAACTACTGATGATTGCATTCAAAGAATTTTTTTATGAGCTTGAAGATTCTTTTTATGCATGGTTATCCTTCGTTTACTCAAGTCTGGATTTTTGATCAGTATGTGATAATGTGCTATGAAATGTATAAGCCTGGTGAAGTAGTTGCATATTGTATATGACCATATTATCAGCCATGATATGTTAAATTAAAACCGCAACAAATCAAGTAGGAGTCTTTTTGCTGTTCCATTGAATATTAATTAGGCTTATTAACTGAGGTAAATTGCGATTTGGAATGTAATTGGTAGTGGGATGACATTTGAAGTTCAAACAGGAGGGAAATGCAGTCACCCTTAACCATATGTTAATGGGATTTCTCAAATCTTTAGCCTCACTTTTGAATAGATTGGATTCTACTGTCCAATTAGCTTTGACCAAACATATTCTGGGTCAGTGATGGGAGCCTAAGAACTAGAAAATCATTAAAGGAACATGTTGGCTAATAAAGTGCAAGAAGAGCAAGTAAACCCTACATGCAAAATCTAATAAAGCATTAAAAGCAGAATTCTACTGGAAGTAAGTTATAGAGGGGGAAAACTCTGCTTAGGGAGCAAAAATAGTGGGCGCAGAAGCTGGAGATGAAGACTTTGTGCTTATCCACCAGGGGTAAGCTTTTTGTATTGTTCCCTGATTGAAGGAAATCATACAATATGGATCTTTCGCACAAGTCAAAACATTCTTCTCTGTTCTCCAAACATAACATTTTTGGGGCTGGAGAAAGAAAGTGTATTGTTTGTTGTTTCAGACAGTAAACCGGTCACACTGGAATCAAAATCGTTTCATAAATAAAACAGTTTGCTCCAGACAAACAGGAATGATAAAAAATCAGAAATGAGCATGAATGAGTACAACCATCATTTGTGAAACTTAAAAATGTGGAACACAGGTATAATTGAACTCAACTTTTGAAAAAGGCAGGAATAATCTTGTTGAACATTTGAAAAAAAAGTTAAACACAAATAATATTGGAAAAAATAACAAATTAATGCCAACAACACATTGGTAATTGCAAAAATTAAAAGAGGAAATGCTTGTTTTCAACTGCTGTCTTGTGTTGCTGGTAATCACATTCATAGATTTTAGTTTTGCTTAAGAATGCGACACACAATAAACACATTTTAAAGTTCAATATTGTGAGGGCAGTGTCTTTCAAAAGTATTCACACTCATTAAAAAAGTTCTTCTTTTTTCATGTTACAACAATAAACATCTAGTGGGATTTGATGTGGCAGTCTAAGACAAATAAGGGAATAATTGTGAAATGTAGCAAGAATGATTAATAGTTTTCCAAAGTTTAAGAAATATCTAAATAGTGGTACACTGGATTCCCCCCACCCCAAAGTCAACACTGTAAAACTACCTTTTGCAAAACGTTTAGGTCTAGTGACTGAAATATTAGCAAAATGTTTGGGGAGTTTGTGGAAAAAACTGTTTTCAAGGCTTGTCACAGAGTATTAATTGAATTTACATCTGGAATTTGACTTGGCCATTCTACACATGAATATGCTTTGATCTAAAACATACAGCTATGGCTGTATGTTTGGGGAAGTTGTCCTGTTGGAAGGTGAGTCTTCATCTCAGTCTGAAGTTTGTTCCAGCCTCTAACAATCTACATTTAGCTCCATCCATGTCTCCCTTAACTCTGACCAGCCTCCCTGTCCCTAAAGAAAAACATTCCCAAGGCATGATGCTGACATTATTGTGTTTAAGGGAGTTCACCCAGAAGGTTTTTAGCCACACATAGCATTTCTGGTCTCATTTGACCAAACACTTTGCCTCAGTCGCTTTTTCAGTCTATTTTTAAAAAAAAGGTCAGATTTTTGGAGTGCACAGCTGTCAAAAGGTTCTACCACCTTAAAGGTGGATCTCTGTACCTTCTCCAGTTAGACATCTGTGGCATTTACAAAACAGCTGTTTGTAGACTAAAATTTACTGACACACAGGTGAACTCCATTTAACAATTAGGTAACTTCTAAGGGTGGTTAGTTATACAGGATTTTATTTGGGGGTCTCAGAGCAAAGAGGGCTGAAAATAAACACAACATACTTTTAAGATTTATTTTTCTTCATTGTAAAAATTACATATCATTTACCATGTACTTCACAAGTATATACTTATGGAGGACCAAAACTTTGTGTTGGTCTACCTAAGTCTAAAATAAATGCATTGAAATTGTAATAAAAAGTCAGAAGGTATGTGATTGTGACCCAGTTGATGTTCAAATACACACAAAACTGATGAAATAAAAAAAAATAGAATATCATTTTGGATGTCCCATTTTTAGGAGAAGAATATGGCACAAAACTGTTTCTTGCTGGAAGTTAAACAACTCCTGGATATAAAGCAGTGGCATATTCAATTTAATTCAAAAATACTTTATTGATCCCAGAGGGAAATTAAGTGTTGTTGTAGCTCATGCTGTTTAATTATTCAGGGAGCTGTTGTTTGTGTTGATGGCTGTGGGCAGAAAGGATCTCCTGTAACGTTCTGTGTTACAGCAAAACTGAAGAAGCCTCCAACTGAAGACACTGTTGTATGATCGTCTCATGAAGATGATTCTCAGGGTTGTCCATAATTTTCTGGATTTCATGAAGAACCCCTCTTTGCATCATCATCTCCAGACGTTCCACAATCGTCCCCAGAACAGAACCAACCTTCTTATCAGGTTGTTGAGCCTTTTTAAGTCCCTGGCTTCAGGACCTTCATGATGTGGGATGTCAGGGTAACAGGTCTATAGTTGTTGATGACTGATGAGTGGTGACTGGTGAGTTTTCTTTGGTACTGGAACAAAGCAGAATGTCTTCCACAACACTGGGACCTTCTCCTGGGTTAGGCTAAGGATCCCACAGAGCTGATCTGCACAGGCATTCAAGACTTTGGGGCTGAGACCATCTGGACCTGAAGCCTTGTTCCAGTTCAGTCTTCCAGACTGCCTCTTCACCTGACTTCTAGAGACAGTCAAGTGGGAAGGAGATGCAAAGGGAGCAGTAGCAACATCTGACTTGATTAAATACAAAGTTGTGGGAGCAGATGAGTCCCTGACTGAGGTGAAAGATAAAACTTCAGAAGTGTTGCAGGAAAGCTCTGAGTCAGAGGAGGGTGGGATGCCTGTTTGGCTGGGGACAGGAGAGGAGGATGCTGAGCTTGTTACTGAACTCAACCTGTTGAAGAATGTGTTCAGTTCATTGGCTCTGTTCAGGCTTCCATCTACTCAATCATTCCTGTGCTTAACGCCTTTGATCTTTATCATCCCTTACCACACATCTGATATTTTTCTTCTGTAGTTTGCTTTCCAGCTTCTTTCTGTATGACTCCTTTCTGTCTCTGATCTTGATTTTAAGTTATTTCTGTATACTCCTCAATAATTATCTGTCTTCCTCCCTGAAGGCTCTTTTTTCTTGTTTCACAGTTCCTTCAGGTCACTGGTGATCCAGCGTTTGTTATTATCAAAGCAGCTCACTGTTCTTGCGTGAATGATGTTGTCAACACAGAAGTTTATATAGTCAGTCACACATTAGCCCCTTTAAAACAGGCAATGAAAAACTGTAGTTATCCAGACTTCGTATGTTTTGCTTTGAGTGTGAAAGCAATCTTCCTGACTTTGTCCGGATACCTTTTACCTGTAATTTTACGGATGAAGACATTGTAACAAGAGTGGAATTTTCGCGGTATGATGTTTGCATTCAGATTATCAGGTAATGTTCCAGATAAGCTGGAGGGGTATTTTCCTTTCAGCTTCTTCATCGATGTCTCTTAAGCGTTTCCATGTGTGCAAAATTGCACATATCACAAAGACGAGCACTGTGAGTAGATCTGCTGTTTCGTCGACCATCTTTGCAATTATCCATTTGTTTGGGGAAATGAAATATACGCCCGCTGCACTAAGTTTATGTCATATACACATTCAATTCCCCACCCCCCAGACATTCGAAAGGCAATGTTCGGGGAAAAAGTGGTGTATTTGAAAACTCAACTCTGGTTATAGACCGGATGGAATTGTCCGCAAATATTCCAGAACTTCTGCCTGAAAACGGCTATTGAGTCATGGCATTGATGTCCCTTCCATGTGCATAGCAAATAGTTATCCACTTTGCAGCCTCAAAACAACCCTGCATGGCTTCTTCAGCTTCCATTTATCTATAAAAAGAAATAATTCAAAGAGATTCTTTAACTTCTGTTGTTGACCTCAGAAGCAATTTCCTGTCAGAAATTAAAGGGAAGTGCCAAGAGAAATTGTGAGTCATGTATATGAAACCCTACTTAAAAAATTTTAATAGCTGAAAGACAATCATTTTGGTTGAAAATAGATAAAAACGTAGAATATGAATTGCTTGTTCAAGATCACTATGCATAACCCTGATCAACAGGGACATTTTGCTATTAGTACCTGTTCAGGTGTCATAGGACTTGGGGACCTGGCTGACAATCACACATTTGGATTTATACACTGTTTTGGGCCATTTAGACTCCAGCACTGCACTGAGAGATGCATCACTTTTTCTATGAGTGACAAAAATGCACTGGATTGTTAACTGTGGAAATCTAAAATTAACACAACTGCAGCATGCCACCATTGATTGGTTCAATTCCTTTCAGTGTGTATTTTTAGAAAGGTAATCTAAGATGATTAAATATGATATGTATATGACATGACTATTCATAAAAAAAGTGGGTAATTAACTGATTGTCCGAAACTTTTGGGTGAAATTTGAACATGCTGGTCAGATGATTACAAAATTGTATTCATACAATAATACAAAAACACTAGCTGTACTGGTATTTAAGTGTTAAGATTGCATCCATCCATCCATCCATCCATCCATCCATCCATCCATCCATCCATCCATCCATCCATCCATCCATCCATCCATCCATCCGTCCATCCATCCATCCATCCATCCATCCATCCATCCATCCATCCATCCATCCCCTATACCCACTGATGCTTGTAGGGTTGCTGCTGCCTGTCTCAAGCACACCCTGAACAGATTGCCAGTCCATCACAGAGACACAGAAAACAAATAACCAATTTAGAACCCAGCTAAGATAGCAGTCTCTTTAACTATGGGAGGAGTACCCAGAGAGAACCCACACATGCACAGTGACAACATACAAATTCCATGCAGAAGCACCACAGGCCAAGATTTAAAGCCAGGACCTTCTTGTTGCAATGCAACATTGTCAACTACTGCGCATTGTGCATCCCATTAAAGTTTGTGCATTTTATATTAATTCAAAGACTCAAATAATAGAAAAGAAAATGGCCACATTGCAAAAATGCCTTATGTATATTTTACTATTCAAGACTGTAGATTTACTTGAGAAAAAAGTTTAGAGTGATTCTATCACTGCTAACACCAATCTTCAGTAATGAATGGTGATAGTTTCTCACAGCTGGTAAATCACAATGTCTTTCCTTCTCTGTAACTCTGAAACGAAATTGGTAAACAAATGTTGAGATTATGTTCTGGCAGTTAAACAACAAAATGAAGAGAGGATGTTTTCAGAATGTAAAGCATGGAAATAAGATGTCATAGTTAAGACGGCACAACCTAAACTTTCACAGCAGTGAAATGATGGTTGATGAACAAATGTGCCAGACGCTAGGATTTTATGAGATTGCATCAAAATCACAAGCTAATTCTGTTTGCTGAGTCCAATGATCTCTCCTACTCAGGTGCAGCCGTCAGACACAAAGGCCTGTGACACAGACACAGAAGGCAGAGATGAGAGGGAAGTAATCTTCCTTACGGCCATCGGTCTTCAAAACAGTCTGGGGAAAGTGAATGACCAACACTTTTCAAAAACCTTTTAGCTTCCGCTAAAAAGCTCTTGCTAGAGTAAAGTGGGAAGTAATTTTTGTTTGTACCTAAAGTGCAGCACTTTTCCTCAGCTTGAAACAAGGCTCACAGACAGAGGTCAGCTTTGTGGTTTCGGTGAAAAAAACAAACCTTTGTTCAAATTTAAGCCAAATTAATACCTGAAAGAACCGACCCTGTTTGGCCATCCTCATATTGAGACCTATTTGATGCAAAACTCATTCTGGAGGTAATAAAAAGTCCACTGACTGCAAAAGGCCCCCCTAATTAACTTTATCCACTCTCTCTTCCTTACTCTGTTCTCTTTAAGCGATGCTTCAAAGATGTCTCAGGTTGGAGTGCAAATTTGAGCAATTTATTGAATGCCTTTGTCCATTAAATTAATCAGAAGTACCAACATTTTATTACCATAAGACTAAAACCATTTGTTTTCAGGAAAAGAGTTTTGAACTGCATAGAGGTGAAGACATTTTTTCTCCCACTAGTTGAGAACAATATGGTAGAATCCCAGGAGAGAAACTGTGGTGCCACATGAGGAAGGTAGGTGTTGGTGTACGGGAAAGGAGTGGTGGTGAAGGGCTGGTAGAAGGACAGTGAGGGGTAGTGAGGTGGGTAGTAGGATTTACCAATGGCTTTAGGTGCGTTCTCACTATCGTAATTTTACCGAACTTTCATTTTTGGTTAAATCAGATGGCTGGTTCCCTTAGCTGTTGTGTCTCCATACAAAATTGGCCCTTTAAGGAATTTACTAATACATTTGCACATCATGACCCACAGCAGCAGAGAATAACAAGAGATCAATTGAGAACTGGTCAGCCTCAATGAGGCACTGATCAGCGACAAAAGGTGCCTACAGCAGCTCTTCCAATTTTTCAAATGGCAGTTGTTTGGCGACATCTGCTGATTAATTTCCCACTGAGTTACAAATAATCAACATGAGTTAACCACAGCTTCTACCCAGCGACTCTACCAGGGCATTTCTGAGTACATACCCCAAGACTAGGTTGGTTCCCTAATGGCATTTTGACACCTTCATATGAATACTTCTTCAGAAATGTAAGCTACAGTAGCTTCTGCTGGATCAGACCACATGGGGAAACTTTTGCTTCTCATGTTCATTACCAGTTGCCTTTGACCCTGTTGACTGTTCACCACTGTTGCTCCTTTGGACAGTGTTGAATAGATGCTGACCGCTCCAGACCCAAAACACCGTTCAAGTGGTGAAGTTTCTGAGATCATCTCTACAGTTTGGCTTTTTTCAAACTTGACTTGTTCATGGGGTGTCAAAATGAAGAGCTAATCATTTTACCAGTCATTAATCATATTGTTGTGGTTGATCAGTTTATATAGCAATGGGCTGAGATAACAGTAACAATCAAATGTGTCCTAAACAAAGAGAAGACATTTTAATGATTAGTTTTATCAATATACCAGATATCTAAAGCTGTGTTTATATGGTGCAAAATAAAAACAAATGGTAGCAAAACCCAACGGGAGAAAATGCAGAACATTACTGCACTAAAATTGCTATATATCAAGTCTCCAAAACAAAATCAGCTCTGATTGCTTTCAGAAACCCATCCTGTGACATTTACAATTAGCACTCATGTCTGAGCAAATGTTCCATCTGCCAGTCAACACTCCTCTGAGATGACTCACAGATCCTATATATGCACAGAGTAACTTTGTGGAATAGAGCCAATAATCTGTAGCACACTTCAGCGCAATAACAAACACACAGGAGTCGCACTGTGAGGATCCTATATCTAAAATTAGGATTTTCAGAGATTGCAGCAAAAATCTTTTGTGAGATGGAGGAGGTTAAATGAGGCAGCAAATTATGCTTGGGCCCCTGATACCATCAAACCCTCATATGTCCTTGATTATACACAGTATAATGTTGAATTCTGAGCATGTGAGGTGCCTCCGCAGGGCAAAATCACCTGCAGTCCTAAATTATTCATTAAATCCATGTAAAGTATTCCTAAGTGCCTGCAAAGGTGAAAGTCCTTGCCTTTTTTGGAAGGGCCCTGGTTGTTATCAAAGTACCAAAGCTTTGTGGATAGCAAGAACACAGCAAAAAGGTTTCAGCCATGTTTCATGTTGTAAACCATGAGATAATCAATGATAGGCTTAATTAAGCAGTGTACATCTTAATCTGTCAAACACAAATTGCTCTTTACATTCTATTCAGTGTCGGTTAATGCCACAAGGTAAAAAGTAGGTTGTTATACTGAGTTGTTTTGATATTTCTTTAAACAGAAGATTTAATACACTATATTGTATACAAAGACTTTGGGCTTCAAGAGCTTACCATTTAGCAAAAGTCTCAATGCGCAGTTCCCCGACTGAGGCTCCTGCTGAGATTAAAGGGAGAATAGTACAATATTTTGCAAGATAGATACACATTGTTTTCTGCTGTAATCTTGTAAAACCACATAGCGACTGTATAAATTGTTGCATTTATACAGCTTTCGATTAAAGCACAATAAGCTAAAAGCATTGAATTTTATTCATGGATGCGAACCCATAGATTATAAAAAGGGAATCCACAGTGCAATATCTTACAAGGGAGGAAGGAAAGTGTCTTCTGATTGATACAATAAAATATTTAATAATTTTAGTGGGATCAGTAAAGGTTTTATATGGTGTGTTTCTTTAATCTATGTAACCATGGGCTTAAGTTTGTAAATAAATTAGCTAAATTGATTGATTGATTCTCAGGTGATGTTAAGTTTTTATCTGAATTAGAAAAAGAACACAACTTGTCAGGTGTGTGTGTGTAGTAGCGGCATGGATCCACATGTAGACGGCAGTAAGTGCACGGTTATTTAATGAATGATGATGATGATGATGTAGACTGTACGGGATAACAGATTGACAGGAACGAGTCGGAGGGAGAAGGAGCAGGGTAAGACAGCATGTAGACGTCAATGATCCAACAGGGAGTGAGAGGAAGTAAAGGGTTTAAATAGACAAAAGGGAAGGAGGATCAGGTGTGACAGATTGGAGACAGGTGCAGATAATAATTAGACTAGGAGTGAGCAGAGTGAAGGAGTGAATCTGACAGGACGCCCCTCTCCAATGGCGGATACCAGATGACCCGGAGAAGAAGGAGAAAAGCAAATAAAACAAAAGAAAAGGATCCCCCTTCCAAGGGTGGGTGGAGGAGGCCAACGGAAGGAGGGCCCAAATCCCAGAAGGTACGCCCCTGGACGTCCAATGGACAGCCCGGTGGTCGTCCCTTGACAAGACGGAGGTCTGGCGGATGGCCAGGAGCGCATCCACTGACGAGCTTGCGGAGGAGTAAGTCTCTCAGGAGAGGCTTTAGGCTTGCGCAGGAAGAACCAGGCTGAGGGAGTAAGCCACCGGCAAAGGAGGCTGACTGGAAGAGCTGGCTGTGCAGGCAGAGGTGGGTTGACCTTGACCCCCTCTGGGACCCCTGGCCTTGAGGCCACAGGGAGGCAGTGAGGGACCAGTGCTGGAGTGGCCACAGGAAGGTGGCGTGGTGCGGGCACAGGATGGTGGTGTGGAGCGGCCTCTGGAAGGCAGCGTGGACTGACCCATGGAGCGGGCACTGGACTTACCCGTGGAGCAAGCCCTGGGACCCGAAGGCTCAGGTAGGGAGCCGGCACTGGAGACAGAGGAGCTGCAGCTGAAGGAGTGGCTGAAGCAGGCAGGCTGACTGGGCAGGCTGAGGCAGAGACTGGTGAGGCTGGCAGGCTGAGTTGGCTGACTGAGGCTGGAGCTGCGACAGCATCTCAGCTGAGCACTGGAGCAAATTCTATATAAAAGATCTGCTATTTTTGAGATTTGTTTATATTTAATTCAATTGTGGAGTTTCAGAACTGTACTATGGAGGTATTTTTCTGTGATCACTCAAAACTCTTAATATCTATTGAATGTCTATAAACAAGAACTTATAGTGCTCAAAATTGTACCTTTATAATCTATGTATAAACACAGACACTGACAAACAGACGCACACATTTAGGTATATTCTATTCTATGTGCACAAAAGGTTTAATTCAATTCAATTCAGTTTATTTATATAGCGCCAATTCACAACAGATGTCATCTCAAGGCACTTAACAAGAAGTCATTTCAATACATTTATACAAACATTCCAATCAGTTAAAAAGTTCCCTATTTAAGGAATCCCAGCAGATTGCGTCAGTCATTGGCGTGAGGTTGGGCCCCGTTGATGCAGACTTTCCAACCACAGCAATCCTTCAGCACCACTTTCAGCAATTAGTGCACCAAAGAAAATGACTGAGGATTTTGATCTGATTTAAACACAGTGTAATTTACCTGGCTTTATAAAAAAGATTTCACAAATCAAACAAAGGCTTCACAAATTATAAACTAGGTTTTAAATATTCTCCCATTGGTGTAGAATAATATTATCCACATTTGAAAAGTCAAAGTTTTGGATTTCCTGAGCTGGAGCTGTTCTTGAATGGTTCAGATGCAACAAAAAGTTGTTATTGAACTTTCACAAATCAAATAAAGGTTAATCCCAAAGTGGGTTTGACTGATTCTGCTATTAGTATTGAATAATCTAGTCCGGGTTTGAAGAACCAAAGTATTTCAGCATTTAAACTAGAACAGATTAAAGCTGCTCAAATTGGTGGAAATTAGGTTGAATCGCTCTTTAGCCATTTTTCCGGGTTGGACTACAATCAGAAGCCAATTTCAGCTTTGAATCACCCTATTGATTCGGTTCTGAGACGCCTCGCTGTTCTATTATTAGACTGTAAATAAGCATTTATCATAAACAGCTTTAATGTTCTGTGTCTTGAGGAGCTTGTCGAACATTTAAGCGATTTTATCTGCTTTGAATGTCCGATGTGACGCCGGAGGATCAGAGTATCACTCTCAGGCCCCACAGTGTTTACCCACAGGGGTATTTCCGGTTTGTTAATACTGAGCATGGCAGCCCCCTCTGCTGTACAGCATAGGAATTACCTTCAAGTCACAAAATGTTCTTGACAGCGGGACAAATGGAGGATAAGAAGGTGTTGCTTGTAAAGCAGTTTTCTTGCAGTTGGATTTATCGATTTGTGTCTGTGTTCAAGGAAAAATATGATTTAAAAAAGTTTCAGGTGTATGAATGAGTTTTGCTCCAAATGTACTGTACTAAGTGGAGCAAAAATATTAGAGCAGGAATTGTTACGTTTGTGACCTGTAGAACAGAATCTCTGTAGCTGTGCCACGGAAGAATTGAAGGTGCATCAGTGGCTTTGTGTCTGTGAGCGACAAAAGAGTGTACAGAAGTTGTTTTTTCATACACAGGTATGTGGCCGTGTTTTGCACCATTTGTTTTGGATCAATTGGGGCAAAGCTGTAAATGTAAGATTTTTCAAAGTTTTTATCAAAAAATGTAATTTGTGCATTGTACTTAAGAGACTGAAAAGGTGTAACTGTTGTTTACGGTCTCAATATAAGGTGATAAAGTTTACACATAATCTCAGAGTTCCACTTCATCAATCAAGTTTTGCAATCCCATAGAAAATATCTGCCCAGAAATTTCAACACTGCAAATTTGCAGAAGGTGGTTTGCATGGTTGTAAATAAAGGTTTGCATATGGAAGAATAATATAAGTTCCTTTACAAACATCCTGTTTTGAGATGCGCAGCATAAAACTGAGTGAAAGACTCTGAAGTTGCGGTTGCGAATTTTGGCACGGTCTTTACACACTTCTCTGATTGGATGGTGACAGATCACATTGTCCAATCAGAGAGCAAGCCACTTCCTTTCTCCAGACATTTAAAGCGGAGTAGAGATTCAACATGGATGGCGACACGAGTACCTCTGTGAATCAGGTTGCCAATTATTTGATAAATTAAATGTAACAGTTTTATTGTAACTTACGTGAAACATTAAATATGACATGTATTCCCACAGCATCCTAAATAGTAGCCCACCTGATTCACAGAGGTACTCGAGTCGTTGTCCATACTCCCCTTTAAGAGTTTGGAGCGCTGTGGAAAGACAAGACGTGGCCTGCTCTCTGGTTGGACAGTGTGATATGTCACCATCCAATCACAGAAGTGTGTAAAGATCGTGCAAAAATTTGCAGCCGCAACTTCAGAGTCTCTCACGCAGTTTTATGTTGCGCATCTGTTGCCTTGCCTTACCTTGCCTTGCCTTACCTTGCCTTGCCTTACCTTGCCTTGTCTTGTCTTGTCTTGTCTTGTCTTGTCTTGTCTTGTCTTGTCTTGTCTTGTCTTGTCTTGTCTTGCCTTGCCTTGCCTTGCCTTGCTGTGACTACAACTGATGGCAATGGCAGAGTCAGCAGTCTCATCATCAAGGAGTCTTCAATTATTTTTCTGAACATGAGGATTCACAGATAAGAAAATGAGCTATTTTACCATGCCGTTTACTTTTGTTTCCACTGTCAGCACAACACAATGCAGACATTCGTTCATTAAATCTGTAACCACTGTCTTCAAATGTTACTTTTGCATGCCTACAAATGATGATCAGCTGTAGTATTGACTTGTTTTTCTTCCATAACTGAGCCAAATGACGGATAAGGTTTTCTTTTTTAAATCTCCAATCACAAGTAGTTTGAAGGGATTTTTTAGGGCCAAATGACATGTGAAAAACTAACTATATACATACTGATAGCGTTTCGGGAGTAAAACGGTGTCCTCGGCATAATGCTTTACATTACTTAATCTGTGGTGCAGTTAAACCTCCAAAAGTATGTGTTGAAAGATAAGATTTTCAGCTGCTTCCATTCACTGCTGCTATCTATTAATGAACCACTGGTTAATATGGGTATCCTGGTAACATAGTTGATGAAAAAATGAGACATATCCTTGCACATCAGAGTATCCAGGCTGATTTAAACCACCGTAGAAATGACAATATCTATCTGAATGCTGTGAACAGGCTCATCACAGAGTACTTTAAAATGCCTGAGTAGGGTGCGGGCGTGTTAGGTCTTGAAGCAACTGCTCTCAGACAACATTTATTCTCCTAACTGAACAAATTACGATATGAATGCTCACCTTATGAACGTAAATTAATGTTGTAAACTTAACTTTCCTTACTTTCTGAACCGAATCAATAGGGTGATACAAAGCTGAAATTGGCTTCTGATTGTAGTCCAACCCGGAAAAATGGCTAAAGGGCGATTCCACCTAATTTCCACTAACTTGAGCAGCTTTAATCTGTTCTAGTTTAAATGCTGAAATACTTTGGTTCTTCAAACCCGGACTAGATTATTCAATACTAATAGCAGAATCAGTCAAACCCACTTTGGGATTAACCTTTATTTGAAACTAGCCGGGACTACTTTCTTGAAAGACTTTTAACAGCCAGAGCTCTGACCAGGAGGTGACCACAGATATGGGTCAGTGTGTATGCACTATGTTGATGGTGAGGATGTGATACAACTTCATGTCTAAAAATGCAAACTATCCCTTTAAAGTAAACCTTTTATTAATTTTATCAATGTTTCATCATTTATCATGTTTCTTCTGAATGAAAAAAAAATGTTTTGGATTTGCATCTTGTGTTGGTAACTTATTGGACACTTTAATCAATTTCAATGCCTATGTATTGTTTTAAAGCTCTGTAAAAATTACAAACATTTACAGTGGTTTGTCTGTTTACACAAATACAAATTTCAAATGTTTGGCTTCTGAAGTGTTTGTCAACACTAAGGAAGTATTAAGGCACTAAAATTTTTTTTTGCTGAAACATAGCAATTAAAATGGGCTGATTAATTGGAATCTAAAATTAATTAAAATGTATTGTGATTGACATCCGACAATACATCAGCTGAATAAAAATTTTAAACAAAAGCCATATCTTATTTTACATTAGTTTATAGCACTTACAGCTAGCAGTAAAAATTACATTGTAGCTTTAGGTTTAACAAAATGCAAGATTCCCCTGCTGTGATTATATAGCCTGTCTGTAAGATAAATGATAAGGATTATGTATTGTCCCTTGGTGATGGCTTGTAACTGATGGTGGGATTCTCTGACCTCCTCTTTACTGGCAGTGACTCCAGAGACCACCTTGTTTGGGCAGGGGGTCAAACTGGATCAGCGTGAGGTCGGTGCTGACACGGAGGCTTAGACAGGTTCTCTGAGTAATTAGGAGAGGAACGGAGGCCTGCTGCCTCTGTTGGTAAACCCCCACAGCTCAGTGCTTCTGGATTTAGAGCTTCCACCGTCATTCTACCTCACAGGGGCATTATCTAACACTTTTTTTTAAATCTACCCCATACCATAAAATTGCCTTAAGTTATAAGAGCATTGGAATGTATGTTAATAAAGACCAAAGCAGTTCTAATTACTTTAGTGGCTAGTAGTTTATAGTGAAATGTCTCACTTTCTATCTTCATATGGCAAAAAACAGCTTTCCTAAGGGTATTTTATTCACTTGCAGAAAAAAACAGCATCAGCAACTTTATTCCCTTTTGCTTTTTAAGGTGCTAGACAACCTGGGTAAAAATCTATAAATATAAAAATAACTCATCTTTAAATAGAGTTCCTACACACAGATCATTTTAAAGCTGGATTTTTTTTGTCCTGAACACATTCTATGTGTAATATTTCTCCTGCAAAAGCATTTGTTTTAAAAATCAAAAGCTTTTGGTACGATTTGCAGTAATCTGATTTGTAAACATATTTGCATTGCAGTGCATTGCGAAAGTGTGCAAACCCCTTGAATTGTTTCAGATTTCACAATGTTGTAGTCACAAATGTGTCACGATCCTACATCTTTTGGGGGGTTTGTTATATTTGGACTCTAAATTCTTCTGTTCCCACCTTAAAGAGCAAGTCATCCCCAAATTAAATTTTTTTTGCTTATAAACTGTATAAATAAGTGTCTAATAGTGTAGTCTACACGTGTAGTCATTATTTTGCCATTTTACTGCACTGTCTTTAAAATATACATTTTCTGACTAAAACCATCAATGTGGCCCCCTCTTCAGGTTAAATCGCGATTGGCTAAGCGGTGATATGTGACATTAGTCGGTACGTGTGATGTAAGCTGCACTGCCGCTGTGGGGTATAAAAGCAACCAAGTCTTGGCCACACCTCCATAGCTTGTTGGAGTAGAAATAGCAAGCAAGTGTTTACACCCAGCCCCCTCAGTCAGCCACGCAATGCCTACTTTTGGGGCAGTTTTCAAACAGGAAATGTGAGTGGAGTAAGACTCTGGTAGGGGGGGTGACTTGCTCTTTAAGTGTTCATTTTGTGCTTTTGTTTTGATATGTTTTCATTTAGGTCTTTTCATTTGTGGTTAATTTCTCTGTGTTAGTTTCTACTTTTTGTCTTTAGATAATTTGAATTACTATTCCGTTTTAGTTTCTGTCTGCTGAGGGTTTTATCTGTTTTTCCTTTGTTCCCTGTTTGTTTACCTCCTGCCACTCTACCTCCTGTCCCAATTACAACTCATTTCCAATCTCCTTCTGTCGGTTTTCTCTCCTACCTGCAATCGTTCTATCCTTGATTATCTCCCCTGGTTTCTGTGCCACTCTTCACTCCTCCCCAGTATACTTAAGCTCTCTGAT
Organism: Valencia hispanica; assembly: GCA_963556495.2. Taxonomy (NCBI): domain Eukaryota; kingdom Metazoa; phylum Chordata; class Actinopteri; order Cyprinodontiformes; family Valenciidae; genus Valencia; species Valencia hispanica. The sequence goes on from OY747700.1 coordinate 11,788,801, forward strand.
CACTCCACTTCTCCGCTGGATTCTCTGTCTTCACTTTCCTCTACCCTTGTCATAGTGTTCCCTCCGTGTACCTGCTAAGTATTATTTGTAAGTCTGCCTTCCTCTATTAAATCCAATCTAATCATACCAGTCTGCGTTTAGGTCCTCATTTCCTTAACACCATGACAAAACGCCAATGTGGTGTACTGTTATGTGGAAGAAAAATGTATCACACTTTTCTAACTTTTTCTTAAATAAAAATCTAAAAAAAAAGAAATGCAATTACAACTGTGAGTCTTTTTTAGAGAGCTGATTTCTTCCCCCATCCTTCTTTGCAAAAAAGCTCAAGTTAAGTCAGATCTGATGAAAGCCATCTGGGGACATTAGATTCCTATACTCAGCACATTTGTTCATGTAAACTATGTCATCCACTGAGTTTTGGCATGCCATGTATGCCTACTATTGTCTTACACCCATCTACTGTAAGTTGGACTCTTTTAGGGGCACAGGCTACATTTTGGGCCAGTAGACCCCAGCCTTCATTGCTTTTGCACTGAGAGGTTGGTTGTGTACTCGGATGTTTAGCGGTGTCTGTGGCTCAGCTGGTAGGAGTTTGTACCATAACCAGTGGGTTGTCAGTTCAAACCCCAGCTCTGTCTGTCCTGCTCTTTGTGTCAAGGCACTGGTGTCACCTGCCTTGCCTGATGGTGGTCTAGTGGTGCCTTTGAATAGCAGCCCTGCTTCTGTTTACTTCGTAGTCCTCTGACTAAAGAAGCGATATGACATCTGTGATTTCCTTCAGTCCAGCCTTCTAAAGCCTTTGGTAGAACTTCTCAATATCAGCCATTTCCTCAATCAGTGACCTCAAAATGTAGAAGCTTGTCTCTCCATAAATATTCTTCCTGTTTCTTCTGCCTGAGACATAATTTAGCTGATTGTCATTGGGGAACATCTTCTTGATGTACTTCAAGATCCACTGTAGGTACTAGCTGTTAAGAATGTCAGAATATTGCTTTCTGGTAGCTCAGCCTTCTCTGTTTAGCCACACTCATCTAAACTAAATAACATCCTATATATTTTGGTTAGGTGGATCAGTAAGTCTGTGGGTCACTCTTTGTTGGCATGTAGCTTGATGTAATCAGTGTAGAGGGTGACTACATGGCTGTACGTGTCCTGTTGATGTTGTATAGTTCCAAACTCTCTGGGACCCTTGAGTGTGTCACTAGGCCACTGACCTTATATCCATGTGGTGCAATAGTTTGAATGACTGCTGTTGACCATTAGCTGGTGCTACGCTGCTTTAGTGTTACTGCTTATTCCTATCTGCTCCTCAATCATTGTGTTAGAAAGCATTAGCTCTCTTATGATTTTTGTTACCTCTTGTGTAGAAGAGTGATTTATTGTACTTATCTAGTTTGTTTTTTGTTTTCTGATTTTGGTCAAGTCAAATATTCCCTTTCAAAGTGTTTATTCTGAAGAACAATTCTGGTCACTGGTCAAGGAGGTCTGCCTACAATAAAGCTCTCTTGTATGGTGTGTGTGTGGGTGTGTTCTCTCTTGATTGAATAATTGAGTGGAAGTCATTTAGAGGTAGAAAGGTGAATAATGAGGGTTGTATAAATGTATTTGTTTCTTTTATTGAGTTTGAATTGTTAATTCATTAACTGTATAACTGAGCATTCAGATATTTCCATATATAAACATGTTCTGTTAATAATTTTAATTTTTACTTTTTCAGAACTGCACCGTGATAGGCTACCTGAACTGAAAGGGTGGTGCCTCATGGTGTATATGTGTGTATATATAAGAGGTGCTTTAGAGTAATTTGTCCTTTAGGCTACACATGAGGAAGCCGAAATGTTTGTGTGTAGACTGTCCAAATAAATGGAGGAAGAGTTTCTACTTTCCAAAAGCTGCAAGTGGTCTTATTCTTCCTTTGCTCACATGTCGTCTTGCCACAGATGGTGTCAGGAGTGGGATTAAGACGCCTTTTAAGAGTAGTGAAGGAATATTGGCTAAATGAGAGGTAGAGGACGTGGAAGAGGCCGAGGTCCAGGGAAAAACACCTTTGCTGATATGGAGGACCAAGAGCCTGTACGGACAGTTGACTCTGAGCAATTACTTGAAGGAGCCATGGCTGCAGAAGGTGGAGATCCTGAACCAGAGGTACAGCTAAAAGAAAGGACAGCTGGAGCTGAAGAACGTTTTGAACCAGATTTTTTTGAAGAAATGAAAGAGTGCGTCGGTCTAGACGTACAGAAGCAATTCTTTTTGAACAGATTAAATAGCTTCAAAACGATATACCAGAGATGGGGCATGAGCATTATGAAGATCCTGCCCAAAGTGGTCCCCTTTCAACATTCCTTGATGTTCCTTGGTTGGAGCTGGAGGCTAAATCTGCCTCACCTCCAGTGTTTCCACCCCCTGGAGTTATTCCACATCCAGATACGCTTGTCTCCTCATCTCAGCACTTGCCGGCACTGCTGCAACAACAGGATAACTTATCATCCAGGTCTGGAGTATCCCGTGGAGGTGAACCCAGAATACCTGAATTCAAGGAAGGAGAGGACCCTGAGAGTTTCTTTGTACGGTTTGATCGGATAGCCAGAACATGGGGGTGGCAACCAGTTGAATGGGCTGCTCGTGTGGTCACCCTACTCACAGGAAAGGCTCTTGATGCCTATGTTGGAATGGATGAGGACCAGTCTCATTCATATAATGCTATTAAAACTGCAGTCCTAAAGAAGTTTAATGTGACGGAAGAGACCTACAGACAACGGTTCCAGAATACTAATGTACCAGCAGGAGAGTCTGTGAGGGAAACCTACAACCGGATTAAGGGACTTTACAGGCGTTGGATGCGACCAGAGAACCACAGTAAGGAACAAATTGGAGAAACGATTGTCTTAGAGCAATACCTCCGTATGCTCCATCCAGATGTACGCACCTGGGTGAAAGAACATAATCCAAAGACGGGAGACGAAGCTGCAGATCTGGCAGAGCGCTCTTTGGCTGCGCACCGGGAACCTTCCAGGTTAAAGGTGAATGTTGGAAAGCCAAGGTTTGAAGAATGCAAGTTTTACAGCCCAACTGAAGGAAAAAGGGTGGACACTGGGGGTGGTAAGAAACCTATGTATTCCAAGAACCCTTTTGTGTGTTATTACTGTCAGCAGCCTGGTCACAAAGCTTCCTTGTGTCCTTTAAGAAAATCAAAGTCAGTTGAAATGTGTGTGGTACCGCATGCAGAAAATGGTGATGATGTGAATGGCAACCAAACAAATAAGCATAAACATGTTGTGGAAGTCACAGTTAATGGTCATGTGGTAAAGGCCTTGGCTGACACTGGTAGTTCACAGACTTTAGTGAAGTCCTCTGTGCTTAGCAATGTGTTAACTAACTTTGATAAAAGTGTAAATATAACCTTTGTTCATGGATGCCAGAAAGACTATCCAACTGCAGATGTGACAATTGAGATTGAAGGACAAGCCTTTATGTTAACTGTTGGAGTGTTAAGTGAGCCACACATTGATCTATCAAATGGCTCCATGTGACTTTTTATCTTAGCTGTTTGATGCCTGACAGGAGCCTCAATGTTGGGCATGTTATTGGTCAGTGGTATTGTTCAGTCTCTTGGTGAATCTATTTTGACTTTAGCTGAGTTGCAAAGTAGATGTCTTGTTTATTCTCCTGGCTTCCGCTTCTCTATTGCACATCATAAGCCAGAAATACAATGCATTGCTTAAGAAGCAATCCCTTGAACCTCTAGAATGAGTAGGTTGCAGTATTTCCTGGGCCTTCCACTGGGCGTACTCTGACTAGAGGTAATCAGGATGTATCAATAAAAAAACTAATGTTACCCTTTCTTGAAAATGCAGCAATATGAGATGCATATATTTTACTATATATTTTATTTGAGTATTGAATCATAGAAATAAAACCTGGTTCTCAGCACCCCGCAGTACTTCATCTTCTCCCTGAGCGAGGTGTGGCCCGGGTTCGCTGTCTGCTGGGGACACTTCGTGGAACTGTGGGGGTTGTGCCTACATCACGTGGATCAGGGCCTGGATCTTCCTCATTCCTGTGGCCGTGCTCGTGTTCTGCTACGGGTTGATCTGCAGGACGATCTGGAGGAACCTGAAGTGCAAGACCCGAAGGAAGAGGCCACCGAGTCTGGGATCCTGGGCAGGAGCTCCATGAGCAGCTTCTCCACCATCTCCCGCGCCAAATTACGCACAGTCAAGATGACGTTCGTGATCGTGGTAGCCTATGTGGTGTTCTGGGCTCCGCTCTTCACCATGCAGATGTGGTCTGTGTTGGACAGGAACTTCTCCAGCCATGGTAGGTCTCCTATTCTGGTTCCTGCGGCAGATCTTTGTGAGTAGAGTGTTATATGGAAAAACGTCAATGTGTGACTGACTTTAGCCATTTTATACAGTGGATTTTCCACCCCCCGTTTGTTTAAGTTGGGAGAGATGCAGAGGTGAACTGTTCCATGCACCCCTCCCATTTTTCTTCCTCACACACAGCTTCTGCGCACCGCCACCTTCTCAGTCAGCAGGAGAGCCTACAGCTGCAGGTGGCACACAATGTTATGACAGATAATAGAAAACCAGGTAGCAGCGCACAGTTTTATTGTTATTTTTTACTTTTTCCAAGCTCTTGTGTGTGCCCCTTGTGTCATGAAAAAATGGCATCCCGGGCAGCTGCCCAGTCTGCCCATGCCTAAAACAGCTACTGGAGACATGTCTTGGGCTTGGAAAAAATGACTTGGGAACATCTCTATTCTATGTTAATGTTGTGTATTACTGTAATGTATGCCTTACTGCACCTCTGAAAGTGATGATTTTCCCTCAGTGGGTACAATAATATTAAACAAATAAAAAAAAATGTTTCACACTGCAGCATACTTTGACTGTTTAAAAGTGTAAACTCACTGGCAGTAATCTGCTGTACATCTAAACCAGGCTGACACAGGTCCAGAATAAGCAGCACCTCTCTGTTCAACATTTTGCTGAGCCCTTACAAAATACTCTGATATGCTTAAAGAGGCTCATCCAGCATTTCATCCTCTCAGCAATACTAGGAGTGCAGGGATATTTTAAAAGCCACATCAAGGATATTTGTAAAATATCTATAATAGCAGGTCAGATGAATATTTCTCATTTGACCTTTTCTGATTTGTGCTTCATCTACACGAACTGTTTGGATGCCAGAAAAGAAGTAGGTTTTCTTCGTCCATCCATTATCTGTACTCGTCCATATGCAGGGTTGCGGGGGGGTTGGTGCCTATCTCCAGCAGTGACGTGGCAAGAGGTGGGGTACACCCTGGACAGGTTGCCAGTCAAGGTTTTCTTCAAGTAATGTTTAAACTATGCCCACTTAAGGAAATGCAATATTTCCCTTTGAAGCTTTTTATGTATAACTTATAAAGCCAAAAGATTAGCTTCATATTTATAATTGTCATAAAAAAACTTACATTTTGTATGGTATGGTTCCATTTGAAAGGCGTGGTGTTGTACTTGGACCTGTTTTTCAGGTCATATTTTAGGGAATGTTTCTCTGCTTTAAACTGTCCTTTACACTTTTCTTGTTTACATTATATAAGTTGAGCCAACAAGATCATTTTTCATATGTTCTGTTATCAAAACAGGCATGACATACAACTTTGCAGGAATAATATTAGAATGGACAAAAAGTCAGTGTTGGGCTGTTCCCCTTTACCCAATACTATCTGGCTGAGCTGTATCTCAATTCCCATGCTGGCTGTTAAAATGTAATTAGTGCTTCAGTTTCAAAGTTACTGTATGCTATCCCCAACACTAATCTGCATCTGATTTTGCTACTGATGTTTGTGTAACAATGACTGATGTTCTGGGATGAATGAAAAGGCAAAAGACAAATTACTTGCTTATATTAATAAAGAAAATAGTAATATGACTGGGGCCTTCTGAGATGAAAACAACTAGTTAGATGAAAACCAAATGAGATATCACAAAAACCAAAGCGCAAAGCCCATGCATATATGTTCTCAGTGCCACGGCCCATCGAGGCAGTGATTAAGGCAAAGAGATTCCCTATTAAGTATTGAAAATTGACATATCGTTTTGAAAGTACAATATTTTGATTTGAATTGATATTATTCCAATTTCTTTCTTTTTTTCTGCAAAAACTGAGTAGTAAATTGTGATTCCTTCAGAGTTTTCTAATTGTTTGAATTCCTGTTTTCATGGGTTTTATGAGCTGGAAGCCCAAATTATGTACAAACAAATGACTAAGTACTTGAAATCGTTTAAGTTGTGGGATCTGATTCTATAATCTATGGAAGTTTAACGCTTTGAATGGAATTATGGAAATAAATAAACTTTTCCATGATATTCAAATTTTTGGAAAGGGTATGTATAGTAATGTGGGCAGATTCAGATGTCCTCGTACATTTAACACCACCCCCCACAAGCCACTACAGCATCTTCTAAAATTGTTTTTGCTTTATTGATTAATGTGCTAGCATTCTTCTGGCTAGAGAGTCACACAGATCGTAAACAAATGCTGGCCGCAGTGAAGCAGATAGAGTGAAAGCAGGATATGCACAATGAGGGAAGAGATGGACAGCAACAACGCTGCAGCCTAGTACATTTTGGAAGTATTCTACTGTTTGATTGTGTTACACTAGTTGTTGTTGTTTCTGCAGTGTTGTTGTGTACCGGTGTTGTTATTCCAGCTTCAGCGGTATTGCCACTTCCTATGAAAAGCTCGGCTAAGGCGGGGTTGGAGTTACATGCAGAAAAATTCGATTTTCTTACAGCATTATCTGGGTGCATTGGTCCGATTAAAAGAAATCCAGTTTGGTTCGACTTCAGCTAGAATAAGATGTATACATGCATTTCAAAAGTCCGACTTCAGTTAGACTAAGGCAGTAATTCGATTTTTTCTTACGGCATTTAAATGCAGTGACTCACTACACAGCCAAGGAGCAGGCTGAGGCGGTGGTCAAGAGGCAAAAAAAAAAGATCAGGAACGGGGACCTGAATAGGAGTGCTCGAAGGCTGTGACAGGAATGAAGACACTTTACTTTACATATATGCACTAATTTGTGACTCACACATAAAATAACATAAAATTATACATTCTAGACAAATACTATCTTTCCAATAGAAAAATAATAGGAATCACTCCCTAACTCACTATCAGTAAAAATAATCAGTCAGTAGAATTTATCTGTGTTAGACAGATGTTTGGTTCAATAATCAACATTAACGTTTACCTAATCTCAATCCAAAACAACTGGAGCCAAACATGAACTAAACTTGGAGCTCTTCAAGCAGCTCGTAGATATTTACTTTTATCTCGTGAAAAGCAGAGCGGTTAGGAACTTCTTATCCCTTGCTTTGTGGGGATGTTTTTTGGCAAGCAAACATAGAGTGTTCAGTGATGGAATATCTTGACGTTTTCTCATTCGTCACTGAAGGGGTGTGACTCACATGCATCAATTACAGGTGAACCAGCTGCTACAGCACTGGAAAGCCAGAAACCACTTTTGATTCACACAGACTGTACTGGTAAAAATTAAATTACTGAAATAAAAGCATCCGTAATGTCCGATTGTTTCCTATTTCACAGTCAATGTACTATCAATTAGCTATTTTGACACCTCATTGCTGTATTCTGAATTACAGCTGAGGAAATGAAGGATACATTAACAGTAGTTTAAAATGATGGGACTGTTTTGACTTGTTTTCAGTGAACTGCTATAACAATATAACAGAAACACAAAACCTTGTTTACTGTAGCATAAATCCTGATATATTCCATACATGATACCACCTTATTAGTTGTGACTCAGTCACAAAAAGTCAATGTTTTATAGTGCAATTGTTCCCTTGGGATGAGGAGGAATCAATTCTCCTGCTTTTTAAACAATTAATGACTATGAAACCAAAATGAAATCCTACACAAACCCCAAAGAAGAACAACAAAAGGCAATCAAATCCTGGCATTTGAAGCATCTATTGTCACCTCGTCTCCATACAGTGTATATATTAAAAACAACCACTACTGAGTTGCTGTCAGCATGTGACTACACTTGGTGAAGTATGTTTTATTATTATAATTGTTTAAAAACATCTGTGAAGCTGAAGAAAGAAGCTTTCAGGGTTTGATTGGTGCTGGAATTTCTTTAAACAGCTGACAGGCATCAACTGGGCAAAAGGGCTGCAGATTTTTTGGTTTCAAAGGCAAAAATGTATCAGCAATCCTGGGTAACTTTAAGCTAAGATCTGCAACCCTGGGCATCAGGGCCCACTGTAATCCATGCTTTAGGATTTTACCTGCTGGGGCACACCTGACTTAAATGATGATAAATGAGTGATTAACAGGCTTCTGCAGCAGCTGATGGCATGCAGAGGAGGTAACACAATCATTTAGTTTAAGTGTGTTAGAAAAGGGTCACATCCAAAAAATGCAGGATGTTGGGTTGGGGAAGACTGCTTTAGGGTGTAGGAAAGTAGAATCTGCCCTGTCTTCAAATCTAAAAATCAGGAGCTGCAATCTGGCCTTTGTCCTAGCTGTGAAACAATGGACCAGATGTTACACTCAGGTAACTGCCAAGGGGGTCATGGGTGTTTTGTTGCCCAGTCCAGGCATGCTTACTGTATTTGGGTCGGATAAAAAACATTCCTTTAAGCATTTTGAGGGGGTGCTATGCAAGCATGCTAGCCCTTGACCCCTTGACAAACTCAGTTCTAGGGGTGGAATCTATGGTTGTCTTTCAAACTGTCTCCGCATGCAATTTGACAGCACTGGGACCAATTAGAGCAACCAACAACCAACGTGACAGAAGAAGAAGAAGAAGAAGAAGAAGAAGAAGAAGAAGAAGAAGAAGAAGAAGAAGAAGAAGAAGAAGAAGAAGAAGAAGAAGAAGAAGAAGAAGAAGAAGAAGAAGAAGAAGAAGAAGAAGAAGAAGAAGAAGAAGAAGAAGAAGAAGAAGAAGAAGAAGAAGAAGAAGAAGAAGAAGAAGACAGTAGTCATGGCATCCAACAACATCAACTACCTCTGTCGTTTTTGTCAGAAAAATATGAGAATATCTGGTGTAAGGATAACAGACCGTTTCATTGTTGTTTTGCTCCGTTGCAACTTTGCCCTAATTTTGCTAAGCTCTCCCACTGTCTCTCTACAAACATAGAGCACTTTGATTTGCCTGGCATACACTTAGCTAAGCCAATGGTAGACTTACTGAGGCTACAATGAAACGTGGCAAGAATGACCTGCAGAGCACAAATTTCTGCTACTGCAACTGTTTGTTTAGATTTCTAGGCAAAGACTATGGGATTCCTGGGTCGCTTTCAATGTGTCTATGTTCTTTGCGTACTCAAAGCACAACTTTGTCCACCTTTTCTGTACGATCAAGCTTGTTCCCAGTGCGGATTTGATTCCTCCATAGCTGCCACTTGTTTGTGGTGTTCTCAATGCATGATTTTTGAGACTTTCAAGCCCTGACCTCTAGGGAACATTGGAGCTGTTTGCTGCCGAGCGTAAACTGTGAGGGTCAACTCCTAAGTCAGAGGTTGTGGTTCTCAACTGGAAAAAAGCTGTCCAAGTCAGAGGTAAAGAGTTTAAATATCCTGGTGTCTTGTACACCAGGGATGATGAGATGAAGCAGGAGATCAATATACAGATTGGGGTCTGAAGAATCAACTGAACCGAAAAGCAATTTATCCTACTGATTGGTCTCCTATCCAGCTGTTAACTATGGTGTTGAGGTATGGGTCATGAACAAACCATACCCATATCAACTTTATTTGTATAGCACACTTAACAACAGCATGGGAGCTGACCAAGTTGCTTAACAGAGCAGATAAAAACAACGATACAATACATGCATAAAATCATAAAATACTAGAATAAAATAAAACTCTAAGCAGCAGTAAAAGCAAGGGAAAATAAGAAAGTTTTTAAACGAGATTTAAAACATTGAGGGAGGGAGACTGTCTCACAGAGAGGGGAATGTGATTCCATAGGGACGGGGCGCAGAATAAGAAGGCACGCTGTCCCAGACTTTTATAGCGAGCATTCGGTATCAATAGTGACAACTGGTCGGCTGACCGGAGAGACCTAGTGGGTAAATATGGTAAAAGTAACTTGGAGAGGTATGCAGGCGCCAGCCCATGAAGTGAATAACAACATGAGTTTCCTAAGTAAAAGAGACTGAATGAGTCCCATTGTTGGGTGGTGTTTTGGGCATGTACTTACATTGTACCAATGTTTGAGTTTCTTAATATCACATAAGAAAGGAAGTAGCTCTGGAGTTGCCCTTTGGAGTTGACAGCTACAGAGAAACTAAAAAACTAAAAGAAGCTATTACTAATTTTGAAGTGTTTAGAGTGTTTGTATAAGATAGGATATTAGGTCGTCAGTAGAAACAAGAAAACGGGCTAATTTGTGGCTCTCTGGGAGTACTGCAATAGCTGCTAACAATGTATGAACTAAACAACCAGTACTGGGTTATTTTACACTGTTTACAGATTTTGTTTAAAATCTATAAATGTGTCATTGCACCCTTGGTGTTTATGTCATTTGATGCATTCACTCTAACTATCTTAATTATTTCTATTTAGTTGCTTTAATCAAGTTTTGCACACACTGCAGTACTCTTTCCTGTGTTTCTATATTGTAGAATAGCGCTGAATCTGTATTAGGACTTTAATTGACTTAAGAATGCAGTGAAGGGTTTTAAACCACACAGATCAAATTTACTTTTTACCCAAAATTTCACTGGGTTTCCTTATCAGACCGGTAGAGGCCGATATCTCTGGAAACTAGTGAAGCATTAGCTAAAATACATATTTGCATTTGATAACATCAGTTTTTAAGCAGGTTGGTTGAGGAATAGAAAAGGGCTGGATGTGGCCATAAAATACCCAGGTCTGGATTATCAAAAAATGTCTTTCACATTGAGTTAAGCAGTCTTTGGTTTCTATGCTCCTCTTATCTGAAACAAACTTCCTGACGACTACAAAGCTGCTGAAACACTTAGTTATTTTAAATCAAAGCTAAAATCCATCTGTTAAGATCTGCTTTGATAATTTGATTAGTAACAACAGGAATGCCATAATGGTAACATGTTCTAAATGTTCTTTATGTCCTTGATCTTGTTCTTTTCTGTTTTATTGTTGCTTTTATTTTGCCCTTAATTACCCAAAGCACATTGAGTTCCCTTGTTCACCTTGCAGGAATGAGTGAATCATCAGTGAAACCAGAGTCTCAGCATAATGTTACAAGAGATTAATATTATTTGTTTTGAGTAACAACACTGGATTATGCTGTGATACTGTATATGAATGCTGAGCAGTACTATTTCTGTGAAAAAAATGAATGACTTTAATCACAATATTGGAGTTTACACACACACACACACACATATATATATATATATATATATATATATATATATATATATATATATATATATATATATATTTTTTTTTTTTTTTTTTTTACTTTTTTGGTTAATTTTATATCATGCTTTTTATTCCTGTACTTTTGCTTTTTCTGCACCCTGCTGTAATGCTTTTGATGTTTTATGTAAAGTACTTTGAATTGTCCTGTAACATGAATTGTGCTATACAAATAAACTTGCCTTTCCTAGCCTATATCTTGCTTGAACTAGTCTTTAAATGAGTAAATTTCAGAAGCCCGTATGCAAGTAAATGTACCGCAGGTAGATCTACATCCTATGTAGTGCAATCCCTTCATTGTGCAAAGAAAAAATTTACATAATAGATTAAAAATCTAATTTAAACAATTACGCAGTGACTACAATGACTGTGGTAATTTAAATGGCAAAGCTCTTTAAATGTACTCTTTGCAGTATGTTTTGCCAATTGAGGAATATGTGCATTTTCTCAGTGAGGCACTAGAGACTGAGGAAGGAGAAATAAAACTCAGTAAATGAAATGATTTAAAATGTTAGGGATGCTTTCTTTAATATAAGGATTCAAATACACCCAGAGCACAATATTATCAGAAAGTAGCGAATTGAGTAGCAGCATCACAGTTCTGACACACAGTGGAAGGCACATGGGGGAAATGTAGGATGACACAGAGGGATGTTTGTTCGGTACTGTACCTCAGTACCGAATCAAACCGACTACCATTCTTATACCCATTTAACACCAATGTAGAGAAAATATCAGAATTCCATGGATTAAACCAAAAACCAACCTAGAAGAAATCATTAACCAATTAAGCTTCTCCTCTTGTCAGGTGTCTTCCCCCAGGCATTAAAAACTATAGTTATTACACCACTGCTAAAAAAAAAATCTGGACATGTTAATGCAGAACTACAGGCCAATTTCTAATCTTCAATTCATCAGTAAAATTATTGGAAAAGCCGTGTTTCAGCTTCCTAACAATGACCAACTGCTTTTATGTTTTTTCAGTCTGGCTTCCGTGCTCACCACAGCACTGAGACTGCCCTAATCAAAGTTTTCAATGACATTCGCATAAATACAGACTGTGGTAGAACCACAGTGCTGGTTCTGTTGGACCTCAGTGCAGCATTTCACACTGTTGATCATGCTATACTATTGGAATGACTGGAGAGCTGGGTCAGACTCTCTGGTACAGTACTTGGCTGGTTCGAGTCTTACCTAAAAAACAGGGACTACTTTGTTCCAATAGGAAGCTTTTCATCAGAACGAACAGAAATCACATGGAATGCCTCTTTTTTAATGTCTACATGCTCCCACTAGCCCAGATTATAACAACCAATAAGATTAACTACCATAACTATGCAGATGATACTCAGCTCTACATTATGATGTCACCAGGTGACTTTGAACCCATCCAAACCCTAAGTAAATGCATTGAGCGAATCAATGGATGGATGTTCCATAACTTTCTTCAGCTGAACAGAAACAAAACAGAAGTAATTACTTTTGGACCTAAAGAGGAACGATCAAGAGTCAGCACACAGCTTTAGTTAATACAGCTAGAAAATATCGATCAGACCAGAAATTTAGGTGTAGAAAGGGACTCAGTCCTGAACCTCCAGAGTCACATAAAGACAATAACAAGGTCAGCCTTCTATCACCTGAAGAACGTATCTAGGATTAAAGGATGTTGCAACACGACCAGGAAAAACTCATCCATGCATTTATCTTTAGTCGGATTGATTTCTGCAACGGTGTCCTCACAGGTCTGCCTAAAAAGTCAATTAGACAGCTGCAGCTGATCCAGAACTAAAATTCAATTCAACAATACTTTATTGATCCCAGAGGGAAATTAATTGTTGTTGTAGCTCATAGAATTCATTCTTTAAGGAGTTGTTGTAGATCATGATGGCTGTGGGCAGGAAAGATTTCCTGTAGCGGTCTGTGTTGCAGCAAAACTGAAGAAGCCTCTAACTGAAGACACTGTTGTTGCAGGACAGTCTCATGAAGAGGATGTTCGGGGTTGTCCATAATTCTTTTGGTTTTATGAAGAATACTTCTTTGCATCATCATCTCCAGATGTTCCACAGTTGTCCCCAGTACAGAACAGAACCAGCCCTCGCTATCAGGCTGTTTAGCCTTTTTAAATCGCTGGCTCTGATCCTGCTATCCCAACAGATGATGGCTGAAGTGATTACACTCTCCACAACAGACTTGTAGATTTGCAACTCAAGATTTGCAGCATCTTGCTGCAAACCTTGAAGGACATAAGCTTCCTGAAGAAGTACAGTCTGCTCTGTCCCTTCTTGTAGACTGCTTCACTGTTGCGCCTCCAGTCCAGTCTGTTGTCCAGGTGAACTCCGAGGTATTTATACTCCTCAACCACCTCCACTTCTTCATGGTGTTTGACTTATCCCTGTTTCTTCTGAAATCTACAATAATGTCCTTTGTTTTGTTCCCATTCAAGGTAAGATTACTGTTTCCACACCATGTCAAAAACTCTTTGTATTCAGCTTCTTGTCCATCGTTGAGGGCTCCGCCTGTGTCTTCAGGAGTTTCTGACGAAGCAAATCAGGCTGAACTGTGTTAAATGCACTGGAGAAATCAAAAACAAAATCCTCACAGTGCTCCCTGCTTTGTCCAGATGACAGTGGGTTGGTTGAAGCACGTGGATGATGACATCTTCAACTCCAATTCCACGGCGATAAGCAAACTGCAGCGGGTCCTGATATGTTCTTGTTTGCTTATTCAGGTGGGCCAACAGGAGTCTTTCCAGGACCTTCATGATGTGGGATGTCAGGGCTACAGGTCTATAGTCATTGATAACTGATGGGTGAGTTATCTTTAGTACAAAAACAAGGCAGGGTGTCTTCCACAACACTGGGACCTTCTCCTGGGTCAAGCTATGTTTGAAGAGGTGCTGCAGAATCCCACAGAGCTGCTCTGCACAGGCCTTGATGACTCTGGGACTGACACCATCTGGACCTGCAGCCTTGTTCTAGTTCAGTTTCTCCAGCTGCCTCTTCACCTGACTTTTGGAGACAGACAAGTGGGAGGGGGAGGCAAAGGGGGTAGCAGCATCTCCTGACTTGGTTGAAGACAAATTAGTGGAATCAGAAGAGTCCATGACTGAGGTGAAGGATAAAACATCCGAGGTGTGACATGAAAGCTGTGGATCTGATGAGGGTGTGATGTCTGTTTGGCTGGGGATAGGAGAGGGGGATGCTGAGCTAGTTCCTGAACTGATCCTATTGAAGAATGCGTTCAATTCATTGGCTCTGTCCAGACTTCCATCTATCCAATCCTTCCTGTGCCTCAGGCCTGTGATCTTTTTCTTTTCTGACCAGACATCTCGGATATTTTTCCTGCTGCTGCCCGTGTTCTCATCAAGATCTAACACTGGCTCCCTGTAGCTCAGAGAATAGACTTCAAAATACTTTTACCAGTTTATAAATCATTGAATGGCTTAGCACCAAAGTATGCAGAAGATCTACTGTTACTATACAAACCCCCCAGACAACTCAGGTCCTCAAATTCCAGTCTACTCAACATCCCTAGAATTAGAACCAAACATGGAGAAGCAGCTTTCAGTTTGCTCCTCTAATCTGGAACAAACTTCTTTAAAATCACAACTATAAACTCATCTGTTTAGAGCTGCCTTTGAGTAGCCTAATGTTTTCATTGTTTGTGCTTCTTGCTTAATTGCTGTTTTAACTTTATATGCTTTGTCTGTGTTTTACTACTATTTTTATTTTACCCCCTAATCATGTAAAGCACCTTGAATTACCTTGTTGTTGAAAGTGTTCTATCCAAAGATATTGCCTTGCCTTGCCTTGAATATAAAGCTAAATGACAGGAATCCTGATTATCAATTATATAGCCTAGACAATGGATTAATTGATTATAAAACAATAAAACCGCTTCAGAGGCTCATTCTTATTATCTAAAGATGAGCAGCTCATTGAAAGGTTGTGAAGGTCTGTATCACCATTTGAGAATGTATGTCCTTCTTGTGAGAAACTTGTGAAAAAATTGCTATTCTTGAATGTTCAAATTATTTGAGTAAGAAAAGTATACCAAGAACCTAAACATGGTATTTCATGACCCACAATAAAGTCCCCAAATTTGGTAATTTTCACTTAAAGCATTCAGTAATGTTAGGATTCTCTAGATATAACAGATCAGTCTGCAATATGTTTTGAGGAAGATTATGAGCTCAAATTTTTAACTTAGGAAAACCCCAAAACCTAATGTCTCTTGGCAGATTCTCAGCTTCCTCGAAGGTAGTTCTTTCTGGTATTTCCTTTTCACACTGTGAGATAGAAAATATTCTGTTTTGGTCCATTTATTATTTTCTGTAATCTATCAAACATTTAAGTAACATAATTATTAAGTATAAAATAAAGGCCAAGAGAAAAATTGTTGGTCATCAATCATACTATAAGGGACACCAACTGATTCTGTTTTCATTACAGTCCCAATAAATGAATGGAAGTGGGTTAATATCGTTCAAATCTATATTTTTGTGCCTGTTATTTACCCTAAAAACCAAGTTCATATTACGCAGAGACAAGTTAACAGATCTGTCCTTAAGTTCAGAGCGGCCATCTTTTAATTGAATCATTTCCACCCAGAATCAGTCTGCTGGTAAATCTGCCTCTTAAATTCATTAGACACTGACTCATAAAGAGTGTAATTATTTGGAGTTCTGTGCCTCCATCCGGTTGGTGCAGGAGTCAATTAGGGTGAACAACTGAATGTTAACTGGCTCATTAGATGGTGGGAAACAAAGCAAATGCCACATTTCCATAGAAATGCTGCCACTTTTGTCAGTGACGAGATAACACGCCTGCTTCGAGCAGATCAAACAATCCATACAGAGGATTTATTAGCCAAAAGGTTTAAAGCTGAAAGATAAAAAAGCAGCATTTTTAGGAAAACATTTTCCTGTATAGATTGACTTTTCTGGATATTGCTTTATTTTGTTATATGTTGGGTTCAAGTAAATAATTGAGAATACTGATAAACTCATAATTAAAAAAGCGAATAACAAAACAAAAATGGAAAATCTGAAAAGTCTTTTTTAATTATGAACATGCATTTGATGTTTTTTGTGCAAACTTTTACAATTGGTCACCAATAAATTAATCTCTAAATTATCAAAGTATAACAGATTATTGCACAGAGCAGCAGAGACAGGAAAGGACTGTGCCACATAAAAGTTAACAGACAGAACACCCAAATGAGCATGTTAATAGATCCTTAAGAATAATGTAAAGGGTGTGGAGTCATACAATATTATAAAACAGTTAACTGTCCTTTGTTTTGCCTATACCAGAGTGTTCTCTGTAGGCTGAACTCTGTGGAAAAACACCGTAATTTAATGAGAATTTAAAAAGTTGGTATGGCCTAAGGGGACATATTATAAAGGAAATTGCTTTCAACAAAGAAATTATTTTTATTCTTGAGGATACAGCCATATGAGTGTAGGATTCTAAATTGACTGCAGGAGTGAATGTGAGTGGGCATAGTTGTTTGCCTTGTGTGTCTCTGTTCTGGCACTTTGATGGATTGGGAGCCCACATGGGGTGTACCCCATTTCTCGCTCAGTGACTGCTGGGACAGGCTTCAGCTCCCTGTGACCCTGAACACGATTAAGTAGGTAAAGGAAATAGATGGATGGATAGAAAGATACATGTTTTACCTCCATGAATTCAGCTCTTGACCATTGTGACTCTGCTATAAATCCCAGAGTTATGTGTACAGATAAGATTGAAAAATTGGAAACATTTATGTGCAAATGAAACACTCAAGAGTCATGAAACTAGATTTCTTGATAAAAAAAAATTAAGCAGTGGGTTCTAAAAACAGTTTTAGCTTTTGTAAAACTCTCAGGAAGTGGAAAATACTTCCTGAGGATCAATCGGTACTGCCTGCATATTTAGCTGTAAAATGTACAAGCTGTAAAATTGGGCATTTTAGCATTGAGCACCACAGAGCGCCATTCATTTCAGACTCAATTAGCCTTTGTGAGAACTTTTAACAACTTAATTTGGTTGCTGTTTGAAAATAAATTATCCTTTCTTTGCAATGTCTGAAAGGAAATTCTAAAGTCTGGCAATTACAAAAATAATGAGAATGAGCTTTTTATTTCATGGATTTTTAAGCTGTCCCTGAATTTTATTTTTTGTAACTGAATTCACATCTATCTAGGCATAGCTATGCTAAAGAGCCTTGTAAAAACTATTCATACCCACTTTTATATTTATTCATGTTACAACCACAGACTTTATTCCTTTTTTTATCTGTTTGATCAACAGAAAGTAATTCATGGCTGTGAGGAGAGCATTAATGCACTTCAGGAATCTGGTCTTTGTGGCAATAAAGCCGTTTAGGGGACACAGCAAACAGGTTGAGGAAGGAGTTCTTGTCAGATGAAACCCAAGCGGCACTTTTTGGCCTACATGTAAATTCCTCTTTGTATCCTAAATCTAGTGGTGCATGTCAAGCTAATTCCCATCCTGGCTGTGAAACACAAGGTTGGAGGCATAACTTCAATTCAATTCAGTTTACTTATATACTTAGTTATATAGTTAATTTCACAACATGCAATCTCAAGGCACTTTACAAGAAAAGTCATTTCAATTAAATCATACATACATTACAGTTCCTCCTTTAGTTTATAATTCCAATCAGTTTAAAAGTTTTCTATTTAAGGAAACCCAGCAGATTGCATCAAGGCATTGACTTGCAGCATGAACGTGTAGCGACAGTGGACAGTCACCTGCATTGTGTCATAGACTTTACGGCAATACCTCAACCTGGGCATGCATGTGTGGAGAGGAAAACCTTCCCTTTAACAGGAAGAAATCTCCAGCAGAACCATAACATGGCTCAGTACGAGCGACCATCTGCCACGACCGACAGAAGACAGAGCAGGTCCACAAAAAGAAAAAGAAGAACTAATGTAGAAATACTTTCTATATTAAAGAAAGTAAAACGTTGGCAACAGGAGAGGGAGAACGTTCAGTGTGATGAGAATATTTCAAAAAAAATATGGATTTATTGCATAGTTACATGTTAGTAAATGCATCTAGGGAATATGTCATATAGAGATAATCAGAGTGCGTGAACAGACGACAGTGAGCAGATTTGAACAGGACACAGTCGGACCTCTTTCCTTCTACTCTACAATGTGAAGGGATTTAACCTTGTGGAACCAGACATCAAGACTGTGTAGGAGGGACTGAGGAAGATAATGTCTGATTACTATATATTATATATAATATAATATAATATATAATATAACCACAGCCTCATCTTTGTATAAAGGAAGGAGCTATTTTTTTTTTTTTTTTAGTTTTGGTGGCCTTTATTGGAAAGTGGACAGCATATAGAAACGGGGTGAGAAGTGGGGAAGACATCAGCAAATGTCTGCAGGGTGGAAGCGAAACCCTGGACAGCCTCATCGAGGACTGAGGCCTCTGAGCATGGGGTGCCGGGCTTAACCACTATGCTACGCAACGCCCCAAAGGAACTATTTTTCTATCACAGCATTCAGTTCCTAGGAGCCTCATCCCAGTCGATGGCCCACTCCAACAAGGCATCCCAGCCAAGCAGAACACCAGACCTTCTATGGAGAGAAAAACACTGAGAGAAAACATAAAGTTAACAGTTGAAATAACAGCAAATAATGCAACTAGAGAGTAGTACAAGAGAAAATAAGCAGAGTGAAAAAAAGTGATCAGTCTCTCCTCCAACAGTCTAAGCGTAAAGCAGCATGGACAGGGAAGGTGGTCTTAATTGATAGGAAATTTAAATGTATAAATGCAGCTAAATATCAACCAATCGTAGAAGAACAGCTGAAGAACGCTTAATAAAACTAGGTTGGAGCAGAGATTTATCTTCCAGCAAGAAAGCAAAGCCTAGGGCCAGAGCTACAATGAGATTGTTTGGATAAAATGCAAGAAAAACACACATGAAAAACTACAGCGATGAAGGTAGTAGAGGTGAACTACATGTTGTGGAGTTGATGACTTGAAACTTGACTTGGACTTACTGCAAAAGACTCGAGATTTGATGGAAAAAATGACTTGTGAACATCTCTGTAAATGTGAAATGGTTCAACAGGGTTTACCATTTTGACAAAGCTCTGTATCTTCTCTTGTTTTTTTCTGGAGAATGGTGTTATATGTAGATGTTTTATTTGCAGAGTATTGATGCAGCCCATCAATCTCACACACACAGTGCTACATATATGACACAGAGCCTGCCAAACCTTTGGATTTGCCATGAAACAGAAGAAATAAGAAGAGTCACTCTGGACATCAGAGGAACCATATTTCTTTGAGAGATAGAGAGGGAGAGGAAGTGATGCTTTGCTCTTGTAACCATAGAGCTGATTGGGAGAACTCATCACAGATATTACCTCTGGTCTAAGAGCATTACAGCTGCAAACATGCAGAAATAGAGGAATAAAGCAATTCTTAAAGGGAAGCAGACCGGAATAAAACAATAAAAATAAATTATCTACAAATAAAACCTGCACCAATGCATTCAGAATCAGTCATATGAAACCAGTTTTTTGTTCTCCCAGTCACAAATAAGAGTGGTGAGAATGGGGGGTAAGCGCAGGAGAAATGTTATTCAATAGTTGTCCTCATCCATCTCTGTATATCACCATGATGCCACTAAAAGTGTTTTCCTATTGGCAAATGTGGTAATGCTTCAGTGATAAATCACAAACAAAAGCTCTGTCCTCCAGCTCAGCCGACATCATTCCAAACTATTGGATTGTTGTCCTTGTTTGTGTGGATGTGTCTTCCTGACCTCAGCACCAGGATAAAAAGTCCAGCCACTAATAAGATCAGAGTAGACAATAAAAATGCAAACATTAAAATTTAAATACTTGTTTTTCAATTTTGTCTGATGAATATATATCCTGTTTTTAATAACTTATCACCATTCTGTTCAACACAGAAATTAAACCCTGCAACCACAGCCAAATATTGCAAGCCGTCTTCGTTTGTGGCTACAATTAATACAACTCAAAGCATAAACATTGGATGCAACCAAGGTTAAACATTTGCAGCTGTGCCCTCTACTTCTCTGTGCAGAGGATGGTGAGAAGTGTTTAGTGAGAAGAGGCTACAAACAAAAGAGGGAAAAAATGCTAATTAGTACCTAGAAATTACATTTGGGCTTGGTGAAAAAAAAAGCTGCATGAAAACATGTGATGAGTTTCTCACAACTGGAAACAAAGCGAGGGTTAGAGCCGGAAAGAAGGGAGTGGGAGTGGAGGTGGGTGTGAACAACAGCTACTCCGAGAGTTTTGAAGAGACGTCAAATGATCCACTGTGTGTAATGGAGAGTGAAGGCCTCGTTACAGTCAGCAATTACCAAACATAATAGCCCTGGAAAAGACAGGCTGCCCAAAACAATTTTTTCTTAATTTGGTTATTTTTCTTCTTCTTATGTGCCTGAGAACAGTTTTCAAGATGTTCACAAAGAAAGGCTTTTGTGTTTGTGCAGAATTTCCTCTGATGGGAAAAACACAGACTCTCAGATGTTGTTCACTTTTGCCTTTTCGATCGTTTTCTACGTCTAGGACACGGTGAGGAGTGCCAATAAGGCTTTTGAAGTTGCACGTCTTTGTGTGCGTGAGCAGATTGGGAGCAAAAAGAGCGCCAGAGCATGACAATATAATGAGTTGATTAATCATAGCTCTCAGCCAAGTAGACAACGCAGCTATTGTGAACAGTCACAATATTGGCTCCAGAAAAGAGACAAAAACATTTAAAGTGAGCAGCTTTTAAGAAGAAAAGAACAGGAAGAAACATGACCACATGAAATGGCCACTGAATAGATAAGCAATGGCATTTTAAAAAGAATCAAGTCAATATTTACTGATTGGCTGTGGAAGACTGAAAGTGTAATACTTTGTAAAAGCATGTAAGGTCAAATTATACACACAAGCTCACACTGTTGAGTATATTTTGTTAAATGTTTCTTAGGTGCATCTTTACCACACACTTTTTCCATTTAATAAAATGATTTTACTATGATTCTTGCTGGAAGTTGGCTAGCATGTTCAAGAACCACCCAAGAGCCACCAAGGTTCAGGTCTACCATCAATTGGAAACTGCTAGAACACCAGTGTAACTATCTAAGGTGAAGCATGGACTGAAAGTCCTCCAACCTAAAACAAAATTAAAATTTGAATCTGGACAACCAAATAGCAAGGAAGAGATAATCACACAAGAGAAATATTGAGCTATTTGGCCACAATGAAGAGAAATGTGCTTGATGGAGCCAAAATGAAGTTTTCAAACCTAAACACACTTTACTAAGTATTGAGCATGGTGATTGCAGTATCATACTGAGGGTCAGCTTTGTTGCCAGGGACACTGTTGATATGTTCAAAGTAGTTGGGATAGAGAAGAAGATTAATTTAAATATTTTTAACTTTATCTATTACAACGCTTAAAGGGGCTATATGCAATTTTCTGAAATTTAAACTCACGACTGACACCTGTGGCCAAAAAACGGAACTGCTCTTCCTTTCTGTTGCTCTCGCAGCGCGTGCTCGTAAGCCGGTCGCTCTCAATCTTCAAATTTTTTTTCCGGTCACTTGTCAGGGGTTTAACTTTTTTAGTCTTATGTGGAGTTACTGTTGGTGTCAAAGTTATCCTTGGTCTCTTCTGTGTATTCGCACAATCCATTGAACTGCTTGTGAGTGCTGACTACCGGTAGTGGCAGAGTGATCTGAAACATTTAACATGAACGCGCTTGATGTCACATCCGCAGACAGCGCGGGAAAATCTGACCCGACAGAAAACAGAAAATATTGGATACAGGTTTATAGGTGCACCCACTGTGAGCTGACAAGGTGTCAGTATGCTCATCAGAAGATATTTGAGTCATAAATGGTCAAATAAAAAGGCTATTGTTATGTTTATTTTGGGGAAAACTAGAAAAGAACAGCTCCTACCTCACAGAAAATAAAACACTGCCCAAGCTCCCTGGCAGGCCACAAAACAGGAAATAAGTATTTTTTTTAAATGGCAGAGAACACTACTTAACTTCCTATCTAATACAAAAGGCCAGAAGTTAAAACATCCTTCTATCCATTATCTGTACCCATCCATCCTATGCAGGGTTGCGGGGGCAGTCATGGGGTAAGTGGCGGGGTACAACCTGGACAGGTCGCCAGTCCATCGAAGGGCAACACAGGACAAACAACCATGCATGCACACACTCATGCCTAAGGGCATTTTAGAGAGGCAAATTCGAAGTTAAAACAGTTCACCAAAAATAAGATCCACTCAGAGTTCCCATTGTACCATACACAGAATGTGGTTCAGCCACTGAATCACAAATGTCCAGGTAAAAAGGAAGGGGCTTGGTATTGGGTGTCCGGAGGCTTTTAAACAGTCCACTGATGAAGAGAATGGGCTCCATGCTTGCATCAGGGTGTACTGGCAGGCCTGCAAAGAAACAAAATGGAGGCTCTCTTCCAGAGAGCCCCTAGAGGTCAGTGAACATAACATTATCTTAAGTCAGTTGCTAGATGGTTGAAACAAAAATTCTAACAACTATAACTGAACCTAAGCTGCCTTTGTGCTCAATAAATCTCTGAAAAAAGCCCAATACAGGTGAATTCATCCTAGTCACGTCTACAAACTTGCCCAATGGTTAGTCACTAAGCATGAAAATGTCAACATATAAGGGGGCATGCACAAACATTAAAAAACATTCTATTATCCCTGGTCCTTCCACAAGCAGTTTGCAGGCATATCTACACAGCAACTCACTGATGACATTTTGAGTATAGATGCAGTGGCTGCTGAGAACTTGAACATGCTTGAATTAGTATAATTTGAGGCTAGTGGTGTATCATAACTGAAAATAAATTCTTACACTGTCTGTAATGACGGACATATTTGTCCATCTATTCAGTGACTTTTTTCGATACAAACTTTCTCCTGCATTACTGCTTACATGCGTCATTTCTATCCCCATTACTTGTCCTCTATGGAGGCCACATAGGCAAGTTTTGTAAATAAAACCTAACAACGCAAAAAAATTTAAAAAAGGATCCGTCAGAGAAGGAACATTTAAAAAAACAAACCTATAATAGATGTCCACCAAGTAATCTTTAATTATATTCTTATCAGACATGACATTAAAGCCTAAAAAGACATTTCAGACATTTTCTGAAAATGAAGAAAAGCCCAAGTTGATAATAGGCACAATATTTCTTAACACATACACACAGCAGTTTTTTTGTTATATAGCAGGTGAAAAACATCTCATTTGTTTGTGAAGTTTTATATTATCACAATCATGACAATACCTGATATTGCGATACCAAATGTATATACAAGTTCAGTATGACTAATTTCTTGGTGTCTTTATGATTTTTTCAAATGACAGAAAAAAACAAAAAGCAAATATGGCTACAAACTCTGTGTTAAGGACTATTTTTTATGATAGAAAATAATATTATGTTCTTCAATTTGTTTGGACTGTAACATAAAGTAAGTAAACAAACACTTCAAATATAATCTCAAATAAGTTTACAGGACAAAACATTGTCTAATTCATATTCAATATAAAAGAAAAAATGAAATCATTCAAATGTATTCCATTGCCAACTAACTCTTCTAGAAGTTATAGTCTGAATAAGATTTAATTACATAGAGTCCAATTTGATCCCAATTATTAGACAATATAATCAAATTCATCCAACTATCCATTATCTTGCACTTAGAGGTCGGCCTCTGGCAGTCCACTCATCCCATTCCTACTCCCCAAGTACCTCCACTACCCAAGCTTTTGCTGCAGTTCTTCTGGCCACCTGATAACTTTCAGTTGTTTCAGAAGTTCCCAAAGACAAATTTTCTTAAAATGTTTCAAGCTTTAGCTTCTGCATTTCTATCACTGCTGGTATCCACCAACAGGTAGTGTCAACTGGTAATTTGAACAATGATAAGTTCTGTTCAATAAAAAATAGTTTAGTTAGTAGTACTTGAAGTTGTTGGCAGCAATAGCTTAGCTTGAGGATTAAGTTTTAATGATACTGTTGCCTATAGCAAAAGAAAACAAATCAACTCCTTTGTACTTTCTGAAGGAGAATGATAAAAAACATTTGTCAGATATTTTCTTTAAGAGCTCATGAGATAAACAATCATACGTCTGATTTCATTTAAATGTTTTATGATTGCTTCTCCTCTCAAATGGGTATTTCATTTGAGAAATTCTCTTCAAACTTTATCATTATAATGATTGTGAGACTAATTAATCTACTTGTCTGAACGCAGACGCAGCAGTGCCAGAGAGTTCAACATGTAGTTTCAGGACCAAGGACAGCTCCTTGAGTGAAGATAAAAACATGCTGTACATCATTAATGAGTTTTCACAGAAAACACTGCAGTTTTAAAAATCATCTCTAAATTATCTCTAAATACAAATGTTTTCTCAAGAATTGGATAGGGACAATTAATGTTTAATTTTGCATAGATGTGCTACAGTATAATGGTTTTAAAGGCAACCCATGAACTCAAAGGATTCTGAGTTGGGCAGTTTCACTTTCTCTTAACTAAAAACATTAAAATTTTCTGACATTCTTATCGAAGATTTTTTTTTTTTTATTAATAGGCATTTTGCATTTCATTAAGTACAAACCAATTAATGACTATGATTTAGCATGTTGCTAAATGGGGTCTTTCTGCATGGAGTTTGCATGTTCTCCCTGTGCATGCGTGGGTTCTCTCTGGGTACTCCGGCTTCATCCCACAGTCCAAAAACATGACTGTTAGGTGAATTGGTTTCTCTAAATTGCCATTAGGTATGAATGTGTGAGTGTGCTTGGTGGTTTGTCCTGTGTGTCTCTGTGTTGCCCTGCAATGGACAGGCGACCTGTCCAGGGTATACCCCGCCTCTCGCACCATGACAGCTGGAGATAAGCACCAGCCCCCCCGCAACCCTGCATAGGAATGACGGGTACAGAAAATGGATGGATGGACGGATAAATTAAGATTTACACACACAGTGCATGCTAGTATGTTACAATGAGAGGATACTATTTATTTGCTTATTGTTGGACTTTTATGAGCATTTTCCATTTGAACTATTTTAAACTGCTGCAAACAGCCGATAACATAAGGTGTATGTCTCACCAGCAATTAGCTGGCAATTAGAGGATTTATTTTCATTTTAAACCAGCAAACAGGAAAATTAGAATAGTCTACTATAGGTAAGGGAACCATTATAGAAACTTCACAGAACCTCTCTTCAAAAAATCTGAACAAACCGTTTAAGATAAAGCCCCTTTGGGTTATGCGACAGGAAAATGATCCAAAGCACACCGGTAAGTCCACCACTAAATGGCTATGATGACAAAATGAAAGTTTTGTAGTTGACAAGTCAAAGTCTGGACCTTAATTTGGTTTATTCATATAGCCACAATTTGCATGACACATGTCATTGCAAGGTACTTTATTAAAAGAAAATTTCAATTCAGTCATACATACATAAAACAAGACAGTAGCAGCTTTACACTTACGCACACATCATTTGATTGAGATTAGGAGAATCACAGACTGCATCTGTAAATGCTATTTCTAGCAATGCAAAGAAACAAGATTCTATAATCAAAGATTTTTAATTAGAAGAAAAATGAAGAAGTTATGATGAAGAAGTTTAATCCTCTGAGCAGATGAAATGTCTTTATAGAGAAGAGTTTTCAGGGCATTTTTTTTTATATAATCCGACAGAAGCATTGCAAAATCATATTCTGTTTCATCCCTCATCTGCCCATTTGGCTAGAAATATGGATAGAAATAAATAACAGTTTGAGAAAAATACAGGTGTATATGATTAATAGCCCTAAATACTTAATTTGGGACTATCAATTATATATTTTAACCATTAATTTGCCAAAATCTGAATTTGATGTTGAATCTCACTACTCCACATAGGGGGTTATGTCACCTAAATCTTTCATTAGGTGGTGCTGAAGGGTCAATAACATCTTTACAAGACAATACTTTGCCAGCTGCAGTCACCAATTAGAAATTAATAAAGGAGTATTTTTGACAGAATCCAATGGATTGACCAAGACCCAGAACATTAAGACAGTCAAAGAACTCTGTAAAGACCTAAAAGAGATAATTTGCAGCATGCTCATACATACACACACACACACACACACACACACACACACACACACACACACACACACACACACACACACACACACACACACACACACACACACACACACACACACACACACACACAAGCACACACACACACGTGTGGGGATTATGGTGTTTATGTTTATTCTTGGGCTTAGGTTACCGTTACTAAATCTTGTAATAATTGGTACCATGAGCTTTTCAGTGATGCTGTTATTGTATTTATTTATCTATTTGTGGGTTGTGGTTGTGCAGTTCTCTGTTCGCTTTGTTTGATTTGTTTTGTCGTTTTTTTCCCTTTCTCTGGCGTTGTGGAGGCGGAGTGGCATGTTTTCTTTGTTTCCATTCCTCTCTTGTATCTGCAACTTAACCTCTCCCTCTTAACTTTTTTCCTACCTCTTTTTATCTTCTTTCTTTCTTCCCCTTTATTTTCTGTTTCCGTGTCCATAATATCAGGGGGGGAAAAGCACAACAACCTCGGTGTTTTGTGAGCTGCTGCTTGCTTGAGCATCTCGTAGAGAGCAGCACTTCTCCCACTGTGCCTGTTTCAGGTGTTGAAACAAATTGGTCGTACTCCCACCTTTGATAGCAACAACCGTCAAACAGATTTTGCAGCATGCTGTTTGTGGCGCCAAGTCTGAAGTCGCAAAACCGGGCCAGTTCCATATAATTGAAGAAACTGTCCCTTTTGTAGGAACAAGCTCCTCTTTGCTAGTTGCCATTTTGACGTCTACGCGTTGCAAGAGACGGACTGGCTGAACCTTTCTCCAAACTACGGAATCCCAAGACAGCAGAGGAGGGAGGGGGTATTATATCTCGATTTTTCCATAAATAAATCTTCTTAGACGGCATATTCGAATTAATCGATAAAATCAATTTATTGCCCAGCCCTAATAGATATCCTACACTTGTTAAAAAATTCTGAAGTTTTTTGTACTATTATCTTTGGAAAATGGTTTAGGTAAATCTTAAATAACCCAAATTAAAGCAACATTTTAGCTGATGCTGAGTCTCTGTAAATTTCTGACAGGATATTGACAAGGATAGGATGAGAGTAATGGCAGCATTTATACGGCAGCAGTGACATTTTTAGGGAATACAAGCAGAAAAACATTAACATTTACAGAATTAGATTAATTGGGATAAATGCTCTTGAGAGTTTAAATGAAGAAGATTAAGCCTGTTGGATGAGAGACGAAACATTCAATTCAATTTCAATTCAGTTTATTTATATAGCGCCAATTCACAACAGATGTCATCTCAAGGCACTTAACAAGAAGTCATTTCAATACATTTATACAAACATTCCAATCAGTTAAAAAGTTTCCTATTTAAGGAATCCCAGCAGATTGCGTCAGACATTGGCGTGAGGTTGGGCAGACTTTCCAACCACAGCAATCCTTCCGCAATCCCTCATACTGAGCAAGCATGTAGCGACGGTGGAGAGGAAAAACTCCCCTTTAACAGGAAGAAACCTCCAACAGAACCAGGCTCAGTAGGAGCGGCCATCTGCCACGACCGTCTGGGGGTTTGAGAAGACAGAGCAGAGACACAAAAGGTACAGAAGATCTGATATAAGAGTGCATTCTATGTTACAGAAAGTAAAAAGTTGATAACAGGAAACAGTGGATGTTCAGCCACTGGGAGCACCATCCCAGTCGATGCCCCCCGTCCAACAGGGTATTCCAGCCAAGCAGGATACCAGACCAGGTATATCTTCTATGGAGAGAAAAACACTGAGAGAACACAAAGTTAACAGTCGAAATAGCAGAATGTACTGTAATACAACTGCAGAGTAGTAGTAGAAAAGGAAGTAGCAGAGTGAAGAAAATTGGTAAGTCTGTCCTCCAGCAGTCTAAGCCTATAGCAGCATAACTACAGAGCTGGCTCAGGATGACCTAAGCCCCTCTAACTATAAGGTTTATCAAAAAGGAAAGTTTTAAGCCTGGCCTTAAAAGTGAACAGAATGTCTGCCTCACGGACTAAAACTGGGAGCTGGTTCCACAAGAGAGGAGCCTGATAACTAAAAGATCTGCCTCCCATTCTACTTTTAGAAATCCTAGGAACTACAAGTAAACCTGCAGTCTGAGAGCGAAGTGCTCTGTTGGGAACATATGAAACAATTAGATCTCTGATGTATGATGGAGCTCGATTATTAAGGGTTTTGTATGTAAGAACAAGGATCTTTAATTCTATTCTGGATTTAACAGGGAGCCAATGAAGGGAAGCTAAAACAGGAGAATTGTGATCTTTCTTTTTAATATTCATCAGAACTCTTGCTGCCGCATTTTGGATCAACTGAAGGCTTTTAATGGCATTTTGTGGACTACCTGATAGTAAGGAATTACAGTAGTCCAGCCTTGAAGTAACAAATGCATGGACTAGCTTGTCGAAGGGTCTTTTTATACAGCAGTAGACTGTTATTCCAGGTTAAATAGGAATCCTCTAGATGTGTAGAGCGCCATTTTCTCTCCAACTTCCTAGTATTCTGCTTTAAAGTATGCAACTCTGCGTTAAACCAAGGAGTCAGCCTCCTATGGTTAGCCACTTTCTTTTTTAAGGAGGCTACACTATCTAATGCTAAACGCAATGAGGACGTAACGCTGTGAACCAGACCATCAATTTCTGAAGGGTTAGAGATAGAATTGCTGCCATCCACTGTGTTACTCTGAGACACTGAGGAAAGTAAGAATGGAACAGATTCTTAAAAAATTGTTACAGCATTGTCTGATAAAGCTCTGCTATAATGAAATTTTCTTTCAGAAGTAGATTGGTGGTAGCATGAGATAAGTCTACAACACACAAAATTGGCTTAGATGGTGCAGCTCATCCAGGATGGCACATCAATGCGAGCTGTGGCAAGAGGGTTTGCTGTCTGTCAGTGTAGTGTCCAGAGCATGAAGGCGCTGCCAGGAGACAGGCCAGTACATCAGGAGACGTGGAGGAGACCGTAGGAGGGCAACAACCCAGCAGTAGGACCGCTACCTCCACCTTTGTGCAAAGAGAAACAGGAGGAACACTGCAAGAGCCCTGCAAAATGACCTCCAGCAGGCCACAAATATGCATGTGTCTGCTCAAACGGTCAGAAACAGAGTCCATGAGGGTGGTATGAGGGCCCGACGTTCACACGTGGGGGTTGTGCTTACAGCCTAACACCATGCAGGATGTGTTGCAAGAGAACACCAAGACTGGCAAATTTGCCATTGGCGCCCTTTGGCAGTGGGTCAGTAATGTTGTGGGGTGGGATTTCTTTGGGGGGGGGGGGCACAGCCCTCCATGTGCTTGCCAGAGGTAGTAGTTAGGAATATCGTAAGAGACACAGTGGATTTCAAACATATGGTGTTTGATTCACTTTAAAGATTTTTGGGATAAGGAGGCAGTTGTATTGTGGTGATATACACCACATTTTGTGTTTTCCACGTAATGCTCTCACTGTTTAGAGTATGCCTTACATATTGGGCCCAACACCAAAAATACTAAAGACAACCCTTTTCAATGTGGCATCAATTTCAACATTCTGTGGGTTTAAAAAACTGGTATTGTCAGTAAGTCCTTCCAACTTTCTCCTTCAAACAGCCATGAACACACAATTTCACTTAACGGACAAGCAGCACCACCTGGCCATAGCGCGCCTTTGGGTCGGTTTCAGGCAGTCAGATGTAGCACGTGAACTTGGTGTGTCTCAAACTGTCATCTGCAGACTTGCATCAAGACACAGGACTACTGGCAGAGTTCGTGGCAAACCCAGGAGTGGAGCCCCACGAGTAACAGACTGCAAGGATGACCAGAACCTAAGGACCTATGCACTCAGACATCGTCATGCAACTGCCACACAGCTGCAGTCCCATTTACGAGATTTGAGGGGAGCAGAGGGTTTCCAGACAAACCATTCGTAACCGACTCCAACTCTTTGGCTAGAATGCCAGACAACCGTTGCAGGTGACTCCACGGACCAAGACACTGCCGTGAACATTTGGAGTGGGCACAAGACCATGTGACCTGGACAATGGAGCAGTGGTCTACCCTCCTGTTCACTGATGAGTGTCAGGTCACCTTGCACAGAAGTGATGGATGTCAGTATTGCTGGAGAAGGCGAGGTGAGCGATACGCCGAGGTCAACATGGTCCCCAGGGTTAGCTTTGTTGGAGGAGGTGTAACAGTCTGGGCAGCCATCACCAGTCAGTGCAAAAGTGATTTGGTTATTGTAGATGGCTCAGTCACTGCACTTTCTTACCTCAGAGACATCATAGAACCCATCATCATCCCTTAATTCCGCCAGCACTTTTTTGGGGGTAATAAATATTACACTAATGAAAATTCTGTTTCTTCTCGTTCAGTGTTAGTAATATTAAAGGATACTTTTACTTATTTGATTAAAATTCAGACCAAATAGTAATAGCACTCATGTAAATAACAATATCCCTAACTTATTGTGAGTAGTGTATATATTACTTACTTAGAGTTAGATCCTCCCATGCCTTATATGGCATATCAGGCGATCAACGAATGCCACCAGGCTCGATCTTGTGCTCTGGCTTCGAGTTCTTCCAACGGTATGTTTGATAACCTCAGGTCTTGATGGAATGACCTTCGGTGTTACAGGGGCGTGCTTGTGGTCTTTTGGCACCCCGGGGATGCCAGCGCATCACTATTTTTGGAATCCGTGCATCATCCATGCTGAGGACATGGCCGGCCAGTTGGAGTCTTCGGCGTGCGACTATATTGTGAAGTTTGACCACGCCACTCCTTCACAGAACCTCCTCGTTGGTGATGTGGTCGGTGTAGAGGATTTTCAGGATTCGGCGAAGACTTGAGCTTGGTGTTGATCCAGGCGGACACCTTCCAGGTCTCAATGGCGTAAATGGATTGGAAACACAATCGAATTAAGCAAGTGGAGTTTGATCTTGACAGATTGGGGAGGACCAGATCTTGTTCATCCACCGAAATACCGCGGCCACTTTCCCAACGCGACATTTGACATCCACCTCCGCATCGCCATCATGGGAAATCACACTACCGAGGTAGGTGAACTTCTCCACTTCTTCAAACTGTTGTCTACCGATGTGAATCCCCCATCGTGGATCCTTGGAACTGCATGATCTTCGGCTTTTCGGGGATGATCCCCAATTTTGCCAGCTTCTCCTCCCAGATTGGTCGTTCCTTGCTGTAGCTTCGACTCATCTTCCTCGAAAAGGGCGATGTCATATATATATATATATATATATATATATATATATATATATATATATATATATATATATATATATATATATATATATATATATATATATATATATGAGTTGGGATAAACACAGCCATTGGGTGGCGCTAACCCACATTCTAGTTCCAACAGGAGAGAAGAGGACCAGAGCTTTTATAAGGGCTCGGGTCCCCTGAACACGCTCTCTTCTGCTTGGACTTTCACCCAGACAGTGCCAGGAGAGACCCCAGGAAATCCTTCCTTCGCTGGCGAAGGAATAAAAGTTATGAACAGGATCGGTGACAAAGGGCAACCTTGGCGGAGTCCAACTCTCACTGGAAACAAGCCCGACTTACTGCCAGCAATGCGAACCAAACTCTGGCACCGGTCGTACAGGGACCTAACAGCCCGTATCAAGGGGCCCGGTACCCCATACTCCTGGAGCACCTCCCACAGGGCCCCCGGAGGGACACGGTTGAACGCCTTGTCCAAGTCCACAAAATACATGTAGACCGGTTGGGCGAACTCCCACGCACCCTCCAGGACCCTGCCAAGGGTGTAGAGCTGGTCCAGTGTTCCACGGCCAGGACGAAAACCGCATTGTTCCTCCTGGATCCGAGGTTCGACTATCCGTCGGACCCTCCTCTCCAGAACCCCTGAATAGACCTTACCAGGGAGGCTCAGAAGTGTGATCCCCCTGTAGTTGGAAAACACTCTGTGGTCCCCATTTTTAAACAGGGGGACCACCACCCCTGTCTGCCAATCCAAGGGAACTGCCCCCGATGTCCACGCAAAATTGCAGAGCTGCGTTAACCAACACAGTCCCACAACATCCAGGGCCCTGAGGAACTCCGGCCGAATCTCATCCACCCCCAGAGCCTTGCCACCGAGGAGCTTTTTAATGACCTCGGTGACCTCAGCACCAGAGATTGGAGAGTCCGACCCAAAGTCCCCAAACCCTGCTTACAGATTGGAAGGAGTGCTGGTGGGATTGAGGAGGTCTTCGAAGTATTCCATCCACCGACCCAAATCGTCCCGCGTCGAGGTCAGCAGCACACCATCCCCACTGTAAACAGTGTTGGTGGCAGACCGCTTCCCCCCCCTGAGACGCCGGATGGTGGACCAGAATCGCTTCGAAGCCGTACGGAAGTCGTTCTTCATGGCCTCTCCAAACTCCTCCCATGCCCGAGTTTTTGCCTCCGCGACCATCCGAGCCGCACTCCGCTTGGCCTGCCAGTACCTATCAGCTGCTTTAGGGGTCCCACAAGCCAAAAAGGCCCGATAGGACTCCTTCAGCCTGACAGCATCCCTTACCACTGGTGTCCACCAGCGGGTTCGGAGGTTGCCGGCGCGACAGGCACCGACCACCTTGCGGCCACAGCTCCGGTCAGCCGCCTCGACAATGGAGGCGCGGAACATGGCCGACTCGGACTCAATGTCCCCCGCCTCCCCCGGGACGTGTTCGAAGTTCTGCCAGAGGTGTGAGTTGAAGCTCCTTCTGACAGGAGACTCTGCCAGACGTTCCCTGCAGACCCTCACAACACGTTTGGGCCCTCTAGGTCTGTCCGGCGTCCTCCCCCACCATCGGAGCCAACTCATCACCAGGTAGTGGTCAGTGGACAGCTCAGCCCCTCTCTTCACCCAAGTGTCCAGAACATGCGGCCGCAGATCAGATGAGACGACAACCAAGTCGATCATCGAGCTGCGGCCTAGGGTGTCCTGGTGCCAAGTGCACATATGGACACCCTTATGCCTGAATATGGTGTTCGTTATGGACAGTCCATGACTAGCACAGAAGTCCAAATAACAAGACACCACTTAGTTCAGATTGGGGGGGGGGCATTCCACCCAACCACACCCCTCCAGGTCTCTCTGTCATTGCCCACGTGAGCATTGAAGTCCCCCAGCAGAACAAGGGAGTCCCCGGGAGGAGCACTCTCGAGCACCCCCTCCAAAGACACACACACATAGATGTGGGGTCTCTGATGTTTAAGGATATATTCTTGGGCTGAGGTTATCATTACTAGAGCTTGATTAATCGGTACCATGAGATTTTCTGTGACATTGTTGTTGTATTTTTATATCTATTTTTGTGTGATGTGGTTGTGTAATTCTTAGTTCACAATGTTTGGTTTGTTTTGTCGATGTTCCTTTTTCGTGTTTTGTTTTGTTTTTCCCCCTCTCTCTGCCATCCTGTGGGTATGGAGGCAGACTTCAATGTCTTCCTGTGTTTTCTTTGTTCCCTTTCCTCTCTTGTATTTTCAACTCACCCTCTCTCGACTTTTTGTTTCCTACCTCTCTTCTTCATCTTCCTTCTTTCTTCCCCTTAATTTTCCGTCTCCGTGTCCATAACATCAGGAAATAAAAACCCCAACAATTCATAATAAAGATTTTTCACACATATATCAAGTGGAGGACTATAGCAAAAGCTATACTGCTCCGCTTGTGAAAGTAAATCTGTTGGGCTTCTACTTGGTACTCAGACACCAATTCTGAGCTCCACACTGCCAAACACGGCACGTAAAAAAAAAAAAAAAAAAAAAATCCACAGATATTTCATGACTTTTTATAAAATCGAGAGGCTGGCTTGCACTGATATTGTTATACCTCTAGGAAACTTGGGAAAGCCCAGCTGACACTGCCATGTCTTTGTAAGCTTCTAAAAAGTTTGTTTAAAAAGTTAGATGTAATTGGATACACACTTGTGAATGTATTGTATGATAACTCAAACACACTGTTTCCTTGTGTGAGATCATGAGATAATTGAAGGAAATCTGGTAAGACAATAAGAAGAGAACTGTGGATCTCCACAAGTCTGAGTTAATCTTGGGTGCCTAAAGGAGTCATATTATTCTGTTCAATAATGCAGGTCTTTTAAGAGCATGGGAAAGTCAATCCATTTAACTGTTCAAAAGGAGGACATGTTTTGTGCCCCAAAAATAAAGATTTTCTGGCATCAAATGTGTGCATCAACACTGAGACCCTGTGAAGATGCTGGCTGAAGCTGACAATTGTCCACATGGAGCTAGGCTGGAAGGCCACTTAGTCAGGAAGAAGCCTTTACTCCAAAGGCAAAATACCGTAAAGGAGATTACAAATTGCAAATGCACTCAGTGAAAAAGATTACAATTTTAGCAACATGCCTTGGGATGTGGTAAAACAAAATTTAAAGTGTTTGGCTCTAATGACCATCAATACAAGTTTGGATAAATAATAGAGAAGTTTGCAAACCTGAGAACACCATCCCAACTGTAATGTACTGGGTGGCCGCTCCCTGTTTTGCTTCATGAGGGACTGATGCATTTCACAAAACTATATAGTGTCATCAGGAAATATTGAAGCAACATCTCGAGACATGGGCTTGGAGGTTAAAGCTTGGGCACAAACTAGTTGTCCAAATCGAACATGACCCTAAGGATTGTCCCCCAAATAAGTTGCAAAGTATTTTAGAAAAAAAAAGCATTTACTTTTATTCATATATTTTTGCTATGTCGATTATATGTTGATTTATTGGCGCGTTTAAGGAATTTACAGCCACATTTAATTAGAAAACAGTTCCTGGATTTCTATGAGTGGTGAGACGCAGGACAGTCCAGATGTTGCTACTGGATGTGGCTCTAAAGCAGATTGTTTACAGGTGAGAGCCACTTGCAACTTACACCTGCAATGCCTGGTGAGTATGTTTAATGGGATCGATTATAATTTTTTTAAAATGGTTTTTAAGTGCCTTAATGGTCTTGAACCTTCTTATCTTTCAGAACATCTTTTACCTTATGAACCCTCGCGGTATCTGTGCTCCTCTGGCAGCCGTCTCCTTGTCATCCCAAAAGTCAGGACACACACTCACGGTGAGGCGTCTTTTTAATATTATGGCCCTCACCTTTGGAACAGGCTGCCGGAGGACCTCAGGGCCGCAGAGAACGTTCATGACGAGGCTCAAGACTCACCTTTTTAGCTTGGTTTTTAACTGATTACTATTTATTATTATCTGTTGAACTGCTTTGTATGTTTTAATTGATTAAATTTGATAAATGTTTTACTATTTAATCTTATCACATTTATATCAGTTATTTTTATAGTTCCGGTTATTTTAATATTCTTTCTTTATAAATAAAGATTGATTGATAAGAGACACGGAACTGTTATCACTTTGCCACATGGCTCGATGATAGAACAGTTGCACAGTATTTATTTATTTTTTTTACGTGTCCTGTTTGGCAGTGTGTACCTCAGAATTGGTGTCTGAGTACCAATTAAAAGCCCAACAGATTTACTTTCACAAGCGGAGCAGTACAGCTTTTGCTATAGTACTCCACTTGATTTATGTGTGAAAAATCTTTATTATGAATTGTTGGGGTTTTTATTTCCTGATGTTATGGACACGGAGACGGAAAATAAAGGAGAAGAAAGAAGGAGGATGAAGAAGAGAAGTAGGAAACAAAATGTCATGAGAGAGGGTGAGTTGAAAATACAAGAGAGGAAGGGGAACAAAGAAAACACAGGAAAACATTGAAGTCTGCCTCCATACCCACAGGACGGCAGAGAGAGGGGGAAAAACAAACACGAAAAAGGAACATTGACAAAACCAACCAAACATTGTGAACTAAGAATTACACAACCACATCACACAAAAATAGATATAAAAATACAACAACAATGTCACAGAAAAACTCATGGTAGCGATTAATCAAGCTCTAGTAATGATAACCTCAGCCCAAGAATATATCCTAAAACACCAGAGACCCCACATCTATGTGTGTGTGTTAGCATGCTGGTGCATATAAGGTTTCTCCATAAGAGTGTTCGATAGTTGGTGTGAGAAGACATCAATCCGTCTCCCAGGAATCGATGCAGACATGAAGGAGATCGGAGCAAAGACGTCCAAAGGACCGCCAGAGCCCCAGGCGGACCCGGGCGGGGCCGACCGCATCCCCCAAGAGAGGAGAAAAGGAGAACCCCAGGGGAACATCCAGCGGCCACTATGCAGGGGCCCGGGGGGCAGCAGTGACGAGCCCACGGGCTCCGCCAGCAACCGGCCGCGCCGGGGCGGGCCGATCAACGGACCGGTCAACGGACCGGGGGAGCCGGGGCCCAGGGGCACCCCACCGCCCAGCAGGGACCCGACAAGGGACCGGCCGACGAGGGGCCCCCGGAACTGCAGGGGCCACGGCCGGCCGCCACGCGACGCCTCCACCCTAGGCCAATCCCCACCGCCAACATCCCAGCGCCCCACCAATAGCCGCAGGGGACGGACAGCATCCCCAGGCCGGGCTCAGTCAGCATCTGGACGCCAAGTTGTACCAGCTCCCAGGTCCTGATCCCGCGCAATGCAGGGCGCCGAGACCAGGCATCCAACAAGGGCCAGGGCCGGTCCAACCCGCCAATGAACCGGCCACGCACAGTGCGCACAGAACAGGTGATCAAACGAGCAGAGACGCCGGATCCGCATCCCGCCGAGCCACCGAGCAGGCACCACCCAACAATCCCAAACCTGGCACCTCTAAAAGAGGTGCCCCAACCTACCAAAGGAAGATATCGGCCCAGCGCATCGGCATATGATTTGAGTTTTTGAAATCACCAGTCTTTCACATAAACACATACAAGTGCATCTCAATAAATTACAAAACATTATAAGTTTTATCTGAGTCAACTTTGATGATTATGTCTCACTGCTAATGAAAACCGATAATTCTGTTCCTCTAGAAATCAAAAGAAAGACCAGGAGAAAAGGATTTTTGGTGCAAAAATGTTACACTAAGGCCTACACAGTCAGCATGCCCTCTGCTTGGGAAAGACTCCTGATTCAACAGTTGTCCAGCAGGCAATCTCTAGCTACGTTTAAATGTGCAAAATGTCTTTAATCTGATCATAGTTCAGATTAGAAAATGACAGTGTACATGGGCCCTGAAAAAATGTATCCGATTATGACAAGCTTTTACATTCGTCAAATGTTCGATTGGAATAAATAATTTTGACATTCACAGAACTATCTAACACACCAAAATAGGCCGTAGAAGACGAAGTAGCAGAGTTCCGTTGTAAACGAACATTGCTGCGTGCGTTTAAAATGGAGCAGAGCAATGTTCTTCAGAGCGTGCTTTTATTTTTTCTGGTCACGGTTTTAAATCTACTAACTTTTATTGTTGTGTACACAGTCAAATTCTAATCCGAATCCCATTATTGTTTTATGCCGACGTAAGATACGTCACATGACGCAACAGACATGCACAGTGATGAGATGACCCACAAATTAAGTGTTTACATGCACAGCGATCGGAATAACAATCGGCATAACCCACCTGTCTCAATCAGAAGGAACTGTTGACCCGAATGAGTGATTGGATCAGAGTATTCCGAATGGTGTGTTTACATGAAGCATTTTTATTCTAATCAGGCTTTTAATCCGAGTAATCGTGTCCATGTAAACATGGCTATTGAGTGGGTGTCCCTCACAGAGTCCTGCAGCCAAGCACATTTAAAGGGGGGGTATTATGCAAAATGGACTTTCTGAAGCTTAATATCCTGAGAACCTGTCTTTCCCTCATTAAAAACATACCTGAAGTGTTGCTCTGACCCATTCACTCATGCTAGAGTAAACTTTGAGTCTCTGCTGGTAGTTCTCGGGGTTGCTGAAACGCCTGCTCCCACCTATCCCCGCCTTTTCCACCCATCTCCTCCTCCAACCTTACGTACTCAGCTGAGAGCCTCGCCCCTGCAGAGCTCCCCTACCCCTCCCCTACCCCACACAACTCCAGCTGAGTCCCGGGTGCAGTAATTATAACACACCAGCTGCAGATGCGCGTCTTTTGTGATTTTTTTCCCCCGACTCCGTGCATGCTGCGATGATGCACGGTATGTGACGAACTGAAGGGGGAGTGTCAGAAAGAGTAGGAGGGTCTTAGAGAGGCACAAGCGAAAATCAAGGCGTCCAATACGGAAGTAAATTTCTTTAAGGTGGATTTGGATATATGACGGACTTTTAAAAGACTTAAGGTGACAATTTTATTGGAGTGTGGTATAGAAGGATAATATGTGCCTGGAAGAAGCATAATACCCCCCCTTTAAGTAAAGTTGAGTGAAAGGAAAAAATGTGGTTAAAAGAGGTGCAGGAATAACATGAATAAAGAGGACGTTCCTCAGTGGTCCAAAGTCCTGTTTTCAGCAAAAAGGCTGTTTTAAATTTCATTTGAAAATCAAAAACCAGAGACTAGAGGAGGAAGGGTAAGGCATAGAATTCAAGTTGGTTGAAATCGAGTGTAAAGTTATAAGTTACTAATAACTGGGGGAGCAATTTGATCTGATGGTGTTGGTCCGCACTGTTTTATCCAGTCCAAAGTCAGGGCAGGTGTCTAACAACAAATTTTAGACCACTTCTTGTGTTCCTTTTCTGATATGCTTTATGGATTTAAGAATTTCACTTTCCAACATTACTTAGGACCAGCACACATTGCCAAAAATTCCTGCATGGATAAGACCTTGACAGTCCCAGAGGCAGATTGCATTTAAGAATAGGACAATGAATAGGACAATGAATCTTTTTATTGTTTTACTGCAATAAATCAACTATCTAAGGTCAATTTAAAATCACAACTTGAGATAGCATATTTGTACAAGAAACTACAGTACCCTGATAGCCTAGACAAGCACATGGATGATATGTAAACTCTAAAAGAATGAACTTGTATAGGTATGTCGTAACCCTTTTAGCTTTGAGGTGAAAATGGCAACCACAACATTACTGCGTGGCAACATATTTAGAATTAAAATGAGAACAAATACAAATATTAATGATTAGAAAAAGCATAAAAGTAGTGAAAATAATGCAACTTCTTAAAACATATGATTTATTGAAATTCAAAATGGCTTTTCATTATAAAATTGCAGACTTGCTCCATTACTGGACAGGAATTTCCATCAATTTGTTTGTATCATGTCCTACATAAACTTTTCAACACACTTTTATCGCAACAGCTTCAAACAGAGTGATGCTCTTTTAGGTTATAAGACATAATAATAAAAACATACATTGATTTACATAACACAAATGAATATTTCCATAAGTCAGAACAAACATCCTTAGTTTAATCAAACACAGACTGGAAGCAGGAAGAACGTAAACTGTGAAGGCAGTGGGGAAAAAACACTTTACTCATGATGATTTGAACTTATGACTAGAATCACTAACAAAGTCATAAGGATGAGTCTTGTCTATACAACCTCAATAATGCATTACCCTGTCTAATTAATTCAGGAAAGAAGAGAGAACAAGATTTCCATCTCTGTGTATTATAATAGAGGTGACTTTCTTTACAGTTAAGTTACAATTCATAATGAAAAACCCCTATAACGGCCACATTATGGAGACTGAACCAAAATAAACAAGACTGAGCACCCTGAAGGTAATATATATTTCATTGTTTTACTGTAGAATAAGCTGTCTGTTTTCCTCAGTGTTGACTTTGTAATTTAAAGAGATGAAGCCTGAGGTGTCATGCAGAGGCATGCTGAAACTGCAGAGCAGGTAACACCAGTTCCTCACAGACAGATAAATCAAAAAGTTATTTATATGCATGAAATAATAGTGATAGATATGTCTTTGCTCCCAATGATAAAACACTAATTGTTCAGCAAAATAGGGTGAATTGGTCTGAAAGCTTATATTTCCTTAAATTGTTAGCTTCTAATTTTGAAGAGTATTTAAACATTTAGTTACATTTAGAGATAAAAAGGTAACAGGAAAGGTGAATGGCAAGAATTGAAATTAAAATTGACCTTGGCCTAGTACAATGCAGTGTATGCAGAAAAACGAAGAAAAAACACATGAGAAGTGTCATGGGTTGTTGGTTTGTGTTTGGTTTATCCTTTATGTTTTAAGTATTTTGGTTGTTTTGCCATTCCTTGTGAATTATTCTTTCCTTTTATCTTTTTGTGTTGGTGGTTATATTTTCTTAGGTTAGTGTTATGTTCCTTTCTATCTCTTCCTCCCTGTGCCTTTGTTTATGTTTTTCACCTCTCCTCTGCCTACTAGCCTGCTCCCAGCTGTAATACAACTCTTAATTGCACTCTGCTTCTTCTCTCTCAGGTGTTTCCATTTACGTCCGATTGCCCTCTCTGGTTTTCCCTGTCATTTCTCACTCTCTCCTCAGTATTTAAGCAATCTTCCTTCAAGTCAAATCTCTGTCTTCTTACCATGATATTTTTTTTGTCTCCGATTGTTCCCTTGTAAGTTTATGGTTTTGGCTCGTTCAAGTTTTACTCCTTTTTCATCCTGAACTACTGAATTTGGGTCCTCTTTGATCAAAACATGACCACAAGAAGGTTGAGCAGCCAAATCTAGGAAATAGAAAAGAAGGCAGAACAGAAAAATATTCAGTGCCATTTTAAATCTTGGAGGTCATTTCTTTCTATTCGGCAAACTTTAACAGTAACTGAGCAAAGTTATTAAGAACAAAAAAGTTTTACAAGACTGGTCTGCAAATCTTTGGAAAAATTATATTCCTTTTTCCAGCAAATTTATTACATTTTCAATATAAATTACTTAAAATGGTTGAAAATTGCGGAGATAGATTTCATAATTATTATATAAAAGATTAGAGTGGGAAAAGCACTAAAACACTGCTATATTTTATTATAATCTCCAAATGTAAAGCATTTTCTTTTTTTTTTCATGTCTGGCATGGTAGACAATTTTTCCTTCACATTTCTTGTGACTTTGTAATTTGGAAGCCTTTTTGTGGCATTTCAAGCAGAGATATAACATAAAATTAAAACCTAAATCAAGATTAATCTTACATGTTTTTATGTTCATAAACTGAAGGCTAGGAGTTATTTTTTAACCTTGGTGGACAGGAAGTGAGAATGTGCAGCATTTCAAAATTGATCTTTGAACATTTGATATGCTTCACATGGTTATCAAGCAGGGCAGTCAACCATTCAGTGCTGTGACCTCTGAGCTAAAGTAGTGAGTGGATCAAAGTCCAGGCAGCAGATTTATAAACGATGCTTAACCAAAACAAATGTTTGCATGCATCTTTTATCCTCTAAAAACAGGTATTTATAGAGGAAAAATGTGCAAATACACAGTGAGCCTCTCTCAGCCCATAAGCATACGTTTCTGTGTGTTGTAGGCCTAAGTCCTATGAATAATAAATGGGTATATGACTGTATAAATAAAAGATGCATACATATGCAAACATGTATGTATACTGGATCATCCATCCACATACCAGATTGTCCTTGCAGGGTTGCAGAAGGTCTGGTGTCTACATCTGACAGTCATTGACAGAGAGGCAGGGTACACCCTGGACAGGTTGCCCTTCCACTCATAGGGCAAACAACCATGCATGCACATACTCATACCTGGAGGCAATTGAGAGAGTAGGTAGATCATGTATTTTTATTATAAAGAAAAGCCAAGTTCAAACACAGAAAGTTATGGGAATGATGTCCAGACCTCACCTTTGGTGCTGGGCTGCTAAGAAAGCCTCCAACTAAAGGAAAGTGTGCATATTTGCCCATTATTTTGTACTGCTATAATCACTTGGGGGTTTAGAGTAGTCAGAGGAAACATATTTCTTTTTTACTGTGTGGTCTGATGCTGCTGCCTCAACAGATGGCTGCAAACCAAATTGGACTTTCTTCTGCTGACTTTTGTGAAAGACTTGCATCATTGTGTTGCAAATTT
This sequence comes from Valencia hispanica, assembly GCA_963556495.2. NCBI lineage: Eukaryota > Metazoa > Chordata > Actinopteri > Cyprinodontiformes > Valenciidae > Valencia > Valencia hispanica. Next base: position 11,831,290 of record OY747700.1, read on the forward strand.
GAAAGGACAAGAGCTTCCTCAAGAAATGATTTCTGCTGTTTACATTCTTGTCAATATCTTTAGTGTTGCATCCATGTTCCAAGTAAAAAACCTTGCTATATGGTTATTTACAAACCACACCTGTTATTCCACTATAATTGGCTAACATTCAGAAATGTTCACAACTCATTTCCTTCAGAACAAAGTCAACAGTCATGGCTGAAATACATAAACACCCTCAAAAGATGCATGACATCTAGTCTGCCTATATGTACGTTGACAAAAGACAACCACACTGACCCCCACTGTTATTAGTCAGTTGTCAACAGATTGTGCAAAACAGCGGTGAAATAGAATCTAGTTAGTATGGTTACCGTGCACCGCTGTAGGCTGCACAAACATATGAAAGGACAGTAATGTGAAATTTCATAGGTTTCCAGCTGATAAAATATGCAATGATTAATAACCATAAAGACAGTTCGACTGGATGATCCATCTAAATCCTACGAGCCAAAGTCTCATGGTAGAATCTGCTCAGATCACTTCATTGGAGGTATGTTCAAGTTTATATAAAACCTAGCCTAAATCAATTAATAACATTTATATGATTTAAAATAACCTGCCAGCGTACAAAGCTACATCTTCTGCTAGTATAGTTACCATGGAACACTTAGAAATATGCAATTGGCAGACACACTTTTATGACCATGAAACTGCTTTATATACAAACATATCAATGTAGATGTGTACCAAAACTGACAGCTAATTCTGAGGACTGTCCTCCCACAGCTTGTTAGCTATTTGAAATGGGTCTGGAAGCTTTGGGCTAAATAGTTTGCTTTGTGTTTGTTTTATGATCATCTGCATAATGATGATCTAAATAAGTAATATCTACATCTCTAGGTTTTTTGCCCTCCAGTGTTGTGCGCATGCACACTATTACCTGAAAGCAGCATTCAACGTGCGTATTACTCTTTATTGCTACAGCTTATGAATTCAAATCATGTCCTGTTGTATCCATCGGCCTAATATAACAAACATTTACCAAAAATATTTTATGAACATTCATAAAAATGAACAACTTACCACCTGCAAGAAAGCCCCTTGGAAAAAGCAGAAGAAGAAGCAGCCAGGGAAAGAAAGCTAGTTTTGATGTGAAAGAGCAACAGTGAAGACATCTGCAGGTTTTTATTTCATGGTTAGGGGAGGGGTCAACTCCCATTAGTGAAGCAGTAAATTATTTTGAACATCGCAATAGTATAGTAAACACCTGTCATTTCCTGTGTTCACATGCTCTACTACTTTACTCAGTTATGCACTGTGTAGTGTTTTGCACTATTTTTTAAAACAGGCTACCACCTGAAACAGGCCAGAAAAACTGTAGTACAGGAGCAATCATGTTATATGAGCAGTCCAAATCAGAGACTATGAGCCTCACAGTCCTGTCCATGTGAGAGGAGCATTGGTGATTTAAGTTCCAACCCTTGGGTTATGATAACTGAACTCGAGCCAAGGGTGTACATTTGTTTATTTATATGGAGAAATGTGAAATGTAACGACTTAATGTGAAATGTTGCAGCTGGTTAAATAATCCCTTACCGTAGATGGATAATATATTTTGGGGGTTCAAGACAGAGTACAAGAGAATCAGACTAAAACTGGTGAAGAGCTGAGAAATCACACAGCATCCCACCCTGACCTTCTGCCTTGCTTTGTATCCGAGTCTTCTGCTGCCTCTGACTGGCTGTAGAAGACAGACATGTAGGAGGGGAGAGACAGAAGGGATTTCAGGGTTCCCTGATGTTGAGGGAGGTGATGCAGCCATGAAGATGTGACAGGAGTGCTGTGAGTCCAGGGTGGATATGGGAGGCCTGTGTGGTTGGAGACTTTGAGGGAAAACAGTTTGATTCCTCCTGAGCTGAACCTGCCTGAAAACATGTCCAGTTCATCGGTTCTATCCAGCCTTCCATCACTCTGATTTCAGCTCACCTTGAAGCAGTGTGAGTTTTTTTTACCCCTAACTACACATTCTGCATGGGCTGGTGGAGTTGGCTCTCCAGCTTTTACTGTTTTACTTTGTGTTCTGTGGGAGTTTGACTCGGATTTAGTAAATTCAAATTCAAAAATACTTTGTTTATTAAGCCCGAGGAGCAAAAGCACTGTGAAGGCCTATTGTGTTTCAAATGTTAATTATTCTTACATCAAATGAATTGGCTTTTTGGAGGCCTAAACATAAATAAAAATTCACCAAATGTGATCTAATTCTTCCTAGGGATTTTGACTGATCAGGTTGAAAATGGGTCAGGGTGCCCTAACCCTAACCCCAGGCAGGGGGAGTTATCAAAATCAAGTGATCAAAATCATGACTTTTCATGCATGTTGAAGTCAAATTTTGACTTAATTCCAAAAATAAAGTTACGTAAATGCTGACATCATCTAAACAAGTTACAACAAGTTAGTGTAACTTGGTTTCCAGAACTGAGAGTTGTAGAAAGAAGGTATGGCTGTGGCAGCATGGCGAAGCCCAACATCCCCACATGGAAATATGTTTGCCTGCAATTTCCACATACATAATCTGATCTGCACCAAATTTAACAACATGGATATTAGTCCAGCCCCTAACAGATATGTGTGCAAATATTCAACTAGGATTGTAAAATTCAGTGGATATTTCTAGTGTCAAAAGACCACTACAAAACTCTTAAGCCAGTGTCCATACCCCACAGATAGTCTGCCATTTTGTGCCTTTTGAACACACAATGCAGATTTTATCAACAGGCTCAGTGGAAGCCTTGAGGTGGCGTTCAGGTGGAGGTGCGTGAGTCCAGCGGTCGCAGCACAGGCCGGAGCAGGACTAAGCAGCAAGGGCCGTTTGAGGCTGCTTGCAGCTTTAACTCCTCAGGTTATCCATTTACCTAAAAAGAATCGTGTTGGATGCTGATGCTGTGGACAGGAAGAATAAATGGCAGCAGCAGTCTTGAAATGAATCTGAAGAATCATCTGACTGAAGATTGTTGATGTATGACAGTCTCATGACTCACAGCTCAATTTCCAGGCAGCAGATATACTTTTAACAGTTACATCGAATCCCAACAATGTTCTGTGGTTAATGCAGAATCTCTGCAGACTGATTTTAACTATCTATGCATATATTTGTTCTTTGATTTATTAGTCTGGAGCCTTGTATAATAATACAAAAAAACACCACAAGTCCAAAAGAAAATGAAGCTAAACTTGAAGCACCTATTCAATTTTATTTCTCCAACATAGTTGATGTTTTCCTTAGCAGTTGTTTTCTGGAGTGCATTTGTTTCAGATTTTCTTTCAGAAATGCATTAGTTACATAAATGTCTGCAGGTAATCATGAACAATGTTTCACAGCAGCCATACTTAAAAGGCTGTTGGCAAAGGAAAATGTGTCCGGTCTCCCTCCTTCTTCTGTTTTTCATTTAACCTTCGTCAAACAATCCGCTGCCTGAGATGTGATAAAATGAGACTCTAGCAGCAATTCCAAATAGAAAGAAAAGTATAACACTCATAAGTAAAGCAAGGCTGGACACTTTGCAAAATGTGCTTGCTAAACTGTGTGACTTAAAACCCAGAAAAGCCTCAGATATATCCGAACTGTATTATGTGTAATTTAAGCAGCAGTTAAACACAATCAAAGCCAAAAGAACTCATGATATGAACAAAATTCCTTGCAGTGAGCAAATTTTCTCCTCTAAATGCTCTATAACTGAATAAAAAAGCAGATGCCCATCAATGTGACTTTAGGCTGACAATAACTGCACTTGATTAAAGCTGCAGCTTAATCAGAGCAGTGCCTCAGCAGTTTAGATGTAATTATGATGTGAACGGTATTAAAGCACGATGAAGCATAATGTGGTGGGTGAAATATGATACAGCTACCGGTTTCGAAACACCAACGCAATTCTAATACAAAGTTAAAACTATTTGCAGCTCAATAGTGTGTTGTTTTATTTACCGAGTGTTACTTATGTAACTAAAACATTCTGAATAATTTAATAGTGTAGAATTAGGACTTGAGGTATTGTTCTGTTTTTGTTCCAAGTGCCACCACCTTCTTTGTTCTTAGAGAGGAGAGAAAAGATGCTAACAAATTTTTTCCTAAAAGAAAATTGCCAAACCTCCAGCGACAAACAGCCAAAAATTGTACTCATTTTAGAAAGGCAGTACCTTAATACTGCCATACCATGTGACCAAAGCATAATTCCACACTATATTCCCACCAAACAAGAGGTTGGAATATATTGTGCAATGGTTGCTATGAAGTCTTGATCACAAGATGCCACTCCTTGGTGCAGTTCTTGACGAGTTAGGTTTACAGATTTTTTTGTAAGCCCCCTTACCGTCTTGCTCACTGAATGTAAATAAATTAATGTGGTTCTTTGTCCAGCATAGTGGCCCATGTAAAAAAGAAATGGGTCTCTGTGTTGTGGAATACGTATAACCCTGGAAAAGAAAAAGACAAGTATTTCAGATTAAAAGCTTTTGAAAAATGATCATTTAAAAAGAAAAAGCATAAATGGTGAACATATTTCTATAACACTTGATATTTAGTTGATTGTAAGTCGTGCCAATAATTTGGGGATTTTTTTCAGTACCTAATAAAAGAACAACAATTAAAGGTTGGATTGTTCTTTTTCAAATTTGAGATCATGCTACTGAGATTAAAGGGGCTATATGCTATTTTCTGAAATTTAAACTCGCGACTGACACCTGTGGCCAAAAAACAGAACTGCTCTTCCTTTTTGCTCGCTCTCGCAGCGTGCGCTCGTACGTCGGTCACTCCCAATCTTCAATCTTTTTCAGGCACTTGTCAGGGGTTTAACTTTTTTAGTCTTATGTGGAGTTACTGTTGGTGTCAGAGTTGTCCTGGGTCTCTTCTGTGTATTCGCACAATCCATTGAACTGCTTACGAGTGCTGACTAGCGGTGGTGGCAGAGTGATCTGAAACATTTAACATGAACGCGCTTGACGTCACTTTCGCAGACGGCGCTGTAAAATCCGACCCAACACAAAATAGAAAAAATTGGATACAGGCTAATAGGTGCACCCACTGTGAGCTGACAGGTGTCAGTATGCTCATCAGGAGATTAAATTTCTCTAAGCATGGGTTTAAAAAAAAGAATAGGCAATTTAACTGTTTTACAGGATATTTTTTAACATAAGATAGCCAGAGAAAGTATAGACCACTAGCTGTCAAAATGCAAATGAGACCACGCCCCTTCCGGCCACGCCCCCTGACCACGCCCACTTCCGGTCACGCACACTTCCGGGTACGCCCCTTCCGGGTACGCCCACTTCCGGGTACGCCCCTTCCGGGTACGCCCACTTCCGGGTACGCCCCTTCCGGGTACGCCCACTTCCGGGTACGCCCATTTCCGGGTACGCCCCTTCCGGGTACGCCCACTTTTGCAGGCTCCCTGGCTGCCGTGACAAGCTCCGCCCTGTCACAATAAGCTCCGCCCCCTGATGGCCACGCCCACCTGTCACAATAAGCCCCGCCCCCTGATGGCCCCGCCCACCTGTCAAAACGGGATACGCCCCCTGGTGGGCACGCCCACCTGTCAAGATAGGACACACCCACCTGTCAAAATGGGGTACGCCCCCTGGTGGCCACGCCTACCTGTCAAAATAGGACACGCCCACCTGTCAAAATAGGGTACGCCCCCTGGTGACCACGCCCATCTGTCAAAATAGGACACGCCCACCTGTCGAAATAGGGTACGCCCCCTGATGGTCACGCCCACCTGTCAAAATATGGCACTAAATGGCTCCCTCTAGTGGTTCTACAATTAAACTAAATGCAAAAAATGAAAATACCTCCCCCTAGTGGCCCAATAAATACTATTACACCAAAACTTATAAATGCCTCCCTCTAGTGGTTCAAAATTAATATAACAGGCTATTGTATAATTGGCCCCCTCTAGTGGATCAAAGTAACATTACATGCAAATCTAAAAATACCTCCCCCTAGTGGCTCTAAAATTAAATGACATGCAAATATGAAAATACCTCCCCCTAGTGGCCCAATAAATAGTATTACACCCAAATGTGAAAATACCTCCCTCTAGTGGTTCAAAATTAATATAACAGCCTATTGTATAATTGGCCCCCTCTAGTGGATCAAAGTAACATTACACCCAAATGTGAAAATACCTCCCCCTAGTGGCTCAAAAATTAAATTACAGCCTATAGTATATATAGCGCCCCCAATGGTTTGAATCTAACTCCTCAGTGTCATCAGAACATGTCCGAACAAGTCCCTTTAATATTATACGGTCTGGGCTCTGTCTCAACATGACTCCTTGAGCATTCCATTTTATTTTAAACAGTTAAAAGGTGCTTTTTAGCTTCCTGACTTTAATTTAAAACCACATTAGCTCCAACACTCTAGAGACACCATTACATCTGATTCTAACAATTCAACCATGATAAATTAAACTTGTAAGAGCACTAAAAAGAGAATTTATTCACCCACAGCTATGTTGAAGCAGATGCTCATCCTTTTGTTGATTTTAAAAATGCACCATTACACAGTCTTTAAAAACAGATAAGGATTTTAAAAAACATCACTTTAAACCTGGGTGCTTTAAGCTGGAAATAAGAAATCTATCAAACTACTAAAGTTACTGATAAAAAACAGTCCACCAATCAGCGTTTGACACGCCCCTGCTCTGCTTTGTATTCGCTGTATTTATCACGCCCCTGTCTTCACCTACGTCCGCAAGTCGGGTAAACCGGTTTGGGCGGTGCTCACCGGGCGGCATTTACCTGTATAAAAGGCTGTCGGAAAACGGTTAATCTCTACAGCATGCTGGAAGGACCTCATTCAACAATCCGACCTTAAGGACACGGAGCGCGGTGCTGCGACGAACAAAGAAAACCGCGGTTTCACGAAGACTGTATCACCGGCTTCATTCGAGGGGAATCCCAGAAGCCCGCGTCATTGTCAGACCGCGTCAGAGCTGAGTCCAAGCATATAGCCTCTTCTGCCTCAACTCCAACCATGGACCTAAAAAGAGTTGAATTTAAAAATGAAGAACTTGATGAGGAAACGTCTGTTCTTTTATCTGAATTGTCAAATGGGATTCCATCCGTGACGACACGCTCAATGTGCGATAAATCAACCTCTACAACTCTGGACAAAAATCCGACATTGGCTTTTACAGAAGACTTTCCTCTTTTAAGCGAGACTCCGATTTCCTTCCTGGATCAAGAGAATCAAATGGAGGAAATTGAGAACTGGATACCTACCGCAGTCAACAGTGCTATTAAAACTGCTCTAAGCCATTTTATGGGTTATGCCTGCATATCTTTACTGCGGAAACAATGTAACTCTTGCAAAATGGGAGGCAGTCAGCAGGAGCACCAGTGTTTAGGTGTAGATGCTATAAAGCAAAATATGTTTTATTCCCAGCAAAATTTGTTACAAACAGGTCCTACCCTCTTTTAGTAGCTTACCCTGGTTGCTTTAAGCTGGAAATAAGAAATCTATCAAACTACTAAAGTTGTAGATAAAAAACAGTCCACCAATCGGCGCTCGACTTGCCCCTGCTCTGCTTTGTATTCGTTGTATTTATCACGCCCCTCATGCCGAACATGTCCAGACAAGTCTACAGGCCCCGCCCCGTACGCTAGGTTCCTATATAAACCTCCTGGTCTTCGGCATTACATCCAGGACTTCCAGGCCGCCGTAATCTTCGCTCCGAGACGATGGATATGGGAGGATTCGTCAAGCAGACCACTCTACCGTCATACTGGGGGATCGGCCAGCCGTATGAGCCGATGAGCACTCCGCCATCGCCTGTGGGGTTCGGCTACGCTAACCCGTATCATCCACCGTCAATTTCATCGCTCTCGCCATGCTACTCTCCACCATCCCCTGTGTTCTCTCTTTCGGAGATTCTGCCTGCAGATGCCCAGCCCGACGCTTGGGTCGAGGGATCATACAACCCTGAAGCTGGGGGAGCGGGTCACCCTTATTTCAACTATTATCGGCCGCCTACAACGAAACATCGCCGTGTAAGACCCCCTCTATCTACTTTAACCCCGGTGCCTATGCCCGATCTCGAGGGAGAGTGTGATGGACCTTCAGCGCCCAGCGATGGTGGGACCCCCGATGCGCCGGAATGCGCGACACCGGAACACGGGTGTGCGTCTCAGGATGAGGGGGGTGATTCTCCGACTCTGACTGAGGTTGACAAATGGGACCTGGTGGACGGTTTGATGTCATCCAGGTTCATCAAGGCTGTAAAGACTGCTGTTCTGCATCTATTTCACATGACCAGTGCTGCTTATCAGAAAGATAACTGTTATGGATGTCAAATTAGCCATCCCAGTCAGTTGCAGCATCAATGCCTAGAGCTAATGGATGAGGATTATTACCAACTCCACTTTCAATCAGTCATGCGACAACTTCTTACCCCGCGATTCATTCCAGCTATTCGAATTCTGCTGGTAAATCGGAGCATACATGATGATGATGATCTGAAGGTGAAAACAGTAGCTGAAACCGTTCTACATGAGCTGAGGAGTATGCAGGGGTTCTACAACGCGATTCAAGCTGTGTATGGTGATAGGGATGATGAAGCCATCCTGGAAGAACTCAGGACTGTCTCCCGATGCTATGGCTATGAAATCTGATGTGTACTAATGTTGGTTATATCTCCTCTGATATAAATGCTCTAGTTTAATCCTGACGTGTTTTGTTTTTTATTCATTTGTTTTTATAATTGTGTAATGCTATGGTTTTAAACTTGTAATAAAAAAAACTTTGATCCAATCATATGGTTCATCTATCTGATTAATACAAGGGTTAAATTACACTAGCCGTTCTCCTGTACTATCATTCGATAGTAAAATGTCAGAACAGAGGGTGTTGACCAATGCATACTATGACCCCGCCCATCCGGGGAGCTATGGGGGTGTTGACAGATTGAGAAGGGGTTTAAAGGACAGAGAAGGACGTGTGATCGGTGTCGAAAAAGTAAAAGACTTTCTTTCAGGCGAGGACACCTACACGTTGCATAAACCTGCACGAGTAAAGTTTCCCCGGAATCGTGTTTTTGTAACCAAACCCTTGAAGCAATTCCAGGCCGACTTATGTGACATGCAAGCCTTGGCGACACATAACGACGGATTCAACTATTTACTAACAGTGATTGATGTCTTTTCAAAAAAGGCGTATGTGCGTGCTTTAAAGAGAAAGACGGGGTGTGAGGTCGTTAAGGGGTTTGAATCAGTTTTTCAAGAGAGTCAAATTCCACAAAAATTACAGACGGATGCTGGTAAAGAGTTTTATAATAAACAATTTAAGTTAATGATGAAGAAATATGGTATTACCCACTTTAGTACAGCCAGTGATCTAAAGGCATCTGTTGTTGAGCGCTTCAATCGCACTCTGAAGGGTAGAATGTGGAGATATTTCACCGCTAATAACACCTTCCGGTACATCGACGTCCTTCAAAAGCTAGTGGAGAGTTACAACCACAGCTTCCACTCAAGCATTAAGATGACACCTATGCAAGTGACGTCAGAGAATACTCCTCAAGTCATGAAAAACCTCTATTGCATCACCCCATCGATAGACTCTGGTAAAATAAAGACAAAGTTTAAGAAAGGGGATCTGGTCAGAATATCAAAGCTACGTGGGGTATTTGATAAGAAATATGAGAACAGCTTCACAGATGAAATATTTACGGTTGACCGTTGCATACTCCGCTACCCCCCAGTGTACGAGTTAGTTGATTATGATCAGGATCGAATACACGGATCGTTTTATGAGGCCGAATTGCAGAAAGTAAAAATTAATGGTGAGCGGGTGTATAACGTGGACAAGATTTTAAAGCGGCGGAGAGTCAACGGGGAGGACCAAGTCTTTGTGAGGTGGAGAAATTGGCCCGAAAAATTCAACAGTTGGGTCAGAGCCTCAGATGTTAAAAGTGTCAAATAATATCGCCCACAAAACCGTGTAACACATCGTCGATTCACTATAAAGCGTGGGTTCTACAGACTATGATTAATTAGTAAACCTTACCCTCCAAAGCCTTTAGATGACTTTTTTTGCTCCATCAAATTCACAATGTCTGATGAGGGGTTCTATGTAACTCTACCTTCCAACGCCAGCGGAGAGGTATTTAAAGATAACACGAGCTCAAATTATACTACAGACCTTCCAAAGGCTATTGAGCTAAGTGGATTTCGATGGTTAATCACCAGGCCTTCACAGGAGCGCGCAATTTGAATCCGTTTTCATTCAACCATTATAATATGGAGTATCTAGCTCTGTCCCGTGATGGTAGACAGATTCCTGCTAAGGCCTTCCAACCCAACTTCGATCAGGGTAATTCTGTACGAGAATATTACAACCTGTTTACATCCACAGGGAGGCATTTAAAGGATCTCCCCCTAAGCATAACTAGGGAGGACTTTAACACGGGTTACGCATTATTTGCTTTTAATCTCGACCCATGTGCTGAATCTGAAGCACTATCACCAGTACGCAGTGGTAACATTAGGCTAGAAATGAGATTCAGAACACCGTTACCGCACACAACAACGCTGATTGTATACGCGTGCTACGACTCCATCCTGGAAATAGACTCTAAAAGAAGAGTTTTGGTGGATTATTATTAACCACTTGGAAACATGAATAATCACGAACTCGATGCAATACTCAGTCATCTGCTTGGGAAGCTTTTCTGCGGTGTATGGGCCAGCGACCAACTGGAGCTGCTACCACTAACATTCCCCAGACCGGCTTATTTTATCGTCAATACACACCCTTCTAACATGCCTGGGGAACACTGGCTAGCCCTCACTCTGGAAGAGGGTGGTAAAGCAACGTTTTTTGACTCTTACGGGTACTCACCAGAATTTGTCTATTACCCTTCATCCATTTTGGATTTTTTGAAAGATCGTTCGTCTGTGATAATGTACCATAACCAACAATTTCAGAGCGTTCAATCTTCTGTTTGTGGGCATCACTGTATTTTTTATTTATGCCATAGAGCCTGTGGTCTCTCCATGCAACAAGTTTTATTAAAGTATTGTCAAATTCCTGAATCAAATGATGAGCTTGTATCTAACTTTGTCAAAAAGTATGTGAAATGTGCTATGAAGCGAAACACAACGTTTTTCACGCATAGAACCTGTTCTCTAGATGTGTTTAAAGATTGTTACGGGTTTTGATATGTAAGAGAATATGCATCAAATGTATTAGACTTATGATGTTTAACATGGAATGAAATAAACCTGTACGCATGAAATTATGTGAACGCATATCGTTTATTATGAAAAGAAACAACGCTTATTCAGTAGTAATGCAGCTAGGGGGAGAATGTGAGCCAGCTGGGGGCTCGGGTTGCCTTACGAAGAGACTTTTTACTGAAATGATCTTCCGCTCTGGTCCAGAGGGGTGATAAGGTAACACTCTTACGCTTTCTGCGTGGTACCTGCGCATTCTGAGGCCAAACTGGTGACATCATGAACGACCTCCTTCTTTCCCGCCGTTTTGTAGCAGTTGGAGCCTTTAAAGACGGCCAAACTGGTGACATCAATACGCGCTTTTTATTTTTTGATTTCCTGCCTGCTCTCTCATCCACGACACTCTCAACGGCAGGTGTAGAAGAGGTCTCTAAGGAGTCTAGACCGTCTAAACCTCGGCTATACCCACTAACGATCTGGTTGTCCTTCGGGGGGTCATCATTCGCACGGTCTCTCTGCAGCGATAGGGTGACACGCGGCTCTTCGTTCTCTCCTTGCTTAAGGAGGGTTAGGTATTTCTGAAGTAATGCGTGGTAGCGTTTAATTTTCTCGTACGATGCACTGTTTGGGTCATCCAATATTGCCTGCATGTCCTCATCAGTGTCATCCTGAGCCTTCTGTCGTATGGTTCCGGAGTTATCCCGTTGCTTCAGACGATTTAATTGATGCGGTGAGACTAGAAACATTTTCTGTGATGCTCTCAGTGTCATAATACACCTCTACCGGCGGAATATTCCAGCCACCAATTCTCCGAGAAACGGTATTACAGCTGCAATCAGTGGGAGAATTCCTCCTGTCTGGGTTTTCAATGTCTGTCGTTTGCGCTTTAACCCCACCTTCCGATCAGCCAACAGCCTGAGGATTTTTTTCTGCTTCTTAAGTCTGTTGTATTGTGTTGTGGACAGCTTGATGTTCCCTTTCAGCACATTTAAAGCAATCTCGCACAAGGTTTGTAGAAAGTCGGGAGAACAATGAGTTAGGATATCTTTACGTTTCTGGGGTGTGGAATGAAAAAGAGCCCCTAGTAACGGTGCATTTCTTTTTATGCGTGCCGACATGTTGGTCACTTGTTCTTAGCTATGTAAACAGCCGGCCACTGTCCAGGAAGTAAACCTGTCCTGAGCCTGTATTGGTCTGGTGTGTCAGGGGTTAGGTCTACACATAAATAGCCGTGTGGTTGGCTCGTAGCATCTTCAAAACTCTCCATGAAAAAGGGTTTCTGTCCAGGGAAAATTTGACGTGCTAAATTTGCTACCTGCAATCTGTCACGTGGGTTTTTAAACAAGACCATATAATTACAATTAAGACTGATAGTTCGAGTATGTTTCCCCTTGAGAAACACATTCTGAGTCAACATCATAACGCTCATGTTTCTATGGTGTCGATATTGTGTAAATATTTTCACGACCTCTGGATGCTCAGCTGCTTGAAAGAGTACATCATCGAGAATCAATAGATGCGATTGATCTGGGGGGAATAAAACATCATCTTCAAAGGAATGAGGCAATCCTTCGATGAATTTAATTGATTTATTAATCTTCATCAATTCCGTATACAATGGTTGGAATGAAGTGTAGATCCAAACAATATTTTCAGGTACAGAATCCATCACATGTAGACAATTAATCAAAACATTTTTTACAAAAAAAGACTTCCCACAGCCACTCGGGCCTACCACAAGACTTGAAAAAGGAGTTTTAAATCTTGGATCAAAGTTAATCGCTTCCAGTTCACCCTGATGCTGCATTTTCCCCCTCAAAAACCAAATGGTAGCGTCGCTCCGTCTGGGAACAACCTCCGCTTGTCATAGACCACCCTGAAAGTTTTGGTAAATGAGTGATTCCTCAGATGGAACCCGTTTTTATCACGTTTGATGGAATGCTGCGGTGCTTTGAGTACCTCGCCTCTCTCACCACCCAGGTAACCGTCAACAAGTCCTGTCATTGTATCAAAATTCACCCTTTCACAGCATTCTATGGTTCGCGATATCCCCTTTGCCCTCATCACGACCTTCCCCCTGTGCTTTGTCTGATACGAGTAACTCTTTGGCCCTGCGGCAACAAACTCCTGAATGGTGTCCCCTGGTGGGAGCTCGTTTGTCAAGTCACCTAAATAGCTACCTGTCGGCAGAGAGCTCTCGCCTTCACGCACAACATAGATCACACTGTCTGTGTCAAGGTAGAGTACCCGTTCTTGGAGTTGGTGTAGGTATCTGAATAACTCTAGTCGTGCGTAAGCTGTTGTAAATGCGGCAACGAAGACATTGGTGGTTTTGTTAGGGGGCGTTACACAGTTTTTGTTGTACTTCCATTGAATCATGACCATCTTGGGGTTCAGAAAGCTGAAGTATGTCACAACGAACTTCCCTGAAAACAGGAACTCAAAAAACTTGTCAGGGTGTTTAATGATTGAGGTTTGGGTTTGGTCATTTTTTTGAGCAAACTTCCCCCAAAGCGAATTCAAACACAGTTTGGCTACTTGACGTTTTGCCGGGTTTACTTTAATTTTTTCAGGGTCTAACTCTACACCCTGATTCATCATGAAATCCTGGATGTATTTCTGTTTGTCCTCCTCGCTCTCTACACCCTCAGGATAACCTGAAGCTTCCTGCTTGGTCTTCAAAAAGGAGTTGACATACTTTGCAAAGATCTGATCACTATGCTGCTCAAAGTGCCACACCTCAACGATCTGATCGATTCTGTAGCCGTGTGAAAGGGCTTCTTTAACCTCTTCAGACACCCATACACCTGTTAAGGCTCTCTCAGTGTCAGTGTGGGTGCAACTATGTGTCTGATTGTTCTCCAATGCACATGTGCGACAGAGGGTGAATACAAGCTTTCCATGATCTGTTCTGAATGGTAGAATGGGGAAATAAAGACCACGAGGTGGTGAAATGACTGCTTTGATAAATCCATAATAATTTCTAGGATCATCAAAGTTTTCCCTGATTATGATCGGGTGCCCTACAGGAAAGCTTTTTGTCTTCTGAACAAATGGGTAAAGACTACACACGTCCTGGTAAAGAACCTGCTCACCGGGGGCTGCAGAGTACCTCAACCTGACTGCACATGTACGCCCTCCAAAAAGCGCTTCACGGGGGGTAAGTGGTGCAGGAGCCTGGTAGGTCATCATGAACTGCTTCACATCAGCGTTACTCTTCTTCATTTCTTCCCACACATGTTCCCACATCACCTCGAGCTCTATACCGTACACAGTCCTCAGCACATGCTCCCTCTCCATGGTGGCAGCGTAGAGCTGCCCATAAGGCACACCGGTCAATGGACTCTCAGCTGTTGGATAGCGACAGGTGCTGCAGCCATGATGCTCACACCCATGGAACTCAAACCCTATTTTACGCTCCCCTACCTCCAGGTAACCGTCTAAAAAGTATGATCCAATCTTTTTCTCACCACCTCTTAGAGCATGCTGTATTCCAACCCTCCATGTATGTGAAACATATTCCAACCATTCAACGGAAGCTGTGGAAAACTTTTTAAACTGTTCGCTGTAGTCTGTAGGTGAAGGCACAGCGAGAGTGTCTGCCTTCAAATGATTGCTTTGAAACACTTTCATACAAGCACTTGCGATGGTGATCCTGTTAAAAGGGTCAATCTGACTGTCGTTAAAAAACTCCTGACGAAACCTTGTACATCCTTGTAGGAGTATCTCCACATCATTCTTACAGTAAAAGAGAGCCTCCTTTTTAAAGTCAAACACGCCCTTGCTAACCTCAGCGTACCATGTATAGAATTCCTCCTGCTCAGCACGATTCATTCGCTCAACACCGTAAAATGATGGCAGCGGGTAAGAACCTACATAGCTCAGATTATCAGAGGATGAGAAACGGTGTGGGAAATAGCCCTTGCTATGGTCAGGAAAACCGAGGGCTTCAGGCATTTTACTAAGCTTCATGGCAAGGAAAGATAGGCTGTCAATGAACCTCAAACCGTAATCAGGATCAGTGATGCTCAGAATTTTACACCCTTGCATAATGATGTCAGGATTTAAACCCATCTCCGTCATTGAATTCAGAACAAGGTAGGAATCAAAAGCTCTAGCATTATGGGCTACACATGTGTAATTCCGACGGCCCGGCCTCCTGATTTCACGAATAAACTCCCGAATACAATCACTACCGTAGGCTGACCACTCCTCGCCAGATGTGGACTTTGAACAGATCAGAAATGGAACATGCTCACCCTGCGCACCAGGGAAAGTTTCAATATCGTAAAAAATCACCTTGTCACTTATTTCGGTATCGACAGAGCATGTTTGGATATAACATTTATGGTCCGATGCTGGCTGGTCCTTGTCAAGCTTACCCCCACAAATCCTACACTTCTTCCCTTGACACACATGCTTCTTGCCTGTTGTGAGACTCTGGTTATAGTTTAACCCACAGTTGGGACATTTCTTCACCTGATCACAATGACTGACCATCACACGCGCCCTGGGTTTTAGCTCAGGTACTTTATGTCTATCGTAACACGTCTGGTTCTTGCAATATCTGTTACAGTCACGACAAAGAATCGGATTTGTAACCCCCTGAGCACACGCTGCATCATTGCAGACAGCGCACGAACCTTTGCATACATGATTGTATTTATGCCCTATAGGATCGAAACAGTAGTGACAAATATCCCGAGCCCCTATAAAACCCTTCAAGTTTTTGATCCCGTAGTAATGGTCTCGGAAGTGCAATAGAAAAACAGTCCTGCTTCGGTCCTCAAAGTCGGTCTGAATCTTCCCTAGAGCTCTCTCTCCCTCACTTCTGATAAAAACAACTATTTTTCTGTTCAACAACTTCTCAAATTTGTGGATATCGCCTGATCTGACGGGGGTGTGTTCTGAAAGGCCTGCACGCTGTTGCAACTCTCTACCGAGCTGTATAGCCGCATCGGAGCCGAGGCTAGGGTCTGCAACACAGGCTAAGCTAATAGCAAAACACAGTTTATCATCTCGATCATTGTTCACAATGTATAGGTGGCGTCTCTTCTTGTGTATAAGCTCGCAATCGAGAGACATTTCAGCTTTTCGTCTAGCTCCCCCGCTAAGATCACGCACTGTTTGAATTACAAACTCCAAACGCTCTGTTGAGGCTATTTCAGCATTGGATTGCATCAGATCATCTAAAAACGTTTCGAACTGGTGCATGACGTTACTCCCCCCTTCATCGACAGAGAAAGTCACGCTGCGAGACACGCCGGGTCCATTAACCTCTATCTGCACAATATCGTTAGTGTTAACCAGCGGTGTCACCCGGTCTGATAAACCCCTGAGCATATTCATTATGTGATTATGAAATTCATACGGACACGGATGATCACCCTCAGGCCGGACAAAGTTGTGTCGGATCTCTATGTTATTGAATTCGTCACGTACATTGATCTGAAATTCTTCATCTTCCTGACTAGACGGTTGAGGACTATTTAGCTCCTGTGAGACATTCATAGTGACTGGTTGATGTTGCTATTTAAACACACGATCAGAAAAAAAAGGACATGAAAAAACATTCAGAGTCAGACAATACACAAGTTGGAGAAAGCTCCAGACAGTCTCGCAGCTAACCGGAGCGCCAAGGCTGGCGTTGGGCAGATCCGCTGAGATCCAATTGCAAACAGCTCCGCGCTTCGATCACGATCTATGATAAAGCGCAGGTAAAAGTCAGGAATATAATAAAATAAATAAAAATACGGTAATACCCGTATCTAAACAGTCAACATAATTTTAAAAACAGTAAACTCACCTCAGAGTGGAGTTTCGCTTTGTAACAATCTCCACCGCCTTTTTCCCGCTCCAGCCCAAAACCAGCTCAGAGCAGTAACTGCAGTTGAGCGATACTTCTAGCTGTAACAGAGTATGTATGCTACGGTGAATCTATCGATAAGCCAGCACCGAATCCATCTTGGTGCTATCAAACATCCGTAGACGACCGCACAATTGCGAGCTAAAAAAAACATTTACTCACCTCGCTCCAAACCGATAATACAGGTCGCCGATGTGAAGACTTCCTGTAGTCGATGTGAAGTTGATTTCCTCGCTGAACCCGTAACTCCAGCTCTTAGCAGGGGAAGCTCGGGAATCCCGCCTGGACTCAGCTCTGACGCGGTCTGACAATGACGCGGGCTTCTGGGATTCCCCTCGAATGAAGCCGGTGATACAGTCTTCGTGAAACCGCGGTTTTCTTTGTTCGTCGCAGCACCGCGCTCCGTGTCCTTAAGGTCGGATTGTTGAATGAGGTCCTTCCAGCATGCTGTAGAGATTAACCGTTTTCCGACAGCCTTTTATACAGGTAAATGCCGCCCGGTGAGCACCGCCCAAACCGGTTTACCCGACTTGCGGACGTAGGTGAAGACAGGGGCGTGATAAATACAGCGAATACAAAGCAGAGCAGGGGCGTGTCAAACGCTGATTGGTGGACTGTTTTTTATCAGTAACTTTAGTAGTTTGATAGATTTCTTATTTCCAGCTTAAAGCACCCAGGTTTAAAGTGATGTTTTTTAAAATCCTTATCTGTTTTTAAAGACTGTGTAATGGTGCATTTTTAAAATCAACAAAAGGATGAGCATCTGCTTCAACATAGCTGTGGGTGAATAAATTCTCTTTTTAGTGCTCTTACAAGTTTAATTTATCATGGTTGAATTGTTAGAATCAGATGTAATGGTGTCTCTAGAGTGTTGGAGCTAATGTGGTTTTAAATTAAAGTCAGGAAGCTAAAAAGCACCTTTTAACTGTTTAAAATAAAATGGAATGCTCAAGGAGTCATGTTGAGACAGAGCCCAGACCGTATAATATTAAAGGGACTTGTTCGGACATGTTCTGATGACACTGAGGAGTTAGATTCAAACCATTGGGGGCGCTATATATACTATAGGCTGTAATTTAATTTTTGAGCCACTAGGGGGAGGTATTTTCACATTTGGGTGTAATGTTACTTTGATCCACTAGAGGGGGCCAATTATACAATAGGCTGTTATATTAATTTTGAACCACTAGAGGGAGGTATTTTCACATTTGGGTGTAATACTATTTATTGGGCCACTAGGGGGAGGTATTTTCATATTTGCATGTCATTTAATTTTAGAGCCACTAGGGGGAGGTATTTTTAGATTTGCATGTAATGTTACTTTGATCCACTAGAGGGGGCCAATTATACAATAGCCTGTTATATTAATTTTGAACCACTAGAGGGAGGCATTTATAAGTTTTGGTGTAATAGTATTTATTGGGCCACTAGGGGGAGGTATTTTCATTTTTTGCATTTAGTTTAATTGTAGAACCACTAGAGGGAGCCATTTAGTGCCATATTTTGACAGGTGGGCGTGACCATCAGGGGGCGTACCCTATTTCGACAGGTGGGCGTGTCCTATTTTGACAGATGGGCGTGGTCACCAGGGGGCGTACCCTATTTTGACAGGTGGGCGTGTCCTATTTTGACAGGTAGGCGTGGCCACCAGGGGGCGTACCCCATTTTGACAGGTGGGTGTGTCCTATCTTGACAGGTGGGCGTGCCCACCAGGGGGCGTATCCCGTTTTGACAGGTGGGCGGGGCCATCAGGGGGCGGGGCTTATTGTGACAGGTGGGCGTGGCCATCAGGGGGCGGAGCTTATTGTGACAGGGCGGAGCTTGTCACGGCAGCCAGGGAGCCTGCAAAAGTGGGCGTACCCGGAAGGGGCGTAACCGGAAGGGGCGTACCCGGAAATGGGCGTACCCGGAAATGGGCGTACCCGGAAGTGGGCGTACCCGGAAGGGGCGTACCCGGAAGTGGACGTACCCGGAAGGGGCGTACCCGGAAGTGTGCGTGACCGGAAGTGGGCGTGGTCAGGGGGCGTGGCCGGAAGGGGCGTGGTCTCATTTGCATTTTGACAGCTAGTGGTCTATACTTTCTCTATAGCCAAACTCCTATATAATTAGGCAACATTTTCATAGGTTTACATCGGATACCAAACAAAGCTATATATTTAGCCATGATCTTGTTTCTTTTATTTGGGTGTTGGTAAATTTAATAAAAAATAACAAACATTTTACACAAACCTGACCGTAATTTAATAAATGAGAAATGAGGTGAGGAAAAAGAAGCACAAAAAAAAGGAAATTTTTATGACCAACTGCTGTGGAATGAAAATCAGCAACACTTAAGAGCCAAAAATGGGAGATATTTATTTCTGAGTCCACAAGACAATACCACAGAAAAAAGTTTTCTACATTACTTCAGTTTCCTTGCATGACATTTGGCTGCAAACCCCCTCCTTTCATTTTGCTCCTTTTCTTTCCATTCTTTGTAGCCTGTGGTCATTACACCCAGCCAAGAGAAAATGAATTATTGGCATTTACAAAAAAAAGTTGCAGTGGTTTTGACTGTACTTTTGTTTGTCACCTGCATCATAAAAATATATAATTGAAACATAAAAATTCAACGGAATTTTCCCAGCAAACAAAAAGATAAACAAAAAAATATGTGTTTTTAATGCCATCAGCCCTTATGAATAAAGCTTTTACAGCACACCGTGAGGTACTATAGTGAAAATAAAAGCCCTTTATTTCATCCTGCTTTCATAAAAGCACAAACAAAAGCAGCCCATTCATCTCTTGCTGCATAAATTTTAGACCTAGATAGGTCACATTTAAGCAATTTGAATGAAAACATGGTTTAGTCATTGGATTTTCAATCTCATACTCTCCTGCTAAATGTATGGAAATTATAAATAGTTGAATTCAATTTGAATACATTATTTTTAAAAGTACTTGTGCATCTAAATAAGTTGGACAAGTAATTATTGAAATTCATTATAGGGAGTGATATATTTCCGAGCCGGGTTCCACCTTAAGGGCAAAGTAAGCATTTTCATAGTGACCCCTCACTCATAGGGTCCCTTTGTGCAAACAAACAATGCTTATTAAACAAAGATGAAACCAAAATCTAAAATAATCCATATATATTGATATGTGTAATAATCTAAGATCTAAAGTGGGGACCTTTTATTTTACCCTACCAAAGACAGAGGTCAATTTACATATTGGAATAAGTTAGGGATTATTACTTCAAGTGGTTTGTCAGTAGATTCTAACACAGTTGATGTTGTCTTTTTATTAGTTGTACAGGTTTTTTGGTCATTGGTAAAATGTTTTATTATGTTCTGTTTAAAGGTTAGATTTTATATGTTATGGTTTAACTAGGAATGTGAATTTGATTAAAATCGGGCCCCAAAGTATCAGAGCCAAGGGGCACTTGAGCCTTAATGTCCAGTTGCCCCTGAGGGTGATAATCCTGCTCTATTTTTCAAGTGTTTATTTCTGATAATTTTCATGATTATTACTTACTGCTAATGTAACCCAAAATTGAATTTCACAAAAAAATTTGATTAGTACAAAAGACCCCCAAAAAAGAAGTCTTTTTACAGAACTCAAAAGTACAGTATGAACAACTGCAATATATGCACTCTGTACGACTGCTGAGGTGGTAAGGAATCCCCGGCTGCTTAACATTGGCCTTCAAGTTGTCTGCATCAATGGCTCCAGTGTCTCTCATATTTCAAATTGACAATAATCCATAGATTATCTCAGGCCCGGCGCCAATGGGGGAAAAGGCGAGGTAGACCCACCCATACAGGTATCGTACGGGCCCAAAACAGATTACAACCCCGGTATAAATTACGTTGCAATCACGCAATATACTCAGTCAAGACACTCAGCAGAGGCTACTGTAAGCTATGAAATTGGACTTTTGGAGGCAGTGAAGATACTTTGATAGGGTTGTATAACAAAATGGACATTAGAGCTTGGCTTATTAAAAACAAGAACAAAGTTAGCACAAGTAGGGAACATGCTAATACATCACCTGTTTTAGAGAGGCAAATGCAACCTTGAGTGACATTCTGGTCCACTCCATTCCAGTCGGGGGCAGTAATGCACCAAATTGTTGTAAACATGAAGAAGGCAAGGCAATTTTATTTGTATAGCACACCTTCAACAACAAGGCAATTCAAGGTGCTTACAACAACAACAATAAAGCATAAAACATACACAAAACGTATGACACATTAAAACATTACTCCAAGACAGCTCTAAACAGATCAAATCAAACTTTATTTATGAAGCGCTTTTCATACAAGAAGTTGCATCACAAAGTGCTTAACAGATTAAAATGACCCCACATAAAACCACCTTCCCTTCCCTCCCCCACAGATTTAAAAGCATGGTCACAGTTATACCCTCCTCCCCCCAACCCATCTCCCATGCACACACACAGTTAAAAGAAAAAGTAAAAAAGGACATTGGGCCGAGTGTAGATGAACCGTGCAAGGAAACGCCATCAGAGGAGCCATCGGCCCCGGCAGCGGTAGACTAACAGCAGCAGCCGAGGCACCGACACAGGGCACCCAGTGGAGGCAAGGCCAAGACCCCCACCTCCACCCAAGCTCCACCTGGAGAGCACCCAGCCAGCCACAGCCGATCAACGCTCCCGGGGCAGAGGGCTCCCACAGAGGAAACACTGGAACAGGGATTAAGATAAATTAAAGTATAAAAATAAACAGTAAATTAATGTGCTAAGATTAAATAGTAAAACTGATAAAAAATCTAATTATAAAACATGCAGAGCAATTAAACAAACAGTAATAAATAATAATCAGTTAAAAGCTAGGGTAAAAAGGTAGTCTTGAGCCTGCTCTTAAAAACATGAACGTTCTCTGCAGCCCTGAGGTCCTCCGGCAGCCTGTTCCAGAGGTGAAGGCCATAAAACTGGAACGACGCCTCGCCATGCGTGTGTGTCCTGACTTTTGGGGTGACAAGGAGACGGCTGGCAGGAGCGCAGAGACCGCGAAGGTTTATATGGTAAAAGCAGTTCAGAGAGCTAAGAAGGCCCAAGACCATTAAGACACTTAAAAACCATTAAAAGAACCTTAAAGTCGATCCTGAAATGTACGGGGAGCCAATGCAATGATTTTAAGACCGGTGTAATGTGCTCCCGCCTCCTGGTCTTCGTCAGGACACGTGCTGCAGAATTTTGTAGTAGTTGTAAACATGATATATTCTTTTTGGGAAGACCAGAAAGCAGGGCAATACAGTAATCAATCCTACTGGTGATAAAAGCATGCATTAGCATCTCCGTATTGGCCAGAGAGAGAATGGGGCGGACTCTGGCGATGTTCTTTAGTTGATAAAAACCTATTTTAGTAATATTTTTAATGTGAGGAATAAAAGTCAGCTCAGAGTCAAAAATCACGCCCGGGTTCTTCGCTTGTGAAGAGGGATTAGAAGACAGTGATTGTAGTTTTGGTAAAAGTTTCTCTCTCTCTGAGCCACGGGACCAATGACTAAAACTTCAGTTTTGTCCTGGTTGAGCTGGAGAAAGTTTTCTACCATCCAAGATTTAATGTCTATAATGCAGTTCAAAAGTGCATCCATTGGCCGGGTGTCATCGGGAGACATGGAGATGTACAGCTGTGTATCATCAGCGTAACTGTGAAAGTTGACTCAATGTCTTCTGATGACGCTGCCAAGAGGGAGCATATACAGGTTATAAAGCACTGGGCCTAAAATCGAACCCTGGGGCACACCACATATAATCCTATGGACCCTAGAGGAGCAGGTATCTAAACTTACCATAAAAGTTCTGTCTGTGAGATAGGATGTGAACCATTTGTGAACACCAGAGAGGCCAATCTGTTTTAAACGGGTTAAAAGAATAGTGTGGTCTACTGTATCGAAGGCAGCGCTTAGATCCAGTAGAACCAACACTGTCACCCTATGTGCATCATAGTTTAATCTAAAATCATTTAAAATCTTTTGAAGGGCCGTCTCTGTGCTGTGGTTCACCCTAAAACCAGACTGAAATTTCTCCAGGACCTTGTGCCCATTAAAAAAAATCATTAAGTTGAAATAAAACAATTTTTTCTAAAATTTTGCTTAAAAAAAAAAGGTAAGTTAGATACCGGTCTAAAATAGTTAAAATCATTAAAATCTAAATTGCTCTTCTTCAACAGGGGCCTATCTACCGCCCCTTTAAAGGCGGCAGGAAAGAGAGAGGTCTAGGGGGTTGGGATAGTGACAGCAAGTCTTCAACATACTTTGGTGCTAAGCCATTCAAAGATTTATAAATTAGTAAAAGTATTTTGAAGTCTATTCTCTGAGCTACAGGGAGCTAGTGTAAGGACTTTAGAACTGGGCTGAGTTGCTCTACCTTCCTGGTTCTAGAGAGGACCGGAGCAGCAGTGTTCTGGATCAGCTGCAGCTGTCTGATTGACTTTTTAGGAAGAAGAGAGTTGCTGTTTATTTTTAGGCTATGAGCATGCTAACAGTAGTTATGATAAAAACTCTGTGAAAAATACACCCAATGAGGGGAATTATCAAGGTTTTGAGGAAGAAATGTTGCTGGATTGTGGATTTAAGACTTGCTGTGAACTCATTTTTTGGGAGTACATTCACTGGACGCTTGTGGATGTAAAAGACATTTTGTTCAAGACGGTCTTGTTCTGTCAATGACGTGGCGTAGAACGTTGAGTTGCACTTTATTTTTCTGTCTGAATGGTTTGACAAAAGCCTTTACTGTGTCTACAGTTATGATTATATCATTTTTTTAACATGCATAATTGGAATCACAAGAGTCTCAGCTTTCAAATAATGTATAATATGTAGATGTACATAGAAAGGGTTTTTGCAAAAAAAAAGCAAATTTGACCTGGAAGTATGTAACTTACCTCCAACTAAATAAAAACAGTGCGCTCCTTGAAAAATTCCTCTGGCGCTGGGTCTGGATTATCTATAGCCCTTAGGTCAGGTCAGTTTGCCGGTCAATCAAACATGGTAATACACTGGTCATTAAAGCAGGTATTGGTACTTTTGGTAATGTGGGGAGGAGCTGAGGTCTGCTGGAAGATAAAAAAAAACAGCTTGTCAACAGAGGGACACATGATGCACCCTAGAATTTGCTGGTAGACGGCTACATTGACTGTGAACTTGATCAAACACAGTGGACCAACACTAGCAGATGACATGGTTCTTCAACTGATCAGACTGTGGAAATGTCACACTGGGCCTCAAGCAGCAAGGATGCTGTGCCACTCCACTCTTCCTCCAGACTGTGGAAGCTTGATTTCCAAATTAAATGAAAATTTTACTGTAATCTAAAAAGAGGACTTTGGACATTATCTCAATTTCAACAGTGAGTTACTTACGACAATGGATGTGCCAGGTGTAGGCACATCCATTGTCTATCTGTGGTGATCTTTAATCAATAATCAGCTGCAGTCCACCACTTTTAAATCTCCCCAAAACTCTTGAATTGGCTTTGCTTCACAGTCCTCTGAAGCCTACAGTAATCCCTTTAGTTTGTTCACCTTTTGGCCCCATTCAACTCTCCATTAATATGTTTGGATCAACAGCAAGCTTCTTCAGCAAAGCCCTTTTGTAGCTCACCATCCTTCTGGACAGTGTCATTGGCTGTCGCGTAGGGCAAAAAGCATTTCCGTTTTTCACTGGGCTTGCAAATACATGTTTCGCTTTTTGAATTAAATTGCTGAAGAATTTTACTTTTTAGTCATTCTAATCTACTGCGATGGATGTGTGTGTGTGTGTGTGTATGTGTGGACATGCTTAATATGTTACATTGTTGAGGACTGCACAAAGCAAATAAACAAGAAAACCCTAAGAAAATTGAGGACTTCATGAGAGCTTAATCTGAATGTATCGTGCTCTCAAGTAGAGGGAGATTCTTGCCTATCATCCTGGCTGTACTGTCCTTCCAAAGTTTAGTTCCAGTCATTCCAATGTGTGTGCTCCTTGGCTCTGTCTGTAAGCTGCGTCCCAAGGCTTTACATCCATATTAACAGGCATTGTATGAGCCACATTCACTCCCAATCCCTTCCTCTCTTTATGTTTGTGATTTTAAACAAATCAAAGCCACCTCTGTCAGGCCTTGGCATTCTTATAATGTCACAAGGATTGTCCCGAGGCTTTACGACCCACTGAATTAAGGCGTACATGCAAAACTAAGCCTCTAATGAAGTACATTAACCTCGAGCACCTAGAATCCACTTGCAGTATTGTGTTGTTTGCTTACAAGCCACCATGGAGGGGGAAAAAAGCCTGAGGAGGGGGGGAAGAAGAGATATACTTGACAATCCTATTATTTAGAAAAAGAGTCTGCAATGACTTGGTGGCTGGAATACACTGATAAACTGCAATATCTTCTTTAAGGGCAGAAAAGATGAAATGCTTTGTGGAACATCCCTGACACCACAGACATAGGAAGAAGGAAACGAAACAACAACTCTCTCTGGACCGCATTTGTCTGGGTGACACAGCCAATATGCCCACAGATTGCCGCTTCAGAATGAGCTATTGTGCGTCCAACTTTAAAAAAGGCATTTATCCACTCGTACATTTGAGATGATTCAGTGTTGCTGACATTCTGCACAGCTCACATTGGCATTTAGGTTTGGAGATCTGTCATCTGCAAATTCAGCCTAAAAAAATCTCTGTTCTTGTCACAAAGTTGATAAAAAGAATATTTTGTGATTTTTTTTACCATTGGATACACAAAGCCACTCTAAAATATAACCAAGACCAAGTTTTAATCTTTCATAATTCTCCCTCCATTTCTTCATATTTGAGATAAAGCTTGGATCTAAAAGCAGAAGATAGCGACACGGCACATTTTGTTCTCATGCCAGAGAGCAAATTACAAAAGGACCTCTTAAGTTAATGGTGGAGCTAAGGCTCTATTTATCTGGCTTACTCATCTCTTGTTAAAAATGTGGATTTAATTGCAAGATAGGAGGAGCTGTGTCAGAGTGTTGTTGTTGCCAACGGAGACTGACATGAATGAGGACTTCAAGGGTCTAAGTGGGTTTCTTATTAGATGCAAGAAACGATGTTTCCTGGGCCTTTAATCAAACCAAATTGTAAATTATAAAGTAGCCCATTGTTAATAGGAGGTAAATGGGTTTTCCCCTTTACCCTCACTATGTAGAAGTTCTTGCAAAACATACTTTTCGGTATATGCAGATTATATATTTTTTTTAAGAAACATGGCTTTAAGAAGCTGTATGTATGTAATTTAAATTTGAGCTGCACTGACAAATCGGCTAACCAAATTGTTGGCTTGATCCTCCCTGATCAGTGAATGGCAAGTATCAAACTGAATACATTTTATTTTTTCAATTGCTGAACACACCATACTACACAACCTGAAAAATAAGGTTGATTCTGTTCTTGGGACTACTGTGGAACCACTGGAGGGGATGGTGAAAAGAAGGATTCTTCAAAAAATCCAGAAAGTTTTGGACAAGCCTAAGCACCCTTCTCATGGGACTGCTTTACAATAACAGTTTCTTTAGTTGGAGGCTACTTAAGATTTGTTCTAAAACAGACCACTACAGGAGATCCTTGCTGCCGACAGCCATCATCATCTACAACAACTCTGTGAAGAACCTTGGATAGTATGAGTGACAACGTTTAGCTTCCCTTTAAGATTAATAAAGTATTTTTAAATTAAAATGGATTGATCACTAAGCACTGAATGTGATAACAGTTTTGTATCATTATGTGTAAAAAATATTGATTAAAATCAGGGCTTTCAAAATGAACGAG
Organism: Valencia hispanica; assembly: GCA_963556495.2. Taxonomy (NCBI): domain Eukaryota; kingdom Metazoa; phylum Chordata; class Actinopteri; order Cyprinodontiformes; family Valenciidae; genus Valencia; species Valencia hispanica. The sequence goes on from OY747700.1 coordinate 11,858,153, forward strand.
TTAACGCAGTTCAAATATTTGTAGAATAATGCGATACATTTCTTTAAAGCATTGACGCATGTACAGAATAACCTGCCCTGTTTATCCCACAATTCAGCCCATGCTGTGTTCAGTCGTCACGTAAACAGCATGGCAGACCCGAGCTGCATCCATGGTACAATGTAAACACCTCTTCTCAGTTGCAGGCTGTATTGAGAGATTATTGGTCTACGTCACTCCCTGCTCTACGTGTTGGGTGCAGAAAGAGATGCAATAAGGTCTTGTGCTGTTGGTTGAATAGATCGCTTTGATAAAAACAACAAAACGTGCAAGTTCTATAGAATTCCATCAACGCACACTCCTTTCAATAATATAAAAATACATTAAAAAAAAAAAAATAGTGACAATAATACATCAAACTTCTATAGCGCTGTTTGGACACTCAAAGACGCTTTACATGGGGAATAAAACAAAACAATAAAGGGGTTTTAAGGAAAAGCTAGTTTGAACAGGTGGGTTTTGAGTACTGATTTGAAGTTTGATAGTGAGTCGGAGTTTCTAATGGGTGGTGGGAGTGAGTTCCAAAGGGGAAGGGGCGGCGATAGCAAAGGCTCGGTCCCCCAAGGTCCGGCAGTTAGTGTGGGTGATGGGAGTGAGGCGGTTGAGCGGAGGTGGTGGGTAGTTTGGTGCTGTTGCAGGAGCTCTGTGAGGTAGGGCAGGACCAGATTATGGAGGGACTTGTAGGTGAGGAGGAGGAGCTTATATTGAATGGGGAGCCAGTGGAGCTGCTGGTGGACGGGGGTAATATGTTCTCTGGACCGGGTGTGGGTGAGGTGGTGGGCAGCAGAGTTCTGGATGTATTGCAGTTTTTGGAGATGAAGTCCGGGGAGGAGGCTATTGCAATAGTCAAGTCTGGAAGTGATGAATGCGTGGATGAGGATTTCAGCTGTTAACTGGCTAAGTGAGGGGCGGAGGCGGGCAATGTTGCGGAGTTGGAAGAAGGATATTTTGGTGATATGGTTAATGTGTGTTCGGTATGAAAGGGTGGAGTTCATTATGATGCCAAGGTTGCTTACAGAGGGGGAGGGGGTGACATTGTGACCGTCGATGAGGAGAATAAAGTTCTGGATAGAGGGGAGGAGAGATTTGGGGCCGGTGATGAGGAGTTCTGTTTTATTGCTGTTGAGTTTGAGAAAGTTATTGTCTATCCAAGGTCCTTTCAAGGCAAACAAAAGACATCTTTGGCTGCAAACAATCAGAAGAAGTGATTGGAATGAGCGAATGAGTAAATATGCAACAATCCGCAGTGATCGCTTCATATCAGGAAAGCCTCCTTGGCTAACAAACAAGCTAACATTGCTAACCAAGACTGCATCTGCGAAATAACCACAAATAGGAAACGGACCCATGTAAAGGGTCGGTGTCACACCATTTGATGAACCAATAATCCTTTTGTTCAGAAGACATGGTCAACTTTACATTCAGAAAATGTTAGGCAGTTAGTTTGCCTTAGCAACTGGCTAAAAGATAAATTGGTTAAAGGAACATAAGTAAATGTGATAAAAATGTTCAAAACAACAAAAAAGTTCCATGCAGGAGGAGATGAGCTGCTGCTGAGATCTCGTAAGAGCTGTGCGTAAGTAATATGGCGGTAAACTGGTAAAACAAACAAACTCAGGTAAAAACAAACCATAATATTCGAGCCAAATATAGCAAACATTTAATAATAATCACCATTATTTTGTATATCTCCATAAAACAGACTGGACGAGGAAACCTTGCACAGCCTGGAAAGCTACTTGGACGAGTGTTTTGACAACATTGTTAGGGGGCAAGCCACAAAAATCCACCTCTGCTATGCCGAAGAGCACACCATCACAGAAACGCACCTGTTCTGAGGCCAGCACCTCCACTATCTCGCCAAAGAAAAGCTACAGCGATGTCCTGGACTCAATAGATAAGAAGCTAACCAGCCTAGACGCCCGTCTGGCCTTGGTTGAGGTTCTCCATAAAGAATTTCAAGCTCTAAGGGAATCCCTGGAGTTCAGCCAACAACAGGTAGCATCGCTAGCTGCAGAAAACCAAACGCTTAGAGACAGTGTAAAGAAACTCACCGAGGGGATGATGCAGCTGTCCGGAGAAAGTAAGGATGAAAGAAACTATCTTGGATAAACAGGCCAGGGGAATGCGGGACAATCTTGTTTTTTCCGGGATCCTAGAACAGGCTGAGGACAACGCTGAATCCACCGTCCGAGATTTTCTCCAACATCAGTTAAAGCTCCCAAGCGACATGGTAAAAAACATCACTTTTCACCGCGTATACCGGCTCGGAGGTAAGAAGCCCAACAACAGCCGGCCGCGACCTATTGTTGCTAAATTCGAGCATTACAAGCAAAAAGAGCAGGTCAGAGGCTGGGGCAGAGAGCTGCGGGGAACGAATTACAGCGTTAATCATCAATATCCAAAGGAAATCCTGGATAGAAGGCGCGTTTTATTCCCAATCAGGAAGAAATATCAGTGAAGGCACCAGAGCTACAGTAGCAGTAGATAAACTGTATGTTAATGGACAGCTGTTCAGGGACCACCAGCTTACTCCTTGGCTTTATTAGTCATGTAACACTGATCTGATAAGAGTTGTTTTATCAGTCAACTATAATCTAATGTTAGCACAGCTCTGTAAAGTTGTTTACATCACTCAATGTGGGCGGGGCCAGGGCTAAGCACTGGGATACTGGCTCTTTTTTCTTTTCTCATCTTCACATGTCTATCACCAAATGTCTGTCACTCCTTTTCTTCTATCACTCACAGAATTTTTTGATAACTTAACTATTTCTCTCTCTCACCCTTCACAACTTTCTTCTATTTCTCTCTCTTATATCTCGGCTTTTGGATTTTCAATCAGGCAACCCCAAGCACAAACTATTAATGCACCTTTGTTTATCTGTTTCTATGGTGATATGGACGTTAACAACTTTTGTCTCAAAACTATGACTACTCTAAGGTTTGTCACATGGAATGTTCATGGAGCTGGCACCAGAGAGAAAAGAGTTAAGATTTTTAACCAGCTTAAAAGATTGAAGGCAGATGTCGTCTTATTACAAGAAACCCATAAATCTACCTCAGCTGCAGTTGATTTTAAATCCCCTGAGTTTCCTAATGTGTTTTCTGCATGCTATAACTCTAGACAAAGGGGAGTAGCAATAATAATAAATAAAAATGTTAATTTTATAGTAATAGATACAGTTACAGATCCAGAGGGTAGATTTATTATAGTAAAACTATCTATACATAACCGTAAGTTCTGTATTGTCAGTATATATGGTCCAAATGTTGATGACCCCTCATTCTTTCATTCCTTCTCGGTGCTCCTTGAACACTTGGATTGCTCACTTCTTCTTGGGGGCGAACTCAACTTTGGTTTAAATTAAGAAATAGACAGGCTCAGCTGGAAATCTATAGATATAGTCAAACAGTACATGAGCGATTATGGACTGTGCGATGCATGGCGATCTCTTCACCCCAATGACAAAAAATATACTTTCTTCTCAAATGTCCACGATTCGTATTCTCGACTGGATTATTTGTTAGTCAGCAGCTCACTGTTGACTGACAATTCAGACACTGAGATACACCCTATAGCTGTTAGCGATCATGCTCCTGTTTCTTTAACTTTAGTAAATCAAACAAACGCCTCAAAGCAAAAATTGGAGATTAAATATATCATTACTTAAGGATAAAGAATTTATTAAATATTTTGAAAAAGAGTGGGCTTCTTATTTGGAATATAATGATATACATGTTACGTCACCATCCATTCTTTGGGAGGCAGAGAAAACTGTGATTAGAGGTAAAATAATGTCATTCTCATCAAATAAAAAGAAAATAGAAAAAAAACGTATTCAGGAATTAGAAGAAACTATTAATTCATTAGAAGCTTCTCTAGATGAGGAGAGACTAAGGATAGAAAACTTCAAGGTAATAAATCAGGTAGATTTTTGGCTAACCAGCTTAAAATTAATAAAGAAAAAACAACTATATCTGCTATTAAAGATCAGACCGGGAATACAGTATATGATCCCGGAAGAATAAACACCTTTAAAGAATTTTAAAAGGCTTTATACTCACCATAGATAAACCCATCAGATCATGATATTGAACAATTTTTGGATAACATAACACTACCTAAATTATCAGAAAGTCAAGCGATGGCCCTGGATTAATCACTAACAGCGGCTGAACTCCAGGAGGCCCTCCAAAGCATGCCCAATAAAAAGGCTCCAGGCCCAGACGGATTTCCAGCAGAATTCTATAAAGAATTCTGGAATATTCTGGCACCAACATTCCACAGAATGCTGCAGGAAACCAAGGAAAATGGTCGACTTCCACCAAAAATGAATTCATTACATTACACTACATTAGTCTTCTACAAAAATCAGGTAAAGACCCTTTGTTTCCTACCAGCTTTCGTCCCATATCCCTCATTAATGTTGATCTTAAAATAATCTGCAAAGCTCACAAAAAGGATAGAGAAAGTAACTCCTCTTATAATACATCCTGATCAAACTGGTTTTATTAAAGGGAGACATTCATTCACAAATTCACGTAGAGTAATATATTTAATAGATTAAAACTAATATATTATCTCTAGATGCAGAAAAAGCATTTGATAGAGTTAACTGGAAATTCTTATTTGCAACCTTACATAAATTTGGTTTTGGAAATTATTTTATAAACTGGTTGAAAATATTATACAGTTCACAAACAGCATGTATCAGGACTAATAACCCAAAATCATTTAGGTTTTATCTTCAGAGAGGTACCAGGCAGGGATGTCCTCTCTCTCCCTCCCTGTTTGATATTTTTATTGAACCACTAGCTGCAGCAAATCAGGCAAACTCACAATATTAAAAGGCATAAAATGCAATAACATAGAACATAAAATCAGTCTTTATGCAGATGATGTATTACTTTTTCTCCAGCATTCCCAAACCTCTCTCAGGTAATCGGGTTGATAAACTCTTACTCAAACGTTTCAGATTATTCTATAATTTGGTTAAAATCTACAGTTCTTCCAATCAATTGTTCTGTCCAGAATCCAACTAATACACAACTGCAGTCAGGGAATATTACTTATTTAGGTATCAATGTCTCACCAAGACTGGCATATTTAATAAAGCTAAACTACATCCCACTTTTTTTAAAAAGTGGAAGATGATCTTGCTAGATGGAAATCCCTACCCATATCACTTATGGGAAGGGTTGCTTCAATAAAAATGATGGTTTTGCCCAGAATCAACTACTTATTCTCAATGATCCCAAGTAAACCATCACTAGACTGGTTTAGATCTCTGGACTCCTCTGTCTCTAAATATATTTGGAAAGATAAACCCCCACGTATCATCTTAAAAACTCTGCAGAAGACCAAAGAAAAAGGAGGTCTAGATCTACCGAAATTTAATCATTATTTCTTAGCCAACAGGCTCCAATACATCTCAAGATGGTTAAAACATAGCTACCTAAATGAGTCCTGGATAGATGTAAAACAGACACTATGCAATAAGATAAAACTTTCAGACCTACCATTTATTAGCTCAAATATAAAACGACATGAATGCTTTAAAAGCATAAATATCAGCTCCTCTCTGACAGCATGGTGGGAGTTTCTAAAAATGACAGAGTCCACAATAATCCCATGCAGACGTACGCCTATCTGGAATAACCACGACATCTTGCAAAAAAAAAAAAAAAAAAAAAAAAGTATGATAAGCTTTCCAGACTGGAGGTGCAATGGAATTGAATACCTGGAACAGATATTTGAAGGAACAGACTTTATCCCATTTAATACATTACACAATATGGAATTGATAAAAACACATTCTTAAAATATCAACAAATTAAATCTATTAATAAAAGGTAAATTTAGGCTCAATACAGCTGAATTACAAATTCCAGCAAGAGTTTTAAATTTTCTTAATCTCAACCTCCCCAAAATGCTGTCTAAAATATACAAAACTTTATCTACATTAGATGAATCAATAGCCATCCCTATTTCAAAATGGGAGGTGGATTTATCAGCCAGCTTTGACCAAAACGTCAGGTCTCAGATTTGTTTAAGAACCTTTAAAATAAAAAAGAAATCCTAATTTGCAATTAATACAATACAAAATCCTTCATAGAGTACACTATACAGGTCAACGGATGTTTAGGATGGGTTTTACGTCATCTAATACGTGCTTACAATGCACAAGCAATATACCAGATACTTATATTCATGCGCTTTGGTTCTGTCCACCAGTTAAGAAATTTTGGTGCCAGATATGTGAGGACTTATCAAAGTGTCTGAAATGTAACATTCCACCATCTCCCTCAGTTTGCCTGTTGGGAGATTTAAATTATGTCACCCTGGACATAGTCAGTTCCAATGGTTCACATTGCCCTATGCGTCGCAAAAAAAAAAAAAAAAAACACTATCCTCCTGAACTGGAAAAATAAAAAGTATAGAAATCTCTTGTTGGACCATATTGGTCTTGAGATTGCCTCTGGCTCCATATCTGATCAATCTCTCTGGGCTCCTTTGATCGCCTCCATCACCTAGTAGGGGTGGGGGGCACTTGGTTATGTTGTTTAGGATACTGTTGCTGATGTGGGGGTTTTTGGGGTTGGAGGTGTCTGGGGGGGGATCCCTGGGGGTGGATTGCGGGGCAGACGGGGCGCTGGACGTCGTGGCCCCATCCTGGGGTTGGGCTTTGGTGGCTTTGGGTGGTAACTCCTGATGGCTGCATGCGGTGCCTTAGGGGGGGTTGCACTGACGGACATGGGTGACTGGCCTGGTGGCCGTGCTGCGCCTGGGTAGGGTCTGGGGTGGGCCTGGGTATTCGGGGCTCTGGGGCGCCGCACCCCCTAGCTATGGTCCTGGCTGGGGGTCGGCTGACGTGGGGTCTCTGTTACCTGTGGGGGTCGGGGCCGGCCGCCGGCTGGCATGTGCAGCCGCCTCCCTCTTTCTCTGGGCCGATTGTCATCGCCAGTCCCTGTATGGCGTCTCGCCTTGTTTGCTGGTTGGGGTGCCTGGCTGCTGGTCGCGGGAGCTGGGTGGCATTTCTGGGCCTGATCAGTCCTTTTTCGCATTGGACTAAGCTCCTGGGTCTTGGTCTTTGTGCGCTGCGGGGCGCAGGGGTCGGGCGTTTGCCCGGGTTCGGTCGGACCTGTGGGTGGACTGGGCAGGTAGTGGGCATGCAGGGCAGGTGGGTGGGGCGCTGGGTTTGGTTGCCTGCCGGGCCCTTGAGCAGCAGTGGTCGCTCTACAAGGGAATGGGCATGGTGGGTAGGCCGCCCGGTTCATCGGTTTGCTCCTAGTCTGGGCAGGTACGTCGCCGGGGTTTGGGCTGCAGGGGTCTCCGATGCGCAGGTGGCCTCCTTTGCTGGTGGGGAGGCTATTGCTAACTAGCGACAGGTCCTCTCACATGGACAGGGGGGTGCCGAACTCAATCTGGGTGTCTAGTTTTTTTTGTGTTCTGATAGAGCAAATGTCAGGGTGGGTTTAGTACTCCTTCTGGGATGGGGCTGGGGGGACTGCCGTGGCCATGGGCCCCGGGTGGAACGTTCCCTGGCCTCCCTCCTCTGGTGGATCCCGGTGAACAGCGGTGCCTATTGGGGTCAGTGGGGGAGCTGGCTCCCTGGGAAGACATTTTGTCTCCCAGTCCTTCCCTCCCCATCCCCAAACACCTCTGTCCACCCGCTCCATCACTTTACCACTCGAATAGGGTCTTGGGGCATGGGCATATCACTGGGGTGCGAGGAGGGGTTTCCCTCCTCGCCATCCCGTGGCGTCCGGGTCCCAATTTTAATATACAACTTAGACACTCCCACTTATAACATTTTCATGCAACACACATGTAGGGACTTTGGGGTGGGCAAACTTTTTGGCATCCAGAGAGGAAGAGGTTCAATCAGCTTCACCTCTGGTGCCCACTGTTAAACCACATATACACACTGAGGGCTCGGGGTAGGGGGGGGGGGGATGTGTGGCTGCCTTCCCCACATCCCACCCCTCTGTTTTAAATGCACATTATTACAACACGCATCAACACCATACTCGAGCGGGCTGTCGGGCTCCCTCGCCACTTTGGGGCCCTTGGCGGTCTGCTTGTCTCCGTCCTAGAAGGTAGGGGGTCCATCCCCTGGGTCCGGGGGCTGGTGGCTCTACTGGGGTATCGGTACCTGGACCTGGGAGCTTGAAGTGTGTATGGGGCGGGATACGGATCCAGCGTCTCTGCTCTTTTGATCACCTGTTCTGTGCGCACCGTGCGTGGTCGGTTCATTGGCGTGTTGGACTGGCCTTTGTTGGATGCCTGATCTCGGCGCTCTGCGTTGCGCGGGATCAGGACTCAGGAGCTGGTACAACTTGGTGTCCAGGTGCTGGCTGAACTTGGCCTGGGGATGCTGTCCATCCGCTGCGGCTATCGGTGGGGCGCCCCAACGTGGGGCAGGGGTGGGGTGCTGGGATGTTGGCGGTGGAGATTGGCTCGGGGTGGCGCGTGGCGGCCGGCCCCAGCCCTGCGATGCCGGGGGTCCCTTGTCGGGTCTCTGCTGGGGGGTGGGGCGCCCCTGGGCCCCGGCTTTCCCGGTCCATGGACCGGCCCACCCTGGTGCGGCTGGTTGCCGGCGGAGCCCGTGGGCTCGTCACTGCTGCCACCCGGGTCACTGCATAGCAGCCGCTGGACGTTCCCCTGGGGTTCTCCTTTGCTCCCCTCTTGGGGGATGCGGTCGGCCCCACCCGGGTCCGCATGGGGCTCTGGGGGTCCTTTGGACGTCTGGGCTCCCATCTCCTTCATGTCTGGATCGATTCCTGGGAGACGGATTTATGCCTGCTCACACCAACTATCGAACACTCTTATGGAGAAACCTTATATGTACCAGCATGCTAACACACACACATAGATGTGGGGTCTCTGGTGTTTACAGATATATTCTTGGGCTGAGGTTATCATTACTAGAGCTTGATTAATCGGTACCATGAGTTTTTCTGTGACATTGTTGTTGTATTTTTATATCTATTTTTGTGTGATGTGGTTGTGTAATTCTTAGTTCACAATGTTTGGTTTGTTTTGTCAATGTTCCTTTTTCGTGTTTTGTTTTGTTTTTTTCCCCCTCTCTCTGCCGCCCTGTGGGTATGGAGGCAGACTTCAATGTTTTCCTTTGTTTTTTTTGTTTCCTTTCCTCTTATGTATTTTCTACTCACCTTCTCTGATGACTTTTTGTTTCCTACCCCTCTTCTTTCTTTCCCTTAATGTTCCATCTCCATCACATCAGGAAATAAAACCCCCAGCAATTCATAGAAGAAAAAAAAAAGTTCCATGCATTTCTCCTGTATATCCTTAAAAAAAGAAGGGGATCCGTTTTTTCCCCATTATTTAAACTGAAAATTGATTAATCATGATTGATTCAGCTACCCTGTGATTTAATTAAGATTTTAAATTGTTATTGTTTGACAGCCCTAATTTAAATGTTTATTTAATTAGGTTCAAGTTCAATATGATTTCAAGTTTTTCTCTTCACTTTGACATTTGATAATTTTCTCCAGCCACTTAATTTTTGGATGCTCGTTAGCAGGTTTTCATTCAAAGTGACAGGTCGCACAGCTAACATGCCACCTAAACAGACCACCTGTTTCGAATGTTACCATCTCATTAAATGGCCGTTATTAGCGGTCATCACTCCCATACAATCACTTCAGAATTTCCCTCCTCTACCTCCTGCTCGGTAGGTCGTTATCTTGTGACTTTAGGTTTAGGAACTTGTCCTGAGTTTAGGATGAGGGTTGGGGTGGGGTAAAGTTAAAGTAAATATCTATCGTTACCTAAATTGTAAACACAGGTTTTAAATATAGGTAACAAAAAACGAAACTTAAGCTTTTAGACGTGAGCGATGCTGAAAAAAATTCTAATGCATATTATCACCGATAAGAATGGTAGATGCGCACCTTCTAGCCTGCTAAAATGTAGAGGAGGCACATGCTGACGCTATTGTATGGGAGTGATGATCGCTAATAACAGCCATTTAAAGGTTGATAACATTTGAATCGGGTGAACAGACACAACCACATTTACTGACAAGATAAAACTAGAAGAATCGCAGGTGCAGACTTGCTTCCTCTGTTTTGTCATTAAAAAAAGATAAGATATTCAGTCCATCAGTGTTGCTTCAACTGCTTGAAAGATGAAGAGGAGAAAAAAAAAGAAAAAAAACAGCCTTCAGCAGCCTTCGAGAAATAAACGTTATTGAGAAATACTTTTACTCCTAAAGACTTTTTTAATATGCAGTAAGTATGATAAGCAACTTGCTCTCAAGTCTGTGTTGGTGCAAAAATTGTTAGCAACAATCACTGTTTTCAACAGAATTGTCTGAATTCAAACAGATGTCTAAAACGTATATATGCTTATTAAGTAATGGTTTTATCTAGACAGAAACCTTAATTGACAGGGAGTTGGACATTCAAATGCAAAAGTAATAATTTGACAAGTTTTTTTTCAACAGATTTAAAATGTTCTGCTCTGTATTAAGTACAGTCTAAAGTGAATGACATAAAAAAAAAATCTCCCGTCGTAGATCAGGCTTTGCATTGTGAAAGATGTGCACATGCTAAATAAGTCTCAGCTTTTGAAAAATATCCACTGAAGGTTAAAATGGATTACTTGAATGACACCTAACTAAACGATAACACTTTCTGCTGAATGTTTAAATCCATAAAAGATGTTGCAAACATTTCCTTGTTTACATGAATAAAGCAGTGAAAACATTGGAAGTTTAAAGCTTGTCATTGAATTAAAATACATTGTATTCCTTGAAACAATCACTAAAAACATAATGTATAGGTTACTGCATTCAAGTCTCATTCAGGGAGGATTTTTTAAATAATTATAACCTTAAAAAAGGAAGTGTTTTTGTAGGCCTTCTAACTGAAAGGACACAAAGAAAGAAATAAGATGTTACTGTCATTTGTTTGATTAAAGAATGGAGTCTAGAGCATCAATAAACAACAAACCACACTTGTAAGTTGAATGAGCAGCTTTGGTTTAGTATTTACTGAGCTCTTTCTCTACCCTGCTACTAAGTTTGCATAGAACTGAAATACTTTCATCAGTTGAGTTCTTTGTCCCACATGGGGATATTTGGTGCACAGCAGCAGTCAAGGCATAATCCTCACATGTCAACACAGTTGCCACACTTAATATTAATCAACATATCACCACGGAATAAAAACAATAAACATTCTAAAATGTGTCAAGCTTGGTGAAAGTTCATTACGAACTTTAATTACACTTGGGAACAAAGACTAGCCTATTTGTACAAAATGCACCACATAGTTGGCAACCTGTACCTTTTATCTATAGGAAGGAGAACCAATTTCTCTAAAAGGGTTTGTCTCTGTTGGCTAGGACTGTCTCAGATAAAGATTCATAAAATAAAATCAGTGTTTTATCAATGCTACAAAGATTTAACTGTCTTATAAAATATGGTAAAACATAGTCTTTATGGGCCCTTTTACAAATTGCTCGAGTGTTCTGGTCCAATTGTCCATGATCACTCCCAGGTAACCTGTAACTGGCCACGGGCTGCACTTATTTATTATTCACTCCATTTATTAGGCGTGTTTTCACTATCGGATCTTCAGGGTAATTTAACTACATCTTTTTCTGACAGGGTAATCTGTTGCCCCGCTCCTGTCAGCCGCCGTGTCTCCATACACAGTTGGCCCTTTAAGGAATCAGCTAAGATGTCCGCATATCACAACCGTTTCAGCAGCGAGTAGCATCACTGAGCAGAGCCAAAAGGCGCCCAAAGCAGCAGAAATAAAAAAACATCGACATGGAAGAAGAAGGGCTTGTTGCTCCGTTTCTGTTTGCTGTTGTTATGAACTGCTTTGCTAGGAACTCTTCTTATTTTTACTAAGCCGGTTGTCTGGCAAGGTCTGCTAAATTCCCTCTGAATTACATTTAACCACATCTCCCGCTCAGCAACTCTACCGGGCCTTTTCCGACATACATACCCCCATACTGGTACTCCGTTGGTTCCTGAAAAGGCCCCAAAAATGGCCTTGTTGGCCCAGCCCAGTGAACTGGAGACGTGCATAAGGGGAAGTTCCAGTAAAATTACCCTGAAGTTCCGATAGTGGAAAAGCGCTTATTCATTATTGTTGGTACTGCAGGGTGGGGAGTTTTCTCGAGGTCTTTACTAGAATTCCATGAATTAAACCAAAAACACCTAGAAGAAATTATTAAGCTCATCCTCTTGCTGTCTTGCCCATAGCTTTCCTTAAGAAAGGTTCCTTGTCATTGGGTCTGATCTGATTAAAATAGTGAACTCATCCCTGCTGTCAGGTGTCTTCCCCAAGGCTTTAAAAACAGCAGTTATTAAACCACTGCTAAAAAAAAAAGAACAATCTGGACAATATGTTAATGCAGAACTTCAGACCAATTTCTAATCTTCCATTCATCAGTAAAATTGAAAAAGCTGTTTCAGCAGTTAAATAGCTTCCTGACAATGACTAACTGTCATGTTTGTGTGTTATGAGGACCCAAAGGCAGCAAAGAATAAAACTTAAGGATTTATTTATAACAAAAACAAGGAGCAAACTTACAGATCTAGGAGAACCAAAAATGCAGGGATGAGGCGGAAACAGGAACTGGCCAGGAAACAGGAACCAGACAGGGAAAGAATGACGACGGACCAGCGAGTAGTGACTGAAGGAGAGGTGAATATATACTGGGGAGGAAATGAGGAAGTGACTGAGAAGACCAATGACCAATTAGTGAGAGCAGATGCAGGTGAGAGGGAGAGACCAGGTGGAAGTAATCAACTGGGACAGGAGGTAAAATGGCTGGGAGACAGAAGACTCTAAAGAAACTAGAAAGGATAATAGGTCAAGGGAGGAATCTAACTGAAACAGTGGAGAACAGAAGGAAGAAATAAATAAGGACACTATCTAAAGAGGAATACAAATAGAAAGGAGCAAAGGGTGAAAAACATCTAAGAACAAGGAGAAATATGGAAACAAGAAAGTGCAGAAATACCTAGTAGGTACAAAGAATAACTGAACATGATAATAGAACTAAATAAGGAAAATAACTAACAAAACACAAACACCTGGGAACCATGACACTGACAGCTTTGATGTTTTTTAGTCTGGTTTCCGTGCTCCTCACAGCACTGAGACTGCCCTCGTCAAAGTTTTCAATGACATCCGCATAAATACAGACTGTGGTAGAACCACAGTGCTGGTTCTGTTGGACCTCAGTGCATGCAGCATTTGACACTGTTGATCATGGTATATTATTAGAATGACTGGAGAGCTGGGTCGGACTCTCTGGTATAGTACTTGACCGGTTTGAGTCTTACCTAAAGAACAGGGACTTCTTTGTTTCAATAGGAAACTTTTCATCAGAACAAACAGAAATCACATGTGGGGTGCCCCAGGGCTTCATCCTGGGGCCCCTCTTATTTAATATCTACATGCTCCCACTAGCCCAGATTATAACAACTAATAAGATGAACTACTATAATTATGCAGATGATACTAAGCTTTATATTACGATGTCACCAGGTGACTTTGAACCCATCCAAACCCTAAGTAAATGCAACGACCAAATCAATGGATGGATGTGTCATAACTTTCTCCAGCTGAATAGAAACAAAACAGAAGTAATTACTTATGGACCTAAAGAGGAATGATTAACACTCAGCACACAGCTTCAGTTAATACAGCTAGAAACTACTGATCAGGCCCAATATCTAAGTGTAGTAATGGACTGAACCTCCAGGGTCACATAAAAGCAATAACAAGGTCAGCCTTCTATCATGTGAAAAGCATTTCTAGGATTAAAGCACTGATGTTGCAACAGGACCTAGAAAAACCCATCCATGCATTTATCTTTAGTCGGATTGATTACTGCAACAGCGTCCTCACAGGTCTGCCTAAAACGTCAATTAGACACCTGCAGCTGATCCAGACCGCTGCTGCTCGTGTTCTCACAAGAAGCAGGAAAGTAGAGCACATCACCCCAGTTCAAAAGTCCTTACACTGGCTCCCTGTAGCTCAGAGAGTAGAGTTCAAAATATGTTTACTAGTTTATAAATCATTGAATGGCTTATCACCACAGTATATTGAAGATCTGCTGTTACTATACCAACCCACCACACCACTCAGGTCCTCTAATTCCAGTCTACTCAACATCCCTAGAATCAGAACCAAACATGGAGAAGCAGCTTTCAGTTTCTATGCTTCTCTAATCTGAAACAAGCTTCCAGACAACTGCAAAGCTGCTGAAATACTAAGTTCTTTTAAATCACAACTAAAAACTTATCTGTTTAGAGCTGCCTTGGAGTAATGTTTTCATGTATCATGTTTTGTTTATGATTCTTGCTGTTTCTACATTATATGCTTTGTAATGCCTTGATGTATCTGTGTTAGCTTCTTGCTTTATTGCTGTTTTTACTTTATATGCTTTGTCTGTGTTTTACTGCTGTTTTAATTTTACCTCTTAATCATGTAAAGCACCTTGAATCATCTTGTTGTTGAAAGTGTGCTATACAAACAAAATTCCCTTGCCTTGCCTTGCCTACATTAACTGAGCCGTCCTATGACATTAACGAAGAAGGTATTTTTGTAATTTTCTGGCTTCCGTGAATGCAACAGAGGCACGACGGTATGACCGATCAGAGAAGAGTTGTGCAGGGAATCTTCCATGTCTTATTGGCTGACAGCCCGGTGTTTATAATATAACCCTAGAGCTGTCCTGACAGAAAATGCACATCAGATGATTTTTTACAGAAATAAGAGGAACAATTCTTTAGTTGCGATGGCTGGTAGTGGGCGGCAAAACTCTGGGCCGACACATAAAACAGGTAAACAAATAATTTATATACTTTATCTTCCAATTATGTGAACATTAGGCAGATTTCAAAGCAGTGCTTTTACAAAAACACGTCAGTCGTACAAAATCTTTGGACATTTTGGACCGACATGCGTTCGCTCCTACTCGCCCCAGAGTCCTCATTGCAAGCTTTCTGGTGCTGCTAAAAGCACCAGAACTTTCTGCACAAAGCGCCAAAACAGAGACTTTTCTAAGAGTTTGAATTACTAACGGCTTTTATTAATGTGGGTCAGACCCGTTGTGTTTAACCCTAAAGTGAGACTAATTCAGTACGTCTTATTCAAAATGATTATAGGTAGTAATGGTCAAATAATATGTTTATATAATGTTTATATAAGCCTAAAAATACTTCATTAAGACTGATGAGCAGGGGTGTATCTAGGAAGTTTTTAAAGAGGGCTAAATGGGGGCCAGTGATGATCTTGGGGTGTCACACTAAAATAAAAGCAGGGCTGTAATCAGGGCCGACGCTGTCCATACGCAAAGTACGCAGAGCGCGTAGGGCCCCAAGTACCTGGCTGGGGCCTCCAAAAAGGGTTTCCAAAGAAATGTCATTAAAATTATTACATTAGCCTATTGCATAAAATACATAAATTAGTTATAACAGGCCCACCATTGTTTTTTCTTAATTGTGTAACCTATCACTCACAATTCGGGCAAATTAAATGTTTTTATCTAATTGAAATAAAGAGCTCCCCCCCCATGACCCTAATGGTACAGCCCTCAAAACGTTCCGCATCCCAGGCTACTCTGTTGTTGAATGGCTAATGATGTCAGGTAAGAAAAAACAACATGAATCTGGAGCTGAAAAAATAAAGAAGAAAAAACATAGAGATGACGCCAGTGCATCTTTTGCTGGTAAGTTCATGTTTTTATAGGCTGTCTAGGATGTAATCCACATCACCCTCATGTATAAACGGGTTCACAAATAATAACAATAACTACAGGAAATGACAATAAGTAGGCCTACATAAATGCAAATGTTTGTGACAGTTCATATGGTTAATTGTTTGTTTTAGAAGTGTGTAAAAGATGATAGTTTTTTTTAAACAAGTACGTGAAACAGAGTACGTGAAGCACCCCCCCGCGGCAGCAGGTGAGTGAGAGACAAACGGGAGGAGAAACGGTTTGAAGCTAAAGCTAAACACCGAGTTTAAACTTGACTTCTGCGGGTAAAAGCAAAACTTTTCCAGTCAGCATTGATCCCCTGGTACCGCCAGGACTTTAAACATCTAACCTAGGATGGTTTTGGTGGGATTTCTTTTAGTTATATCTTGTTTTCGGAAATGTATGTGACGAGTTTACAAGCTAATTAAGCCTCAAACTCCGTCTGTAAAACAGGAAAAGACCTGATTAATTGAGTAAATAACTTTACTTTACTGAATATAGCTGTGTTAAACCCCTTGAGTTTTATTTTCCTGACATTATAAGCCTGTATTTGGCGTCAATCAGCTGCTTTTGTTTGTGAAGTTCAACGACAGACATGAAAGCTGCCGCCTCGTTAAGTTGACCAGTGTTAGAGATTTTATTTTTCTTCTTTTGTTTGACAATTTTATGTAAATGCATTTGAGTTAAACAAACTTTTCTGCATGGTCTGCCACGCAGGCCAGTTTTTTTTTTACAATTATTTGGTTGAAAGAACAGAAACAAAAATTTAACCTGAAGGTTTCAAAGAAAGGTGTCGTGAGTAACAAACTAATGAATGTGAACTGTATGTTACGTGTTTATATGTTCGTGTCACGTGTTTATATGTTCAGTAAATTGCCGGCTGATGATTTACTGAGCAGGATTTTCAAATTAATGTGAAAATCCTGACTCTGATCTCTGATTTTAATTGCACTACCACTCCTCCTAACCGAGAACTGCTCCAGTAGTTCCTAATTCTCTGTATTACAGTGATGTAAGTGCAACAATAAGTTTTTATCCTAGATTTGTTGAGTCTTGAAAAATGTCCTTCTTTTTGGCCACCCTATGTCAAGGCTAATTGTTTTGGCAAAACAGAAAACACTGTCAAAAACTATATTATTGACCTCAACGTTAGCATACACATTAGCATACAGCCAATTTCAAACCCGTAGCCTGCCCAAAAGACCATAAGCTACTAACAGTACCAGGACTATACCCGACGGACATTATTTTAGGACACGACCGACCGGTCCGTGGCATGCCAATAGGGACCCGGTTATTGACAGAGCTATGAGCTCCTAGAACATGGAGCTAAACCTAGAAGCTGGCTGTGACAACACACACACTGGACAATCTGAGCAAACTGACGTGTTAACATTAATGCCAAAGTATACAAGTAGGAACTCGAGTTTTGTCTGTGTTTGTGTTTGGAGGGGGGCCTCCCTGGCGAATTATGCTTAGGGCCTCCAAAAGCCTAGCAGCGGCCCTGGCTGTAATACAAATGGGGCGGGGCCTAGACATGAGTGACAGACATCAGAATCACCACATGGGAGTTTAAAGATTGATGTTAATATATATACTTTAAATCCATAAATAATTCTAACTAATCAAATATGTTTCTCTGTCTTATTCAGTTGACTATTATCTTCACAAGAAGTAATAATCTAGGCATCTTCATAGATACAGAATAGAAGGAGCTGCTTCAGAAAGCAGGGTAGGATTAAAATCACTGACTGATTTAACATTTTGACCGATGATTGTCTGGGAGGAAACGCATTAGATTATACTGCTAGAATAAATTAGACTACAGCACTGGTTAAATCAACAGTTTTACTTTTGTTCTGAGTGCAAAGACCGCTGTCTTGACTAGGACTGAGCTGCGCTCTCCGAGTGCCTTTCTAGTTAAAACTATATAATTGAGCCAATGTTCCCAAAAAATGACACTTGAATGCTAATCATGTTTCAAAGGTTTCCTTTTTTGATTACCTTTTGATAACACCCATTAAAACAAAAGAAATCTGATGTTATCCTTGATTTACATATGACCCAGACAGGACAGAGAATGATTAAACGAGGAGCAGACACAGAGGTCCACCATGCAACCTGACACAGAACTGACTTTTGTGCTTGTCAGGGAAAGAGAAAAAATGAAAATAATTGTTACCTTTTGACAAATTTTATCGTCCTGTTTTACCAAATATTAACAATGATTTTAGAGATCTTCTTTACATTGTCACGTTTAATTTAGGAAATAAATACACTTTGAAGTACATATCGCTCTATTTGGCTTTAAACAAGGTGTCACAATGCTCAAGAAAGCTTTAATAAAAAGCCTTTTTTACTGCGTAGGTTTCCCAGATTCCTTGAAGAGGGTGTGGGCTCAGCCCCCAATGTTTGTAGGTCCAGTTAACGTCCCTGGTGGCAACATCCAGCATATTGTACCAGCGAACCATGGCCCACCTCTGTGTTCTCCGACGACATTAATAGTTGCTAACCATCTGATCCATTGTGTCCACACCTCCTTTTGTTTTGTTGTAGTATTGGATCACTTCTGGTTTCTTCTTCTGACTGCTGTCATCCACTGCTTCGTCATCATGCATGGTGCTCAGGAGGACAACAGCTTTTCCCTTCTTCTGCTCATAGCTCACAATGGTCATGTTGCCATTGAATCCAAATTCTGAGCTATTAATATCCCCTGATTTAGATGGCTTCATGATAGGTGGTATGTCTGACTTGTTCTGGCGAAGAGTGCCAACAATGGTCAGGTTCTTCTCGGGGAGCTTCTCACCCAGAGGGAGAAGGGGCTCCGTCTGTCTGTCAGCACCTCCCACCACCACCACTAGCAAGAACTACTAGGTAGCTAATAATTACATACTTGTAACTTTCTAACAAAGTACTCACTCTCAAAATTAGCTAAACCTAATCAAATATTATGTACAGTTCACAATAGTCATCAAATATGTTTAGAGAGAGAGAGAGAAAGAATCTGAATCTGTGCTGAGCTGTGAACTGTCTTCTCCCTCCAAACGCTAGCAAAACGCATGTGGGCCGTTTCTGACCCATGTGTGTAAAGTTGAGGTAGAAATACAAAAGCTGTGCTTGTCCATACTAAATGAAAATTATTATTTGTAGTAAACAAAAACAAGATATTTATCACATACTGGGAAGAGTAACTGATCAAATTAATTTATTTCAAAGATACATCATATAAACACTGAGCTATACAAGAAATAACAGAAAATGGATATGGGTCATTTTGGACCCATGTTGTGCATTAGAGGGGTACTGATACAAAAACGGTTTTTATTCAAAAAGTCAGAAAGGACAAAATAAAATAATCATGTAAGATGGTCTAAAACGAGTTAATTGAGGAATACCTTGACTACTGAATGATGAGAATAATTTATTGCAAAGATATCAAAAATAAAAATTCAGCCGTGTCACTTTTGACCAATGTTGTGCATCAAAGGTTAGATTTGGTTTTCCGTTTATTAAAACCAGCTACTAAATAGAGACACTGAGAACAAAGAAAATTTAAGATGAATATCTTAATTTTGACACTTCATATGTATTCCAGTTATAAATATATATTTTTTTGCTTTGCTGAAAAGATCTGAGACAGTTTTGTTTATAGCCAGGAGGTGACTCTACTGGAGGCACAAGTCAGGGATAATAAGGGAGATAACACTGGTACAGGAGGTGAGCTACCTGATGGGACTTAATTGGGTTGTCATGGATTTTACAACAGAAAAGTGTGAAAAGTAAAACCACATTTTAATAAATTATGAGAAATGCTATCACACAGTAAGTCAAGATTTATATTGTTTAGTTCCTCTGTTGACCACATATTAATAAATAAAAATTTACAGTCTTTTTCACAGCATTGTCACATAAACAGCTCTGTGACAATGCTGGTGCTCCACTTGGGAAACTGCAGAAACATTTGTATATTTGACCATCAGCTAGAAAAAAGAGACTGAACTTGACTGCTTTGTTTGATAACTAGGATCAATTGGAATGTATAATTGACTGGTGACCTGTCCAGGGTATTGCCCCGATGGCCACTGGTGATAGGCGCCAAATAATGGATGGATGGATTGTATGTATAACTGACTTTTTTAATAAAGTGCCTTAAGATATGTGTTGTGAATGGCGCAAAATAAATCAAATCAAATCAAACTTTATTTATGAAGCGCTTTTCATACAAGAAGTTGCATCACAAAGTGCTTTACAGATTGAAATGACCCCACATAAAACCACCTTCCCTTCCCTCCCCCACAGATTTAAAAGCATGGTCACAGTTATACTACATTTAATGGAATTGTGAAAACCATGGATGTAATCGACAGACTCTAATGTACATCGACTGCAGAGGGCCTCACCTGTGAGTTCCATCAGGGAAAATTTATCTTTTTACTGCGCTGCAGTGTACTACTCACCTAGTCGATACAAAATATTTTTGAAGAACTTTAGTGACTTTTTGTCATCTACCCTGAAAACATCCAGACTGGTAGTTACGGATGATTTTCATACTTATATTGATGATTCAGATCTAACTGCTGAGAATTTCATCAACCTAATGAACCAAAAAATTTAAACAGTATGTATCTGTCCACACTCACACATTGCATGCTTTTACTTAGACTTTATCTGCTCTGAGGATGTTTTGATTTCTGATCCTTACTATATTCTTTTTAATTTATAAGTCCTCTCCTCACCCTGTGGTCAGCTCTCACTTTGTAAATTCTCCTACTGCTGACAATTTTTGTGTGGGTTCAAATCTTGTTATCTCATTCAGTGGCTTAAATCTGAAACAATAATTTTATTTAAATAATTATTGCATTTATAAACAGCACCTATTCTTTTAAAAAGAGATGAGTATCTGTTTTAAAATCTTCTCTGTGGATTAATGATGATATATACTTATAGAGGAATTCCTGCTGAAAGCTGAATGCTTGTGGAGTAAAAGTCATTTGAAGGTCCATTTACTTAATCTAGAAGATCTTTTTTGGTTTCTTTTGCCATTTTTGAAGAAGCAAGGGTTCCTTCAGCCCATCAACCCCTGTATACATGCTTTAGTTAATGCCTTGAAGGTCAAGACCCAGTTTACTTTACGAATGTTTTCATCTACCATATTAGGCCAAAGGAGACCGTTCTCTCTTGGGCAGGTATGGAACAATCTCTAAATTATAACTTCCTATCTAGATAGAATATTCTGGCTAAGCAGCTTTTGCTTTAGATTAATACAGCACTCTTTATTAATTTTAATCAGGAATATGTAAAGGTCACTTAATGGATAAAGCTCTCAGAATCCAAAATTATGTTCTGGTGCAAAGTAACCACTGTAAGTCAAATTAAGGATCTACCTTAAGTCGTTATCATTATAGTGTACTTCAGGGTTCAGAATTGGGGCTCTTGTTATTTCTGAATTACATGCTCCCTCCTTGGCACATTTTGAACACTATTCAAGATGTCTCATATCACTGCTGTGAAGATGATATTCAGCTCTACATCTTTTACTATCTTGAGATCTCATGTGCTTGAAGTATGTTTATAAAAATAAAAAAAGTGGATGGCCAACAATATAGCAAAAAGACGAAATCTTTGTGAGCAAGAAAAACATGTAACTCTAGTAATGGAAACTCTTGGTTCTCTAGCCTCATATACCAAGTCCTTCATCAGTACCTTTGGGTGAATTCTGGCTCTGATTTTGCCTGAGATGGTCATGTTCGGTCTCTGATTCACACATTTTTCATGACCTGTGAAATATTGCTACATAAATACTTCCGGAGCTGGAAATTATTATTCATGCATTTGTTTCTTCGAGATTGGATAATTGCAACACTCATTCATCTGTCTGAACAAAGCATTATTGGATTGTTTGCAGGTTGTACAGGACACTGTTGGAAAGTTTCTGTCCAAATCACTGGAGTTTTCTCACATCGAATTACATCACATCGCTCCTTGCCCAGCTCTATTGGCTTCACATCCGCTCAAGAGTAGATTACAAGATCTTGGTTCAGGCTTTAAATGGTAAAGAACTGGCATACAACTCAAAACTTTTAAAACTGTATGTTCCTATCAAGTCCCCGAGGTAATGTGACCAAACCCTGCTGGTTGTGCCACATACAAGGCTGAGAAGGTGACAGAGCATTCGTAACAATAACACCAGGACTTTGGAAACCTTTTCAACTTAGTCTAATGTAGACACTGTTGAGTTTATTTTTTAAAGCAACTAAAAACTTAAAGCAACTAAAAACTTTTCAAAAATCATTTTTCGATATCTGGATAGACTGTTCACTGTTTGTAGTTTTTCTTTTGTACAATCTATCTCAGTGTCGCCGCTGGACTGGGAGCAGCGATCGTGGAGTACTACATGATCCAGGAGCCGATGTGGGTTACCCCGAGCACAGGGCGGCTGAGCGGATTGCTGGTGGGCTGTGGCCGGGAACTGAGGTTGGGTTGTGGAGCTGGCTGGTGAGCTGGAGCAGAGGAAGACTGGCTTGGCTGGACCGCTGGTCTGGATCTCTGGATTGGCTGGGAAAGACTTGGGGAACTGATGCGTCAGGACAGATCAGGAGCTCTGGAAATTGACTGAACAATGACTGAACGAAGTGAAGGTGAGTGGAAGGGTCTTTTAAACTGAGGAGAAAGTCAGATGATTGACAGGACGCTCATCAGGCACTATGGGCGGATGAAGCCCTGGTCCAGAGATTCGGCGAGATAGGCCTTCATCTGGGCCGATTCTGCTGGCGAGAAGGGACACTGACGGCTGCGAGGAGGCTCCGCCCCTGGCATAAGGTTAATCTCCATGTCATAGGGCCTATGGGGTGGTAGCTTGGCGGCTCGGCTCTTACTGAAGATTTCCGCCAGGTCCCGGTAGGGCTGAGGGATATCTTCCATGGCGGCTTTATTAGACTGCAGTCTATTGCTAATAATAACAGTAAATTCAACTCTTTTTTTTATTTTTTTTTATTGAGACATATTTGTTATATGAAGGTATTTTATGGACAGTCTTAAGATAATAGGAAGTAGCTGAACCGACTAGATCGCATGATTGCTACTACTGTCAGATTCTGATAAAGAGATGTTGAACATACTTAATCAACAATATGCAAAACCTATTTGTCCACTCACTAGGGTCATTTTTCATATTTATGGCTTCAGACCACATTGAATGAATCTTACCCAAAGTATTTTGATAAAAAAAAAAATGCTGCTTTAAGAATCTGTTAACATTTTCTAATCAGACAGTCTGGGCGTTCTTGATTTGAGTAGTATGATCTGTGATCAGAAAGGGACACAGCCGGTGTGTTGAAATATATTGACACTGAATAAAATTGCTGAAACAACACTGTTAAAAGCGTCTCTTCGACATCTGGTATAAATACATGCAACAGGCCTTGATTATGGCCTTCATTTTGAAAATGTTTCTTTTTAATTTCACAATGGATGGCCTCAAACTGCAGAGCATAGCGGGTAAAATAAATATTACATCACATTACATGTGTATTGGCTTTGTACAATGCCCAGCTGTACATCACACCTCACCTTAGATACTTCTCTAATAATCTAAAGATCAATTTAATAAATAGGTATGTCTTAATCACAAGTTTATTAGAACCAATTTTTTTAATTGATCAGGAGACTGATTAAGGTGAACTCAAACTTTATTGCATTACATCATGTGCAAAAATAGAGCTGCCCTAATTTTGGCAGGATTGTACCAGCAGTGTCGCTATTTTGCTTTTTAATAACATTCTGAATGTCTTCATGTTCAGCAGTTTCTTAAATACCATTAACAATTTTATCTAATACTGCAAGTTTGATTAGACATTTTGTGCTCTTAGCCAAATGTATCTAGATACTACAGCAATAGGACAGCAAACTTACCTGAATCCACAGCTACAAGCCCCTAAATGGTCCTGTTACTGTGCCACAGAGTCTCATTTTCTTGTCTACAACATGACATCAGTGTTTAAAAAAAAGTCATTAAAATTTCACTGGTAATTCCAAGCAATGAAGGCAGCTTCTGTGAAGTGACAATGGCATTTTCCAAACCAGAATAATAAAACCTTATGTTACTTAAATGAAAAAAAAAATCATGGTCGGATTTCTTCATATGATGCCAGCATGGAGTGGTCTTTCTGAAAGCCCTAAGCACATTTAGCAAATGGCTCCCTTCAATTGATTTGTTTGTTTTACATGTGATCTTTTTAAAACTCAGCATCATGTAAAGATAACCATAGTGAAACAATAAATGTTTGGTACCACAATGCCAAATAAAGTGGGCTTATAATATCTGATTAAATGTCAGTCGTCTACAGAGAGCGCAAATAGCAAAGAACTGATTAAGGCATAAAAACATTTCCTATATGACTATTGTGGATCGTTTATTCAATCGAGATATTAAGGTTATATTTAAAACCTAAGTGTAATTGAAAAAATATCTGCACAATTTTCTGCTTTATTTTGTATTCGTTTAAAGCTTGGAATTCCCTATTCTTGTCAGGTGCTGTTGCAAAGTCCATCTACCAGCCTGAAGACTGGATGCTCGTGTACTGAGCTGTCTTAGTGGAGATCTGTGCTCTCATATCCTTTACAAAAAAGCATTCGTTTACAATGCTGTACAAAAAAAAACATGAATAGAATTTTTCTGTGAATAATTTGGAGGTTTGATCCACACTGCAAACAGGTGAATCCACAAATATTTAACCCTGAATAGTCTTCTTATTGAACTCTTCTGTGGAAAGCAAGTTTCCTAATTGTTAAAAGGAAGTGTTTTTTTAAGCATACGTCTAAATTCATGTGACCATTAAATTAGATGAAATAGTAGTCTATAATTAAAAATGGTTTAGTGACAGAATCTCTATAATACTAATTGTCTGCACTCAGATAGTACATTAAATGTTTCTAATGATACAATCTGGATACATTAATTGAAATTGAGCTCTGAAATGACAGCAGCTTTCAGGAATAGCCTTATTCAAACATTCCTGCCATAAGTGGCAAGTTTACATACATATTTTAAGTAGTTTGATTTTCAAAGTAAAATTGCGCTTTGTTCTTTTGTTTTTTCCTGCTGAGTCTACATAAATAAATACATAATGAACTAAGCGTATGAGATATCTTGATCAAGGGTTACATTATTGTCAGCTGTCTCGTTAGTTTGAATAAATCTAATGAGAAATCTAGTAGGCGTAATGAGTCTTTTCAGCGCTTTTTAAAAAGGGACTTGATTTTAATATTTTTGCCAAATTCAGATTTTTTTTTCATATCACCTTCAAATGAAGGCATCAGAGTTTAACTGGGAAGAAAGCATTTTGTGAAATTGTCAGCTGGAGCCAGCTCTCCTGCAGAGTTTACACAGGGAAGCTCAGACTGGGCATCAGAATGACCAGGAAAAAAAAAAGAGATGAGCCACACAAGAACCGAAAGATTAAAACAGACATTTTTATTTGATCTGTGTGGCGTCTAATTTTTTCTCTCTCTACAGACTGAATGTCAGCAGTTGATATGGTAAAATGGACAGAATTGAAGAGTTAAAGAAAAAAGAACTGTCAAATTCCTCTGTGTTTTGACATTTGTTTCTTCATATGGACTCCCTACTGACAGTGTGATGTTCTGCTATATAAAAGCTTGCCAGTCATTTTCTACATCAGTGTAAAAGCACAGTAGAAGTAGTATACATTTCTGGGCTAAAAACCCTATTGGGTTACTACGCTATGATTCAGCAAAACTTGTTTTTTATAATGCAAATGCTGCCAATCAATTACGCTAACAAAGGATGAACAACTGAAGAATAAAATTACAATTTAACACATTTTTCCACGTGTATTTCTGATGTGGATAGATATGAGATTCCTGTGAGATGTTGGCAACAACCCAAATATTTCAGACATGAGAGGAAAAAACTAAGTACCCTATAAATTCAGTTATGTGTTATAAAGTGGACACAGCTGCCCAGGGTCGTGATCCTGTATTAAGCATATTGACAAAATTAGGTACTTTAAGGCATCAAAAGCCAAGAAAATTATAGAAATCTGTCACAATTTTAAGCAATCCTTCTCCTATCAGAGATAATTAATATCAGCTAAATTAAGTCGTAATTGAAGGCCTACAATTATTGGGGCGGCTCAGTGGTAGAGTTGTCAGCCTGCAACCCAGAAATTGTGGGTTCGATTCCAGCTTCCACCTGCTACATATGTTGTGTCCTTGGGCAAGACACTTCACCTACCTTGCCTACTGGTGTTGGCCAGAAGGGCCGATGGCGCGATATGGCAGCCTCGCTTCTGTCAGTCTGCCCCAGGGCAGCTGTGGCTATAATCATAGTTTGCTTCCACCAGTGTATGAATGTGAGAGTGAATGAATAATGGAGTTGTAAAGCGCTTTGAGAGTCTTGAAAAGCGCTATATAAAGGCAAGCCATTATAATTAAGGACTAATATAACATAAAATATCAATATAACAACTAGGCCAACAAATAAAGGCTTAAAATATTCATTGACTGCCTTTTTATATATTTCCTTGTTGATTTTGTTTACTTTCCTTTTATGTTCTTCAAAAATGTTCTACATTTTTTTGCACTGCATTACTACAACACAGTGGTACAGTGGCTGCACAGTGGCACAGTTGGTAGCACTCTTGCCTTGCCTGGGTTCAAATCCCAGCCTGGGTCTTTCTGCATGTTCTCCCTGTGCATGTGTAGGTTCTCTCCAGGTACTCCAGCTTCCTCCCACAGTCCAAAAACCTGACTGTTAGGTAAAATTGGTGCTCTAAATTGTGTCTAAACAGTGTGTGCAGTGTGTTGGTCCTGTATCTCTCTGTGTTGCCCTGCAATCAACTGCAGACCTGTCCAGGGTGTACCCCACCTTTCGCCCCATGACTGCTGGAGATAGGCCCAGCGCCCCCGCAACCTTGCATAGATGGATGGTTACAGAAAATGGATGAGTGGATGGATATTACAATACAAGGCACTGTCTAGGTAATTAATTCACTACATCACAACAGCTTTTATGCACAAGGCAAGGCAAAACAACTTTATTTGTATAACACACTTTCAACAACAAGGCAATTCAAGGTGCTTTGGCTGATTAGGGGAGAACAGCAGTAAAAGCATAAAATACAACATTAGAGACACAAAACATTTGACACATTTAAACATATGACATTCCAGCTATTATTGTTTACTCAAAGGCAGCTCTAAACAGAAGAGATTTTAGCATTGATTTAAAGGAACTCAGTGTTTCAGCAGCTTTGCAGTGGTCTGGAAGTTTGTTCGAGTTGAAGGGAGCATAAAAACTGAAAGCTGCTTCTCCGTGTTTAGTTCTAATTCTAGGGATGATTAGAAGACTAGAGTTGGAAGACCTGAGTGGTCTGAGGGGTTGATGTATTAACAGATCTTCAATATACTTTGGTACTAAGCCATTTATCCATCCATCCATCCATTTTCTTCCGCTTATCCGGGGTCGGGTCGCGGGGGCAGCAGCCTAAGCAAAGAGACCCAGACTTCCCTCTCCCCAGCCACTTGTTCCAGCTCCTCGGGAGGAACCCCAAGGCGCTCCTAGGCCAGCCGAGAAACATAGTCCCTCCAGCGTGTCCTGGGCCTTCCCCTGGGCCTCCTCCCGGTGAGACGTGCCTGAAACACCTCACCAGGGAGGCGTCCAGGAGGCATCCTGACCAGATGCCCGAGCCACCTCAACTGACTCCTCTCGATGTGGAGAAGCAGCGGCTCTACTCTGAGCCCCCTCCGGATGACTGAGCTTCTCACCCTATCTCTAAGGGAGAGACCAGACACTCTGCGGAGGAAACTCATTTCAGCCGCTTGTATCCCTGATCTCGTTCTTTAGGTCACCACCCAGAGTTCGTGACCATAGATGAGGGTAGGAACGTAGATCGACCGGCAAATCGAGAGCTTCGCCTTTTGGCTCAGCTCTCTCTTCACCACGACAGACCGGTAGATCGCCCGCATAACTGCAGACACCCCACCAATCCGTCTATCGATCTCCCGCTCCATTTTTCCCTCATTCGTGAACAAGACCCCCAGATACTTAAACTCCTCCACTTGGGGAAGGACCCCATCCCTGACCCGGAGGAGGCACCCCACCCTTTTCCGGCTCAAGACCATGGCCTCGGATTTGGAGGTGCTGATTCTCATCCCAGCCGCTTCACACTCACTCACAGCTGCGAACAGCTCCAGCGAAAGCTGTAGATCACGCTCCGATGAAGCCAACAGGACCACATCATCTGCAAAAAGCAGAGACCCGATCCTGAGGCCACCAAAACAGATCCCCTCAACGCCTTGGCTGCGCCTAGAGATCCTGTCCATAAAAGTTAGGAACAGGATCGGTGACAAAGGGCAACCTTGGCGGAGTCCAACTCTCACTGGAAACAAGCCCGACTTACTGCCGGCAATGCGAACCAAACTCTGGCACCGGTCGTACAGGGACCTAACAGCCCGTATCAATATATAGAGCTGGTCCAGTAGTCCACGGCCAGGACAAAAACCGCATTGTTCCTCCTGGATCCGAGGTTCGACTATCCGTCGGACCCTCCTCTCCAGAACCCCTGAATAGACCTCACCAGGGAGGCTCAGAAGTGTGATCCCCCTGTAGTTGGAACACACCCTGTGGTCCCCCTTTTTAAACAGGGGGACCACCACCCCGGTCTGCCAATCCAAGGGAACTGCCCCCGATGTCCACGCAATATTGCAGAGCCGCGTTAACCAACACAGCCCCACAACATCCAGAGCCTTGAGGAACTCCGGTCGAATCTCATCCACCCCCGGAGCCTTGCCACCGAGGAGCTTTTTAACGACCTCGGTGACCTCAGCACCAGAGATTGGAGAGCCCGACCCCAAGTCCCCAAACCCTGCTTCCAGATTGGAAGGCGTGCTGGTGGGATTGAGGAGGTCTTCGAAGTATTCCATCCACCGACCCAAAACGTCCCGCGTCGAGGTCAGCAGCACACCATCCCCACTGTAAACAGTGTTGGTGGCAGACCGCTTTCCCCCCCCGGGACGCCGGATGGTGGACCAGAATCGCTTCGAAGCCGTACGGAAGTCGTTTTCCATGGTCTCTCCAAACTCCTCCCACGCCTGAGTTTTTGCCTCAGCAACCATCTGAGCCGCATCCCGCTTGGCCTGTCGGTACCTATCAGCTGCTTCAGGGGTCCCACAAGCCAAAAAGACCCGGTAGGACTCCTTCTTCAGCATGACGCCATCCCTTACCGCCGGTGTCCACCAGCGGGTTCGGGGGTTGCCGCCGCGACAGGCACCGACCACCTTGTGGCCACAGCTTCGGTCAGCCGCCTCGGCAATGGAGGCGCGGAACATGGTCCACTCGGACTCGATGTCCCCCGCCTCCCCCGGGACGTGTTCAAAGTTCTGCCGGAGGTGTGAGTTAAAGCTCCTTCTGACAGGAGACTCTGCCAGACGTTCCCAGCAGACCCTAACAACACGTTTGGGCATTCCAGGTCTGTCCGGCGTCCTCCCCCACCATTGGAGCCGACTCACCACCAGGTAGTGATCAGTGGACAGTTCTGCCCCTCTCTTCACCAGAGTGTCCAAAACATGCGGCCGCAGATCAGATGAGACGACAACCAAGTCGATCATTGAGCTGTGGCCTAAGGTGTCCTGGTGCCAAGTGCACATATGGACACCTTTATGCTTGAACATGGTGTTTGTTATGGACAATCCATGACGAGCACAGAAGTCCAATAACAAGACACCACTCGGGTTTAGATCGGGGGGGGGGCATTCCGCCCAACCACACCCCTCCAGGTCTCACTGTCATTGCCCACGTGAGCGTTGAAGTCCCCCAGCAGAACAAGGGAGTCCCCAGGAGGAGCACTCTCCAGCACCCCCTCCAAAGACTCCAAGAAGGGTGGGTAATCTAATCTGCTGTTTGGCGCATAAGCACAAACAACAGTCAGGACCCGTCCCCCCACCCGAAGGCGGAGGGAGGCTACCCTCTCGTTCACCGGGGTAAACCCCAACGTACAGGCGCCGAGATGGGGGGCAACAAGTATGCCCACCCCAGCTCGGCGCCTCTCAGCGGGGGCAACCCCAGATTGGAAGAGAGTCCAACCCCTCTTGAGGAGACGGGTTCCAGAGCCAGAGCCGTGCGCCGAGGTGAGTCCGACGGTGTCCAGTCGCAACCTCTCAACCTCGCACACCAGCTCCGGCTCCTTCCCCACCAGAGAGGTGACGTTACACGTCCTGAGAGCCAGCTTCTGCAGCCGAGGATCGGACCGCCAAGGTCCCCGCCTTTGGCCGCCGCCCATCCTGCACAGCACCCAACCCCTATGGCCCCTCCCACAGGTGGTGAGCTCATGGGAAGGGGGGCCCATGTTACCTCTTCGGGCTAAGCCCGACCGGGCCCCATGGGTAAAGGCCCGGCCACCAGGCGCTCGCCAACGTGCCCCACCTCCAGGCCTGGCTCCAGAGGGGGGTCCCGGTGACCCGCGTCCGGGCGAGGGAACACTGAGTCCATCTGTCGTTTTCATCATAGGGGTCTTTTGGGCTGCACTTTGTCTGATCCCTCACCTAGAACCAAATTGCCATGGGTGACCCTACCAGGAGCAAAAGCCCCCGACACCATAGCTCCTAGGATCATTGGGACACTCAAACCCCTCCACCACGATAAGGTGGCAGCCCAGGGAGGGGGCTATCAGCCATTTAATGATTTATAAACTAGTAAATGTATTTTGAAATCTATTCTCTCAGGGAGCCAGTGTAGTGACTTTAGAACCAAGCAATTAAAACTTTCCAGTTAACCACCTGACTTAATTATAATCGAAAAATCTATGGAAAGAACTAAAGATGAGACTGTTAAGAAGGGGCCTCTATATTTTTTAGGAGTTGAAGAAAATACGGACAAATGGATTGAAATCACACCTGAGGACCACATGTGATTGTTTCTTTTTATATGAGATGTCTTGAGGTTAGCAAAAAAGGATTTCCTATACTGGGTATTTAATAAATGTATCCATTCCTACTTTATGGAACAATTTGTGTTGATTTCTTTGTATGAGGGTTAGGGGTAGTTCAATACACATGATAAATATACCATCAATTTGATAAAGCAGCTGAATGGAAATTGTACATGTAGTATAAAGAGGAAATTCCTATAAAAATTCTTGAACTCTGACAGAGCAGCCAGTTAAGAATATACAATGAAGGTTAGGGGTCAGTGTAACTCTGATAAGGTAGAATAACACTTTGTCTCACAAATTCAGAAAAATCAGTCTTTGGCTTTAAACACACACTCTAGCATGCACACATGTACCCACACCATAAAGCTTTTGAAGAGTAATGTATGAAAATTACTTTTACTCGATAGCATGCATCAGCCTCCCCATCCCTTTATCTCTGACTGTGTTTTGTTTATCTGCCTCCTCACTGCTGCTCTCCATTTATCAGCTGCTCTGGCATTCCTGTTAAAGCAACCCCGTGGCTTGTCTCTTGGACAATGATGGACATAGGTGGTCGGAGAAGGTGTCCGCGTGTCTCAGACCCGAGCACTGTCCCGGGGTTCTGGCAGAGGCCTTGAAGGCTTATCATCTCACCACAGAAGTACTTTTTCATGCTTTTGATGTCGTATAAATTAGTTTCTCTGGCTCTTCTGTTAAAGCAATTTTTCTTTCCGCTCCTGTCAGAGAAAATCCCAGTGGAGATGGGTATATGATCCGAAATTTATGGGAGAGTCATTTGCTGCCACTCTCCTGTCTGCAGCTGTGACCCTGACTGACAGTTGTAAGAATAGTTTGAGATAAAACAAGAATACCACTAAATGAAGAGTTTAGCAACATATTTTATTAACACACAATATTAAACAAACAATATTTTAACTTTTATTTAAACTTGTCTTTAGATTTTTTTCAGATTTCAGCAAAACAAATAGAGAATGTAAATACAGAATTTCAATAGAATTTAAAATAAAAATGACAAAATGGTCATTAAAATAAAAAAAAAACAAGACATATCCCTACTCTAGATATACAAAATCAAAAGCGTATTTTGAACGAAACATAGCCTTTTTTGTGTTACAGATTTAAAAAGATTCTTTATTTGCTAATGTGTTATGTTCTAATTTATTGTGTTTTATGTTTCTTTTTAGCCATTTTAAACTTAGGGGTTTTAATCATTTTCTTAAGAACTGTTTTGATGCAATAAAGTAATGCATAACTGTTTCAGTGGAAGGAAAATTAAGCATAGTTTTAAAATATTTCTACAAGCAAAAATTTAAAAAGAACAAAACAAGATCTTCGTCAGCCACTCATGTTGTTGTCCCTTTTGCCCAGCTTATCACCATTAGGAGCAGAGCTTTCAGTTGCTCTGCTCCTCGGCATTATTAAAAGTGTAACAATGACTTTTATCCATCAGCCTTACTTTGTTAAACCACATCTAGCTACACTCAAGTAATTTGAGGTGTGTCTCTATCAGCTTTGGACATCTAGAGACTAAAATGTTTGCTCATTTTCTAAATACCTTAAGATCAGTTAGATTGGATGGAGAGCATCTGTCTGAACCAGGGGTGTCCAACTCCAAATGTTAACCAGGTCATTCCTAATGAATTGCAGTTCGTGCTATTCGTCAGTCTTATGGGTGGAGAATTCCACAGATTCTTTAATAAACTGATTTTGGTTTTTTTCAAGGATTAGACCTCCATTCACTGCTAAAAGAGATGCACCTGTATCCAGTGTGGCCTCCAGAGCTGCTCCTTTGAAGTTCACTCTAACTCTGAAAGGGGTGTTCCATGATGATTGTGAAGTTCCATCTTCAACGTGATTGAGCATAGGTGGCACACTTGAGTCTGACAATGTCAATGAGGGCGAAGTTATTGACTCGGGGGAGGGTTGCCTCTGATGTTTCCCTGCCTTTTACCAACTGGTTTTGTCTCTCTTGCTGTGTCAACACTGTCTGGTTCTGCAAACTGCGCTATAGGAAGGTGATCTGCAGGAGGTTCTCTGACAGGTCTGGGAGTGTGTCACGCTCCATGAAACTCATTGGAACAGTTTGGACATGTGCGAGACGTAACACCAGGCATGGGACATTTAAAACAGTAGGGTCCTCTACTCTACTTTTCACCTGAACTCTTGAAGGCTGTGAAAGGTTGGTGCCGAGAACAGAATGAATGCAGTTCATGTGCACGCAGCACAAGATCCATTACAGACCTTACAAATGTCCCATACAGTGCTATTCTGTACTTCTCCACTGCAAGTTTACAGATTAGCTCACTTTGCTCCTGCTCAGATGGCGGGTTCCTCAGTCTTCTGAATTCACTTAGCATAGGTGCAAAAAACGTTGGTAGAGGTGCTTCGTGGCACTAGAAATGGCCCAGGATGCCTCTCATAATATGCTCTTGGTTGTCAGCAGGAAGGAACAAGGTTCTGAAAAGTTCACAAAATCTAGTCCAAGTAGATAAATGAGGACTGAGAACACTAACAAATAAGCAGAGTTCATAAACCTGTAACATTACTTGAGTTAGGCAGAAGAAAATATAGTCCATCTCAGTCCATGCGTCCGTCTGCAGCACACTTCTCCCGTGCTCTGCAGGGCAGAGAGCGGCACATGCTTGTGACATCACTAACGATTAACTTATGCTTTCTTAAAAAGACCACACAATTATGGCTGTTAGAGTTGTTTTAAACTACCCTCTAGTTATAACCTAAAGAACCTCTGTTATTTTTGACCAAAACATGAAATTCTAGGATGTCCTTCTTTCACCTCCAGAATATTGCTAAATTTAGTAATATCCTGTCCAGAATTCTTGAAAATTTAAATGAAGGCAACTGGATTTTACTAGTTGTCTTGAAAACGTTTTGTCTCTCATCCAAGAGGCTTCTTCAGTTCCAAAAAAGTGGATTGGGAGTATCAGGTTTATAAGGCTCACTAATGGGGCTATTGTTATTCCTAACGAGGTTATCAGGGTTGCGTAACCTTCTAAGCACTAAGCAATCTTTGGTGATGTAAGTGTCGTTAACGGTGAAACGACCCAAGCAGTGCTTTAAGTGGAAAAAAATGTGCCCTTTAATGACCTGCCGTCAGTCTGTGATACAAATATGGGACAAAAACATGGGTGATATTTATGTACATATAGATCAATCTATCAATATATAGATTTATAGTACAGAAATTACAAAGAACAAAAGGATAAATCCAGTTCTAAATCAAATCCACGAGCCAAATGAACAAGTGTCACGGAACCACGGAATCAAGCCAAATGTAAATGTGGACATGAAAAATCTAAATTCTAGATTCTAAAGTCTAAATATTTCAGATGCTATGCAGGTGATACAAAAACCTCTGGCATGTCAGAAACTTTTGTGGCTCCTGTGCTCTGGTAATAACCAGTGTTGGGTATAGTTACTTTGAAAAGTAGTTAATTAGGTTACAGCGTTACCATCAATTAATAGTAATCAGTTACGTTACAGCGTTACCATCAATTAATTGTAATCAGTTACGTTACAGCGTTACCCATTCATAAAAGTAACACGTGAGAGTACTTATGCGTTACCAAGAATTAAAAGCCAGTTTGCAGCGCCTCGCACATGCTGCAACTTAATTGACAGACACAGCCTCCTTTAGGCTAAATGCACAGAGAAGTCGTGACGATGAATAATGTCAGTCATCCAACTAAATAAACTCTGCAGGTTAACAACAGGAAAGACAGCCAGCAATAGGCTATTCCAAATAACGTTTTATTAATCATTTTTTTGATCACAGAACATATAAATCGAAAACACTTATCCAGCCCAGGTAGCCTGATAGAGTGGTGTTTGGATAAAAGATTTTTAAATTTTAAGTGGAATTTTTTGCGGTCGACAGAAACTTTTCCCCAATGCAGAGTGTGCATTTTACGGTTTTATTCTTTTCTTTTTTGTTGACCAAATTAAAATAATCTCCGTTCTTCCACAAACTAGCTGTGCTACTGCTGTCTGCCATCTTACCAGGAGATCAAAAACACACATACACACAGGAGGAGGGCACAGATGAATCACAGTGCTTCGGCTCCGCTGATAGAGCCGCAGGTGGCATCGTTCCGTTCACTTCACTACGACAACAAAAGCATTGGAACATGACGCAATGGTAATTTTCACTTTAGAAGTGAAAGTATCATCTTTCCCATACCACATGAAGGCAGCAGTGCAGCAAGCTTTGTGCGTATAAACAGTGGCTTTATTATGGCCAATTTTTATTATAAACAAATAGAAGCTGTAAACTGTTGGGAAGTCTAAGGAGGGTATTGACTGTTGAGGAAAAGTCCCGATACTCATCAACACATGCTGGAAAAACGTTCCAGTACGCAGCGCACGCTGGAAATAAGTCCCGGTACGCTGAGGAGTAAACTTTAGAAGTGCCGGTACTGTGTACCCTTGCGTACCAGCCCACTTAAAGCACTGGACCCAGGCTATGTAACTATGCGCTGTTTGGGTCACATGCCTAAATTAGTGTGTTTTGGTGAAACTTGTTGTGTAGGCAACTCAAGGCTGCTTTGCTGTCAATGTGCAGGGTTGCGTATAAACTGTGAGACAGAGGAGTCCATGGTAAACAGACAAACTTGCTTGAACATAACTTGTTTTTATCTCGATTGAATCCACGCTCCTCAAGTCTTTTTGCGAGCCACTCCAAAAGGTGCCTGTCCTTCACATTCCCCGTGAACTGGCAATCTGGTCTTCAGCTCTAAAGGCCAGAAGCTCCCAAACCTCTGCATCACTCCAGTTTGCCATTTCAGCTGATACAGTTTACAAGTGCTAAATGAATTCCCCACTTTTACTTGCATTTTAAATACTGCTGGGGCTCAGCACATCATCCTTTGTTGCGGCAAGGTTTGATCTTCATTCATAAGTCCAGTGCTGCGGGAATATTGCGGTAATATTACTATCAAGCATGCAGGCACGAATTCTGAGCATTCAAAAGACACACCGTGCCGGCAACATTACCATAATGTGTCAATATGATAATAAATTGAATTGAAATGACTTTGGGCACCCTCGGCCTGAATGATGTGTTAAAATGACATGAAGCACTGAAGATTCTAGTCCAAATTGTAATGCACTTGTAATACAAAAATCTCTCAGCTGTTTGATAGTTAATACTTGACAATATTCTGTGTATTTTACCAAAAAGGAATTAAAAGAAATAACCTCCGAGGGGATTGAAAAGTTCATGGAGCAAAAAAAAAAAAAACATGTCAGATCTGCTGGCCAACTATTAATTAAGATTTTCAAATGAGATCCCGTTACTGCTGCATTTTGATCATCACAAACAAGGAGGGTTTGTTACTGTGTCAACATACAGAACAAATGCATCTGTCACACAGTCAAATTAAAACTCAGACACGTTAACATTCGTTTTACTGTGTAGACCATCTTTCTGCTTAATATTGTCTCTCAGTGATCACCTCATTAGTAAGGCAATTCAGAAAATATTGTTTTTCATTTATAATAAAAGCTGTAATGTATTTTAAAATGCATGTGATTAAATAATTAGGATTCAATAATTGAAAAGAAAAACACAATATTTAGCTATTCCCTCAGGGATGAAATGGCTAATAGAAGGTGGACTAATAAATCTGCTCTCTTCTGTATTTTCCTTATTTGTTTGGCATTCCATGTCATATTGAGTTGAATGCAAGTCTCAACACACAAAATGAACACAATGCTAAGCCAAAAAAAAGCAATAAAGGATATCATGGAAAATATAACTGACTTGTGCCCTCAAAGGTTTTCTGGTATGCGACAACAATCTTGGAACAAAGTCGATGTTTTTTTTTATATTGAGCTGGAGGTTTTTAGGTCTGCTACCTGTCTCTAATCATGTTTCTGATGGTAATGACGCAGACCCCAGATGTAATCAAGGAGAGGAGTGCATCTGGTTTAGGGAACCTCGGCGTCGCAGCTTTAAATCTCATCTTTACATCTGATTCCAGTGGTTCTCAACTGAAAAAATGAGCACTGTTCCCTCCAGGTTGGTAGTCAGTCCATTTTAGTAAAAAAAATAAGATCTGTGGAATTCCAATTGAAAATGTCATATCTATTACCACCAGTGGGGAGCAATATTCTTGAAAATCAAAATTCAAAAGAGGTAAAACATGTGCATAACTATAGCAGTGCTGGGAAGGAAATTTAGCCTAAACAACTGAATACATCTTTTTTGACACATTTACCATTTCTCTCTTAGTCATTAACATCCTCAGCTTACATCTGAAATTCAATGGAAACTGAAATAAGTCAAGTAAGAATGGTTTGGGCATTCGAGAAGGATGCTGATATGGATATACGCTTGTGGGTGTCTGCTGCTCTCCAGAGCTCTTCTTGCTTTCCCAATGTGAACCTTTTGGAAAATCCAGAATAATGGCAAAGTTATTCCTTTGGGTTTGAAAAAGTCTAGAGAAGATATGTCAAGTGTTGCTCTCTTTTGTATTTGCTATCACCTTAACCCAATTTAAGATAAGTAAGCAAACTGATGGACTGTAAGAACCAAAATAGTAACCATATTGTGGATTTGATGCAGATATGACCCCAAATGTTATGAACTAAACAGTATAAACTCTTGTGCAGAAAAGGTCAAATGAGAGAATATGAAACAAAACAAAAAGCAGAATTAAAATTTACCCCAAAAATGATGAAACTGTTATTGGGGGGAAGAAAAACTCTGTCCGTTTTGGACAGTTTATGTGGCAAAATGTAGGATTTTCATATCACAACTTTTTACCAAGTTTCCTATGCAGTTAGTATACTATGAGGTAGGCTGTAAAAAATTTTGAATCACCTATATTTTAGGATTCTTTGGTGCTGGTAATTTTTGATGCCATTCTTTGAATTTTAAATAGCTGATCCAGCTGGTTCAGTTTTTTTGGTCTACCAACAATTGTTTGAGGAAAGGGAAAACTGATTTACCACAGAGACTGCATACCATGTATCCTGTGTGGCATTGCACATATTTGTTATAATAACTGTAAGGAAGGGGCTCTTCTTCATTTCCCATAGATTGTCACATGGATTTTTTTTTTCGATTTGTGCAAGGCAGGAAATCAGTCAGATTCATTCCAGTCCCACCTTCTTACCTATGCATCCCAATGAGCTTAACTCAATACTAAAATATGACAGAGCGCTGATGAGAAAAAAACGACTGTGATGCCCATCTGAGCCACTGATTCTACTGCCTGTCCTAATCCAGTGCCTCCTCATGAACTGAATTGACTGTGACTGTTTTAGTTTTAGCAGAGGGGGAAATGTGCCATACGATGCAGGAAAAAAGGTACAAAGCAAAACAGATGCATTTAATATGCTTGTCTAAAAGGTCAGGCGTTCAAAGGAAATTGACTACACTAACTTTTTTGGGGGGTGGGGGAGTAATGAGATGCCATTGTTTATGCATCTACTAAACACCTGTCACAACTGATGCCTTTTCCTTGGTTATTCCAGTACACAACAGAAAATGAGAAACCACTTCAAGTCCATTTGTTATGCTCCTGGTCACTCCTGTCTTTCACTTTCTCTGCAACAGATCTCTTTAAAGCCACTATCCACACTCGACGTGTTGAGTCTGGCAGTATAATTGGTCACAGATATACAGCAGGTGTGCAGATTTTTTCCCCCTACGCAGCATACCCAGGTTTGGCTATACTTCTTGCTAAACAGCCACAGATATTCTCGGCAGTTTTATCCATTTTAAGATACAGGTGTTTTACAAAAATGTAGTGCATTCTACTTGTATTTCACAATACAACAGCTCTGCAGTGTCCAATTTCTGTGAATTTGCAGTATGTAATAAAAATGACCTCTTAATCTCATTTCAATATGTCAATGCTTTTCAAAACTGCTCTAAACCAGGTACAGTATTCTAAAGAGGTACAACATATGGAGCAGGTTTGAGAATAGCAGCAGTACCAACAGTCGTTTTATCATGACTGAGACATAACTGCAAGCCTGCCTTTACAAGTATAGAAAAAGAGTAGCCTCTTTGAAAAACTGTAGCAGTTAATAGAGTAAGTTGTAGAGCTTCAAAATTGAATCAAAACAGTCATAATGAGAACTACATTTTAAGAATCATTTCAGTTTAAGTCAGTTTAATTCTTTAGCGATTAAAAAAAATGCTTATCTCATGGTTCCTTTACAAAACAAACATGTCCAATTTACATAGAAAGATATCATTTAGTTTAGTCATGTACACATATTCAAGGTAAATTACATATTGTAAAATGTATTCCTAGATATGAAACAATGCAGCCAAGTTTGGTTTATGATTATTGGTAAAAATCTTTCTTGGTAAACCCAGACAACTGCATCTAGCCACTGACTCTGCAGCAATCTCTTGTCCTGAACATTCTTGTGGCGACATATTACAAGAGTCTTATAATCTGGGCATCACTTGGCACTTTAGGTGTTTATTATTCAAATTTAGACTAGATTTTAATGAGAAAGTAGAAGTTTAAAATAAATAAATTAAATCACGCCAAATGCATTAAAAATGTTGATTTCACTTTAAATGTATTATAAAGCAATGTTAAATCAGTAAAGTAGCTTTACTCCCTTATCTTTTAATAATAATACAATAATAATAATCAGAAAACATTGATTTCTCATTAAATATTTTTAAAATAATTTCTCTCAAAAAGCAAATGTAAGATGAGATTTATATTGAAAGAGCCAAAAGTGAGAATAGTTACTTCTTAAACTGAACCAAATTTTAAGATGGAAAAACATTCTGATCTAGAGCTAAGTAAGGAATGCTATGGATCAGTACAGATCCAAATCCCGGAAGAGTGATTTGATGCAGTTGTGAGAGCCATTCATTGTTTTTTGCTTTGCTCATTTTTATGTTGTCTGAGCCCAGCCTGTTGTAATGTTTCAGGGAAGTGATAAGAACGGTTCAGGGTGGCTGTGATGTTATTGTACAAGATTGCAGTATATTACAGACCTCTTTACACTGCTGAGTCCATTTATTACTTTGGTTCCAGCATTTGATGTAGGCAACCTGCTTCTGAAGTCACTGGGGAATGTGAAGCTAAGAAACAAACATATAATACTACCTGAAACACTGACCTGCAGAACTCCTCTTCTGTTACTATAATTGGTCTTTCAGAAGTCTTTGTTACGATGTCTGTTGCACAAATATCTTAGACTTAACAAATTAAAGCAGAAAAAAAGTAGCAGTGCGACATCTTACACAAAAGTGAGACACAGGATTTGTTCCACCAGACTTCACCCAATCCAATCAAGTGGGCTTTTCTGGATGAGTTCTCGAGCAAATCTGGCATCTCCCAGAAGAAAGCACTTGAATAAACCTGTCCTTCAGTAATGAGGAAATTAGGTTTTGAGCATCACAAGTATGATATTCTTCCACATTCAGGAGCTCCTTTATTGCCCTCAAATATAGTCAGAAGCAATTCAACCCACCTGATATATAGCTTCAATACAAAACAGAGAGGAGAATGTATCAAGCTTCATTATCAAGTTATATTCTTTCCTCAGTCTTTATTTGGGCTTTCATTGTGTAATTTATAGCATTGTTACACACCTTTTAATAGCTGTCATATTTAGCTTAATTAAGATTTCAGGTACAGTCCAAAAAATGAGGTGCAGATATTTCACAACATGCTGTGTCTTAATCTGGTGGGAAGAATATAAAGCTGTAACTGACTAACTGGTGGGAAGGTGTCGATGACAATAGGTTGCTGAAATTTGTCATGGTGCATAAACATAGCAACAATTTGTTTTTTTACAACTGGAAACAGCTGATTTAAAAAAAAGGAGCCTACAGGGAGGGAGACAGGACATTATTTCAGAGTATACAAAAGCAATTTAAAGTGAAGATTAGAAATTGTAAGAAGGCATAAAAGAAAAATCTAAAAAAGCAAGCTCCCGCAGAACAGTATCAGATGTGTGATCAGGGATGATGAATGTCACAGGTTTCAAGCAGAAGGAGAATCAAATAGATCTGCAAGTCACGACAGCCAATAAACTGAACACAAATTCTTTAATAGGCTCAGTTCAGGAGCATTAATCCAACAATAGACTGATGGCAGTCTGGATCAGTCTTTATCTGCATTTTTTGTTCTATTAAACAGTGAATATTGACACACACACACACAAAATTTATATATAAATAAATAATTAAATAAAAAAAAATATATATATATATCTCTGGTTGTTTAAACATTACAATATTCTTTTTAATTTGACTTCAAAAATATACCCTCATGGTAGACTATTAAATATTTTAACATCAGCAAAAAGACCCGAAAGGTGTTAACAGTCTATGTGTTAAGGGTGTTCGTCTGTTTGTTCGTCTTTGTCTGTCTTCCTGCTTTTCTCCATCAGGGGTCCTGTGTGAGCAGAGGACCTGTCCATCAAGTCGGAATCAAATACTAAAATACGCTGTACTCTGCATCCGTCACACCTGAAGCTAATCGAAGCTCATCACTGGCTGGATAAAAGGAGCTGGCTATCAGATCTTCAGTGCTAATCCACATTGGTAACCTCTAGCCCTCTGTGTCTCCTAGAGGCTACTTGTAAGGAATATTCTCCTGTGACTTACCTGCCTTAAACTTATCTAAGCTCCTTCCAAGGTCTCACCCTGCCTGCTCCTAGTGATCCGTCTCATCGGCTTCTCGTTAAGCGCTGGTCATTAAATGACCAACAACCTTCAAGCGGCTTACTTCTTCGCCGTGACCACTATCCAGCTCCAAGCTCAACTTTGCTGCCCTCCATACTCAGTCCTCGCTCTCAGGATCCTGTCCTACATGGCTCCCAGAAAGCCTCGGTCATTGTTTGCGGACATCCCCGAGAGCTAGACATCCTAGCTCTCTTCCCCTGATGTCATCTCCATCGCCTGCAAGTAAGGTTCATTTGAGTACTACCAGACTGTCAGAAATATTCTACAAACAATACTCACCCGTGGACTTCCCTTCTCAGTTTCTCACCTCCATTCCTCCGTGTAGTGTTCCTGGTTCCAGTGATCATCATTTAACTTTTTTTCAATAACATTTTTTTTTTTCATTTTACAATTGATCTCCCTGGTGGCGTTCTGCATCTGGGTCAGAAAACGTAATAAAAACATGACAAACATGTGCATACAAAATGTTTGCCAAACCTGCGGTCCGGAGAATATATTTATGTACCAAAGTTTTATAAATCTTTAAAATGATAGTTGGGTTCAATACTAAAAGGCTCGTGCTCCACAACACTTATTTTTCTTAATCCCACCTTTCTTCCAGTAGACCCCTATGCATTTCACACTGAGCGCCAAATTTTTCTAGCCAATAGGATTCGAATTTCCGCATTATCAGCTGTCAATAAACTTGCATGCGGATCGCGCAAAAAAAAGCTCCGTGTCATCCCGTTGACAGTCGCCATATTGTGAGAGAGCATCAGTCATCCAGAAGTTGCTCACCTCCGAAATGTCCATAACAAAAATACAATCGGGTGGTGCTTACTTCTTTGACTCGCTGTGTCGCCACAGGTGATGCGCGTGCACAACGGCTGCGGTAGGGCTGGAGGGAGGGAAGGGGAGGGAGGAGTGTTTTGGGAGGGGCCTTGGAACGTCGGATTCAAGAAATCTCTATCCCTCAAATCCTCTGGACTGCAGCTTTAAGGACTTGCCAGGATCTACAATGGACAAAATAAAAAAGCGAGATACAAGCTCAAAATCTTTAACAAGTGAGAATTGTAATATTTTACACTAAGTCAAAATAATTGTTGTTATTTTAGTACAATAATGTAAAGCTGCATCATTATTTGATAGGTCAGCAATAAGGGCCTTGCATTCTGGGTTTTTTTTAAAGTTAAGATAAGATAAGATAAGAAATACTTTAATAATAATCCCCGTGGGGATTAACGGTCATGACAAAAAATACACCCTCTATCAGTTCTAGAGTTTTCACATTTAAATGTGCTAGTCTTTTATCAAGTTATACTTTTTAAATCTAACCAAGTGTACAGCAGAATAACAGGCTATCAGTCTGGCATCTGCAGCTCCAAAAAAGTCTCCATAGACCATATGCAAAACGAGAGATTTAGAAGGGAATCCACCTATTTAAATTCAATGTACATATTAAACTGAATTGAGAATATTCAGCCATAATTTCATTAACTTCAGATCAACGCACTCCAGTTATGTAGCAGGAAAATAATTTGATACATACCAACATGTTTGCTTCTAAATGACTCAAAACTGGACTTTGACTCCTCAATCCAAAACATCCTTTCAGACTGAAATCCATTTGAAATTTTGTGGCATGACCTTGAACCAGTGGTGTCAAAATTGGGCCTCAAGGGCCGGTGTCCTACATATTTTAGTTCCCACCCTAGGTTACAGAATATTTCAATGTTATATCAATTAATTGATTAAGTAATTATTAGTAAAGGAATCTGGGGAATATGGCATAATTACTAGATTCAGGGAGGAGGCTTTTCACCCACTCTGATCTAACTGCTGACTCCTCAGAAGTGAAGAGTGTTTTAGATAACCTAGCAATGAAGACATATCTATCTATCTATGGTGTTTTGGCTTAAAAGGAACCTTGGTGGTCAGGAGTTCTTGTGGGGGAAGTTAAGATATTGAGTATCTATGTACATCGCATTTCGCTGCTGAAGCTAAAAGCTTAAAGGTTTAGTGTTAACCAAAAGAGGCCTTAAAATGCAACTTTTAAGTAGTTTGACTCCAAACGTCCAAAAACATGACTGTTAGGTTAATTGGTCTTTCTAAATTGGCCTTAGGTATAAGTGAGTGCATGCATGGTTGTTTGTCCTGTGTTTCTCTGTGTTGCCCTGCGATGGAGTGGCTACCCGTTCAGGGTGTACCCGGCTTTCACCCAATGAATGCTGGAGATAGGCACCAGTCCTCCCCGCCACAACCCCACATAGGATAGACGGGTATAGATAATGGATGGATGGATGGATGTCTTGGGGGAAACAAAATGTCAGCCATAACATAATTAATGTGTATAGTTTAATGTTAAACTGCATGATTTTTTTGACATATTCGATACAATGTTCATATTTACATCAAACATACGTTGAAAAAATGTAAAGCAAACTAACAAAAACTGGTTAAACAGTATGGCATATTTTCATAATTTCAACCTGGGCAATAAAATGTCTCTGAAATCCATAATTTCTTTAAACATGTAAGACATTTTGGAACAAAGGTGGCTTCTATTATTTGTTCGTGATAAAAAAACAAAAGGATCGAAACCTCGCAATCTTATTAAATGCTGATCAAAACTGTTGAGTGAAAATGTATATGGCTATTACTATTATATTTAAAATTGAATACAGACAGTGTATTATATGTAAATGCCATTGTGAGCATGTTCCGCAGCAAATAGAAGCACTTACACATAATGTTTAATAACAATAATATTAAAAATAACAATAAAAAGGAAGGGGCTTTTTCATATTAAACGTGTCACAAAAAGACAAAGATGTGCTTCAGTGTTTTGTT
This sequence comes from Valencia hispanica, assembly GCA_963556495.2. Taxonomy (NCBI): domain Eukaryota; kingdom Metazoa; phylum Chordata; class Actinopteri; order Cyprinodontiformes; family Valenciidae; genus Valencia; species Valencia hispanica. Next base: position 11,902,419 of record OY747700.1, read on the forward strand.
TTTTTTGTTTTTTTCACACAGCAGGTACAGCAATATCAAAGTCCTTCAGCGGTTCCAAGCAGACACCACTGCTTAAACTAAACGCTAGCACACATATCAGGCCATTGCAAGACAACAAGGTGAGCACAGGAGAAAGTCTCACAAGTTTTAACTCTATTCCAATAACCACCATTATGAGTAAACACTAAATTACCTTTCAACATTGTCAGGATTTTTTTAAATTCACATAAAGCACAAACACAAGTAGTTTCTTTACTGATTTTTCCCCCAAACATATATCTGACATGGCGAAACGGTGTGAAAGTTTGTGTGTCTGGAGGGCTTGTGTGCAGGAGGCAGCATCCTGAAACTGGCTCTAACATTTTAGCTTATATATGGTCTGAAATGAGAAGTCACACTGTAAAATGGACTTTGAAAATCAGTGTTGTTTTATATACCTAAGCATTCTCTAAAAAAATACAGTTTAGTTCTACCACAGACTGCTTTTAACTCTTTAGGCTATATTAGTACAAATCATCAAAACAAAAAACATTTAAAAACAGTTAAAGTATGGGTTGTCCATGGAAAAGCCATTTCTTAGTAATGATAGTCAAACTAATTACCAGTATCTGCTGGTTTTCCTGAGGACAAGCCAAGTTTGTGATTGTCTTCACATATTACTCCTTCATGGAGGAAAAAAAAACCTCCTCTTAGTTGATAACTGTGCAAATGACCCACAAAGAAACCAGCCTCAACATCTTCAACTAACTTCACATAAAAGATATGGAAAATACCGCATATGGTAAAGCAATAATGTAAACTGGGATTGTGGAGTGCGTCGCTAATCAACAGTAGTTGATACAGTTTGCTATTAAATAAGGTAGCTCTATTGTAAACATTGGCAAGAGAAGAAAATTAAAAACAGACTAAAACAAATGTCTTTGGCAACTACTCGTAGATATCAATAAAATACCAATCTGGATGGATAATACTGTGAACATGAGAAAAATAGTAGATGGTGTTGAGTTCAAGCCCTTTCGATTTTTGTTCTAATTATTGGAGGATAACATTCTGTTTAATTATAGATGCACCAATCAGTTGGCTAGAGATCAGAATAGGCCAGTTCCCCAGTATTTTCTCTATTTATAAAATGCATCAAAGTTAAGACACCAACCACAAGACTGTACTTTGATGCAGTTTATTTTAACAAGGAGGAACAATAAATTCCAATACCTTTAATTTCTGTCAGATTTTAAACTGGTACCTCTATCAACAAATTTGGAGCATATTTTTTCTTGTGAGGTATATTTATGTTATGTTATATATCTTTAAAAATGAAGTCGAAACAGGGATAGATAGATAGATCAGACACTAAAAGAAATCAGAAATATGTGTCAGCCAGGAAAAGCCAGCTTGGTGCATCTCTAGTTGCAATTGTCCAAAATACCAGATCTTAATACAGTTAATGCAGTTCAAAATGGCAATGGGAAGATTCTGTGGGAAAACTGCAAATTGAAATATTTAGTGGTAATTCATTGGGTGGTCCATGTCATAACTCGGATTTTCCATTTTTTTCCACCAAAAGAAACACCCAATCACAATTACAAGTATGACTTTTAAGCAGGCAACAAAACAAACAAACAAAAAAAAGCACATTCCTATGAAAATTGACGACTGCGGGAAGGAAGGAGAAAATAAAAAGTAAAATCTAGAGTGGCTTTTTCTGTACATGATTGAATGGTTGGCAAAAAGCAAAATACAGTTCCTTGCAAAAGTATTCACACTTTGAACTTTTCCAGATTTTGTCACATTACAGCCACAACCCTAAACATATTTTACTGGGATTTCATGATGGACAAACACATTTTCCTTTTACTGGAGCACCTTTATTAACATATCTGCTTCATCCACTAGATGGCTTATGATAAACTTAAATGGGATTCTTGGCTTTTTTAATGTTTTCTTCTTACAGCTCTTCAATAAAGATTTTACAAACTGAACAAAATCTGAATAAAATTCAAACTTTGTATTTTAGGTATCAGAGGAAAAGGGACTGCATATAATGCACACCACACTACAGAGTTTTATTTGTTGTGTGGCTCTATCAGATAGGCCCACGAATACATCAATGCTGTTGTTGCAATGTGGCAAAAGGCGAAAAAGTTTGAGGGGAATGAATATTTTTTCAAGGCACTCTAAAGGTAGGGGAGCAATCAAAAGCTAACAGGAAGTGTGGGCACACATAAGGGGTGAAGGCTCAAGTGGTGGAGGCAGGCATTTGGTGGCAACTATGCTAAAACACAAGGTGACTGAGGTCCTACAGCTTCTGTGGAGCAAGCAACACACAATACACAAGGGACAGAGGGATACGTTCATAAAAGGGAGGGGAGAGCCCACACCTATTTTAAGCTTAGGTTTTAAATAATCGCAAGGTCAGGGATGGATGCATGTCTCTTTAACAGAGGTTTTTCTTTGATTTTTAGAAAGCATTTGTCGGACTAACAAGTTGCCTCTTGCCAAGAGAAAGAGTTATATAGGATGGTCACACAGATTGCTCCTTGGGGAAAGTGAATGCAGCTCGGGGGGCGTGGGAGGGAAAGCTTGTATTGGAGTACATGGGCTCGTTGGTTGGGTGCTGAGTGTAAGGATGCTGAGGCAAGAAAGTAACAGGAGGGTAGGCTGGAGCAGACTGAGACTCGGGGACTTGTTCCATGTTGCAGGCTCGTTGGTAGCTCATGTATTCAGCCGGGTTCAACAGCTCTTCTGGTTGCTTCCAAGTTTCCTGCAAAAAGGAGATAAACAATGAAGAAAATACATGTTTTTTTTTCTTGAAGAAACATTGTATTACATTTTGAAGATGATTATAAGTATTACATAAATACATAAAATTCAACCAGAAATTTTGCCTCTCATCATACATTCGTATCTTTTTGTGGAGTAACCCTGGCTTTTAATGGTTAATTAAACCTATCTCTGCTAACAAAGTCAGTGGGAACTGTATACACACACATTAGCTTTATGTTCCAATAAATGCACATAGTTGGAGCCACTTATAACAGTACCAGATGTGGCAGATACTATATCACATATGTACATAATTTGCTCCAAACTGTTAGCAATTAGGGGCCAATTGTTTGTCAATTAAACGGTAGTTACAAATAGCAAAGCTCATTTCTGAAAGACAAAAATGCAGATTCTTTGAAGCAAGTCAAGGAAGTTCAAATCAAAGCAAAAAGATAACAAAAAAAGATTTAATGAAAAAAAGGATCCTTATGTTCTATATATCACCTTTCATTTTTAAAAACAAAGTTGCTATTTTTTTGTCACTTATTACTTTAATTAAATTTTTTTGAATTGCAAATAGATAAAATAAATGTGGCAGTTTTTCGCATCATTTTGTTATCTCAGTGGTTACACAGTCCTACATCTCCCAAATGTAATCATATTCCATTTTGTAAGATCTAAGCAGTAGATATATTATCTTTAAACCACAAATATGTATTAACCATGATTTGCTTTAAACCTCCCCATAATAATTAATTTATATACAAAATATTTTTGCAACAGGACTAAATAGTTAAAAACAAAACTTTGTCAGACTATATCAGTCATCAGTGCTCTGAAAAATAGTTTTTGGTCTATCTTATTTCCCAAATCACAAGCAGCATTTTATAAAAAATATTTCAGAAGGACCTTCGAGGGGTGAAAAATGAAGAAAAGGTTGGATTACAAACAAGAGGTACAAAACATGCAACAGCTAACCCAATACAACACATGTAGGAGGTGATCAAAGAGAGCAGCCTCTAACAAAATAGTTCAGTCATCTGATTGCTGCCAAGATATTACAACTATGAATAATGAGGAACAAAATTAAAACAAAACCTTTTCTTACTGAAATTAAAATTACATTTAAATGTAAATTACAAAGTTACATTTTGTTACAATTTTCCTCGTTTGGCTTTATTTTTTCAGATGCGATTCCTATGTTAGCGTTGCATCATGTTCATTGTCAGATTGAATAGTCTCTGCATATAATGCATCTAAAACCTAAAAGTTTGAAGTTTTCATGGAGCAGTGTAAAAGGTAATCTTGGAGATTATATTCTTTAAACTCAGACTCAATCCTTGAATCCTTTTAGTGCCCCAGTTGCAATTTAGAGAGTAACAAAGGTCAACCTGTGCAGCATTAGACTGCTTATTTTAGCTCCATGTATAATTTTTTTCTTTAAATTCAGTAACAGAACCTGTACTTATGGGTTCAGGCACTGAGTTAAAGTTACTATTGGCTTTTTAAATAAAATTTTGTAACATGTTAAGTAAGAGGAGAGTCAAATTTCCAACACAGTATTTGTATTTTGTTGACATCATGAATGCTTTCTGCTCCTCTCAGACTTTTTTTGCTTTTTGTAACTAATTTTATCAATCCACTGAATCATCACAACTTTATGCCATAATTATAGAGTTCGGACATAAACATCTACAAGAAAAAACATCTCTCAGTAGCTGAAAATTTCTGAAGCGAGATTTTAATATGTTGCTTTTTTCCTTTTGGAGTAAGAGGGTTGCACAACATCCACCCTTCAATGGCCTGCTTGTGATCGTATACTCCAACTAGAAGTGTCTCTTTGGCAGCACAAAGGTTTTATCTGACAGCACTTATTGAATGGTTCAACACACAATAGGAGAGTCCAAAGGAGCACAAACAAAACTGAGAAAGAGGGGGACAGTTTTGTCACAGTCAGGGATGTCCCTTTCACCCCCCGATGCAAACCCAATGTTGATTTTCTCAATTTTCAGTGCTATAATTCATTACTGCAATAAAATAATTTAACATTTTTCGCACGTGTACCAGGGGTACCCATAAATGTGGCCTACACTGTAGTTAGGCAATGATGGCCAGAGGAATGTTTAGAAAACCGAACATGAGGCATCTATCCAAAATTCCAATATAAAATGCGGACTTGAGGTATTCAAGTAGGATTATGATAGAGTACATTCATCAAAACTTAAGACATTCAAAATGAATAGGTCTGCATCAGTTCTGAACCCAAAAGTAGTCATGTAGGTAAATATAAAGAGAAAGATACGGATTTCGAAATAACTTGACAGTGATGAAGGGCGCCCATGCAGAAATAAAACAGGGAGAGGATGAGTGTGAAATGAAACTCACGAGTCTTCCTCAAGCATCTCTACATCTACGAATACGATGATGCCAACTCTATGAAAGTTTTGTGAGGCAATGGAACAAAAGAAACAGAAAAAAACCCAAGAAACACTCTTTATCCTGACAAATGATTGCATTCTTTAAACAGATCATGAATAATTACATAAAATGTATGACGGGTAACATTTGGGGAAAATATAAAGGAATAATGCATACGCCAAGGATTGGATGTTTAATCTAATTTATGCAGATTTAGTGTTATACTTGCACTTAAAGAGACAAATTCAAAAAAGATGAAGCTGGGATCTGGAATGACAACATGAGAGATGGGTGGTGACATAAACATAGTGGATCTGAGGAAGACAAAAGGGAAGCAGTGAGATTTGGTGAAAGGTGAGCTGGTGTTCTAACAGCAGGAGAAATAAAACTAAACTGCTCCTGACACAAATGCTGGAGACTCTGACTGAAGTCTAAAAAGCTTATTTGTTTCAGGTCAGTGTCAAGGACCATTCGAGCTGCTAGAAAAAATTCTCTCCTTTGTCTGGTTATTAATGTCTTTGCTTCTGAGAAGTCCATTGCATTTCAGGCAGTGGAGTCTGTGGAGCAGGTGTGCCATTTCATAGGTTTCCTTAAAGACATGTTGGATTTAGAAATAAAGATAAAAACTGCTGACAAAACTTTGGCTCAAAGTTTTATTTTGAAAATCTAGACTAAGTCACTTTATATTTACCTCCAACTCTATTCTGAATATTTAGATTCACAGTATCAAATGTTGTAAAGTAGGTTGGAGACAATATAATATTCCCAAGTTCTAATGCATTTAAAAAATATGTAAAAGACTGTAACCTTTTAACAAATCATTGAGTATTTAGCCCATAATTGTTTCTACTAAATCTGAAGAAACCCCATGAAAGGGCCTAAATATGAATTGATGGCCCTTAAGCAGTGTTCTTTAACCTTGGTCCTCAAATTGATGGCATGCGGAAGAGGTAATTCAATCATTTGATTCAGCTGTGTTGAAACAGGGAAGCATCTAAAACTTGCAGGACAGTAGATCTTGAGGACCAGGGTTGGAGACCACTGATTCAATGTCTTCAACAATTCTAAAACATGGTAACACAACAACCTGTACCATTCAACCACAGAAAAAAAATCTTGTTACACATCTACACCTTTAAGCTGTTCAGTCTCTCATTGTAGATCTCACAGTGAACCTGAAGTCAAGTTTTCCGCCATTTTCTCTCGGCTCGTCGACACTCTTTTTTCACTACGTGCCAGTGGATTACTTGCCCACAGAAACTTCTTTCTACCTGAGATTACTTTCACTTTAGTTGGAGCGATGGAATCAGTGATGTCTGAGATTTTCACAAGGAAATTATCTACCTGCTTGTTTATTGAGTTTAAGTTGGGAGATGAGGGGGATGCGGTGAGAGTAAATATGTTTAAAAGTTTCAATTGAGCTGTCCCCTAGAAAATGCTTTTTTATAGTGGTCTTACTGTGGCTGGATAATTTAGCAGAGATTGTACTTTCAAATAAAATACAGAAATGGTCAGATTATGCAATATCAATTATCGAGATGCTGATAATTAAGTCCATAGTGTGTCCTTGATTGTGTGTTGGCTGTTTGACATGTTGGGTCAGGCCAAAGTTGTGGAGAGTATCATCTAATGTGCTTGCTTGTCTATCTTTTTTTTTTTTTTACACGTGTCCTGTTTGGCAGTGTGGAGCTCAGAATTGGTGTCTGAGTACCTAGTAGAAGCCCAACAGATTTACTTTCACAAGCGGAGCAGTACAGCTTTTGCTATAGTCCTCCACTTGATATATCTGTGAAAAATCTTTATTATGAATTGTTGGGGTTTTTATTTCCTGATGTTATGGACACGGAGACGGAAAATTAAGGAGAATAAAGAAGGAATATGAAGAAGAGAGGTAGGAAACAAAAAGTCAAGAGAGAGGGTGAGTTGAAAATACAAGAGAGGAAGAGGAACAAAGAAAACACAGGAAGACATTGAAGTCTGCCTCCATACCCACAGGATGGCAGAGAGAGGGGGAAAAACAAAACAAAACACGAAAAAGGAACATTGACAAAACAAAACAAACATTGTGATCTAAGAATTACACAACCACATCACACAAAAATATATATAAAAATACAACAATGTCACAGAAAAACTCATGGTACCGATTAATCAAGCTCTAGTAATGTTAACGTCAGCCCAAGAATATATCCTTAAACACCAGAGACCCTACATCTATGTGTGTGTGTTAGCATGCTGGTGCATATAAGGTTTCTCCATTAGAGTGTTCGATAGTTGGTGTGAGCAGGCATCAATCCGTCTCCCAGGAATCGATGCAGACATGAAGGAGATCGGAGTAAAGACGTCCAAAGGACCCTCAGAGCCCCAGGCGGACCCGGCGGGGCCGACCGCATCCCCCAAGAATGGAGCAAAAGAGAACCCCAGGGGAACGTCCTTATCCCGTGCAATGCAGAGCGCCGAGACCAGGCATCCAATGAGGGCCAGGGCCGGGCCAACCCGCCAATGAACCGACCACGCACGGTGCGCACAGAACAGGTGATCAAACGAGCAGAGATGCCGGATCTGCATCCCGTCGAGCCACCGAGCAGGCACCACCCATCAATCACAAACCTGGCACCCCTAAAAGAGGTGCCCCAACCAACCAAAAGAAGATATCGGCCCAGCGCATCGGCCAACCGACACACCGCCCCCCCCAGGCCCGGCACGGCACGCACCAGGTCCAAACCGGATTGACCACCGATGCACCGGCAGGCAAGGGCCCCCGTCACCAGCAGGGAGTGACGGAGGGGAAATAGGCCCCCCAATTAGGTGTAAGGCCTGAGGTGCGCCAGGCGAGGGGGCAGACCAAGATCCAACCTGACAGGTAGACAAAGACATACAGACACAGTGATACGTTCCCTCCCTCTTAAACCCATACATTCTCACTGACTCACCAAGACACCCAAAAAAATTACGCTGTACCCTCAGTCACACACCCCATACACACTTTATACTCCCAGGTCCAGGTACCGATGCCCCAGTAGAGCCACCAGCCCCCGGACCCGGGAGATGGACCCCCTACCTTCTAGGACGGAGACAAGCAGACCGCCAAGGGCCCCACAGTGGCAAAGTAGCCCGACAGCCCAGGACCCCGACCAGACCCCTGATGGCCCGTAGCGAACAGGGGTGTGAAAAGACCCCTAGCCTCCATCCTCCCGCTTGAGTATGGTGTTGATGAGTGTTGTTATAATGTGCATTTAAAACAGAGGGGTGGTCAATCCGGTTCGGACCTGGTGCGTGCCTGGCCGGGCCTGGGGGGGCCGGTGTGTCGGTCGGCCGATGCGCTGGGCCGATATCTTCCTTTGGTTGGGGCACCTCTTTTAGAGGTGCCAGGTTTGGGATTGTTGGGTGGTGCCTGCTCGGTGGCTCGGCGGGATGCGGATCCGGCGTCTCTGGTCCTTTGATCACCTGTTCTGTGCGCACCGTGCGTGGCCGGTTCATTGGCGGGTTGGACCGGCCCTGGGCCTCGTTGGATGCCTGGTCTCGGCGCCCTGCGTTGCGCGGGATCAGGACCCGGGAGCTGGTACAACTTGGTGTCCAGATGCTGGCTGAGCCCGGCCTGGGGATGCTGTCCGTCCCCTGTGGCTATCGGTGGGGCGCTGGGATGTTGGCGTTGGGGATTGGCCTAGGGTGGAGGCGGCGCGTGGCGGCCGGCTGCGGCACCTGCAGTGCCGGGGGCCCCTCGTCGGCCGGTCCCTTGTCGGGTCCCTGCTGGGGGGTGGGGTGCCCCTGGGCCCCGGCTCCCCTGGACCATTAATGGTTGCCGGCGGGGCCCGTGGGCTCGTCAATGCTGCCCCCCGGGCCCCTGCATAGTGGCCGCTGGATGTTCCCCTGGGGTTCTCCTTTGCTCCACTCTTGGGGGATGCGGTCAGCCCTGCCTGGGGCTCTGGGGGTCCTTTGGACGTCTTTGCTCCGATCTCCTTCATGTCTGCATCGATTCCTGGGAGACAGATTGATGCCTGCTCACACCAACTATCGAACACTCTTATGGAGAAACCTTATATGCACCAGCATGCTAACACACACACATAGATGTGGGGTCTCTGGTGTTTAAGGATATATTCTTGGGCTGAGGTTATCATTACTAGAGCGTGATTAATTGAGTTTTTCTGTGACATTGTTGTTGTATTTTTATATCTATTTTTGTGTGATGTGGTTGTGTAATTCTTAGTTCACAATGTTTGGTTTGTTTTGTCAATGTTCCTTTTCCGTGTTTTGTTTTGTTTTTCCCCCTCTCTCTGCCGTCCTGTGGGTATGGAGGCAGACTTCAAGGTCTTCCTGTGTTTTCTTTGTTCCCCTTCCTCTCTTGTATTTTCAACTCACCCTCTCTCTTGACTTTTTGTTTCCTACCTCTCTTCTTCATCTTCCTTCTTTCTTCTCCTTAATTTTCCGTCTCCGTGTCCATAACATCAGGAAATAAAAACCCCAACAATTCATAATAAAGATTTTTCACACATATATCAAGTGGAGGACTATAGCAAAAGCTGTACTGCTCCGCTTGTGAAAGTAAATCTGTTGGGCTTCTACTTGGTACTCAGACACCAATTCTGAGCTCCACACTGCCAAACAGGACACGTTTAAAAAAATAAAAGAAAAGAAAAAAATAATAAATAAGTAAAAAATAAAACAGAGGGGTGGGATGTGGGGAAGGCAGCCACACATCCCCCAACCCCCACCCCGAGCCCTCAGTGTGTATATGTGGTCTAACAGTTGGCACCGGCACCAGAGGTGAAGCTGATTGAACCGCTCCCCCTCTGGATGCCGAAGAGTGTGCCCACCCCAAAGTCCCTACATATGTGTCGCGTGAGAATGTTATAAGTGGGAGTGTCTAAGTTGTATATTAAAATTGGGACCCAGGACACCACGGGATAGCAAGGAGGGAAGCCCCTCCTCGCACCCCAGTGATGTGCCCCTTGCCCCAAGACCCTATATGAGTGGTAAAGTGATGGAGCAGGTGGACAGAGGTGTCCAGGGATGGGGAGGGAAAGACTGGGAGACAAAATGTCTTCCCAGGGAGCCAGCTCCCCCACTGACCCCAATAGGCACCGCTGCTCGCCGGGATCCACCAGGGGAGGGAGGCCATGGCACATTCGACCCGGGGCCCACGCCCACAGTGCCATAAAGCCCTACGGACCCTAAGGCAGTCCCCCCAGCCCCATCCCAGCAGGGGAACTAAACCCACCCTGACATTCGCTCTACTCTCAAAAAACAAAATACACTAGACACCCAGGTTGAGTTGAGTTGAGTTGAACAGATATCAGTTATATTTAAAATAAGCTAGGTTATCTTTCTTTTCTTAAATCATCAACAGAAACATTAATAACGCTCTATGCTCTATTTGCAACTGCTAGGACTCTATTTGCATCAGTGGAAAGACTAACTAATCCTTTAGTGACAGTAGCCCCTGAACTAAACTTGAACAGGGTCTGCAATAAATTTGCCAGCTTTTTCACTTAAAGGATTTTAACAATTAGACGGTCAATCTTTACCTCAATACCGAATCCACTACCTGTGCCATCTGTAATCAACACCAATGTGTAGAAAATGTCTGAAATCCACGAGTTAAACCAAAAAAACCTTGAAAAAATCATTATCCAACTAAGCTCCTCGTCTTGCTGTCTTGATATCCTACCCACAGCTTTTCTAAACAAAGTTCTTCCTGTCATTGGGTCTGATCTTGTTCAAATAGTGAACTCATCCCTGTCATCAGGTGTCTTCCCCCAGGCTTTAAAAACAGCAGTTATTTAACCACTACTAAAGAAGAAGAATCTGGACAACATGTTAATGCAGAACTACAGGCCAATCTCTAATCTTCCATTCATCAGTAGGTCATGGTCATGGTCAAATTTATTTATATAGTACATTTTCAACAGTGACACTGCCCAAAGTGCTTCACAAAAATGACACGAGTTAATGAGAAATTAACAATGAAGACAATGTAAATAAAAGAACAACCATAAGAAAAGCAATAAAATCAAAGGGATAATAAAAAAAGGTTTCCAAAGTTAGATCTGATTAAAAGCCAAATCATAAAAATGTGTTTTCAATAAAGTTTTAAGAGAAGCCAAGGACTTAGCAGACCTAATATTAAAAGGAAGCTTGTTCCATAGTTTGGGAGCTACCACTGAAAAAGCTCTGTCACCACAGTTCTTGCGTTTCGTTTTCGGCACCACTAAAAACACCTGCAAGCTGGACCTCAGGGTTCTGGCTAGTGTGTGATACAAAAGAAGGTCTGACAGATAGAAGGAGGCTAAGCTGTTAAGACACTTAAAACCAAACAACAGGAACTTAAACTGGATCCTGAAAGACACAGGAAACCAATTAAGCAACTTTAGCACTGGGGTGATGTGTTCGGTTCGTTTAGTAGCTGTCAACAGACGAGCAGCTGATTTCTGAGCCAGCTGAAGATGACCCAACATTGATGATTTCAGTCCAATGTACAGTGCGTTGCAATAGTCCAACCTACAAGTATCGAACAGATGGATGACCTGCTCGAAAGTACTGGCTGGAAGGTATGGTTTCACCTTCGCCAAAACCCTTAGATGGAAAAAGCCTGATTGGACAACAGCACTAACTTGCATGGTTAGCTTTAAGGAGCCATCAATAAAAACCCCAAGACTTTTTACAGTTGCTTTATTGTAAGTAGACAATGTGCCTAGAAAGGGAGCTGAGGATAGCATTAGATGTGGGATTCCCGAAAGGACAATTTCTGTTTTATATTCATTAACTTTTAGAAAGTTTAGAGCCAATCAGGATTTAACATCCTCTAGGCATTTTAATAAAGATTTGACCGTATCTATTCCTGCTTTCAAAGGCAAGTAGATTTGAAGGTAATCCGCAAAACAGTGGAACAAAATATTATACTTGCGAAAAATAGACCCAAGGGGTAATATGTATAGTGCAAACAGAACTGGACCTAGAATGGAACCCTGGTGCAGGCTGCTTTTGTTTGGGGCGCTTTCCGATTTAAAAGGACCCACAGTAACATAGAACACCCTGTCAAGCAGGTATGATTGAAACCATTTGAGGGCTGTGCCCTTCAGCCCAACACAACACTCCAACCAGGATATAAGAATATCATGATCGACAGTGTCAAATGCAGCCGTGAAGTCCAACAGCAGAAGGGCGGCAGAGTTGCCAGAATCAATGGTTAAAAATAAATCATTGAAAATTTTTAACAAAGCTGTCTCAGTACTGTGCCGGTATCTAAACCCAGACTGAAACTTCTCAGCAATATCCTTAGAATCAAGGTGAGCTTGCAATTGTTGGTAAACAATCTTCTCGAGCACCTTGGAGAAAAATGGAAGCTTGGAAATCGGTCTATAATGCGATAGGACAGAAGGGTCCAAACTGTTTTTTTTTTATACTGATGCACAGAGGCTTGTTTGAAGCATACTGGAACACAACCAAAAGTAAGAGAAGCATTAATTAGATCCAGGATGTATGGCCCAACCATCTCCAAAAGAAGTCTCAATAAGACAGGAGGCAAAGAGTCTAAGGGGCTGCATGATGGCCTTAGGAGCAGAACAACCTTGGATAAATCATTGAGAGAGACGGGATGGAACTGCTCTAAGACACCTGGACATGCGGATGGGGCACTGGGGTCTGAGGCAGTAAACATCGAGACATAAGACCTGATGGACGACACTTTCTCAGTAAAAAAGGCTAAGAACCTATCACATAAACTTTGTGACAGTACAGCGCCTCTAGTGGCACAAGGTTTGGATATCCGGTTAAAAACGTCAAAAAGAACATGCAGTCGGTGACTATTATTTGCCACAAGATTAGACAAATAAGTAGTTTTAGCAGTCTTAACAGCTTGCTGATAAGAGGAGAGGTGATGCAGAAGTAACTGAAGGGAAACATGTACCCCATCTTTTTTCCATCTCCCCTCTCGCGTCTGCAGGTCCGTCTGAGAGCACGTGAGCTCTCCTTCAACCACGGCTCAGAATAGGGTTTGGAGCGAGCATTCCTGAGCAGGGAAATTTTATCAACAATGTCATTACATGTTTCATTAAAGATATCAGCCATAGCATTTACATTGTCTGGCCAAGATTGGTAAATCGCCGAATCCATGAAAGCATTGGAGAAACGAGTGGCTGTTGAAGAATTAATAATGTGCCTTTTACGCACAGGAACAGAGTTTTTCCGCGGAGCTGCACATCATTACGTTAAATAATACTGGGAAATGATCAGAAATCCGCAGATCTGGAATATCAGTGATGCAAATGTCCAGTACTAAAGATAAAACCAGATTGAGAGTGTGACCCTTTTCATGTGTCGGCCCAGTCACCCACTGAGTCAGATTAAAAGAGTCCAACACATTTTTAAAATCCTTTGCCAAAGGCGAAGAGTCGCAGCAGAGATTAATATTAAAGTTGCCAATAAATAAAATACAATCAGATTTAAGAATAGCATCCGACAAAAAGTCAGTAAACTCTCTAATAAAGCGCATAGCACAGGGGAGGTCAAGTGAAGATGAAGGAGCTGCAGTTCAAAGGAGGAAGGGGAGATCGACTGCTGAGATCCATAGCAGTGGATGGTAGTTTTAAACACCGTGGCGAGGCCTCTGCCCCTACTCGGGGTCTAAGGTAGGCTGAGGAAGGAGCAGTTCGGTGGAAGGAGTTCTGAAAAAGTAACTGACTCACCGAGTTGGGCCCACGTCTCCTTCAGGAAATAAATGTCCAATTGACTTGATTTATAGAAGTCATTTAAAATGAATGTTTGGTTATTTAAAAATCTGGGATTAAATAAAGCCATTTTGTAGCTATTAACATCCACCCGCTGGATTCGGACTTGGATCAATAGAGCGTAGGTTGCTTAGCAACACACCACGGTTATGCAGGCTTTTTCGAGTGTTGGGACGATGTATCAAGCTATAATCCTGAGGAGTGGTGGGCCAGATCTGCTTAAGGAAGCCATTAGATGGTACAGCTGGTCCTTGGAATTGGCGTAGGCATGCTCTGACCCTCACGAGGACAGGGAATTAGTACGATTATTGTAAAAGCTGTGTTTCACCAATTAAATAGCCTCCTAACAATGATAAACCGTTTTGATGTTTTTCAGTCTGGTTTCCATGCTCACCGCAGCACTGAGACTGCCCTTGTCAAAGTATTCAATGACATCCGCATAAATGCAGACTGTGGTAGAACCACAGTGCTGATACTGCTGGACCTCAGTGCAGCATTTGACACTGTTGATCATGATATACTGTACTATTGGAATGACTGGAGAGCTGGGTCGGACTCTCTGGTACAGTACTTGGCTGGTTTGAGTCTTACCTAAGGAACAGGGACTTCTTTGTTTCAAAAGGAAACTTTTCATCAGAACGAACAGAAATCACATGTGGGGTGCCCCAGGACACCATCTTAGGGCCCCTCTTATTTAATATCTACATGCTTTCACTAGGGACAATTATAGCAACCAATACAATTAGCTTCCATAACTAGGCGGATGATACTCAGCTTTACATTACAATGTCATTAGGTGACTCTGAACCCATTCAAACCCTAAATCAATGCATCGACCAAATAAATGGATAACTTTCTCCAGCTGAATAGAAACAAAACTGAAGTAATCATTTCTGGACCCAAAGAGGAACGATAAAGAGTCAGCACACAGCTTCAATTAATACAGATAGGAACTACATAAAAGCAATGACAAGATCAGCCTTCTTTCACCTGAAGAACATTTCTAGGATTAAAGGACTAATGTTGTAACAGGACCTGGAAAAACGTCCTCACCAGTCAGCCAAAAAAGTCAATTAGACAGCTGCAGCTGATCCAGAACGCTGCTGCTCGTGTCCTCACTAGAACCAGGAAAGTAAAGCACATCACCCAAGTTTTAAAGTCCTCCCTGTAGCTCAGAGAATAGATTTCAAAATACTTTTGCTAGTTTATAAATCATTGAATGGGTTGTCACCGTACCAACCACCAAGACCACTCAGGTCCTCCAACTCTAGCCTACTAACTCACTTTGAAACCTCGTAACACTGGCTCCCTGTAGCTCAAGAGACTTCTAAATACTTTTACTAGTTTATAAATCATTGAATAGCTTAGCACCAAAGTATGTTGAAGATCTACTGTTACTATACCAACTCCCCAGACCACTCAGGTCCTCTAATTCCAGTCTACTCAGCATAGAATCCGAACCAAACATGGAGAAGCAGCTTTCAGTTTCTATGCACCCCTTATTTGGAACAGACTTCCTGATGAACAGACTTCCTGATGAACAGACTTCCTGATAAATGCAGAGCTGCTGAAACTCTGAACTGCTTTAATTCGAGACTAAAAACCCATCTGTTAAAAATTGCCTTCGAGTAAATGATTACTGTCATACGTATATGTCATATGTGTTCATGCTCTCTTGCTTTTATTGTGTATCATGTGTTGTATATGTTGATTGTGCATCATGTGTAATGTGTGTTTCATGCTAATTTGTTACTTTTACTTTAAAATTTCCAATCTTATATTCTGTTTGTTTGTTTTGTTTTTTAATCCCCAAATCATGTAGAGCACCTTGAACTACCCTGTTGTTGAAAGTGTGCTATACAATTAAAATTGCCTTGCCTTCATTCCGGAAAAAAAAAGTCAATTTTTCAATTATCATATCTAATAATTCTAATAATTCCCTTAAGATCTTGAGCTGAAAGTTCAATGGGGTAGGGTTAGGGTCAAAAGCTCCAAAGTAGTCATGATAATGTTGTTAAAACTCTGAAAATAGTGCCAATTCCCAGGCATCTTCAATGAACCCAGTCAGTTAGGTGGATTACAGGCATGTCTGGAAGGCATAAAAACATGGATGAATCTAAAATTTTTTC
Organism: Valencia hispanica; assembly: GCA_963556495.2. Classification (NCBI taxonomy): domain Eukaryota; kingdom Metazoa; phylum Chordata; class Actinopteri; order Cyprinodontiformes; family Valenciidae; genus Valencia; species Valencia hispanica. Next base: position 11,918,458 of record OY747700.1, read on the forward strand.
TTTTATCTGACAAGACAGAAGTTGCTGTCTTTGGACCAGAAGTTCTAAAAAAGAAAATGATTAGTCAATCACTTCATCTGGATGGCATTAAATTGGCCCCCAGTAATAACGTAAAGAACCTCTGCGTTATTTTTGACCAAGACATTTAAATCCAATATTAAACAGGTTTCTAGGATTTCTTTCTTTCACCTCCGGAATATTGCTAAAATTAGAAACATTCTGTCCAGGAGTGATGCTGAGAAACTAGTCCATGCATTTGTTACCTCAAGGCTGGACTACTGTAATTCTTTACCATCAGGTAGTCCACAAAATGCCATTAAAAGCCTTCAGTTGATCCAAAATGCGGCAGCAAGAGTTCTGATGAATATTAAAAACAGAGATCACATTTCTCCTGCTTTAGCTTCCCTTCATTGGCTCTCTCTTAAATCCAGAATAGAATTTAAGATCCTTCTTCTTACATAAAAAAGCTCTTAATAATCAAGCTCCATCATACATCGGAGATCTAATTGTTTCATATATTCCCAACAGAGCACTTCGCTCTCAGACTGCAGTTTTACTTGTAGTTCCTAGGATGTCTAAAAGTAGAATGGGAGGCAGATCTTTTAGTTATCAGGCTCCTCTCCTGTGGAACCAGCTCCCAGCTTTAGTCCGTGAGGCAGACACTCCGTTTACTTTTAAGGCCAGGCTTAAAACTTTCCTTTTTGATAAAGCTTATAGTTAGAGTGGCTTAGGTCATCCTGAGCTAGCTCTTTAGTTATGCTGCTAAAGGCTTAGACTGCTGGAGGACAGACTTACCAATTTTCTTCACTCTGCTACTTCCTTTTCTACTACTCTCCAGTTGTATTACAGTACATTCTGTTATTTCGACTGTTAACTTTGTGTTCTCTCAGTGTCTGTATCTCCATAGGAGATATACCTGGTCTGGTATGTGCACATCCCACATCATGAAGGTCCTGGAGAGACTCCTGTTGGCACCCCTGAGTAAGCAAACAAGAACGTATCAGGACCCACTGCAGTTTGCTTATCGCTGTGGAGTTGGAGTTGAAGATGCCATCATCCACCTACTTCAATCAACCCACTGTTATCTGGACAAAGCAGGCAGCACTGTGAGGATCATGTTCTTTAATTTCTCCAGTGCATTTAACACAATTCAGCCTGATTTGCTTTGTCAGAAACTCCTGAAGACACAGGTGGAGCCCTCAACAATCGCCTGGATCAGTGACTACCTGACCAACAGACCACAATTTGTGAGACTGAAGAATTGTGTGTCAATACAGGTAGTCAGCAGCACAGGAGCACCACAGGGGACCGTATTCTCACCATTCCTTTTCACTCTGTATACCTCAGACTTCCAGTAAAAATCAGAGACCTGTCATCTGCAGAAATACTCAGATGACTCTGCAATTGTTGGGTGTATCAGAGATGGACAAGAAGCTGAATACAGAGAGCTGCTGGACTGCTTTGTGACATGGTGTGGAAACAATCGTCTCACCTTGAATGTGAACAAAACAAAGGAGATGATTGTAGATTTCAGAAGAAACAGGGATAAGTCAAAAACTGTTTCCATCATGGGAGAAGAAGTGGAGGTAATTGAGGAGTATAAAGGCTTCTTCAGTTTTGCTGCAATACAGACCGCTACAGGAAATCCTTCCTGCCCACAGGCATCATTATCTACAACAAGTCCTTAAAGAATTAATTATATGAGCTACACCAACACTTAATTTCCCTCTGGGATCAATAAAGTATTTCTGAATTGAATTGAATTGTATCCTGCTTGGTTGTAATGCCCTGTTGGACAGGAGGCATCGGATGTTGCTCCCAGTAACTGAACATCCACTGTGTCCTGTTATCAACTTTTTACTTTCTGTAACATAGAGAGTACTCTTATATCGGATCTTCTGTTCTTTCTGTGTCTCTACTCTGTCTTCTCAAACCCCCAGACGGTCGTGGCAGATGGCCGCTCCTACTGAGCCTGGTTCTGTTTGAGGTTTCTTCCTGTTAAAGGGGAGTTTTTCCTCTCCACCGTCGCTACATGCTTGCTCAGTATGAGGGATTCCTGAAGGATTGCTGTGGTTGGAAAGTCTGCATCAACGGGGCCCAACCTCACGCCAATGACTGACGCAATCTGCTGGGATTCCTTAAATAGGAAACTTTTTAACTGAGTGGAATGTTTGTATAAATGTTTTGAAATGACTTCTTGTTAAGTGCCTTGAGATGACATCTGTTGTGAATTGGCGCTATATAAATAAACTGAATTGAATTGAAGTGTTCTGCATCCTGAGGTGCAGAAAAAGTGTGTTTATTGGGTAAAATTTAGTTTAACTATCATCAGGTCCTTGCTGTAACACTTGCATAGCAATTGCACCCCGCAGCCCCCCCCATCACTTGGACCCCTCTCTCCCAGTTGGAATGCATATGCCACAGAATCTACAACTAGAGATCCATTTGTAAATAGACAATGCTACAATTTTGCATTTGTATAGAGGCAAGGTCTCCTCTTTCTCCAGGGAAGGCATAAAGCTGAAAGGTTGCTTTCCCTCCCAAACTAGTTTTTTGGCACTGATCTTTAGCTTCAGGTTATTAATGCTTGCACGAGACTCATCGTCAGCCCATCTCAATTTGATAGCAGGTGTGCAATGTGCTTTGTATACTTGCTGCGACTGCTGAAGGAGGAGCAGCTGCTCTCTGTCTCTCTCCAGATCCATTCACTTTATTTTATTTTCTGTTTGCTTTTCTTATTTTCTTTTCTTAACTTTTTCTTAGTTACTTTATCTACCCAGCCCCTGGAGTTTCTGTATTAGACCAGATCTCTTCTTGGATTACTTTTTTATGGACTTATCAACATGGTTTTTTGCTCAGCTGAGGATTTTTGAAAAATTGAGGGCATTGAAATGAAGCTACATCGTCTGGAAATTAATTTTGATCTTCACGCTGATTATGGACAAAATGACACAACTTTACCGTTGAATACAAACAGGGAACAGCCTATCAGCCCGGTGTTACATCGGTCTAACCGTGTCACAGAGACTCCCTACAGGCGTCTGAGCGGCAGAACTCCGCACTCTAATAAAGACTGGCCAGCTTTAAAACGCATGGAATCATCAACCCCAGCCTGTTCTCCGAGGAAGAAAAAACAAAAGAAACTCCGGCACAGAGAAACCTCTGAACCCAGAACTGCCGCTTCTGCTAAAAGTAAACAAAAGAGGTTTCAGCCAAAAACAAGAGATAATTCTCCACCTGGAATCCCGCTGAAAAACAGATTCGCAGCCTTGAGTTCCCCGAAAGATGACGCAGCCCCCGGGACCAGTCAAAGCCACCAGGAGAAACCCAGCCGCATCAAACGAACACATAACAAAGTAAGAGCCCCCCCAGCAAAGATTGTTATCATACAAGATGGATCAATTAATGGAACTGAGGTTTTTTGTAGCAAGAATACTAAAGTTTATAGCTGCTACAAAAATACAGTGAGAGAAATATCAGAAAAAATCCCTAAAATCTTGGACCAACATCCTGCTTTGGAAAAGCTTGTCATTCATGCTGGATCAGCAGATATCGCGATTAGACAATCAGAGATTCTGAAGAGAGACTTTTCTGATCTCCTACAGAGACTTGATGGACTTAACGTAAACATCCTCATCAGCGGACCAGTCCCTGAAAGGAATGATGAAAGATTTAGCAGACTCCGCATGCTCCATAAATGGTTGAAGAAACAATCAGCTGAGAAGTCGTTCACATTTATTAATAATTTCAAAGTATTTAGAAGTGCTAATCATCTGTTCAAAGAAGGGATGCGTTATCTGAACAAGGCCGGAGTAAGCCTCTTAGCAGCAAACATTTTTTCTTATCAAAATCAGAAAGCAAAACACTTGCTCCCAAAAGCTGACCTTGAGGCGCCCATGGATATCAGAGAACAAAAACAGCAAGTCATGATGACACCACAGGACCGAACAGATAAATAACCATCAGAGATTAAGTCTTCATCTTCCTGTGACTCAGCCACATCAAATGAGTCTCCATTTAGAAACTTTACAGACAGACTGAATGAGCAAATCAAATTTGGGACACAATTAACACCTAAACTTATACTACACCCCTACCGTCTCCCAGAATTCACCCGGCACCCCTGAGGCTATATCAGTGATTATCAGCAGCAGGAAACATAAACCGTTAACCACACGCTCTCATATTAAACAAAATCTCAAATTGAAAACCTGTCAGAAGGTTCAGCTGCCCATCATCACAATACTTAAGTTAGCTTTATTAAACATTAGATCTCTATCCGGGAAGTCTTTTCTTATCAATGACTTCATCACTGAGCACAATTTACACGCCCTTTTTTTATCAGAAACTTGGCTAGATGAAAATTACGAAACAACTTCATTAATAGAATCTAGTCCTCCAAATTACAATTTCTTAAGCGAGAACAGAAAACACAGACGAGGTGGAGGTGTAGCCACCATCTTTCACAACTCAATGAACTTTAAAAAGGTAACTCTGGGCACGTCTGATTCTTTTGAATACCTAGCCACCCAGATAAATGAGCCTAACAAAGCGTTATTTCTAAGTTTATATAAAACCACCAAAACTTAACTCTAACTTCTTTAATGATTTCAATGACCTTCTTTCTGTAATATGTATCGACTATGACCAACTAATCATCGTGGGGGACTTTAACATCCATACCGACAACCCCCAAGATAGACAAGCAAAAACATTAGATGATACTCTCCACAACTTCGGACTGATCCAGCATGTCAAACAACCAACACACAATAAAGGACACACTCTGGACTTAATTATCAGCAAAGGTTTAAATATTTCCGACATCTCTGTAATTAATATTGCATTATCTGACCATTTCTGTATTTTCTTTGAAAGTACCATCTCTGCTAAATTATCCAGCCACAGTAAGACCACTATAAAAAAGCATTTTCTAGTGGACAGTTCAGTAGAAACCTTTAAACGTATTTATCCTTCCACCACATCCCCCTCATCTCCCAACCCAAACTCAGTAAATAAGTTGGTAGATAATTTCCTTACGAAAATCTCAGACATCATGGATTCCATTGCTCCAACTAAAGTGAAAATAGTCTCAGGTAGAAAAAAGTCTCCGTGGACAAGAAATCCACTGGTACGAAGTGAAAAAAGAGAGTGTCGACGAGCCGAGAGAAAATGGCGGAAAACTCGACTCCAGGTTCACTGTGAGATCTACAAAGAGAGACTGAATAGATATCAGCTAACTATAAAAGATGCTAGGGAATCGTTTTCTGAAATCATCAACAGAAACATTAATAATGCACGGACTCTATTTGCAACAGTGGAAAGACTAAGTAATCCTTTAGTGACAGTAGCCCCTGAACTAAATTCTACCAGGGCCTGCAATGAATTTGCCAGCTTTTTCACTGAAAAGATTCTAACAATTAGATGGTCAATCTGTACCTCAATATCGAACCCACAACCAGTGCCATCCCCAATCAACAACAATGTAGAGAAAATGTCTGAATTCCACGAATTAAACCAGAACAGCCTTGAAAAAATCATTATCCAATTAAGCTCCTCCTCCTGCTATCTTGATATCCTACCCACAGCTTTTCTAAAGAAAGTTCTTCCTGTTATTGGTTCTGATCTTGTTCAAATAGTGAACTCATCACTGCTATCAGGTGTCTTCCCTCATGCTTTAAAAACAGCAGTTATTAAACCACTGCTAAAGAAGAAAAATCTGGACAACACGTTAATGCAGAACTACAGGCCAATCTCTAATCTTCCATTCATCAGTAAGATTATTGAAAAAGCTGTGTTTCAGCAGTTAAATGGCTTCATAACAATGACAAACCGTTTTGATGTTTTTCAGTCTGGTGTCCGCGCTCACCACAGCACCGAGACTGTCCTCGTCAAAGTACTTAATGACATCCGCATAAATACAGACTGTGGAAGAACCACAGTGCTGGTTCTGTTGGACCTCAGTGCAGCATTTGACACTGTTGATCATGATATTTTATTGGAACGACTGGAGAGCTGGGTCGGACTCTCTGGTACAGTACTTGGCTGGTTCGAGTCTTACCTAAAGAACAGGGACTTCTATGTTTCAATAGGAAACTTTTCATCAGAACGAACAGAAATCACATGTGGGGTGCCCCAGGGCTCCATCCTGGGGCCCCTCTTATTTAATATCTACATGCTCCCACTAGGCAAGATTATAGCAACCAATAACATTAGCTATCATAACTACGCAGATGACACTCAACTCTACATTACAATGTCACCAGGTGACTCTGAACCCATTCAAACCCTAAATCAATGCATTGACCAAATAAATGGATGGATGTGCCATAACTTTCTCCAGCTGAATAGAAACAAAACTGAAGTGATCATTTTTGGACCCAAGGAGGAACGATCAAGAGTCAGCACACAGCTTCAATTAATACAGCTAGAAACTACTGATCAGGTTCGTAACCTAGGTGTAGTAATGGACTCAGACTTGAACCTCCAGGGTCACATAAAGGCAATAACAAGGTCAGCGTTCTATCACCTGAAGAACATCTCTAGGATTAAAGGACTGATTTTGCAACACGACCTAGAAAAACTCATCCATGCGTTTATCTTTAGTCGGATTGATTACTGCAACAGCATCTTCACAGGTCTGCCTAAAAAGTCAATCAGACAGCTGCAGCTGATCCAGAACGCTGCCGCTCGCGTCCTCACTAGAACCAGGAAAGTAGAGCACATCACCCCAGTTCTAAAGTCCTTACACTGGCTCCCTGTAGCTCAGAGAATAGACTTTAAAATACTTTTACTAGTTTATAAATCATTACATGGCTTAGCAGCAAAATTTGTTGAAGACCTGTTGTCATGGTACCAACCACCAAGACCGATCAGGTCCTCCAACTCTAGCCTACTAAACATCCCTAGACTCAGAACTAAACATGGAGAAGCAGCTTTCAGTTTTTATGCTCCCCTTATCTGGAACAGACTTCCTGACGAGTGTAGAGCTGCTGAAACTCTGAACTGCTTTAAATCGAGACTAAAAACCCATCTGTTTAGAATTGCCTTTGAGTAAATGCTTGATGTCATATGTATGAAATGTGTTCATGCTCTCTTGCTTTTTTTTTTTTTCTCTTGCTTTATTGTGTATCATGTGTAATGTGTGTTTCTTTTATGTGTTTTTTTTTAAAATCACCAAATCATGTAAAGCACCTTGAATTACCCTGCTGTTGAAAGTGTGCTATACAAATAAAATTGCCTTGCCTTTGCTGTTAGAAACCATTTGTTTTTAGATTGTAGTGCTGGTGCGAATTTTCGGGCCAGGGTCAATAGTCTCCTTTGGTAATGCGGAATTACTCTTGCAGGACTGATGAGGATTTGAACTGGGTTTTGCTCTGTGGTGTCAAAGAAATAGCTTGCTCGCAACTCATATATTAGTTTTTCCTGGCTGTAACTCGGCACTCGTACTGTTTGCTCAACGAGTGACAAGCTTTCACCTCTCTGTTCAAATCACTTGTCAATTCTTCTGTCAAAACCCTAAATGTTGCACTGATGTGATGTGATGATTTACCTCAGAAAAAATTCTTTAGTTGAGATCTCAGTCTGGGTTGCCAAGTGTTATGTTATGAAATGTAGTGTTTTGGTTTTTGGGTGACAGACATTATTGTGTGAACTGATTTGTGTATGTCTATTAGGCATCACGGCTGTTTGAAAATGTATGTTGTTTTATATATTATTGTCGTCCTTTTGGCACCTCCCTCCCCAAGGTTACCACAGCACAGCAGCCTCCCCCACTCCACAGCTTTGTGCACACTCATTTGGCAGATGTTTTACGCCTCATGCCCATCCTGACACGATCCCCAGGAAAGAATGGGATTTGAACTGGGAACCTCTGGGACTGTGCCACCTGCTTTTCCACCTGAGCCACTGCCACTAAAATATAAACAATGTTTACACTCCATGAATTGAATACCATTAAGGGACAATTTATTGTTGACCTTTAAAAAATAAGATTGTTTGCATAACATCAAAATGCGCATAAGACAATCATTTAGTGAAATATAAATTATCAAATTCAGCTATTTTTCATTTATGTCAGGAAGGATTAAAGTATCTTTTATTTAAAAAAATTGTTTTAACATTTAATATACGTTTTTTTATCGTAACTTGCTCCTGCTCCAAGAAAGGTTAAACCAATTCCAATATACTTCAAATTACAAAATTATTTGTGTTGAGTAGAGTATTATAAAAAATACAGTAAAAATAGCTAAACAATTGTAATAATCCAAATAAATCACTTAATTAATTACTAATCAATTATTGTCTAAAATAAATAAGTAATTTAAAAAAGCACTTGTCTGACACAAAATAGCTTTTTTAGTGTCAGCCTCTAAACAGAAACCTCTATACATGTGATTGATTATGTATCTGTTTCCACACAATCTGGAAGCCGATCACTTCATACAGGTCTTCCTTTTTGACTCTACTCTACATCCCAAAAGATCAGATCAGATCAGAACCAAACATGGAGAAGAATCATTCAGTTTTTATGCTCTTCTAATCTGAAACAAACCTGTGGAAAATTAAAAAAATGCTGAAACACTAAGTTCCTTTAAATCAAGGCAAAAACCCCATTTCTTTAGAGCTGCCTTGGATTATTCCTCATGAATTGAATCTGTATTTTATCTTTTAATTACTTGCCTTTATTTTACCACTTTGCAATGCAATGTTTTTTGTTTTCGTCATTTAAAGCTGTAAGGGGTGAATGTGGCTCAGGAGTTAGGAGTTCGTCTTGTAACAAGAGGGTTGCTGGTTCAAGCCCCTGCTCTATCTGTCTCAGGCGTTGTGTCCTTGGGCAAGACACTTGGTGGTGGTTAGAGGTCCCAGTGGCGCCAGTGTTCGGCAGCCACGCTTCTGTCAGTGTGCCCCAGGGCAACTGTGGCTACAATGTAGCTTGCCATCACCAGTGTGTGTGTGTGAATGACTGAATGTAGTGTGAAGAGCTTTGGGGTCCACAAGGACTAAATAAAAGCGCTATACAGCGCTTGATGAGGTGTCAAAAGTATTCACATTTTATACTCAAGTAGAAGTATAGATGCTAGGGTTTAAACAGACTTCTGTAGAAGTTGATGTATCAAGTCAAGTTTTTTACTCAAGTGAAAGTAAAAAAGTACTAGATTCAAAACTACTTAAAGTATAAAAGTAATGTAATTTAAAAAATTACAATTAAAGAATAAAGCTTAAGCCACACCTCCCCCCAAAAAATAAAGGTCATAATTATTATAATTTTATATAAAAATTTTAATTTTGAAACATTTGGGATACACCAGGCTGTTTCAGCAGCATATATGTCCATTAAAATTTATTCATTTTATGCAAATAAATTAAACAACCATATGTTGACTACTGAGCATTGATATGCGTTTCATGGAGTGTAAGATATAATTACTAGTTGCCTATAAATATTCTAATGCTGCATTTGCCTGAGTCTGTACCACCGACATGTTGAACTCAGCAACATATGTCTGCTTTGTCCTGGCTGGACTGTGAAGTGGTTTGTGTGTGTACACACACCTACACACACACACACACATACATACATCCGTGCTTTAACTCCGACCTAAAAATGTCCGCACGTCTGCACCAAATGGTCAGGTGTGTGAATTATAATCTGTCAAAATGACAAGTGGCACTTCGGATTTTCTGTCACCGTTGTAAAAAAAACCTGAATAATATGGAAGATATTTGGTTAACGGGACCCCTGTGTGCACAGTATGCAATGGATGGCATACAAGCGGGGTGTCAGAAAGGTGGATGTTTAAAATTATGATCAAACCACTGTCGAATTATATCAAGTTTGCGAACTTTTAGAAAAAAATTTTTTTGTCTCTTCTTAATAAAAGACTGAATGAAACAGTAACGAGTAACAAGGCTGTTTTTAAAATGTAAGGAGTAGAAAGTACAGATAATTGCGTGAAAATGTAAGGAGTAGAAGTAAAAAGTTGGCCCAAGTACAAATACCCAAAATTTCTACTTAAGTAAGGTAACGAAGTATTTGTACTCGTTGTTTGACTGCGGATGTCATCTAAACCCAAACAATGTTTTGTTTTATTGGAAAGTAACTGTTGAATAAAGTTTTGACATCTAAAATACTACAGTGAAGTTAAAAGGGGGGTATTTACAACTTTTTCCCCAAAATAAATGTAACAATAGCCTTTTTATTTGACCATTTATGTCTCAAACATCTCCTGATGAGCATACGGACACCTTGTCAGCTCACAGTGGGCGCACTTATAAGCCTGTATCCAATTTTTTCTATTTTCTGTCATGTCGGATTTTCCCGCGCTGTCTGCGAATGTGACATCAAGCGCGACCATGTTAAATGTTTCAGATCACTCTGCCACCACCGCTAATCAGCACTCGCAAGCAGTTCAATGGATTGTGCAAATACACAGAAGAGACCAAGGACAACTTTGACACCAACAGTAACTCCACATAAGACTAAAAAAGTTAAAACCCCTGACAAGTGCCTGAAAAAGATCCTGAGTGCCTGAAGAAGGTTGAGAGCGACCGACGTATGATTGCTCGCTGCGAGAGCGAGCAGAAAAGAAGAGCAGTTCCGTTTTTTTGGCCACAGGTGTCAGTCGCAAGTTTAAATTTCAGAAAATAGCATATAGCCCCTTTAAAGAGGACATATCATGCTTTTAAATATTTCCTTTTTACATTTCAACTATGCAGTTGTGGTCCTTACATTCTGGAACTACAATACTTGGGTCTGAATTCCTCATTATTGAAGCTCCACAGGCCGCCTTATACCCATGTTCTGAGGTTAAAATAAGGCACTTCAAACTCCGCCCCCCTACAGGTAACAGATGTGCAGCTGGGGTCAAGTCGGCCATTTTTGTAGTTTGACAGCAGCGATACGATTATACAGCAGCGCAAAAAGTTTTTATTGATACATACTTATGATAGTTACTACATCAATAATAATAATGAATAATGATTGCCCCCTCCCTGGGCTGCCACCTTATCGTGGTGGAGGGGTTTGAGTGTCCCAATGATCCTAGGAGCTATGTTGTCGGGGGCTTTTTGCTCCTGGTAGGGTCACCCATGGCAATTTGGTTCTAGGTGAGGGATCAGACCAAGTGTAGCCCATAAGACCCCTATGATGAATACAATAAATGGATCTAGTGTTCCCTTGCCCGGACGCGGGTCACTGGCGCCTCCCTCTGGAGCCAGGCCTGGAGGCGGAGCACGTTGGCGAGCGCCTGGTGGCCGGGCCTTTACCCATGGGGCCCGGTCGGGCTTAGCCCGAAGAGGCAACATGGGTCCCCCTTCCCACGAGCTCACCACCTGTGAGAGGGGCCATAGGGGTCGGGTGCCATGTAGGATGGGCGGCAGCCGAAGGCGGGGACCTTGGCGGTCTGATCCTCGGCTGCAGAAGTTTTGACTGGACATCATCGGACTCGCCTTGACGCACGGCTCTGGCTCCGGAACACGTCTCCTCGAGAGGGGTTGGACTCTCTTCCACTCTGGAGTTGCCCCGAGAGGCGCCGAGCTGGGGTGGGCATACTTGTTGCCCCCCATCTCGGCACCTGTACGTTGGCGTTTACCCCGGTGAAGGAGAGGGTAGCCTCCCTCCGCCTCCGGGTGGGGGGACGGGTCCTGACTGTTGTTTGCGCTTACGCACCAAACAGCAGATCAGATTACCCACCCTTTTTGGAGTCTTTGGAGGGGGTGCTGGAGAGTGCTCCTCCTGGGGACTCCCTTGTTCTGCTTGGGGACTTCAACGCTCATGTGGGCAATGACAGTGAGACCTGGAGGGGTGTGGTTGGGCGGAATGGCCCCCCCATCTGAGCCCGAGTGGGGTCTTGTTATTGGACTTCTGTATTTGTTATGGATTGTCCATAACAAACATCATGTTCAAGCATTAAGGTGTCCATGTGTGCACTTGGCACCAGGACACCCTAGGCCGCAGCTTGATGATCGACCTGGTTGTCGTCTAATCTGATCTGCGGCCGCACGTTTTGGACACTCGGGTGAAGAGAGGGGCTGAGCTGTCCACTGACCACTACCTGGTGGTGAGTTGGCTCAGATGGTGGGGGAGGACGCCGGACAGACCTGGAAGGCCCAAACGTGTTGTGAGGGTCTGCTGGGAACGTCTGGCAGATTCTCCAGTCAGAAGGAGCTTTAACTCATACCTCCGGCAGAACTTCGAACACGTCCCGGGGGAGGCGGGGGAACTTGAGTCCGAGTGGACCATGTTCCGCGCCTCCATTGTCGAGGCGGCTGACCGAAGCTGTGGCCCCAAGGTGGTCGGTGCCTGTCGCGGCGGCAACCCCCGAACCCGCTGGTGGACACCGGCGGTAAGGGATGCTGTCAGGCTGAAGAAGGAGTCCTATCGGGTCTTTTTGGCTTGTTGGACCCCTGAAGCAGCTAATAGGTATGGGCAGGCCAAGCGGAGTGCAGCTCAGATGGTCGCGGAGGCGAAAAAGTCGGGCGTGGGAGGAGTTTGGAGAGACCATGGAGAACGACTTCCGTATGGCTTCGAAGCGATTCTGGTCCACCAACACTGTTTACAGTGGGGATGGTGTGCTGCTGACCTCGACGCGGGACGTTTTGGGTCGGTGGATGGAATACTTCGAAGACCTCCTCAATCCCACCGGCATGCCTTCCAATCTGGAAGCAGAGTTTGGGGACTTTGGGTCGGGCTCTCCAATCTCTGGTGCTGAGGTCACCGAGGTCGTTAAAAAGCTCCTCGGTGGCAAGGCTCCGGGGGTGGATGAGATTCGACTGGAGTTCCTCAGGGCTCTGGATGTTGTGGGGCTGTGTTGGTTAACGCGGCTCTGCTATATTGCATGGACATCGGGGGCAGTTCCCTTGGATTGGCAGACCGGGGTGGTGGTCCCCCTGTTTAAAAAGGGGGACCACAGAGTGTGTTCCAACTACAGGGGGATCACACTTCTGAGCCTCCCTGGTGAGGACTATTCAGGGGTTCTGGAGAGGAGGGTCCGACGGATAGTCGAACCTCGGATCCAGGAGGAACAATGCGGTTTTTGTCCTGGCCGTGGAACACTGGACCAGCTCTACACCCTCAGCATGGTCCTGGAGGGTGCAACGGAGTTCGCCCAACTGGTCTACATGTGTTTTGTGGACTTGGAGAAGGCGTTCGAAAGTGTCCCTCGGGGGGCCCTGTGGGGGGTGTTCCGGGAGTATGGGGTACCGGGCCCCTTGATACGGGCTGTTAAGTCCCTGTACGACCGGTGCCAGAGTTTGATTCGCATTGCCGGCAGTAAGTCGGGCTTGTTTCCAGTGAGAGTTGGACTCCACCAAGGTTGCTCTTTGTCACCGATCCTGTTCATAACTTTTTTAGACGGGATTTCTATGCGCAGCGGTTCGCACCCGAGTGTGAAGCGGCTGGGATGAGAATCAGCACCTCCAAATCCGAGGCCATGGTCTTTAACCGGAAAAGGGTGCGGTGCCTTCTCCGGGTCGGGGATGAGGTCCTTCCCCAAGTGGAGGAGTTTAAGTATCTGGGGATCTTGTTTACGAATGAGGGAGAAATGGAGCGGGAGATCGATAGACGGATTGGTAGGGCATCTGCAGTCATGGGGGCACTGTACCGGTCTGTCGTGGTGAAGATTTACCGGTCGATCTATGTTCCTACCCTCATCTATGGTCACGAACTCTGGGTGGTGACCGAAAGAACAAGATCACGGATACAAGCTGCTGAAATTAGTTTCCTTCGTAGAGTGTCTGGGCTCTACCTTAGAGATAGGGTGAGAAGCTCAGTCATCCGGAGGGGGCTCAGAGTAGAGCCGCTGCTCCTCCACATCGAGAGGACTCAGTTGAGGTGGCTCGGGCATCTAGTCAGGATGCCTCCTGGACGCCTCCCTGGTGAGGTGTTTCGGGCACGTCCCACCGGGAGGAGGCCCAGGGGAAGACCGAGGACATGCTGGAGGGACTATGTTTCTCGGCTGGCCTGGGAAAGCCTTGGGATTCCTCCCGAGGAACTGGAACAAGTGGCTGGGGAGAGGAAAGTCTGGGTCTGTTTGCTTAAGCTACTGCCCCCGCGACCCGACCCCGGATAAGCGGAAGAAAATGGATGGATGGATGGATGGATGGAATAATGATTGCAAACAAGGCTTTCGACCTAGTTAGGAAGCGAGTTAACACCAACCTAACACTAGTGCCAAGCTAACGTCACATAAAGCATTTGAATCCAGTCTTTTCCAAGACAGAAATGCCAAAACGTAGGTATGTCAAACTGAAAACACGCATATCCTCTGTATCATGCGCAAGAACACTGATTGCTCAGCGTTAACATGTGAAGAAAGGTGCACCAGCAAACATCAGTGCTAACAAAACAATGGCCAGGAGGTCTTACAATCACACACATTTTAGCGTTACAGCTTACCGAAGTGCTGTGTCAATAGTTTCCATAGATGTTAGGAAAAGAGCCCTCAATCATGCGCAGTCTTTCAGCCAATCCTTCGCAATGCTGCCGTAGGTTGCTGAAGCAGTCTTCCGTGAAGTGTTTTGCACATACAAGAATGACTTTACCAACCACTGTCGGTACATTTCCGTGGAAAATAAAAGCCAACCAGGTACTTCTAGATTCTGATCCTGGGAGACAGTGTAGAGAAGGGTGGGGTTATTACACCAAGCAACTGAACATTTTCGTTTATCCGATGTAACTTTCGGCATCCTTGTGGTTGGACTCTTGACTTGGACTACAAACTCACGGCAAGTACGAAATTTTAGGCATGCACTGATAAGATGGCTCCTAAAAGCCCTCTATCTCCACATACTTCTGCAGCACCCCAACAAAATGCCTTGTGGGACATGGTTGTACGTAAGCCTACTCTAGATCCATTAAGGATTAGGCCAAATTTTATCCACACCTGGGAACCTGCTGTTGGACAATTAACAAGCTGAACATTCCTACAGTGAAGAACACATTTTTTATATTAAAATATATATTGTGTATCATGATAAACCAAAAATATATTGCAGTATTAATTTTAGGTCATATCGTAAACCCTGCATCTAACTACTATTTAAGTGAAACATATTGTGATTACCTTTGATATTGGTAATACTTCTCCAGCAGCTTCAATGAATTAACTCAACCTTCCTGACCTGCAGTCTTCTATACCTCAGGCAGTTTTCAGGCAAATTTTACTACATCAAACTCTGGGCAGTGAGCCCAGGAATTTAGCTGATTTATGATATTGGCCTATTTCAACATGCATAAAATCTTTTGATGAGGAAATTAAATGCACAGTAGATCTTTGAGGGAAAAACTCAAAGATTTATTTGAAGGTAAAGTGTAAACCAGTACAAAGTTACTTATGCTTTTTGGTGGAATTATTTTAGACATGAAAAGGGTGTAACAGAGAATAGCAGAGTGGACAATTATAAATATTCTCTGCACATAAAAAGTCAAAAATTAAACCTGAGAAAATGAAAAAGTGAGAAAGTTGAACTGATTGAGCCCCTCATGCAGGAAAATCTTGTCTGTAAAATTCTCTGTACTCAATATTTCATTGAAATATTCACAGAGAACATAATTAATTAGCTCTTTCTACAAAACTACATTCTCTTTTAAAATAATAGGTTAAGTTCAAGTGGCAGCTTTATTACGCTGTTTCAAAGCAACATTCAAGAACTTAAAACAGTACTCGGTAAAGCATCAGAATAGATTGTGGTCTGATGTTAATTACCACCCTTTAATGTCTTTTCATTTAAGGACTCAAGTACTTTAAAAGCTAGCAAACTCTTCTACTGCTCCTTTACTTATAACACAAGCATGTTTCAGTGTAAATGTATGAAATTTCAATGCTTGAAACTGAAAAAAAATACCACTAACTTTAGTTGATCACAAATGTTTTTCTGACTAAAAGAGAACCTGAAAATACATGATCTGTGTCTGTGCACATTTTACCTTCTCGAGGACCTAAGGGTGCCCCAATTGAATACCTAAGACTTATCATTGTTATGCTGTTGAACCATAGCTTTACTTACTCATTAAGCCTGAAGACCTTCCAGAAGTATTCTTTCAAATTATTTAAAGAAGTGTTCCATTTGGTTCCTGGCCCCATTTTGGATATGATGAATCTATCCTTAGTAAACGGATACGTACCACAGGAATTTAAAATAGCTGTAATTAAACCTTTACTCAAGAAACCTTCCCTTGATCAAGATGACTTAGTGAATTACAGACCTATATCTAACCTTCCTTTCTTATCCAAAGTCCTTGAGAAAATTGTTGCTAATCAAGTCTGTGAGCATCTAAACAGTAACGAGCTGTTTGAAGAGTTTCAGTCAGGTTTTAGAGCTCATCATAGCACTGAAACAGCACTGGTGAAGGTTACTAATTATATTCTCATGGCCTTAGATAATGGACTTGTGTCTGTTCTGGTTTTGTTAGATCTCAGTGCTGCTTTTGACACAGTCGATCATAATATTCTCTTAGAAAGGCTTGAACATGTTGCAGGGATCAAAGGAACAGCACTAGGCTGGTTTAAATCATATTTGTCTGATAGATTCCAGTTTGTTCATCTAAATGATAAATCTTCTTCACTCTCAAGGGTTACTTGTGGAGTTCCACAGGGTTCTGTGCTTGGACCAATTCTGTTCACCATATATATGCTCCCAATTGGTTGAATCATTAGACAGCATGGGATAAATTTCCACAGCTATGCAGATGATACACAACTATATTTATCCATAAATCCTGATGAACCCAGTCAGTTAGGTAGATTACAGGCATGTCTTGAAGACATAAATACATGGATGACCCTAAACTTTTTGGTTTTAAATTCTGACAAAACAGAAGTTGCTGACTTTGGACCAGAAGTTCTTAAACAGAAGCTGATTAGTCTATCACTTCATCTGGGTGGCATTAAATTGGCCCCTAGTAATAACGTAAAGAACCTCTGCGTTATTTATTATTATATCAACTTTTTACTTTCTGTAACATAGAAAGTTCTCTTATATCAGATCTTCTGTTCCTTCTGTGTTTCTGCTCTGTCTTCTCAAAGCCCCAGACGGTCGTGGCAGATGGCCACTCCTATTGAGCCTGGTTCTGTTTGAGGTTTCTTCCTGTTAAAGGGGAGTTTTTCCTCTCCCCCGTCGGTACATGCTTGCTCAGTATGAGGGATTGCTGAAGGATTGCTGTGGTTGGAAAGTCTGCATCAACGGGGCCCAACCTCAAGCCAATGATTGACGCAATCTGCTGGGATTCCTTAAATAGGAAACTTTTTAACTGATTGGAATTTTTGTATAAATGTATTGAAATGTACTTCTTGTTAAGTGCCTTGAGATGACATCTGTTGTGAATTGGCGCTATATAAATAAACTGAATTGAATTGAATTTCCTGCTCGGTTTAAACTAGCAAGTGGAGCTCACCCCAATTTTCTTGAGAATATTAAAAATAAAACCAACATTCTTGCTGTTGATCAGGTTCCTAATAGTTTCCTAAAGCGTTGCAAAATTATTTTTTTATGCCATTTGCGCACAGATATATCACCTATCCTGCTGGATCAATCTTTTGCATGGGAATTTTAAGAAATGTGAATATCTGTGCATTTACTGAAAACAGAAGTGGACCATGGTGATAAACTATGGTACATTACCACAAAAGCAGTAAAACTTTAAGAAAGATGTTGAACAAGGTCTAAATGAGATAACACAAAAATATAATTTAGTTAAAACTTTGATACAAATAAGATATGCTTTCCCCAAGTTGCATGTCAGAACCGTAAAATTACGGACAAGATTTAGATGCAGTCATTTTATGTTAACATTTCACTATCTATAAGTGAAAAAAAGAGGTTTATGCAATTTTATGTGGTTTTGTTCATCAAAAATGTATTTTATAATTATTTTTAGCATCAAGCCCTTATCCTCATGGTGATCTCTAATGATGTTTAACCTCCCCGAAATATTGGAAATTCCAAAAAGTCGACCATTGCTTTACTTTCCCAACATTAAATTCTTGCGTTACACTGATGCAGCCTAACGTTTCAGTCGAAAAAGTGACTGTTGAATTTGTGAAACAACTCTCTGCAAACAGAGTGAAGCAGACATGACACATTCTGTGGCAATGCATAGCTTTTGCTTTCACAGCTCCACAGAAAGTCAGGAAATGATTGCTGCTTCAAACATCTCTAATAAGGACCTTCTAATTATTCTATGACAAAATAAAACAGACAGGTTACACAAACATTTCGTGTGACAACCCTTTTTGGAATGTTGTCAGGTTATTATCTATACCTCGATGATACAGATATCCCACTAAAAACCAAGAATAAGTGCAATTATTTTCTGTTATGGTCTTAAAGAAAGAAAAAAATGCTTTTTTCTATGAGAAAAACTATCTAGAAGGATACATCAGAAGATGTGCATGTTTCTATGTGTTGCTGCTAATAAGCAAATTGACCCAGAAGGCCAGAGCAATTATTAACGGAGGAATGTAACCGTGTCTATTATTGCTCAGTTGCTTTACCATGAGGATCAGGATTCCTTTTCATAACCCACTTTTCACTCCAGCTGCAGTGCCAGAGGTTGACTTCCTGGTGGTCTGTGGGGCCTTTTGTAGCTTTCTTATATGTTCCCTAAAGACCCCACATATGACCAGTCAGTTGCTGTGAAAGCACAACACAACAACTTAGCTAAAATAAGAAAACCACTGATCCAAACAACTACAGATTCAGCACAGAACTTACTCAGGCCCTCAGCAATAATTCCAACAAATACAAATGTGTTTTGGAGGAACAGTTGTTGGGAAACACATTTGTGAAAAAAAGAACAGGACTAAGACATTAAAAAATTTTAAACACCAAAAGGCAAGGAGCTACATTTTTAGCCCACAGAGCTAAGCTGTAATTAAAGTACATTATATTTACCTTCCAGACAGATCAGAGGTAAAAGCTTTTGGATTTCTGTTCAATTTTGCACAAATGCGACACTCATAAAAGAAGAACCAACTCAAATGCATACATTTAATAGTGAGGGTTAATCTAAATGAAATCTGGCTCACCTTGAGGCCATTTTAAGTAGCAGTACATTAAGTAGATAACATAACCTTGGGGGAAATAAGGCTCAAGTAAGTTTTTATATCTGATAATGCAATAACACTTTCACAGTGAAAGAATGCATGGGAAATACATGATTAAGACTTTGCTGATTTTACTTCAGTGATTACTTTTAAGTCACCAACCAAAAGCTAACTCAACAACCTCCTCATCGTATACGTGAATTCCATTTCCTATGTACAGTATTCTGATGAGTGGTGCAGTTTTATACAAAAGTTATATTTAATAGTGGGGCCTAAGTGTAACCAAATAAGAGGGGTATGTAAAAATATACAAAAGAGTATATCAGTAGCTTACATAGAACTTTGGAAAATTTTCTAGAGTACAAAATCTTCTACTTCCAGTTTAATTTTCTTATGTTTCTTTATCTCCCCCTCCCAGTAAAGATAACAAAATCTGCAGTTTTTAATATTCTTGCAGAATAATATTGACATTCTCTGTATTAGATGTTTAGTATTTGCACAAATGATTAAAGCTTCCACTCATATGTCAAAATGATGAAGATCTTTAACAGACAGATATAAGACAGATTCAAAATCTAAAATAACTGGTCAGCTAAATTGGGTGCTTCTACACTGCAGAGCAGTGATTCCTTCAAACACAGTATGGAATTCGTGAAGCCTCAATATATGAGATACAAGGAGCATTTCAATGCGTTTATGGCATTGTGACAACCTTATTGTTAGAAAAACAAAACCACCATATGGGCTACTCAAACATGCACTACATTATTCATTACCAACAATGGATTCTTCATAACGCAGTTGTTGATTTGAGGAAATTTCTGTAACAACAAAAAAGATGTAAATTCACAAACTAATGTGATACTGTTTTCTATTTTCCCATATATATTAGCATTTAAAGCTATGGTCTGTAGTGTGACCTCATCAAGAAGAGGAGGAGGAGATTTTGAAATAGGAACTATAGGCCCCACTCCTGCTTGTCGTCCTGTTTTGGAAGGAGCTGGAAGCCAGGCCTCATAATGCACACATGCAGGGAAAGCAGAGTCAACAGAGGGAGCATCACTGCATTGACCAAGCACTGACCTATTTTTTACAATGGAGTTTTCAAAGGTAAGGATGTTTTTCAATTGTTCGTTCAACATCCTCCTTTATATGTTAAGCTGACTGAGACGTCCCACTCCGTGGGGCACGCTGTGGATTTTGGCACATTCTTGATGATTGACAGCTTCGTTTTATGGATAAGTAAATCTATTGGTCAACATTCTAGGCTCCCGTAAATGATTGGTTTCGGTGTAAAAACCAGGGGAGGACTTAGGGGACATATAAATTCTGAAAGATTACATACTTTATTGTCATAGAACAACATCAGATAAACATAAGCATTTTTTAGTTACTTTAATAAATTTTAACTACATACCTCAGCTTTAAAATAAAAAAAACACACTCCTAGTTAGAACAGTGCATGTGTATTGGGATCAAGGGTGTGAAATTCAAAGCGTTCAATTTGGTCAGGACGAGGTACTTTACTTTTGCTACAACATCACTGTTTCCTATAGTTATTTATTTGTTTATTTCATATTCGGTCTGGGAAAGAAATGTCATAGCTTTGTTATGGTGCCAAAGTGGTCACATAGTCACTGAATTATTCTAAGTGTAAGTAAACCCGCCAGTTTAATATTTAATTTTAAGTATCTGGCATCCTGGGGTGAGTGTATCTTTATCAGCACAAACAGATCCCTTTGTATAAAATCAATTGAGATTAAGTAATGTTGGTGCCACATCACGGGGCTTTTCACCTTAGCTTGTGATCAACCCGCGTATACTACAATATAAATATGCAGAAAGGCAAAGCTGAAGCATTATTTACCATGTCTTGGCTCATCAGCTGGGTGTATTTTACTTTTATAAAAATGTAAATTTACCCAATTATAGCCAAAAGGCTAATTCCCATTGGTAGTCCCCCTACTCTCTATACATTTGTAATTATCAATTAATTGTATTAAGCAAATCTCTAAAAAGCAGAGACTCAAAAAATTCTGTTCAGTAAAGAAACTTGCATGGTCGAGTAGAACCTGATTTTAGATTTAAAAAACATCGACCTTATCCCCTCAATTCTAATGCAAAGCAGCTTTCTAATCATTTGAAGGTGAATGGATTTGAAAAGAAAGGCACTTGACTCTTTGAACATGACTGTTATGCTATTTCAGTTCATGAATACAACCAACTGATATAAAGTGAAAAGCGTAAAAAAAAAATCAACAACTTCTGTTTACATCACAGAGGTAACACCTCTGGCATTATGAAAACTTCATGCAGTAAAAAAAGAATATGAACCGCCTTGGCTGGAAAAGTGACATGTGTTGGTATCAGCAGCTCTATTTGTCTCTTGGTGAATTTTGCCATGATGTTTACTTGCATCCATCCAAGGAAAGGTCCATAGAAATCAACATTGAATATTTAGACAGAAAAAAATTTATCTGTAGTAAAACATTTCTGAGCTGAAATACCTTGATGCATTGGAACTGGAATAATATTTGTTGTTTAAGAAAAAAAAAAAAAATCACATGCCATCTCTCTTCCCACAAAATGTCAGCCAAGCTTATGATCTATTGGAGATTTTGTACCAAGATATAATAAAGAACTCTTCACGACAATTATCAAAACACTAAGTTGTTTTTGGAAAAAGTGTGTTCAAACCCACCAGCAAAATACCACTGACATGTAGAATCTACACAGAGGCACATATCTTTGGCACATCTTTGTACACTTTGACATCTTTGGCACAACATTGTATCCCAGCAACTTAAATATTTCACTGTTTTCATTTTTAAAACATGTCCATACATGCATGTTTTACTCTTGCACAACACATTCAGCATATCCGTGCAATAAAAATGTACAATCAGTCTATCTATAATCATGATGTTTCTATTTGAATTGGAGTTTGCTTTTCTGTTAATTTATAAAAACTGCTACAAATTGCATTTGTGGTCCCATCTCAGACAGAGATATTAATTAGCTTTTTACTCCAACCAGCATCCACCTGCAGCTGCTGACTTTGCTGTGAAAAGTTTATTTCTATCACTTGTTACTTCATCTGATCTGACCCTAGGGTTTCTGTAAGCACTTCACCATTTTAGTAATTTCTCTTTACAGCTGGAAAGATATTAGAAGTAAAAACAATGCAGTTTCACTTACAAAACACTGGCTACACTATCCAGTACATTTCCCATGTGCTGTATTCCAATTGTTTATCCAATAATGTAGTGTCAAAAAAAAAAAAATTGCAGCTCAAGGGGTTTTTCTCCACCCATCACCTCCCCACTTCCCTGCAACATCTGTGGTATAAAAATAGGGCTAGTCCTCCAGGAGACAATGTCACCAAGTGGTAACACCGATTAATAATACAAAAACATATGCAGATAATTTGTTGGGGACTTAATTTTTCATTGTTACCCTCAATCTATCTTGCAAAGCGTTTTGTTTTAAGTTGCAGGTTGTAAAAAAGTCACTCTGTTCTGTAAACAGATCCATTCCGTGTAAACCTGCAGACTGACATGTGTTTTCTCGGCATTGTGCTGTTTTATTATTTAAAACAGCTAAGGAAAATGATTCTATTATTCTTCATGCATGTCAAACAATTTTTAAATGAACTGACTTTCGTTTACGCTTTCATTATTGATAGTGCAGAGAGGAAGTTTGAATTTATCATAGCTGTCACACTGAATCAGCCAGTCATAACGTAGCAAATAATTTCTGTAAGCAGAAAACTAAGTGTCTCCTGGCAACCAGCAGCTGTGTTTGAGGAGAACAACTTCATGTATTTTCTTCTGTTTCTTCCTCTTTTTTAAGGGGGGAAAGAATGAGATATAGGTAAGATGAGCAACATGACTGCAGTTTCAGTGCCTCTGTTTATTGTCACATCTGATTCCAAAACCCAAATTGGAGGATTTATCATGGGCCTGTTTTCTTTGTTTTTTTTCTCAAAGGTCAAATAAACTTAATTCTAGTATGATATGATGAACTCTTTGAAATACTTAATCATTTAAAGGAGTCATAACATCTTATTACCTTTGATACCCACGGTCTATTATAGTATTTCAGGCCCTTCTAAAAAAGAAAAGTTGAAAAAAAAACACAGAGCTCCTCTGACCCTTATTTCTGAAGGCATTATTGTCTCGCGAGATTTGATGCGATGTTTTGGCTGTCGTGGACGGTCATTGTAATAATGCAAATGAGGGGCGCGTTGATTGGTGGCATTCTAGGTCACTTCTTGTTTGCAAAGTAGCAGCCATTACCCGTGTTGACCTCGAAGCTACTACTCCCGCTAGCATACAATAGCCGCATTAGCAGTTAGCTGCTGTTTGTTACACACAGTAGAGCAATAAAAACACAGCCTTACCGTCTCAATTGCAGGCAAGTCTCTGATTGTTGGAATGGCCCCTTTTTCCAAACATAGCTCGAGTTTGTACTTCGAATCGGAATTCAGTAATGGCGGCGCTCGACTGAATATGAGGGGGGGGAGGAGCAGGGCGGCTTCCTGCAGCATAGGTATATCCTGCGCCGACTTGATGTCAAGTCGGCCAGAAATTTAACATGCCGTATTTGAGTGGACGAATCCAAGAGTAAACAAACGCTTCAAACAAACGCTATTGGCTTCCCGGCCAGTGTATAATCGTTAATCATCATCAAATCATCAAACTTAATTTATAAAGCGCTTTTCATACAAGAAGTTGGATCACAAAGTGCTTTACAGATTAAAATGACCCCACATAAAACCACCTTCCCTTCCCTCCCACACAGATTTAAAAGCATGGTCACAGTTATACCCCCCTCCCCCCAACCCATCTCCCATGCACACACACAGTTAAAAGAAAAAGTCATGACTCCTTTAAAAATAAACAGATGGATTCTACCAGAAAACTTAAAACTGCAAGTCTGCCACTGTGTTTTTCTAAAAGATAACGACATCAAATATATGGCCAAATCAACACAAAAACGATCCACCAGATACAAAATCAAACTTTCATGGCCATTTCAGTCACTATACCTAAATCCTATCGAAAACCTGTGGGGTTTTTTTAGTGCAGCAGCAAAAAAATCTCAAATGAGGAATTAACAGAATCCCCTGTGGTGCATTTGTTGTGTGCCCAAAGAGTATCTATCAGGATCAGTAATCCATGACTTCCTGTTTCCCCAGGGAAAAATAATAAAATGACTGAGATTAATTTATCTTAACCTTTCTTCAAAATTGGAAAGAGGAAAGAAAATACCATTCAAGTAAGGCAGATCTTAGTTGATCTTCATACATCAGAAATAAACCCACTTGAAGTGTCATGTTCTGGTTCAGTTTATCTTCCAAATACCCTGGAAACCAAAAAGTTGCAGTCCGGAGAATATATTTATGTATCAAAGTTTTATACATCTTTAAAATGATAGTGGGGTTCAATACAATGATAAAAGGCTAGTGCTCCGCAACACTTGTTATTTTTCTTAATCCCACCTTCCTCCCGTAGACCCCTATGCATTTCAGATTGAGCGGCAAATTTTTTTAGCCAATAGAATTCCAGTTTCCGCATTGTCGGCTGTCAATCAACTTGCATGCGGATCGCACAAACGTGAACATGGGGCCGCGCACACAGACCACTCCATGTGTTCCCGTTTACATATTGTGAGAGAGCATCAGTCATGCAGAAGTTGCTCACCTCTGAAATGTCCATAGCAATAATACAATCGGGTGGTGCTCAATAGCTCTTGCTGCTTACTTCTTTGACTCGCTGTGTCGCCAAAGGTGATGCGCGTGCACAACTGCTGCGGTAGGGCTAGAGGGAGGGAAGGGGAGGGAAGGGGGGAGTGTTTTGGGAGGGGCCTGGGTACGTCTGATTCAAAAAAATCTCCCTCCCTCAAATACTCCGGACTGCAGCTTTAATAGAATGCATAGTATCATTAAACATTCTTGTAATGCATGACCATTTTAAAGTAGAAAAGCACTAGGAGACTGCAAGCAGACCCCCTCTAAGGCAGCTCAGTCCCCCCCCCCCCTCTCCAGATTTTCAGATTACCCGCAAATTATATTTACTTGTTTCCGGTGCCATTGTGTACATTTCCTGAAAATTTCATCAAAATCCATCCATAACTTTTTGAGTTATGTTGCCAACTCAAAAACATAGCCTCCTTGGCAGAGTTAACAGGGATCAAGTAAACAATACCAGAAAACGGAATTGGGTCAATGTTGGGTATTTCAGCAGGTTGAGATTCTAAAGCATATGACCAAATCAACATTGGAATGGTTCACCTTCTTCCATGGCCATCACAGTCCCCAGATCTAAAAATTCTGTGGGATGAGCTAAAGAGAAGAAAGCAAAATATTCCTTGGACTGAAGAGATTGTGCAAAACGGAATGGTTAAAGACCCCTACATCACTATATACTCCAAACTTGTGAAATGGAAGAGACGTGCTGTCAAATTGGCAAAAGGTAAAAAAAATTAAAGGCTGGATTTTTTTTGTTACATTTTGTGCGTGTCTTGATCCTTCTTAAATAAAAGTCGGATTTAATTTAAGACTTTTTACACATCTTTACTAGGTGTGCAGTTAAGTGGGGGATGCTGTAACAGAAAATCATTTTTGACAATTTCCACCTTATTTGGCATCTCTAAATATACTATATTCTGAAGAAGTCTGATGTTGTAAGTGGATACCAGATGAGGTTTTAAAAATGGTTTGTTTTTTGTGTAAAAACCTGCCAATTAACTCAACAGTGTGTCAAAATTGTGTAACTTCCTAACAACCAGATGTTCTTGGTCCATTCGCAAAGTGGCTGGACCCACTCTCTGGAACAATTTACAGACAGATAAAGAACACTCAAACATAGGACAGCTTTGAAAACTCCTGAAAGTGTATTTGTTTATGTTCTCATCCTATTCTTGTTTTGTTGATTTTGGGTTTTGTTTTTTTAATTTGGAATACCTTTATGGACTTTGTTTTTTTTCTCCTATCATTTTACATCTCCTTTTTACCCAACATCCTGTCTTATTGTTATAGTGATATGTGTTTTTTAACAATTTTCACCTTGCTGTATAGCAACTACCATGGTTTAAATTAGCTGTATAATTAAACTGAGATTGACATGATGTAGAGGTATTCATTTTGACATTGTTCAGTATTAATTTTTGCAACAATAGCAAGGTTTTTTTATTTAAAAAAAGCCTATCTTGTTTGTTTTTTTAAAGTTTGGTGACTATATTCAGGTCTAATTGTGTCTTTTATTTGTACATTTCATTCTGAGAAAAACTATCCAAGCACTGGGTGGATTACCATAGAAACCGGCATACCAGGTCTAGCAATGGGATCATTTGCACTGCTTTACATCCCACTGGTGCTGCTTGTTTATAAAGAAGATCTCAAGTGGTGTTGAGGAGCGTGTTCATGTGAGATGGAGGGATTTCTAACCTGCTCTCTTCTGTAGGGTTCAGATGACATATTAGAGCATAATCTTGTAGATGTAGGGCATGTTGTGCTCCATTACTAATCAGGGTTTACAAGAGGTCCAATCACTTGAGGAACACATTGAAAATATAACTGACTGTTCATACAAACACTGTTTTACATTAAGCATCTTCAGTATACACTGTGTTTGCTAGTACAGCTACTAGCCAGACCTTTTGGTAAAATCAAGTCATACTCAAAGACACAGTTTGACCAATATTGGATATGTCAGAATCACTTTTTTCTATTTGTTGTGCTATTTTGTTGTAAATCCTTTTTTAGTAAAGATTAAATTACAGAAGGGAACTGATCAGAAGTCTTTTCAACACATACAATTGTACTGGTCTTATGTTTAACCGCTTTATTTGCTTTCTGTATTAAAATTCCTCCTTCAAAAGGAAAACATTCAAGCTGTGAGAATACTGCATTGATTACAGGGAAATATAACATCAATAAAAACAAATGAAAGCAGTTAATTAAGAGGACCAGGGCAAATTGGGCCAGATTTCAGTATTTTAGATTTTCTGAGATTACGTTGAGCCAAACTGTTATAAAAAAAAACAACAACACATGGTCTACTCAATTCATCGCAATGCTTCGTGTAGAACTGCGGCATCACCCACTGCTTTGGCTCCACAGCCAGGCTTATAATAAGGCTAATCCTACCAGTTAGCCCTACTATGTGTGCACCTGCGGTACAAACTACACAATCAAATTCATTTCAGTTAATGTCAGAGGGAAAAAGAAGAAAATAATCCCATCACTAAGCACACAGAATGAGAGTAGTTGTTAATGTAAAGTAGTCTGACTTTGGGCTGTAACATGACAAAAATGTCATGTTACAGCCCAAAACTTCCTTTTATTGGAATTGCATGAGACTAACCAACACAAAGTAGTAGTAATTGTAAAAAGGAAGGAGTAAGTATATATGGTCTTTGTGAAAAAGTGGCAAGAAGAAGGCCATTGTTGTTTAAATATTGCCACAAGCCATTCAGGGGATACAGTGGATGTGGAAAAAGATGATCTGGTCAGACGTGACTGAAATCAAATGCGCATATAAAACACTATGTTTGGCAAAAAGGTAACGTTGCACATCACTTTAAACAGACCATCCCTATGGTGAAGCATAGTGTTTACGTTATTGTAGTGTTGGGATGGTTTTTTTGTGGCAGAGAAAAAGGTAATACTAGAAGAAAATCTGTAAGAGGCTCCAACAGACTGAGGCGGCAGTTCATTTTCCAATGACCTTAAACACACAGCCAGAGCTACAATGGAGTAGTTTATATCAAAGCACAATCTTTGGTCAGGATGGCCCAGTCAAAGTCCAGACCTGAATAAAACTGAAAAATGATTGTCAATAATTATAATATTGATCTTCACCAACACTCTTTACTGACTCTGAATGGGCTTGAACTTTTTTTTAATAAAGTAGAATGGGCAAAAATGTTGATCTTTCTACTGGACACATAGAGCAAAAGACTACTGCCATTATCACAGCAAACGTTGTCTACACAAGGAATTAACTCGGGGAAGGTAAAAAGCAAAGCACACAATTCTTTTCAGATGTTTTTATATATTTTAACTTTCCTCTTCACAGTTATGCACTATGTTGTTAGTATGTGTCTGAAAATCATAATAAACTACGCGGAGATTGTAACTCTACAAAATATGGAAACGCTCAAAGCGTTTGAATACCTTTGCAAAGCACTGTAGGGTAAAGCATGACATTAAGTCATTTAATAAATAGCAAATAGGCACAAAAAATCTGATTCAATTTGTTTCATTTGTTTAGGTTGGAGTCCTGAAGACCGTTTCCTTGAGTTTCGCCATTTGCAAATATTGGAATTAGTCAGATTCAAAGCTCAATCAGCTCAAACACATAAGGCAGAGCCCCTCACAATTCAAATGCAACTGGAATGACTCAACCTATGCCAGAATCTGTTATGTTGACCTAGTCGATCCAAAAACACACAAAGCTAAATATACATACAGTTATCTTTGGAGGTATTCGTAGTTTAAAATGTTGAAATTTGTAAAATATTGTCATCAGATGCATTTTTCATCATCCAGCTGGGTTTTAATTATTGATTAGAGAAAAAAATAAAAACACTGGATTGCATCTTTAAGGTAAATAGGCATTAAAATTAACTGTAAAAGCATGAAGTTATTTCTTCTTTGCACAATATTTTCTTTTCCCAAAATGAATAAATATTCTATGATTTGAGTGCTTGTATGGCATATATTATAATCTCTGACAATAACATGCCTTTGATATTCAAGCTCCACTGTGTGTTGTTTGCACATATGGTTTACACCTTTCTACTCAAGTTCCTTGGTGATTTATAAAACCGTGACAAAAAATATTGGCTTCAATCAAACCTTCTGCACAGCAGCAAGAGGAAAAATCAAAAGGTGACCAAGACCAAAGAGGAAAGAAGAACATGGAACCTTGTGGATCACATAAAGGGAAGTCAATGCAAGTGAAATAGGGCATGAACGGAGGGTTGGAGTGCATCAGTCTGTGTACCTTGAGGCCAAAGTCTGAGGGGAAAGGCCTATAATGGCATGCGCTAGTGTGAGCTAGGCTGGATGGTTGCATACTCGACAAGGTCCCCAGGGCCAGTGTGAGCAGAGCTTCGTGGGCTGGGAGACGAGGCCAAAGCTGCAGTATCCAGCTCCGCATACTGGACATCACAGTCCTTGTGGCCAGAGTTCTGGAGACAAGAGAGGTGAAAGGTGTGTGAGGAGGGGGGCAGCCAAATAATGATGGAGTGAGAGAGACAGATAACCTGACAGAGAGAGACTGACAGAAAGCAGGATAGAGAAAGATGAGAAAAAAAATGTTGACTGAAGATGGGAGTGAGAAATGTTGAGCTTGTTTTAGAACGCAGAGCAAAGACAAATGTGCTGGCATGAAACATATACAAGAAAAGATTTCTGGAAATTATCAAAAGTGACAAGCCAATGAGAAGATGGAGAAGTCACACAGAAAACATAACATAAAAATCAAAACAGAGTGATACATAAAAGGTTAGAGATGGAAAAGGCTCTTTGTGAACAATGACAACTTGCTTTATGTTTGCCTTGAATAAAAGAGCTGCTCAATTATCCAGTCTTCAGATACACCTAAAGCTGTGTCTGTGCCCTAATGTGCATTTCTCAGAATTAATGCAGTGTTTAAAGTTGATGGGCATGTAAATAACATAAAAGGAAAAAAAAAAACTCTGGAACTAAACAACGAAACAGACACTGGGTGCATGCAACTTGAATGATTGAATTTTGGTGAATGCATGTCCACACAATCTTTCAAGCCACAAGGACTGTAATTTATGCATCCTGATCACTACAGAATTCAGAAATTATGGTTGTAACCGAGGCTGCTGTGCAAAACATGGAGACATGCCCAGAGGCGTTTAATGGGCACGGCAGGCTGGTTTCTTCAATATTCTGCAATACCTGGATGCATGTATGCATGTATACACTTCAAGCAGCATTTAATCACTGATTGCTAAAAACAAGCTGGATGACTGATTAACAGAATGAATTGATGAACATCTGGTCAAGTTAATGATTTACCAAATGGCCTCAACAGACTGGTCAGTATGTAACGATAGATGCTTCAAAAATGCTTCCTGTCCATAGAAATATTAGTCAGATCAGTGTTTTAGTAAAAGACGCTTACAAGCACATATATGACCAATTCGAAAGGACCAAATGTTTTCCTTGAATAAAATGTAATAGATTCAAAAAACCAAGTAGTAACAAAAAACGGCTGCAAAAATTGAGGCTGCACAGTGGCGCAGTTGGTAGCACTGTTGCCTTGCAGCAAGTAGATCCGGGGTTTGAATCCCGGCCTGGAATTTTCTGCATTGAGTTTGCATGTTCTCCCTGTGCTTTCGTGGGTTCCCTCCGGGTACTCTGACTTCCTCCCATAGTCCAAAAACATGACTGTTATGTTAATTGGTCTTTCTAAATTGCCCTTAGGTGTGAGTGTGTGCACGCATGGTTGTTTGTCCTGTGTGTTTCTATGTTGCCCTGCGATGGATTGGTGACCAGTCCAGGGTATACCGCTGTACTGCCTTTCAGATCTCCACCTTTGCTCAGGCCACAACAGGTGCTTTAAAATGGCTTTAAATTTACAAAACTGGTTATAAGCACTGGACTTCCTTAAGGCTGTGTTTTATCTCCAGTCTTTTTTTCGGTTTACATAAATAACATCTTGTGTTACAGTCAAAGAATGGCCCTGTATAAGTATGCAGACGACGTGGCACTGGTTGCCTCGGTAAAAACATTGGAGGACCTGTGCCGGTACTAGCAGGCAGTCAGCACCCTGGTCGAAACATTCAAAGATCTTCACTTGGAACTGAACATACCAACTACTAAAGAGTTGTGCTGTGGGGCAGTCAGGGAGGCAGCAACATCCCTGTTCGAGCCCCTCAGTATACAGGCTCAGCTGCTGGAGCAGGTTGCGTGATTCAAATATCTGGAAAATAAATTGACAACTGCCTGTCCTTCGCAAACAACAGCAACAGTCCTGTATGCCTCTGTGTTGCCCTGGAATAGACTGGCAACCCGTCCAGGGTGTACCCAGCCTCTCGCCCCATGACTGCTGGAGATAGGCAATAACCCCCCCCGGAACCCTGCATAGGATGGACAGGTACAGATAATGGATGGATGGATCTTTGTGTGGGGATGTGAATTTTGTATTTGTGTTGTGAGCCATGTCAAAGACAAAATTCTCTCTCAACTTGAGGTGGACAATAAAGATTTATCTATCTATCTTTCATTTTCTATGCTCATCTAATCTGGAACAAACTTCTAGACAACTGCAAAGCTGCTGAAACACAGTTCTTTTAATTCACGGCTAAAAACCCATCTGGTTTAGAGCTGCCTTTGAGTAATGTTTGATGTATCACATGTTTTGTGTGTGTTTCATGCTTTATCGCTGTTTTTAGTTTATCCTTAATTCATGTCTGCTTTTAGGACATGTTTTTACATGTGATATGCTCTGTGTGTGTTTTGTGTTTTATTGCTGTTTTTACTTTATCCCCTAATCATGTAAATCACCTTGAATTACCTTGTTGTTGAAAGCGTGCTATACAAATAAAATTGTCTTGCTTTGCCTTGCCTTGTGTCTACTGTATGTGGAAACTGTCCTTCACACCTGCTAAGACAAAGAATATTTGCCTCCTAACATGTTAAAGACTTTGTGAGAGGATGAGTTCGAATGCTAGACATATTTTTGAACCCCAAACTATTAATTTTAATGTACAAAACTACCCAGATAGTTTGTGTTTTAGGCTTTTTCCACAGTAGCAAATGCACAAACATAGCTTTGTGTGTGTGTGTGTGTGTGTTTTGGCTTATCATCCACTCCACACCAATTTTAAATGACACCTGAACACATTTTACGTTGGTGGGATTACTTTAAGAATGTAGCAGTTGTAGCTTACAGTGAAAGATTTCCTGGAGTATGCGAGTGAGTTGCATCAATGGGAGAAGGAGGAGAAGGCAAAAGGTATTCATATTGGCAATTACTCACCAAAAGTAAGGAATATTTGGTTTTCTGGTGATGTTTTAGGGTGAAACTAAAATGCACTATAACCTTTACAGGTGAACTTCATGTTATTTCTCTTAACTTTTGATTAAACATGTCCAGCTGTTCAGTGTTACAGAAATTTCCACACAGCTCATTGTTTTTCCAAGGAGCTTAATGGCAAAATTCACAACAGGTGTTTGATCCATGAATTCGACCGATACATTTCCTTGTTCAATCAGAATTGCTATTTAAGCAGACCCCCTCATGTTTGTTCACATTTTGACATCATGGGTCCAAGATGACACCTAACGACAAATCAACACTACCTAAATAGCCACATTACAGTAGGCACTGTGCATAACATCACTTATCCAGTCATTGTTCCCCTGCATTATTAACACAGACATAATTTCCTCTTCATGGATGACTATGCTCCAGCTCATCAAGGTCACATCATTAGGGATCGGCGACTGCATACTGGAGTACCTCAATTGGAGTGGAATGAACTTTTTTCCAGACCTTAATCCTGTGGAAAACCTCTGGGATCAGCTGAGGTGTCGTGTAGTGGCTCGTAACTCTGAACCCTAGAACCCCCCCAATGACCTGAGGGCCACCCTTCAAGAAGAGAGGGATGCCATGCCTCACCAGACAATAAGTCGACTTGTTAACAGCCTGAGATGTCATTGTCAAGCAGTAATGTATGCTCAAGGTCCCATTACACTACTGAGACGTTGGCATTTTTTGTTGTGGCATACCCATCGCCATTGTTGGCTTGTGTTTCAATAAATAGTTTCAGATGAGGAAATCACCATTTCATACTCCTACTTAAATGCCCTACTTTCATGAGATAATAGCATTGTACTGGGACTTTTTTTTGACGTTTTCCATGAATTTCACCTGAACACCAAATATTCCTAACTTTGTGAGTAGTGTAGGTATCCCAAACTGACCAAACATCTGATTGCAGGTATATGCACTCAAGCACATGCGTATACACACTGTCTACAATGGAACTTTACTTTAGCAGTTCCTGAATATATGATTGTTTCTAACTATTCTGTGAAAAGATTTTATTTAAAGAAATGGATTGGAAAAATATTGCAAAATATGCGTTTTCTTCAACTCAAAAGCTATAACAGGAAGTATAGTGTCAACCTTTTTTTACCACATATTTGCTTTAATAACCTAAATCGTCTATAGGTGTGTTTCCACTATTGAAACCTCAGAGTAATTTTACCTGATCTTCTCCTGACGGGGTAAATCCGTTGGCCTGCTCCTCTCAGCCGTCATGTCTCCATACAAAATTGGCCTTTTAAGGAATTTGCTAAGAAGTCTGCATATTACAACTGTTTTGGCAATGAATAACATCAATTATCAGGGAAGAGACAAGAGATCTACCAAAGGAGCAGTGATGGTTGCTGTTTTTATGTTTGCTATGTTGTTATAAACTGCTATGTCAGCAACTCCTCAAATTTTACAAATGCCAGTTGTTTTGGTGATGTCTGCTCATTTCACTCATAATTACAACCAATCACCACGAGTTAACCACAAGTTGCGCCCAGTGACTCTACTGGGCCATTTCCAAGTATATACCCCAAGAATGGTAATAGCTGGTTCCTGAAACGGCCCCGAAAATGGCCCGATAGGCCACTTCACCAGGCCATCACCAGATATAGGGGACACATATCGTCAAGGTCTGGTAAAATTACCCTTAAGTTCTGATAGTCGAAACATGCTGAATATTTCCACATGATTTAGCATTAGCAGAAACGATATTGGCTCTAAAACACCTCTTTACAGCTTATCTTTTATCTCATAGTTGTTTTACCCATTATTTTCTGGATATACTTTAGTAACTTGTATACATTTAAGGAGCAACTCACCCCCCTACCAGAGTCTAACTCCGCCCACCTGTTTCAAAAATGTGCCTGGCGGACCAAGGGACAGAAGTCAACACTTTCTTGCTATTCCAACTCCAACTCGCTACGGAGGCATTGCCGAGACTCGGCTTGTTTTATACCCCACAGCAGCAGGATGGCTGATGTCAACCCATAATACCCAATTCAAATTCAAGTACAGGGTAAAATAGAGTTTTAACCTGAAGAGGGCGCTACACTGGTTTTTGAAACTTAATATTTTTCCTAAAATGTACTAAAATACCAAAAACAATGACCAGACATATAGACAGCACTGTTAGACACTTATTTACACAGTTTATCAGAAAGTAAAGTTGATTTGAGGGTGAGTTGCTCTTTAAGTAAAGGTAGGCCAGATTAAATTTAATATCAGAATCGGACCAAATACTGATGTCAGACCACTGATCATCCTCTGATCCAGACAACATAATTACAGTTACACCAACAAGATGTTGCACACCTAAATTGTACATAGTAAACTCATGAATTATGTATAAATAGATGTTTGAAAATTAACATTCTGTTGCTCAGCTTTATCTTCTTAAGAGAAATCTAGTACTTATAAAAAAAATACAAGATAGTTACCGTAATAATAAGTGTGGGAAAACTCTGTAGCTCTAGGGAGGAGGAACAAAGACCGCAACACCAAGGCTGACT
Organism: Valencia hispanica; assembly: GCA_963556495.2. Lineage (NCBI taxonomy): Eukaryota > Metazoa > Chordata > Actinopteri > Cyprinodontiformes > Valenciidae > Valencia > Valencia hispanica. Next base: position 11,953,102 of record OY747700.1, read on the forward strand.
GGAATACAGAAAGACTTTATTTTGTTCTTTGAATGTTCAATCTGTCATGGAGCATAAAGGTCTTGAAAATGTTGGCAGCCTTTTTAAGGCTCTTAAGTGAGATAGGAATCATTTACTGCAATTACAGCTGTACAAGAAGTGCTTAACACTAATAAAATATTTTTTTAAAAAGCTTACTACCATCATCATATGTTTTTATTTTGTTTTAAAGGGAACTCCTACTATATTGAACTCTCAACCCATCAGGTTGACATACAGTGTAATGTTGCCTCTGCTATATTAATGACCATTGAAGACAAAAAGGGTTATCATAGGTTAAATTCCAGTTACCTAGTAACACTGTTGCTGGGTGCAAGCATCTTCAGACTATTTACCAATATTTTAGCGTAGAAGTAAAACCTTTTTAAAATCACCATGAGCTTCTTGAGTCCGTTGTGATTACGGCAGTTTGTGCTCATATATAGCAGCTCTGTAGCTTACACAGGTATGAATATACTGTAGGTGTGAAAATAACATTGAGGCTTATTACGTAATTAGCAGAATAGCTGACAGTGATAATGTGGTGTTTTCAGATATCTATTCATCTAATGTCGATAAACCTATATCCTTGCAGGATTCCAGGTGGTGCCTATCTTCACCATCATTTGGTGAGAGGCATGTTACATCCTGGAGAAGTTACTAGGTGTGTAACCAGGGGCGGTGTGGCCAGTGAGAGGTTCGGGAGTTTTCCTGAACGGTCAGTCTTTTCTACGGCTGGTGGGTTTTTGTACTCTTAAGCAGCCGCGTTTGAGCCAATGTCATGATCCTGCTGTGTGTTTGTATGTGTGAATGAGGCGTCTTCCTTTATAGAAGATCTTTGTGAGTGGTAAGCTACTGTTGCGGCGCACCTTCATTGAGCACTAACGTCTCCAGAGCTGCTCATGTTGTGAATAAACATTTCAGCAGGCCTTCTATTTGGGCACGTCATTTGATTCTGGATGCAGGTTAAAAGATTTTTATGCAAGGCATTTACTTTTTGAAAGTGAATAATTTTCAGCTGAACTTTATCTAACGTGCTGAATATAATGAACCATTTCTATTTTATTTTCCTGGAATGTCGCTACTCACCCTTGCCATTTATTTTATCCCGAGATTGGTGTACAAAAACAAAATATGGTCCACAGTCCCAGATTTAAAATGTTTTATCCATTCTACATAATCACAAATTCAGCTACGGTCAATTATGTTACATTTGGAAATATTTCGGTCTTCTGACGGAACACCATACCTATCAGTACGGCATACCTTTGAATAATGCACATGTGCAACAGGGAAACTTACGGAATTGTGCATGCATTAAAAATCAAACCAATTCAGCATACCTTAGACTACAAGTGGTAAGATTTGGTCTAGTATTGTCATGTTTTAAGGTAGTATGTAAAGACCCAAATGCGGCGAAGTACAAAATAAAATTATTTAATGAAAACAAGGAACAGGAACTTACAGATCTCAGGAGGGTATAAGGCAGCAAACGGGGAAACAGGAACCAGACGGGCAACAAGGAAGGCAGGGACCAGAGAGGGAAGAAAGACAGACAAACCAGCGAGTAGTGACTGAATGAGAACCGAATATATACTGAGGAGGAGAGTGAAGAGTGTACACGGAAGGAGCAGGAGACCAATTAGTGAAAGCGGTTGCAGCTGAGAGGGAGTAAGGAGGTGGAACTGATTAGCAGCTGGGATGGAAGGCAGAATGGCTAGGAGACAGAAGACTCTAAAGAAACTAGAAAGGATTCTTAAGAAACTATCTAAAGAGAAGACTAAGGAGAACTCTAAGGGAAACTTAAGGAAACACTGGAGAACAGAAGGAGGAATTAAATAAAGAGATAAAGGAAACACAAATGGGAAGGTGGACATAGACAGAGGTGAAAAACATCTACAGAACCCAGGGAGTGCCAGAATACAAAAATATAATTACACTGAATAAGAAAAACTACTAACTTGAGACACAAACAGGAGGAACAAAACAAGAGGGCACCTTGAGGTAAAAAGGGGAAGAAAACCAAGTGGAAGGAAAAACTCAAACTTGCCACACAAAATCCAAAGACCATGACAAGTATCACATATTATATACACATTATCTAATTGCATGCCATAAAGAATCACAAGAAATCTTAACAGAAGTTTATTTATTTATTTATTTATTTATTTTTAGCAAGTGAAGTCGTAAAATTGTGTAACGTCGTGTTAAATTATTAAATTGGGTGTATTAGGGCTGTTGTATATTTAGGGAAAGCGTAAGTAAATTTCTGTCAAAATATTTTGAGATAAATGTACACATCTTCAAGAAAAAACTCGGAAATACTCTGATGTTAAAAAGTTGTAAATTTTGATATTTAAACTAAGCTCTTTTCTAAAATTGTTAGGTCAGAAAAAAAAGAGAAAAAACACTTTGCCGAAATTTTAAATCAGAAAATACCATTCCTATGAGATTTAAAGGGGGGTTATGTTTCTTCCAGGCACATATTACCATTCTATAGCACACTCCAATAAAATTGTCACCTTAAGTCTTTTAAAAGTCCGTCATATATCCAAATTCACCTTGAAGAAATGTACTTCCGTATTGGACGCCTTGATTTTCGCCTGTGCCTCTCTAAGAACCTCCTACTCTTTCTGACACCCCCCCCTTCAGTTCGTCACATACCGTGCATCATCGCAGCATACACGGAGTCGGAAAAAAAATCCCACAAAAGACGCGCAGCTACAGCTGGTGTGTTATAATTACTGCACCTGGGACTCAGCCGGAGTTGTGTAAGATGGGGAGGGGTAGGGGAGCTCTGCAGGGGCGAGGCTCTCGGCTGACTACGTAAGGTCGGAGGAGGAGATGGGAGGAAAAGGCAGGGATAGGTGGAAGCAGCCATTTGAGCAGCCCCAAGAACTACCAGCAGAGACCGGCAGAGACTCAAAGATTACTCTAACATGAGTGAATGGGTCAGAGCAACACATCAGGTATGTTTTTAATGAGGGAAAGACAGGTTCTCAGGATATCAAGCTTCAGAAAGTCCATTTTGCATAATACCCCCCCTTTAAGTGTTACATTTATGATATGCACATCTGGAGAATTTCAAAGGCGTAACTGGTTCATGCAGCTCATTTTGGGATCAGAACGACTTCTCCCGGGTTCAGACTTACCATGAATGAGTGGCCACTTGTTTAATAGACAGTTTATAAAAAGGTAAGCTGAACAAGTGCCATCAAAATGGCATACCTTTTTATAAACTGTGTTTTCGATGAAGCAAAGACCTGTTAAAACAGTATTCCCAGACCCAGTCATAAACACTGGTATGCTGTTTTGATAAAGTAGGCTAAACTGACAGACAGCGCTATAAAAATCAACTTCTGGTATGCTTTTCTGACAGGGTATGCCACATCGACAAAACACCGGCATGTTATTGTGTCATGAGCAGAGGCGGGTAGAGTACGCAAAAATTGTTCTCAAGTAAAAGAAGCACTACTTCAGCATATCTTAATTCAAGTAAAAGTAAAAAGTCGCAGTCCAAATAATTACTCAAGTAAGAAGAAAATAGTAATATGTAAAAAGGCTGTTCAAGTAGAGAAACTGATCAGAACATCAGATCACTTCTATTTGCACTCATGGCTGTTCAAGTAGAGAAACTGATCAGAACATCAGATCACTTCTATTGGCACTCATGCTTTGAAAATGATTACAACAGACAAAAATACAAAGTTAGGTGCAAATTCTGGTATTTTAAAGAGTAAAATAAAATAATTAATACATACAAATACCATAATTACAAAATAAAAAAATTGAAGCAAAAGAAACTTTTCAAATAAAAATTATCATAAAACTTATTAAAATAATACAACACATAATGTATCTATGTTAGAACAGAGTAGAGTGCTTCCAGTGACAACATATAGTGTTTAACGTATATTCAGTTCATTCCCAAAGCTCAGCAGGTAGAAAATAACATCAGAACAACAAAGCTTGTGTAAGAACAAGAGGTCTCACTTGAACATAAACTGTAGCTTTGTGTAGTTGTCTGGTGCAATTTTGGTTAGAACACACTTGTTTTGATTCAGTGAAATTACTCACAGTAGGTAGAGGATCCAGACGTTTTACTCAAGTAAAAGTAGCGATCCTTCATAATAATTACTTTAATCGTTACTTTCACTTAAGTAAAAGGTAAATGTTTTGCGCAGTAAAACTACTCAAGTAAATCTAGGCTAAAAGAGTGAATTGAACCAACATCTGGTCATGACAACATAAAAACGTATTATGTTAAACATGTTATTAATATGATTGGTAGCAGAATGTTATTATGCTGTTATACAACCAATTCAAGTAATTTTGGTAGCGTTATTGTTCCACTTCCATCCTTTGTGCGATTCATTAAAAGGCCTCTCCGAACCAAGCTCTGGGCTGAATTTCAACCCCACCCCACCCCTGGGTATAACGGTACATGTATTAATATTTTTCGATACAGCCCTGTCGGTTCGGTACACACGTGTCCTGAATGAACACCTGTTTTTTTTACCTGAACACATGCTGAATGTTGATGTGCGGGAGCGCAGTGCAACAATCCACAGCACAACTTTAAAAAGTGACACCAAAACAAACCAGAAAGGACTTCAAGTAATTATTACACTCTGCTATTTGGGAACAAAAATGATTTCTCATGCAACTAGAGTAGAAAAAAGAAAGATGGACCAAACCAGAACGCATCTTTCAACAGCAATAAGGTACATAACACGCTCTGCATTGCACTGAATTACTCACCTTAAACGATGTCAAACTGAATGTAAACATCACTGATACAAGAGAAAAAACAGCTGACGTCCACATGGCTACCAGTAGCATCCAATCAGCCCAAACTATTTCTTTTGTAAAACACAAGCCAGCGGAATCCTCTTTGATGAGAAGAGGATTTCCCAAAAGCTGCCCATGCTGCATTTAAGTACAGCTGGACGACTATGTTGTCACAATATTAAAACAACTCCAAAGTGATTTAAGCATGTTTTATTCTCAAATATGGGCAAAGTAAACACTTCTTAACATTAACAGACTGTTCTCACATGGTTATATTGTTTTCTACTCTGTATATGTCTACTTGTACTATTTTATTTTTTTATTTTTTTATCCAATTAATTCTTGAGTCAGTTCTATATATCTATACACATTAATTTCATAAATTGAAAGGTAGGAATTCAGGAAAAAACATTATTTGTTTAATGCTGATCAAAGTAAAAGAAAATAAGTCATATGAATAATGGCTTGCATTTATAAAGCGCTTTTTGAGACCCTCAAAGCGCTTTACAACTCCATTATTCATTCACTCTCACACATCGGTGGAAGCAAGCTACAATTGTAGCCACAGCTGCCCTGGGGCAGAATGACAGAAGCGAGGCCATATCGTGCCATCGGCCCCTCTGGCCAACAGGTAGGTGAAGTGTCTTGCCCAAGGACACAACAACATGTAGCAGGCGGAAGCAGGAATCTGACCCATTATTTCTGGGTCACAAGCTTACAACTCTACCACTGAACTACAGCCGCCCCATATGCACATTTGTGTTCAATTTTCTTGATTAAAGTGCACCAAAGAAGTACCGAACCATGACTTTAAAGCTCCAAACCCTGATTTAATGCGTACAATTACACCCCTACAAGTTAACAGTGGAGTTTGCACATAACATTATTTTTATTATATGAAGATACATTTGTGATTTATTCAATTAATAAGAAAATTACCTGATAGATTATTAATGTGACACCTGAATATCCCCATGTCATGGAATAGGATTGGTTTGGTATGGTTCTGGTTGATTCCTTGTGTTTTGTGGTTTAAGTATTTTGGCAGTTATTTTTCAATTTCAATTTATGTCTTGTGTGTTATTCTTCCTTCTTCATCATTTGTGTTTAAGCTCTTAGTTCGCATTATTTTTTAGGTTAGTTCCTTTTTTGTAATTCCATCTCTGTGCCTCTCCTTTGTTTATATTTTCACCTGTCCTCTGCCTGCCAACCTGCTCCCCTTCCCAGCTGTATTATAAATCTCATTGCTCCCTGCTTTTCCTCTCTCAGATTTTTCCAGTTACCTTCGATTGCCCTCTTTGGTTCTACCTGTCATTCTCACCCTCTCCTCAGTATTTAAGCAGTCCTCCTTCTATCACATCTCACTGGATTATCCTTCTTCTTTCCCATTATTTTAGTCTCCATTGGTTCCCTTGTACGTTTTTGGTTTTTGCTCATTAAACATTTTTATTTTTCACATCCTGAACAGCTGCATTTGGGTCCTCACCAAATGCACACAACATGATATCACACTGTGGGACAATAAAGAATATTTCTATTCTATTATATTCGCTAAAACTTGAAAATTCTCAGGAAAATTGACTGGGCCCTAGCTAAAACCATCCAAGCAGTACATAAAAGACATAAACGTATGTTTAAAAGAAAAAACTGTGATATAGAGCTGTAATATAGCGCCAGCAGATAACATATACGTAGGCAGCAGCCATTTTATAAATCTTCAGTCTAACCTAACACAAACACGGACATTTTTGCTTGTTAAATTAGAAAAGCACTCGGAGAGCACAGACCTCCGCCAAGGCAGCTCAGTCGACCCCCCCCCCTCCTCCAGGTTTTCGGATCACCCCTGATTTCTAAGTACATGTTCCTGGTCCCATTGCAGACATTTCCTGAAAATCATCAAAATGCACCTCCACCTTTTTGAGTTATGTTGCTAACTAACAGACAAACCATGGTGAAAACATAACTTCATTGGAGGAGGTAAAAATAGTAATCACTCCGCTTAGTGACATTTTGATGAGAACGATTCGATATGCGATTGTTGTATTTGAAAAATGAACACCCTACTTATATTTTACAGAATAAAACTGATTTTGGTCAAACACCATTTTCCACAATATTAAGCAAAAATGTAAAGGGTAGAAGACGGTATATTCTAAGCAAATAAGTAGACCAGCCTGTAGGACTGTGGAGAAGAAATCCACTATTATGGTACCTGTTGTATTCCCATTTGTACTGATGGGTTTTTATTTTTATCTGAAAAAAAATTACATGGAAATGATCGAAGCTATTGCAGAATTTTATCTTAATAATTTAAATCTACTTTCGTATCTCACTCTTGAATATTTCCTCTGCGCCAGCACTCTGCATGCACTAGATCTTTAAATATATGGGACATTTGTCATGACCAGAGTGCAATCAGGGGGAAAATTACAGCCACATCACCGTCAAAATTCTCAGACAGTGTTTTCCCCCCAAGAGAAAATCATCATTAGTAACACTTGAAGCTTAGCAGTCAATGCATGTCTCTCACTAATAGCGTTTTGAGAATCTCACTGATATCCTATGCATCTTAAGTGCAGCTCTAAACTACACTTTGAGTAGAATGCTATAGGTGATAAGAAATTAATCTGAAGAAAATCTACCCTCGGTTTCCACGTTTTATCAGGACTAAACACCTGCTTCCTTTGAGCAAGTAAATGAAGACGACTACTGTACACAGAAAATCAAAATCCACTCTCTCATGAAAAAGAATAATTGGAGCTGATTTATTCCTGTATATTTTTTTAAGAAGGTTGAGTCATTTGAAATGCACCATCAGAGGAAAGCGGTCTGCGTACAGACGAAACAACATATGCATTTCATCAGCTGCACAAAGCTTGATCGATGCGGAACTTATTTTTTGATTTTCTTAGCTGATGTTCAAACACATCATTAAACAAAATGCAATTTGCTAAACACAAGCAGTCAGGGTAAATGATTAATAAATAATACATTTCAAATCACCACAAAAACGTGGTCAGTCCTTTCCACTTCCCAAACTTAAAACATAAACACATAAAAATAACAACAAAACGGTCTTTAAAAGCAGAATTTTAATGAACTCATAAACCTGAGAGGCAAGGCTGCAGGATAATTAAAATAAATAAATGGTTCAAGGTTCAAGATTAAAGACTCAGTTTAAGAATCATTATGCAGCTTATATCGCTCAGTAAAATTACACCCACAACAATTTATTCATGAATGAATAAATAATCAAGTCCAAAATAAAAATAATATTTTTTTCACGGTGGAGTGTGGAAGATGAGTTCATTCTCACACCCCGAGGAAAGAAGCTGCTCCAAAGTTTGTCAATACAACAGCAGCAGAATGAGCAAGCTGTGGCTAGAAAGAACTTATTCTATTAGCATTCGCTGTGTTACTCACAAACACCTCCACTCACTGTTATTACTGATTTTCCTCCAGGGAAAGCATAGCATGTAGAATTTTGAAGTTTCACAAAGAAGTTGTTTCTCAGCATCCAATGGGTTATTTACTTTACTATATGTTTTTTTCTATTTAAATGTACAAGAAATGTATAAGAAATGAACAAGTTGGAAGCACATTTGAAGCAAGGTGGGTTTCAGTATCAATCAGAAACATGATCGCGTCACCTTCAAGAGCTACCATTTGACAATTTGTCTTGGTTACAAATGTTGGCCTCAGGAGCACACCGTGGGTCTTACAACACTAAGCAGGAGGTTCTAATTGATCCCCTTGAATCAATTTACATCTAGAAAGGGATTTCTAATCCTTTACTTTTTGCCATAATTGCTACAAGAGATAAAAACATTCATTATGAATGGTAAAAAATAAATTCCTAACAAAATCTGGTAAAGAAAGAAAGAAAGAAAGAAAGAAAGAAAGAAAGAAAGAAAGAAAGAAAGAAAGAAAGAAAGAAAGAAAGAAAGAAAGAAAGAAAGAAAGAAAGAAAGAAAGAAAGAAAGAAAGAAAGAAAGAAAGAGAAAGAAAATCTGTAAATTATTCAAAACTGCATTTTAGCTCAAACAGGCTGTTCCTTAGCTGATCAAACATTCAGGACAATTAGACTTAAAAAGTACAAAAGCCACACAGAAATCTGAATGTAATATTTTCAGGCATTCAAACAGTCATAAAGGTTTAAAAGCTGTCGGACTTTGAATGTGGTAGCATTGTTGGGTTGCAGAAGTGAGGCCTCTTGCAATATGCTGATGCTGTTGAGGTTGGACGCAGCACAGCATACACTCCACCCGATGCGAACTAAGTAGCCCGTTCCTCCCTAGTGGGGGGGGCGGGGGGGTTCAGACAAGTAACGCCTGCAGATGCACTCTATGCAGCTCCAGTGAGATCACAAAATTGCAGAAGAATGCAGAAAGAAATGTAATTCTAAGTTAATAAACATCATAAACTCACCATCTACTCCCAAAACTGCAGATAGTTCTGTGATGTTTTGGGGCTGTCTATGGAGACTAGCTAAGCCACTCCAGAACCTTGAAATTCGTTTTACATGGCCACTCCTTTGTTGCCCCAGCGGTGTGTTGGGATCATTGTCATGCTGGAAGATTCAGCCACGTTTCATCTTCAATGCTGTCACTAATGGAAGGAGGTTTTTGCTCAGAATTTCACAATACATGGCCCCATTCATCCTTTCCTTAATACAAATCAGTCATCCTGTGCTCTTTGCAGAAAACCAGCCCGAAAGCATAATGTTTGAGTAATGTTTTTTACGTGAAATGTGCTCTGTGTGTGTTTTATGCTTTATTGTTGTTTTTACTTTATCCCCTAATCATGTAAAGCACTTTGAATTACCTTGTTGTTGAAAGTGTTCTAAACAAATAATATGGCTTTGCCTTGCCTTTCCACCCCCATGCTTTACAGTGGGTATGGGGTTGGGATGCAACTCAGCATCCTTATTCCCTCGGGGAGTGGTGTTCAATTTTGGTCTCATCTCGCCACATGGCATTCTCCCGGTCCTCCTCTGGATCATCCAGATGGTCCCTGGCTAACCTTAGACGGGCCTGGATATGTGCTGGCCCAAGCTGGGAGACTGCAGGATTTAAATCCACGACGTAATGTGTTACTAATATTAACCTTTGCTACAGTGGTCCCAACTCTCTTCAAGTCATTGACCAGTTCCCCCAGGGTAGTTCTGGGCTGTTTTCTCACTGTTCTCATAATTAGTTGTACCACACGGTGAGACCTTGCATGGAGCCCCAAGTTGAGAGAGATAGTCAGTGATCTTGTTTTTTATTCCATTTATTCCATTCCAACACTTGATATCTTCTCACCAAGCTGCTAGCCTTTTGTAGATAGGCTAGCAGCTCTCTGGTCTTGGCCATGGTGTAGGTTGGAGTCCGACTGTTTGAAGGTGTGAACATGTGTCTTTTATACAGATAGCGAGTTCAAAAAGGTGCCATTATTACAGGTAACGAGTGGAGGATATAAGAGCTTCTTAAAGAATGAGTAACATGTCTGTGAGAGCCAGAATTGTTGCTTGGTTGCAGGTGCTAAATACTTATTTTATGCACCATTATACAAATAAATTCTTTTTAAAAAATCATACAATTTGATTTCCTGGATTTTTATTTTACATTCTGTCTCTCACAGTTGAAGTTTACCTATGATGATAATTACAGACCTCTCTCATCTTTTTAAGTGGGACAACTTGGAAAACTTGCTGGCAAATATTTTTTGTGCCCAACTGTACATTATAGTTAAGTAATCAGAAATCTGCACGTGTTCTTTATTTTGAAGTTTGCTGGATGTGTTACACTGCTCCCGTGTTTGATTTCTTGCTTGGCCTGGTCTGAACTGCTGAGCTTGGTGTGTCCTGGAAGTGTAGCGTGCATAAAAAAAATTAGTGGAGCGCTGTGACACTACGCGTCTGCGCCGATGCATGTCCGGTGGACACAAACCCACCGGACAAAAACAAAAATATAATGGTGGTTATCTGCTACGTATTGCGCTTCGCAGATGTTACACGCTGTCATCTTAAATTTCTTTAAATGGCAGATTCCAAACGAAATTTACCTACCCTGATTTTAAGGACCTGTCTGGGAAGACATAGGATGTTCCTGGCCCCAAACTAAAGCCCTCACTGATGCTAACTGAAGTCCAGTAACCATAAAAAGACTTCCTCAAGAGGTCTTTCCCATTTTGGTTTCGCAACAAAGCACCAAACATTGGACAAAGAAAGATTCCAGAAGGTGTTTTCTCTGAGAATGAAATTAACCCAGATGATCCCGATGTTTTTGGACATTCCGGGCATCTCATTCCGGGCATCTCATGGAGATCTCAGCAGAGAGATATTTTCTGCAAAGCACAGTGAAACAGGCTCCATCATGATCTGGGAGGTTTTAATTGATTCTGTAGCAGCAGTGTATAAATGCTATTTACACAGTGTTTGGGCTAAAGTGCTCATGTGGAGGAATTTCTTGACATGCCTAACTGTGTATGCTATAGTGCCAAATGTGTAGGAGGGCAATGTGGGAACACTATTTTCTCTTGGCATCATGTCTTCCAGTTCTGTTAAACTAAGGGTGATACACAATACTGTGACAGGGATATTAATCTTAATCCCCCCCTCACACATACACACACACACACACGAACACACACCCATAAACACTACCCTACCACCTGTTTTTTTGTGTTTGTGTCTTTATTTTTGAAAACTGCTATTCCATACATACGAACAAAATCTTATGGCATAAACTGTCTTACATTTGAGTATTATGGAATTACTGTGACTTTAAATATGTTTTTATATCACTCTGGTGCCCTAAACTGACTTGCATTGTAAACTGACAATTTTATAAATTAACCGAACTGAATGTATATATCAAAGCATGAAACAAATTACTAGAACCTTTTTTCAAAGCTTTGTGTTTATGCCTAATTTCTTCCAGCTTCAGTTCTAAATTAACTTACCAGAGCCTGGGTTATTTTTACAGATGTGTTATGAAAAGATAAAATATTTAGAAGTCACACAGAATATTATCAGATTTGAAAAAAGTGTAAGCATGGAACAGAATGCACTTCAGTGCTTAGATCTCTTGTAAATTATTCATTTTGCCTTTGTGTTTCTGTTAAACCGTTGTGCAACTTTAAACTCAGGCTTAAAAGAAAAGGTTCTCCTTCAGGCATGAAGCAAAAAGGCTTCCAAATCTGAAAGGGGGATGCATGAATGATTTAGGGCAACCAACACTAGAATGATTTCTGAATTCACATCCAACAAAACTACAAAAAACAATTTAAAATGTGGAAATCTAAGATACATTTTGCTCCTGCAGTTACGTGTATTTCATTAGTATGAAAGGTGGCTTGTTTTCAGCATCAGTATTCTACAGTTTTACAAAGTGATGATTTTATAATGACAGGGAACTGGTGCACTCCTATTTCAAGCTGTGAAACAAAATAAGGTATTTAGAAAAGGAGATTCTATAGAGTTTCAAACCCATCTGCAAAATAAAATCCAACTTTTATAACCATAGTTTGAAAAGTTTCTTGGAAAATTATTCACACCACTTGAACTTTTTAACACTTTCTCAGAATACAACCACACACTTTATTGTATTTTATTGGGATTTGTTTGTGATACACCAACACAAAATAGTAAAGATCTTTTGAAATCAAAGGAAAATTATGATTTTCAAAATGCTTAACATAAATATATATAAATAATTTGACATGCATTTGTATCAACCACCCTGAGTTAAACGCCTTTCGCTGCAAAACTTTACGTGCATATCCCTACCAACTTTGCACATCAAGAGAATGAATGTGTAACCGATTTTTGTGGTAAAATAACAAAAGTTTAGTCAGATAGAACTGGTCACACAAGATTTTATTTATGGCAATCAGATTAAAGAGAGGCTGAATTAGGCTACACACTACAACATTTAGTTTTGTCTTTGTAACAAATATTGAAAGTCATCCTTCCATCTCAGTTATGTGCTCCTTTTTATCTCATAAAATCCCCCAAAATATATTAAAGATTGTGGTTGTAGCATAACTTTAAGAGGTATAGATATTTTTAAAGGCACTGTTGTTGCAGGAATCATGTATCATATAATTTGGGGACATTTTTTAAAATCTCATTTTACATGAAAGCAGAATTAATTACATTTAAAATGCAGTTTCAGAGTATCTGAAAATACATACGAGATCTGGATGTTATTGTTTTCAGTTTCTGTACAAGCGAGTCGTACATTCCTGTCCACTGCAACATTAGATATTTGTTAGCAATATCTTGTCAGCTACAATCAGTAATGATAATTCAAAGGAAGAAGGTTGTATTGAGTACCATATGGTTGCTCCAGAAAGTGTCCACATAAACCAGGAACCAGCTAGCACACACAAGCGTAAACATCCACATGTATATTGCAAAGCAAAGCAGGGAAATGTTCTTATCTGAGCCACTGAGGAACATTAACAACTATCTACAGAAGCACACAAGAAGCCAAACACTTAATAATGGAGGTGATTGTCTGTAGACCACAATACTGCAATGTATCTGCAGATGCTTGCAAAGCAAAACCCACAGGTAATTATAGTGGATTACATGGAGAGAAGGAGAGGTGAGGACGGGGGGTTCAGAGGGGGAGGAGAGCAGCGAGGTCAGAACAAAAGATGATGCTGAGAGAGAGAGAAAGAGATGATGTTGCCACGTTTACACAGAAGATGAGAGAAGCTGATGGAGAGGATGAGGTAAGGAGCTTAGACAAAGCCCCCTGTGGAATTACCGGTCAGCTTTCACTTTTAACACCAGGCAAGCAAAAACAAGAGATCCTCAGTGACTTTGTGGATGCTTTCAACATTGTAAACCAATTATCAACTCCAAGCATAATGATAACAAAAGGTCACGCTTTCTATAAAAATCACACCTGATCCCAACAAGCCAGCAGTTACTGTGAACCTGTTCATGGCATCAGCACTCACCGGTTTATCAGTGAAGGGGGTCGACTCAGAGGGCGCCATGTCGTAGTACGGGGGCTGAAGAGGCAGCTTCTGCATTTCCTCATCCTTGTCTAGATGAACAACCTGCAAGAAACAGCAAGTGGTCAGCATGACAAGAGCTCCTCATGAGGTCTATACTGTAATTGGTCATCACTGAAAATCCCACGTTTTATTGCATGTACAGCAGTTCAAAGCAACAACACAGCAAGAAAAGAACATTAAATTAAGCGTTTCTGACTTGTTATGCTCAGGTTCGGTTTTATGGGTTTTTTTTTTGTTTCTAATGAGCAGAACCTGGCATCCTTAATCTGAAATCTGACAAGGATTACAGCTTGACAGTATTTTAAACTTTCGGCTGCACTGCTGAACTCTTGCTCCAGTTATTTTGTCAAATTAATGACTTCCATATCACAGAAATGCATGATGCAAATCTCTGAAATAGCAGAGCAGAAATGTTAAAGCTAAAAGATAATGGCAAAACCAAACTACAGGGATTTTACAACTGCAACTGGTTTCCTATGGTGCCACTGTCCTGTAACGTTTGGATCCATCCAACACACCTGTATCAAATGAATGGTCAATGACCAGACCTTTGCAAAACTTGCTGACATGCCAAGGAGATAAATCAGCCTTTTGATTTAGGTGTGTTGGAAGAGGGATGCATCCACTCAAGGACTTGAGTACCACTGATGCCTGGCATGGACTGACCAATTGACTGACACAGTTTTTTACACCTATACTTTTACATTGCTTTGTAAAGGTAATAAAAACCCTGGTACTTTGTCATATTTGGTTTGTGTTGTTAAGTTTGTGTTAGTACAAACACAAACTTCAAACAGAATGCATGGTTTTCAAAAAATTCAAATCTCTAATGTGTGTTCTCCTGTCTTCTCAGATGAAGTGAAATATAATAATATACAGTTTTCAGAAGTTTGTGTGGAATTTAATCTCAGTACACATACAGTTGCTCTGTATGTAAGTTTAAGAGGTTTGTTAGAGAACATTAATAACACAGCATCATGGAGGCCACGGACCACATCAGACAGGTCAGGGATAAATTGTTAAAAGAAACAGGAGTAGCATGGAGAAGCTACAAAGACCTACAGCTCGGGTTGGAGAATCCGTCAACAGAACAACCACTAGTCGTGCACTCCAAAAAAACTGCCCTTACTGGAAGAATGGCAAGAACAAAGTAATTGTCAAAAGAAAGATATAAGAAGTCCTATTTGACATTTGCAAAACGCTATTTTGTAGACAGGGGAGCAAGAAGGCGCTCTGGTCAGATGAGACCACTTTTTGGCTACCTGCAAAATATTATGTGTGCCAGAAACTACTGTAGATATCATCCGGTATAAATCA
The DNA here is from genome assembly GCA_963556495.2 of Valencia hispanica. Taxonomy (NCBI): domain Eukaryota; kingdom Metazoa; phylum Chordata; class Actinopteri; order Cyprinodontiformes; family Valenciidae; genus Valencia; species Valencia hispanica. Next base: position 11,968,243 of record OY747700.1, read on the forward strand.
AAACACAGAGGCAGCATCATACTGTGCTTTTTTCTGCTGGTCAGAGTTGATTAGAAGAAAGGTATAAGGATGAATACATTGGCTGAACTGGAAGAAAACTGGGTAGAAGGTGGAGGGTGGTTTCACCTTACAGAAGTTCCAACTGAAACTTTGTGGTAAACATTTAACTCTTCCTCTTCACAGAAGCCCTCCATCCAGTCTGACTGGGCTTGAAATATTTTGCAGAGAAGGATGGGCCATTACGCTAAAACCAAATGAGCAGAACAAATTTTGGATTTTCTTTGTAAAAAAACAAAGTGAAAATCAGGCATCCTTTATCTTAACTTATTTCTTAACTTGCTTGTCTACAATCCTCTAAATTACTTTTAAGTTGTATTTTTAATGTGAAAAAAATTGAAAAGTTTATGGGATATAAATATTTTTGCAAGTCACTGTATTTTGTAAAGAAAAGAAAATAAGCTCTTCCTTATAGGACTGAAACAATTAAATAAATAGAAATTGATTTCAACAAATTTGCAAACTTGGATTTTAAGTCCTATAAAGCAAAAGATGCATTAGGTGTTGCCATGTTTAAACAGCAATGTTTAAATCCCAACCAATCCACCAGCATGAATCTCTTTGAAAGCATAGCTTTTCAAATATCATTCTTGAAAAATACCCTTTTTATAAACATGTGATGGTCAGTCATCAAATATCATGAAATAAAAACCGACTGCATTTAGAGGATTTTTGAATTTACTGAGATATACCAATCTCAATATAACAGCAGTTATGAAGGTTGCCAAACAGGTTTAGAAATATAAAAAAATGATGACACATTTAGTACTTTTGAAGCTAGCTATGGTCTGAAACATATACCTGTGGACTTCACTTTAGAATAGATCCACCTGATCCATCTGAAACAAATCAGAATGACGAGAGGCATCTTGTCTATACTAACATGACCCCACTGTGTCTTCCTAATGGATGTATCCACCTGCAGAGCGCAATACCTCTGACAGAGAGGGGCTTTTTAGGGTTTTTAAGGTGGTTTACTCACAACAGGTGCTCAGCAGGCTCTGCTATGTTTACAATTCACCCACATTAAACACTGGTTGAATTTTGCAATGAAAAGCAAAAAAAGCAACAAAAAAAGTGGTTGAAAGTAGCCAAAAGCAATGAAGCTACTGAAAAAAATTGTTTTTTCTCCGCAACAATGTGCTGTTCAATTTAAAGGATCAAATGGCTGCCCACTGCTGTTTGATTCACTTTTTCCTTCCAGTCAGCAGTTGCAGTTGAACTCCAGTCAATGCACTCTTGGGTCTTGTGAAACTCTTTATGTCAAAAGGTGAATAATTTAATGCCTCAGTGGACATACAGAGAGCTGTGCACTGGACTTTAGATGTAATAAAATGGAGGAATGACTTATTTGAACAAAAAAATGCTCTGGCCTTGTTGATGGTTGTACTCTATTTGGCTCTCAGAGCAGCAAACATTAAGGCGGGATGGACGGTGTCTGTGCCTTGTATACATATTTCATTCAGGGTCAGCTGCACATAAGGCTCTCATGTTATCATGTCTAGCATACATCCGTGGTAATATTAAGGTATTGTAGAGGTGAGAATAAGAGCTTCCATCTATGTACTTCATCTCCTTCTGCCTGCTTTGTCTGGTTTGTTTTTCCTGAATGTAACGTTTTGCCAGCGGCACAGTAGTTGTTGCGTTTAGTCTGCTTGATCATAAATGTTTGAGCTGCATTCAATCAGCTGCAGAGGGACTCTGGGGACATTCATGGATTACTAGTTATAAAGACTAATTGTCACACAGGCCTTATGATTGAGCAGATGCAAAAATAAAAAGAAGTATCTCAACCGGGGTAAAAAGTCTGTGTATGATCCCTCAGACCTACATGCTCAGCCATATGTTTAGGTACTTAAGAGGTGCTGTTTGTAAAGTCACAGTCAAAAATTAACAGCAATAATTTATGTTACTTAGCCTGTCATATGAGAAAAAATGGGGGTTCATTTTTCAAAATCATATCTGTGTCCATGTTATTTATTCATTTATAAATGTCACCGTTTCAAACTAAACATTTAGTTAGAAAGCTAAATACTTAGCTCCAAACTATATATGTATCTATGTGTATATATTATTTCTTTTGCAAATATTTCTTTTGCAAACTAAATGTTTTGCTCCGAAATAAATATTTAAATATTTAACTCAGAGCTAAATATTTAGCTATATGAAATCCACTTGCCAATAAGAGGAAGTAGACTATGAAAATAAACCCTGGGTCTTGCAAACCTCTAAACTCAGCAAAAAAAGAAACGTCCTCTGACTTTTTTTACTTTCAGTAAACTTAATGTGTGTAAATATTTGTATGAACACTAAAAGAGTCAACACCATAAGACATAAACTAAAAATGTTTCACAGACATGTGACTAACAGAAATAATAAAATAGTGTCCTTGAATGAAGGGAGGCTCAAAATCAAAAGTACCAGTCAGTATCTGGTGTGGCCACCAGCTGCTTGAAGTACTGCAGTGCATCTCCTCCTCATGGACTGGACCAGATTTGTCAGTTCTTGCTGTGAGCTGTTACCCCACTCTTCCACCAAGGCACTTGCAAGTTCCTGGACATTTCTGGGGGGAATGGCCCTAGCCCTCACCCTGCGATCCAACAGGTCCCAGACGTGCTCAATGGGATTGAGATCCAGGCTCTTCGCTGGCCATGGCAGAACACTGACATTGCTGTCATGCAGAAACTCACGCACAGAACGAGCAGTATGGCTGGTGGCATTGTCCTGCTGGAGGATCATGTCCGGATGAGCATGCATAAAGGGTACCACATGAGGGAGGAGGATGTTTTCCCTGTACCGCAAGGCATTGAGATTGCCCGCAATGACAACAAGCTCAGTCCGATGGTGATGTGATATACGCCCCAGACCATGATGGACCCCCCACCTCCAAATCGATCCCGCTCCAGGGTACAGGCCTCGGTGTAATGCTCATTCCTTCGACGATAAACACAAATCCCTCCATCACCCCTGGTGAGACAAAACCGTGACTCATCAGTGAAGAGCACTTTTTGCCACTCCTGTCTGGTCGAAGGTGGGTTTGTGCCCATAGGCAGCGTTGTTGCTGGTGATGTCTTGTAAGGACCTGCCTTACAACAGGCCTACAAGCCCTCAGTCCAGCCTCTCTCAGCCTATTGCGGACAGTCTGAGCACTGATGGAGGGATTGTGTGTTCCTGGTGTGACTCGGGCAGTTGTTGTGGCCATCCTGTACCTGTCACACAGGTGTGATATTTGGATGTACCGATCCTGTGCAGGTGTTGTTACACATGGTCTTCCACTGCGAGGATGATCAGCAGTCCTCATGCCTCCCTGCAGCATGCCTAATGCATGTTCACGCAGATGAGCAGGGACCCTGGGCATCTTTCTTTGGGTGTGTTTCACAGTCGGTAGACAAGTCTCTTTAGTGTCCTGCGTTTTTCGAACTGTGACCTTAAATGCCTACTTTCCGTAAGTTGTTAAGGTCTTAACGACCATTCCACAGGTGCATGTTAATTAATTGATTATGGTTAATTGAACATGCATGGAAAAGATTGTTTAAACCCTTTACAATGAAGATCTGTAAAGTTATTTGGATTTTTACAACATTATTGTTGAAATACTGTCAGGATCGCCTGTGGACAGGGAGCGGTGATCGGGTGATGATTGGCGCTCCAGACGCGGATGGGAGTTCCCCTGGGTTCAATGCGCCGGATGGAGCAGGCTGTTGAGCGGATGATAGAGAGGGGGACTGGTTTGGTCAGATAGCTGTAACTGGAAGACCACTGATGACTGGAAGGAGGAAGACTTCTGGTCTGACGAGTAGGAGCTCGGGGCATTGGAATACCAATGACTGAGCGATGTGAAGGTGAGTGGAAGGGTCTTTTAAGCTGAGGGGAGAGTGGAGTAATTGTCAGGAAGCTCATCAGACACGGCTGGTCTGAGTTGGAGCTGATGACTTCCTGACAAATACACAGTCCTGAAAAAGGGACGTTTCTTTTTTTGCTGAGTTTATATAAACTTCTGCTGCTGGTGCAGTCACTGTTGTTGTAAATCCATCGGGAATCGCCTGTGTAGCCATTAAAATGGCTCATCCTACTCAGCCTTATTGCGAACCTTTACAAAACTGTTGTCAAGACTGACATTGTTAATGTCACAACTTGTTTATTTACCTCCCAACATGTCCAACATTTCAGTCTGATTAGGAAATTGATCTGGAGACAAGGAGGAGCTGTGAGCTGTACAGAAGTGACTGAAATGAAAAATAAGCCAAGGGAAGAACATCTACAGGAAGAAGATGAAGGACCAGCTGCAGCAGGACAACATCAGTGGGTCTGGAAGACCCTGAAGAAGATGTCAGGGCAGGAATCAAACCCCCAGGCTCCAGGAGACTTAGGGTGGGTGAATGAGCTGAACCAGTTCTTTAACAGGTTTGACCAGTCACCCCCACCTCCCCCAGCATCATCTCCCCAGCTGCAACCCCCCTCATCTTTGAGGATTGCCTGATTTTCCTTCTCAGGACTTCACACTTCTCGGCGCCCACCCATCCCCTGAGCTGAAGACTCCAACATACATCCTCTTCCCCCCATCTTGTCTTTTTTAACACTTCAGGTGAGGAACGAACTGCGAAAGACTCTTGAAAGGTTGGTTCTCAAACATCTTTGCCACCTGGTGAGGTCTTCATGGTACTCGCTGCAATTTGCCTACCAGTCTGGCATCGGGGTGGATGATGCCATCATCTACCTCTTGTACTGAGCTCTGACTCACCTGGAGAAGCCTGGAAGCACTGTGAGGATCATGTTCTTTGATTTCTCCAGTGCTTTCAACAACATCCAGCCGGGACTTCTGAGGGACAAGCTGGAGCTGTCAGGAGTGAACCACCACATGTCGCAGTGGATACTGCACTACCTCACAGGACACCCAGAGTATGTAAGGACACAGGGCTGTGTCTCTGACAGGCTGGTCTGCAGTACAGGGGCCCCACAGGGAACTGTGCTGGCACTGTTCCTCTTCACCCTGCAGACACCCTCTACACTGCAGACTTCTCCATCAACTCCCCATGCTGCCACCTTCAGAAGTTCTCTGATGACTCTGCCATTCTCAGCCTCATCACAGGTGAGGACGACGCAGAGTACAGACAGTGAACTCAGAACTTTGTGGACTGGTGTCATCAGAACCCCCTGCTGATCAACACGGGGAAAACCAAAGAGTTGGTGGTGGACTTCCGCAGGCACAGACCCACCACACAGACAACGGTGAACATCCAGGGAGTGGACATTCAGATAGTGGATAAGTACCTGGGTGTTCACCTATTCAATAAACGGAACTGGAGCCGCAAAACTAATGCTATTTACAGGAAGGGTCAGAGCAGACTCTACCTGCTGAGGAGACTGAGGTCTTTTGGATTCCAGGGAGCTTTCCTGAAGACCTTCTTTGACTCTGTGGTGTCATCAGCCATCTTTTATGGTGTTGTATTTTGGAGCAGCAGTTTATCTACAGCTGAGAGGAAGAGGATGGATAAGCTCATCAAGAAGACCAGCTCTGTTCTAGGATGCCCCTGGATCCAGTGCAGGTGGTGAGAGACAGAAGGACCAAAATAATATGACTGATGGACAGTGTCTCCCACCCCATGCATGTGTGAGGTTCTGTGTGTTTGTGTACAGATTGTGTGTGTGCATGCTTACCTTTTCCTCCTCAGGGTGTGACAGGCAGGCAGCGCTAGCTGCACCTCATCAGCAGCAATTTAGGATGAGTTTTTAAAGAAGACCGGAGTCCTGAAGTAGACGCCAGATGATTAGACTCCACAAAGTGGTATGCAGGCCAGCTCAGCTCTTCCCAGTGAACTTCTGAGTAAATACTTACCTGTGTTTCTTCCTCGTAGTTATTGCTGTTTCCTCCGGAGTTCCTGGACCGGTGGATCTCCCCGCTGCTGCCGCAGCTCGTCAGTGTCTCCTTCTTCCTGGATCCTCAGTCGGTTTTCCTTGCTGGTCCTCCTGCAAGCTCTCCCAGGATCCTTTCGCTGGATCCACAGCTTTCTCACTTGCCTTTCCACCCTCGAGCTCCCATCACGTCCACATTCTACTATAATCAAGGAAGAGGAAAAGAACCATCTCACACTCCACAACTCTGCTAGTCACCCTCACACAGGATCCGCTTACCCATCCTTCGGCGCTCCTCATCATTCCTCTCAATGTCATCCCATCCCCAAGAACCTCCTGTTCATCTCCGAACCTAAGCTGGGTGTCCACTCTCCAACAAGGACTGTGTTAGAATAATAAATAATAATATTTTACTGATTATTTTGAGTCTGGGTCTAATGTGTCTGCACTAGGGTCATGCTCAAAACATGACAGCATGAAGATGTTGCTGAACTGCAGAGCTCCTTCAGTGACAGACTGCTGCATAGGTGCATGGAGGAGTGTTTTTTCCAGGGCCCTCCTCCCTGCAGCTGTCAGACTTTACAACCAGAACTGCTCCCAACAAACTCAATGTTTACATCACTGCTTTAATTTGCACTGTTTGACTCATTTAATTAACATTTCTGTAGCTGCTATTTGCACATCTGTTTTTCTCAGTTTAAATTCTGTTAACGTCTTGTGAATAATGTTTACTCTTTTACTTTTTATTGGACAACTACACATGCACATTCTGTAAATATTCACTGTTTTTAAATTATCCTACTCAGTTGCACATTCTAATCTGAGTATGCCACTTCATTTTTTTATAACTGCACAGTACTTTGGTTTTTAAAATTGTGTCCTTAATGTACATATATTATTCTTAAAGAGGCTACATGCAACTTTTTCCCCAAAATAAACGTAACAATAGCCTTTTTATTTGACCATTTATGACTCAAACATCTTCTGATGAGCATACTGACACCTTGTGAGATCACAGTGGGTGCACCTATAAGCCTGTATTCAATTTTTCCTATTTTCTGTCGGGTCGGATTTTTCGCGCGCTGTCTGCGGATGTGACTTGAAGCGCGTTCATGTTAAATGTTTCAGATCACACCGCTAGTCAGCACTACTGGGCATTTTGTTGTGTCATTTATATTGCAAACAAACTTATTTTCTCAAGCAATATATGTATTTAACTGTTCTTACCTCTGTAAACATAATGCTGACTTCTTTGCAGCGGATGACTTGTGAAGTGTGTACTTACAAGCGTGCGCTGCGAGAGCGAGCAGAAAGGAAGAGCAGTTCTGTTTTTTGGCTACAGGTGTCAGTCGCGAGTTTAAATTTAAGAAAATTGCATGTAGCCTCTTTAAATCTTTTTTTATTCTTTTTCAACCTTTCTTGTGTGATAGTGAGTCCTTCTATTATCTGTCCCTTTGCTGCTGTTCCAGCTGAATTTCACCATTGTGGGACAATAAAGAATTATTATATTCTAGTTAGTTTCAACCTAAACATTTAGCTTGGTAACTAAACATTTAGTTTTAAGTTAAATATTTAGCTTGCAAAATAAATATTTAGCTTGAACTTGTGATATTTATAGGTTTATAAATAACAAATGCAATTAACAGATGCAAATATGACTTTGAAAAACGAACCATTTTTTACTATTGTGACAGGCTAAATAAACAAAAACTTTGCTGTTAATTTTTGACTGTACAACGTTACAAATGGCATGGTCCTTCTTCTTATTCCACCTAATTCAACCACATGCTCAATTTTATTCTGTAGGGTTAGCCTCATGCATATTCACTCTAATCCTGGGAGTGTAATGATCTAATTGTTACATTATTGCTGCTTTTACCTGTCTTCACCACTTTGTTTTATTCTCTATTGATTGCTTTCTTGTTTTTGCACAATGATTTTGGGTGTCTTAAAAGGAACCTATAAGTAGAATGTTTTAATGGTGTAGTTAATACCAGTCTTTGGAAGAGAACCAGCCCCACAGCATCATGGGTCCTTCACTATACTTAAGTAATTCGATTTTAGAAGAAGATACATCGATAATTCTTGGAAAATAAAAAGAGTCTCACACTTTGTCATATTAAAAGGAAGGCATATAACGTCTTAAAATTAAAGGTCATGTGTCAAACACTACTTTCAGCAAGAAGAACAGGATATGGGTCACTCTTTCTTCAAAAAGGCTTGTTGCAAGTTATTAAGTGCCTGTGTTGGTTGATAAAATTTGCAACTCTTGAATTACAGACGTGGGCCGCAGAAAATCCTTGTTAGGGCAATAAAAGGCCCCCAGGCAGCATTTTGGACATCGCTGCTCTAAAGGTTTCAGTTTCATACCTTATAAAATACACAGCAGAATATTGTTTTTCTTCTTTTCTTTTTGAAAGAAATTCACTGAGTCCCAACAACATTAAAACTCATAACAGCTGAAGGGAATAATCTTGGCTCCTCACATTTATATGGATTTTGTTCTGACGTCTACCCGCCCACGTAAATATTGTTGTCTGCCACTTCCTCAAAGCACTTTGCTGTTCTGTCGCAACTCTTTGTAAGAGATCAATGCAAGCAGGAATGTCTGAAAAGGTGACTTAGACCATTGGGGATTAGATAAAACTGATATTATTGCTGGGATTCTAAAAAGCTATAAATTACAGTGAAGGTTTTTGTATAATCTTCATGAAGTTTTGCCAAGGCAAAACCTCTAGAAGTTCAAAAAGTAGAGAGAACAATAATTAGAGCTGTGTCACACGTTGCCTGGTGGCTGTGCAGATGCTGATTATCTCTGTGTCATTTAAGGAAACTGCTCATCACAATGACTGACAGGCTTTCAGGCAGGAACTCGCCCAGTAAAGTGGATGAAGAAACGACTGAAGACAGTGTTTTCTGCCTAGTGATTTAGAGTTCATACTCTAATAATCCCTTAATTTTTGTTATGGTGTGAAATCAAGATTTTACAATGAGAAGATTAGGTCATTTCTATATTATGAGCTATTACTATGCATAGTTAGTTCTCACTACAAAAATCAACATCTGAATTAATTGTTGACTTTCTTGTATTTATACAAAGTCAAAATATAAACAATAACTAATATACAGTTGTGCCAATATGTTTACACACCTTGGTGGATTTTTTTGATTTTTTTGGCAATTTCTCCAAGAATATGAATGAAAACACAAAAAACTTTTTTTGTGATGTTGTGAAGCCATTTATTGTGTAAAAAAAATGTGTGAACTCATTTCAAATCACCATAACAAAATAAAATACCAAAATGAACCTGTCAAAGCTTACACACCCCAGTTCCTAATACCGTGTGTTGCCCCCTTCAGCATGGTGCCTGGGTGCTCTCCAGGTAGAGCTTGGGTGGAGGTGGGGGTCTCGCCCTTACCTCCTCTGGGCGCCCTGGGTCAGTGCCTTGGTTGCTGCAGTTGATGTGATGCTGACGGTGCAGATGGCTCCTTCGATGGCGTTTTCTAACCTGGCTCATCTGTACTCAGCCCAATGTCCTTTTTATTGCTGCTCTTAAGTTTGTGCGTGCATGAAGGTTTGGTCTTGGGGTTGGGGGTGGGGGTGGGGGGGGGGGGGGGGGTATAACTTTGATCATGCTTTTAATTATGTGGGGAGGGATGGGAATGTGGTTTATGTGGGGTGATTTTAATTCTGTAAAGCACTTTGAGCTGCAACTGTTGTATGAAAAGCACTTTATAAATAAAGTATGATTGATTGATTGATTTTTCTTCAAGTGCATCCTTATTGTTGTGCCACTTTCATTCAGGAAGTCCTGAATGTTAGCAAAAGTTATTTGAGTGTTTTTCTGTGCAACGTGAACAACTTTTCTGCAAGTTGTTGCAGAAATTTCTGTTGGTTTAGCCGACTGTGGTTTGTTTTCAACAGAACCTCTAATTCTCCACTTGTTTACTAGAGTTCTAACACTGCTGATTGGCATCATCAGCACTTTGGATATCTTGTTATATGTCTTTTTCCTGTTTTATAGAGTTCAATCACCTTATCTTGTAGATCCTGTGACAATTATTTTGCTTTCCCTATGACTCAGAAACTGGAAATGTCAGTGCAGGTCTGGACACGAGATGCAAGGATTTGTCAGGAGCCCAAAAACTCACACCCCTTTTATAATCACACACTGATTCCAAGGAAATAGATCACAGGTGAGGATGGCTCCCTTTAGCAGCTATTCAAAACCATTTTGTCAGGCTGTGTGAATGTTTCATGGCAAAATCATTGGGGTGTGTAAACTTTTCGACAGGGTCCTTTTAGTATTTTATTTTGTTATGGGGCTTTGAAATGAGTTCACACATTTTTTCACAATAAATGGCTTCACAACATCACTGACCTTGAGTGAAAAAAAGTTTTTTTCTGTTTTCATATTCTTTGAGAAATGCCCAAAAAATACAAAATAAATGAAAAAAAATCCACCTGGGTGTATAAACTTACTGGCATAGCTGTATGTACCTAAACTGCTCAATCCTTTCATTAGTTCCGCTACATTGCAGTTAAGATATTGTATATTTAATCTAACTGTGCTTGAGTTATTTTATAAAGTGGAAAAAAGTGGAAAAACAGGCAGGGCAGACTCTACCTACTGAGGAGACTGAGGTCTTTTGGAGTCCAGGGAGTGCTCCCAAAGACCTTTTTTTATTCTGTGGTGGCATCAGCCATCTTTTATGGCATCGTATGTTGGAGCAGTAGTTTATCTACAGCTGAGAGGAAGAGGTTGGATGAGCTAATCAAGAAGGCAAACTTTGTTCTAGGATGTCCGCCAAAATAACATCACTGATGGACAGTGTCTCGCACCCCATGCAGGAAGATGTTGCTGAGCTGCAGAGCTCCTTCATTGGCAGGCTGCTGGATCCTAAGTGCACGGAGGAGTGTTTTTACAGGTCCTTCCGTCCTGCAGCTGTTAGACTCTACAACCAAAACTGCTCCCAAAAAACTCAATAATGTTTACACCCCTGCTGTAATATGCACTGTTAATTTAATTAACATTTCTGCTGCTGTTTTTCGGACATCTGTTTTTCTCAGTTTATATTCTGTTAACTTCTTGTAAATAATATGTTTACTTTTTAGTTTTTAATGCACAACTTCACATGCACATTTAATCTAAATGCTTCTATCATTTGTCACTTTGCTGCTATTTCAGCTGAATTTCCCTTTTGTGGTACAATAAAGGATTATTCCTTCTAAAACCTCAATGAAACACATTGAAGTTTGTAGTTGCAGTTTAGAATATGTGAAAATCTTTAGACCATATGAAAATTTTTGCGAGGTACTGTAGGTTGTTTAAAGTGGGGTCCCTTTTCACAGGGGAACATTTTAAGCACTAGCCTGTGAGGATTTAAATAAAGGGCTAACAGTGCACTTAGAAAATGTTTAAGGGGAGATATAGGGTAACCCTGGGAGATGGAATTCAGCTTAAGTCTGGTTGATACATATTAGAAGCTTTTTTTTTTCAAACACACAAAAGCAGAGGCCTAAATAGTGCGTTATTGGATGTAAAGTTTTATTAATACAATTTTTCCATTGTTTGATTTTTTTGTTTTCAATAAAATATAAATTTTTGCCTGACTTTTGAATGGGTCCAAGCGACAGATTTTCATTTTAAAGTTCAGGCAAGGATGATAATTACATGTCTCACCTGGATGTCGTCGGATGTCAGGTGTCCCTTCATGTCACTGTTCTTCTTTTTGGGTGGTGGGGGAGCTGGTTTATGGGCAGGTGGGAGGTCAGTCCTGTTAAGAGATTGAAAAGACAACATGACACTCAGCACAGTCAGGGTGTGCTTCTCTTTACGTCCCTCACCTACTACAGCACTCTATAATGAGATGTCCTGCCTGCACTTGCCTTTTTCACTCTTTCCTTGGATTTTGATAGATCTCGTGTTGGTGACTTTGTTGCAGCGGCAGCCATCCCTGCCCTTGCAAAGGCTCTCGCTGGAGAGACACTGTGCTAATGAAAGTGGGCTGTAATTGGACACTGAGGTGAGGAGATAGGGATGGAGGGGGTATAGAGGGCAGGGAGAAGGGCATGTGTGAGTCAAGTCCTCAGGGTTGGACTGAACCTCATCCAGAGTGCCACGTGGACAAACACCCTGCCTACTGTGCAGTGACCATTTGTTTGACATATCGTTCAGAGCTGTGACAAAGAGCTCAGTGGGCCCTTTTACCGGAATCACTGGCGCTAACACCTCTAATCCTAATGCACTCACCTCTTCCCTCTGAGGCCACACCTGGGGACAATAAACCCTCATGAACTCAATATTACATTTGGAGCAAGATATTTATGTGCATCGTATAAAACAACATTCTGTTTTTCACTGTCTGACATTAAAGTATACTCAGCTTTTGCTGTTATAGGTCAGTTAATGCCAAATTATTTACATTTGCTAAATGCTAGAGTGATGAGAGAGGGAAGGTTTATAGATGTCTTAGATGGCTCCTTGCAGTAGTTTGCTGGTATTTTGGTCCATTCCTTTTGACGGAATGGGTGTATCAGTGTGGATTTGTGGGCCACCTTATTTGACTGTATGCCTATGGTCATTGTCCATTTGGGGAACTAATTTACACTCACGATTTTTTGGCTGATGTCTTGAGATGTTGCTTCCATATTTCCACATAGTGTTCTTTCCACATAATACCACCTATTTTGTGAAGAGCACCTGTCTCTCCTGCAGCAAAACACCCACATCCCATCATGCTTCCACCCCCAATTTTCACACTTTGGATGGTATTTTCAAGCTTGCTTATCATGGTCAATAGGACCAAATACTTCAACAGACTAAGTGACATATTGAAAAAATATGGTATTTTTCCTGTAATGTAATCTGCCTTTTTTATGTTGCTTTCGGAATAATGGCTTCTTCCTTGCTAAGTGGCTTTTCAGCCTATGTCAGATAATAACTTGTTTCACTCAGGATTTTCATTCACATCTTTTCATGGTCTTTTCTTTTGCACACAGTTTGAGCCAAAACAAGCTCATCTCTGAGATGCAGAACCTGTCTATTTTCTTAATGGTGTTATTATTGAATAATCCCATGGTGTTTATCCTTCCGCTCATTGCAACCTGAATATTTCAGCAAGCGTAGTGGATGGTCCCCCATTTTTAAAAGCTGGAATGCAAATGATTATTTTTGCTCCCTTTTTTTAAACCAAAGAAATCTGATCATCCCATCCTCCTTCTCCTCTGGGTTGGTTTGATCAGTCTCACAGTTGCTTCGTCTCAGCTTGATCTTCTAAGGCGGACATTTTACAGCAAAGTGAAGAAATGGTAAACTGTACAGAATCTGACTGAGCTTTAGAAATGTTATAGCGGTGCTCTTTCTCTCTCACTCACCATATCGGATAATGTACAGTTTAGGCCTTTACAGGTGTAGGGTGGAGGAGGCTCGACCTGTGACCGAATTTTAGCAGACACAGGGGTTGCTCCTCACCCCTTGTAAAAACAGCATCCTAGGAGCTACAAACAAAATCCATCAGTCTTACGTTTTTTTTACTTATTGCCTGGAGTATGATGCATCGTAATGATGCTGTGTTTTTCCAAATTTGGTTCCCCTATTTTAAAACATAATTTGACATCCATCCTTTCATATAACTGAACCAATAAACGTGGGACCTTCGTTCCTCTGGAAATTGTACCCAAGGATGAAATAGGCTTGTGGAGGTTGACAGTTGTCTCACTGATACCTTGCTTGATTTTTTTTTACATCCTATGATGTCACACAAGAGGTTGTTTCAAAAGACAGTGCCGCCATCAGTGCCAGTATCAATGGCGACATCAGTGAGCCTTTTGGTCTTTCATAAGTGGTTAGCCTGTGGCGGTAATGTAGCGCAAATCAATGTGTTAGAGGTGATACTATAAAATAAATCCACAGGTGTGCCTACATTTTTTTTACAGATGTTAAGAAATTACCATGTAGAACAAATATACCCCGCATTTTCTGGTATTTTGCAAAGACAAATATTATTCGTAATCCTGTCAGATATGAAGCAGGATTGATTTGATTTAATGTCAGATAGTGAGAAAATATGGTTACATGTTAATTTATACAGTATGTATAAATATCTGGTTTAAAGCAGTCATATCCTTTTAAACGGTTTTTAAAGTAAATCAATATGATATATTTTTGTTGTTGTGATCTAATAACAGAAAAGGAAAATTAGATTTTTGAACCTGATGGACAGCAGTAATTGAAAGCTTGATGCTGAAATGGCTTGAAATGAATTTGGATAATTATTTCAGACAGAAAGGTTTACCGTCATGCAACGGTAACAAAGAAAACCCCTTCCCTCTAACATGCCAGCAGTCAGATGTCATCTGTCGTACTCTGACATGATATCAGCGGTGATCAAAGATAATGAAGTGCAGCACGGATACTAAGCTGTGTACCTACACGCATTATCTCCACCTCCTCCCTCCTCCCATTCGCACTGGTTCACATCCTTATTGAATAACATGACCTTTCCGCAAGGCCATGCTGGCGTTTTAATGTGCAGAAAATTTGTGCATGAGTGCACCTCTTAACTTTTTCTTTCACGCTCATTATTTCCGGTCCGTATCACCTTGTCTCCAGACGGGGCTGCCGTGCCACTGCCAGATTCATGTGGCACCAAGCTCAGACTGCCTGCCTGCCTGCAGCACTAAGGCATAGCTATCACACAAAAAGGCAGCATTCAGCATATTACCTCCTCGACAAGGCAGCACCTACAATTTTCTCTAAAATAGATAAATATCGGGCTTACAGAAATCCATTCTGCACAGGTATAGCAGCACGCTCATTAGAAGGATTTCTTTCCACTGCTTATGACAGACTGCATATCAATACCAGGGAAATTTTTAAAAGGGTTTCAAAGCAAACATCAAAATGGAATTTTGAAGAATACATTTCAACCCCTATCTGCCCTGTGCAAACAATGACGAAAATTACAGCTACAACATAAATTTAAGATGTGAAGTTTCCCTACGCTCAACACAATTTTATTGTGTCTTAAAACAAACAAGCATAGTTTCCTCTAGATTGGACAAATTCATAAAAGCAGTTTCAAATCATTAAACACTGGTAAGAAAAAAGGTATTGAACAACTCAATGTTTTTGACATGAATTTCACACCAGAGCCACAGGCTGGTAACAACAAGCAATCTACATACATAAAAATATCAATACAAATTAGTCTATAAATACAGTTCTTTGTAATAAGATGGAATTAAAAAAGAGGGATGGTCTTGAAAAGGTGGTGCAAAAATGGGGAGAAAGCCAAGAAAATTGTGAAAATCTGTCAGCTTTTTGAAGGCAAGGGTGCCTGACTTCATCAGAGCAAATAAATGTCTGGCTTCATCCTGATTAATGGCCTAAAAAAAGATTTCTCATTACCAAGGTATCACAAAAAAGTGTCAAATGATAGATGAGAAACCCTCTAAAGACAATACTGATAGCATTGTTTACAGATGCATTTCTTAACTTTTGAATGTTCCAGTAAGCGCCATCAGGGCCATAATCTGAAAGTGGAAGGAATATCATTTACCATGAATCAGCCATGGATAAGTGCTCATCACAGAAAATGTGTCGGAGGGGTCAAGAAAAAAAACAGTGTTGTCCAAGAGCTAATGATCACACACATGGACAGTTTTAGGAAGACCTTAAATTGGCACGTATAATTTATTAAAGGAAAATACAATAGGAGGTAATGCACTCAACTGTCAAACAAAGGAAACTCTTAACTGGTTTCAGAGAAACAACATAAAGCTGCTAGAATTGCCCAGTCAACTACATGGGTTCAATTAATGTAAAAATCTATGGAGAGTACTAAACATCTGGGTGCATGGAAGAGGCTACCAGAACTTTCATGATCTAAAAACAGTTTGTATGAAAAAATGGTCCAAAATCACATCTGAGCATACGAGTTATCATGATCAACAAAGTCTTTTTTACAAGAAATATTTTTCATGAAGTGGGTCCAAACTTAGTTCCTGTGTTATTTCACTTTATTACCAATAACTTAAGTTATGGACAAAGTGTTGTTGATTTTTTTCGAAGTGTTGATAACTTGGATTGTTTCCAACATCTGGTGTGAATTTAATGGAAATAGCCTCACTAGAAATACAGCCACTGGGAAAACATTGATCTGTTCAATACTGCTTTTCCCTGCTGTAAAATCAAGATATGCAGTTTCTCTAATCCTGACACATTTCTTACTCTGTCTTGAAAAAACCCCAAAGCAATTGTGGTGTCCTCAGGTGTGGACAAATTTATTCAAACAGAGTGAATCCTGCAATATTTATGAAAGTGAATTTCCATTTCAGTCTGCATTTTGTCTACCTACATCTGATCTTCTGGAAACGTCAGTGATTGCATTTCACTGCAATGAAGTGAGGACAAATATGCAGTTTGTTTGGGCCTCCCCATATGCAGAGTGGTTTATTAAATTTGACCAAACACAAGGATATTGACTCATCTCATGACTGCCACCCTACAGCAGTCACGTCGGCCATGGCATACCTCCCGTTCCTGATTGAATCCTGCAACATTCGTTATCATGTTACACGCAAGCAGCGGCAGTAAGCAGCACAGGATGCTGCTCCCGTTTGACACGTTGCTTGGGAGGAGGGAGCAAAAAGCAGTGTTTGATGAAGTGCTGTGTGTGCTGAGAGTACAAATACATAGTAAGACTGGAGCACAGACTAGAAGATGCCAAAGCACAGCCTGTATTTGCTGTGCAAGAAAACTTGGGGTTTCTGGATGTATACTGCTCGATTACACAACCTCAATGTAGTTTTATAAACCAATATAGCTATAGAAAAGAAGACAATGATAAAAACCAAACTGTATTTCAGGAAACATTAAGTTTTCTTTCAAAAGTATTTTTTAAAAAGAAAGAAATACAGAATTTGCACATTGTTTTGTTAATCTAACAAATATGGGTGTTTTTAGTTTCTTGCAATGATGTTCACAGTGAAAGAGAGACTCCATGGCTGCAATGGCTCTCTGTCTGTGCCATGTGACTTGCTTTGCGCTATTCAGACAGAGTCTTTGTAGGGAAAACTGTGCTGAGAGCAGCTGAAACTGTAGACAGTAAATTTAATAATATTAAAAAAAGTGAGTTTATTAAGCAGCTGAAAAAAAGTTTCTGTAGAGTTTGACAACACATGATCAACTAGGTCCGTTTTGAAATATGGTGCAATTAAATTATCGAGTCCTATCAAACCATAGAGTAAAAATGCTAGCATTAGGCTCGTGATTCACCAAACTGCTGCGCATGAACACATAATCAGACTTAATGTGTTGAGTCAGACGCATACCTGTGGGAGCAAATGAAAAATCTATGAATGTCTTTCTTGATGTTAGAACATCATAGCTTTCTTAATGTAGCTAAGCCAGGCTGGAGCAGCATTTTACATTTATCCTGCAGAAACTCCAGTTGGGAATGTGAAAGGAAGGGGACATTCAGGTCACCAGTGATGTTCAGGTGCTCACTCACCTAAACGTGAGTGAGCAAGAGCTATACTCACTCTCTAATACTGCTATTAAACCTGCAAGTGTTAGCTTAGCCCTTCATCAAACTGAAAATGTCAGGAATAAAATTACATTTTATGAGAGATTGTAGCTGTAGCCTTTGGGTTGAGTAACTTATATTTTTGAAAAGTAAAGTAGAAACTCAAAATCGCTGTTGAGATAAACAGATATTGAAGCATCCAATACATTTTTGCTGGGTGAAATACATAGGCCACAACAGTAACACTGACCATGTAATCCTGATGAAGCACAGTTTTGCTACTTTAGTGCATATTTATTTTTAGCATCGCTCTTGGACTTAGGGCCTGATTTATCAAAGGTTTGCGCTTGTAAAAACGTGTGCAAACCTCACAGTGGGTGCAAAAACATGCAGCAGCTGATTTACAAACCAGGCGCAGTGAGCACTGCACTTGTTAAACCCGCAGCAAGATGCATGCAATTTATGTAGCGCTTTTGCCCTGGATTAATATTCAGTGTGGCTGTTTCTGTCAGAAGGCGCAAAGTATTGGGGGGAAAACATGCAAATAAGTAGGTGTTCCATGCGCAGTGTGATTTATCAAACATTAAACTGTTTGCGCCAGCTGTTTTGGTGCCTATTTTTACCACCTCTGAAAGGCATCTTTTAACTTTGCCCCACCATGATTCAACAGTTTATTACTGACAAATGAAAAAATATAATTCACACACATTCTAACTTAATAGTAATTAACACACTAATGACCATAAACCTGAAAGTTGTGTCGATTTTTTCACTTTTTTTCCAAAGACGCACCATAACTCACTGCGCACTCAATACATCTGAACCTGCTGTTTATTTTTTTATTTATTTGGATCCTCATTCGTTTCCACCGGAGTGGTTACTAATCTTCCTGGGGTCCAATTAATAAAGTTTGATAATCGTGTAAATACCCCAATGACAATTAGATATATGATATTATACAAACAAAATTCATACATTTCAGATTACTTACAAAAGCCAGATGTAATTAACTTGTACATTTCCAACCTTTGATAAAATACCTAAAACATTCAGGTAGATCCAAAGCTAAAATTAGATTTTAATACTTTTTTTTTAAAATACAAGCCGTTTAATTCTTTTGTATTTTTAGATAATTTAATCCATTCCTGAGATGCTCTGTAGACAGCAGACTTTTGCAAGTAGTTTGTGTTAGCATGTTTTAGCATTAATTTAGTATCACAAGCATATCTAGTACAATGGGTGTGTATCTGACTAGAGTAAATAAACTCTTTGTAAAATGATTCTGGTTGACCTGTTAGAATATTTTGTTATGGATATGAGGTTGTACTGCAACTTGACATTTATTAGAGGCCATGATAAAGTGTGCAGTGCATGGGGCAGAAAGGCTGGCACTCACAGCAGACGCAACGTCCTCATTTGAATACTGATCTTTGAGCCCGTTATGATTTGCCCACACAATCTTAGCAGATCACCTGCAAATCAGGAACCCGCCTCTCGTGCAATTTGTTTTGCGCCGCATGCAGTTTTGCATTGATTCTTTGGAATATTGACAAATCAGGCCCTTATTATCTGCAAGGTATTGGTATTGGTAATAAAAAATAGGATTTCCACATCCTTTAAAGAAAGTCTTAAAGTACAGTATTGTGAACCCATATTATGTGTTTAAATGAGTGATAGTTTTTTTCACCCCTAGGTTTTAGTACAGTTTCCTATTTTGCTACTCACAGTTAGCATTTAGTAGTGAATTTTGGGCAAAAATCAAGGTGTAAAATATGTGTATGCAAACACGAGAACTAATTACAGCAGCTCCTGAATGTGTACATTAATTACTTGACTTAGGGTGGAAAAAAGCTTAATATAGAGCATTTATTGAGTCATTTAGAAGAGGCTTGCTTCACAGGCAGTCCCTCATAAAATGTATAATAGGTACCGCAAAATAGGTACAGTGTGTTGGTAGATAAAGCATGAGGGTTTAAAGAGAGATTTCACAGAGGAAGTAGCTTAAGCTTAAATTTAAGTAGTCTGGTCTCATATATGTGTATAATTACGTATCCTATCACAAGACAAAATTTAACCAAGCACTGTGTTAAACTCGATATTATTTCTTCATCCATCCATCCATCCATCCATTTTATGTACCCGTCCATCTTAATGCAGGGTTGCGGGGGGGGGGGGGGCTGGTGCCTATCTCCAGCAGTCACGGGGCGAAAGGCGGGGTACACCCTGGTACACCCAACGCAGAAATTATTTCTTTATTTTTATGCACTCAGCTTTCAATAACTTCACGAATTGTTGTGTCTTTAAACACCAATGCAGTGTTTATGCTGTTTGAAAGAAAAGTTGGGTAGTTTTTATAATTTTTGAAATGTTGAGTTAATGACTTTTATTTAGACTAGAGAAGAAGTTGGTTCACTTAACATAAGCTTTTTACCTGCTATATTGTTAGTACAAGCTAGTGCTAACTATGTTAAACATTTATATTCTGAACATAGCTACAGGTCATAAAGACAGCCAATATTTCGTGTTATATGATAAATGTGAATTCTTTTAACTAATTTCAATTGTTTGTCAACACATAACATTTTTGTTACTATGAAGTTGTCCTTATTTTGTTAATGCAAAGTGAAAATGTTTTTTTTTAAATCTGAACATTACTTATTGGGCAGCTTAAAAAAAAAACATATTTTGCATGAGGTTAATAACCTAAACCCTGTTTCCTGGGTCTAAGCCATAACCCAACCCTGTTTTGAAAAATTCACACAGAGATCAGTCCATATTTGACCCAGAACTGAATAAACAAAATGACCCAAATTGGGATATTTCATGAACTGCAGTTGGTAGCACTGTTCTTTTAGACTTAGAGCAAGAGGGTTTGAATGTTGGCCTGGGGTCTTTCTGCTTGTAGTTTGCATGTTCTCCATATGCATTCATGGCTTTTCTCTGGGTACTGTCTTCCTTCCACAGTCCAATAACATGACCGGTCACTCTAAATTTGCCTTAGGTGTGAGCATCCACGGTTAACATGTGAAGGACTGGTGACCTATAGATTTTGTACCCTGTTTCTTCCCTGTTGACCGCTAGAGATAGGACATGACCCCCCATGACCCTGCAAGGATAAGCAGAATCAGAATGACTTGGTGTTGTTTTATACCCAGCTGAAAAGAAAAAAACCCATCATATCTTCTGCCAAAACATATGATGTGTGATGCCATAATCATCTAAAAGGGGTTTCTTCTTTCTGTGTAAAGAATTGCAAAAAAAAAATAATTTCAAATGAAACCGTAGTAACAAAAAAACATTTTTGTTTAGTAATCAGGGCAGGTTCTTTTTAATTCAAAGTGTTGTGTTTGTACTCATCTCAGAAAACAAAAGTTGATCTTGTAGAACGTCAATGTATAAGAATTTAGATTTCAATTTGACAGTGAATATGTGTAATAAATCAAAGCTAAATAAATTAGAACTTGTACCTTGAAAACTATGTTAGACCCATTGCATGATTAATAAAGTCTGACACTGAGGGACCATTACTTTCCGATGAGACGTAAGCTGCTCTCAAAACAGACTTCATCATGTATTAGTGATCTCTCTTCAGCCTTGGGTTCTTTTCAGGCCTGGGCACTACAGGGTTTTAACATTTATTTTGGCATGGCTTTGAAAGCACTGTGTACATCAGGACAAAAAGTTCTGCTGTCATTTCTTGAAAGTGCTTGAGTCAGTGTCCCAGTTTAGAGATCACAATTTAGTTTACTCCATTTACCAAAGGTAATGCTGTCCCCTTCACTTTCCACATGTTACCTATTTCTTCCTTTGGTAATAGATATATTTGGAGGGGTGTGTGTTACTCTGTCTTCCTATTGCTGTTCTTTACTGCCACTTCCTTTGGTTTATTCACCAATACATTGCCCATTACAAGTTTAACCCAGTTCTCTAACTTGAAAAAGAACAGGAAAAAGTAAAAATGTTTCCAGTTGAAGCAAGAAATGAAAAATGTAACCAAAATGCCAATATTCTCCTGCAAACTTTGAATGACTGAGGGTGTCGCTGAAGGTAGATATTTTCTACTCTAATTGTGATAGCTCTGATTTAGGGTTGGTTGGAAATAAAAAAGAATTTCAAACATAAAACCAGATTTCTAAACTACATATCCCCTTTTAGCATCTTAGGCTAATGTAAATATGTTATTTGTATGTATTTATGGGCAATTACTAATGACTGCTTTTTTTATATCTAGCACATATAGTTGGATATTTTTGTGTGCAAACTATGATGTACAGAAAACCCAAGATCTCTGATGACAAACTAATATTAGATGCTTTTATATTCCTACTCTACATACTTCTTATTTGGTTTGTTTACAGGAGAAACATCTCATGGCTGAAATTTGTAGTTGTAATACTATGTACCACACATATCCGTCTTCACCATTGTAATTACACCAATCATGTTTAAACTCATGTTTCTGTTTGTTCATGACGTTAGCTCTGTCAGTCATTAGTCAGAAACAATGATCCTCTTCTTGGCTTGATCACCTCATGTGCATCTCAGCTGTGTGATCATGCAGGCTTCTTCAGCGCCGAATGCGATGCTGGCAGCATGGGGGCGTCGGCTGTGTGAGACGCAGACACAAACGAGACCTGACAGGCGCTGCAAGCCTAAGGGGAGCAGAAAGCAGTGGGCAGGGAACCATAAGCTACTCTCTGGCTTTGCACTTTGTTTCCTACTCAGACATCCACCTTGAAGACCTCGCTCCTCCTCGCTCGGTTGGCTACAAAGGGCTCAGGGCAGCTTAAGGGGAGATTTGAAGGGGATAGTGATGAGAAAACATAACTAATCCTTAAACTGAGAAGAGTAATCTGAGAGGGAAGATTTACTGCAAAGGAAATAACTTTTTACAATGCAATCGGAAAAAGTGACCTTCCTATTAGAAGCTGTTGTACAAGTGAGACTCATTTTTTTGTGTTCAATCAGGGTTAAGATGTACCTCAGCATGACAGTCAGAAAACACTCTTCCTGTCTCAAGCTTGGTGAGAGATTGTAAAGCGTTGCATCCCCAGAAGCATTTGGATTAAAGAGCCACCTTGTGACTGCAGCCCAGCCCGTAGAAAACCACCTGAAGTACTGCAGCTGATCCTTGGCGCTCCCATTGATTTCTGTTGATCACAATCTTATTTGGCAATTTAAATGCTAATGATACTTTTAATTGCAAGACAGGATAAATGTGATTTGATCTTTAGGAGGCAATTACTTTCATGCTTTGTCTAGCTCGGATCTTTTTCAGAAGGCGGACAACAATTACTCTGCAGAACTCAGGTTTTCTTCTTTGCTTGCAGAAGAAGAAAGGTGGAAAAAATGAAACAAGCAAAGTGTTTCTTTTTTGTTCTTTGAGAAGTTTATCAAAAAATTATTTCTTTTGCTGAGGAGAGTAGTTTAGCTTTCAAAAACATGTACTTTACAATCATACATCCACTCAGTTTCAATATGTTTTAAACACAAGACATTGTGCACATACATACTCTTGCTATACAAAAAATAATGGGGATAACGGTGGTTGCCATGGACATTTGTACCGCATGTATCACAATCTATACAGAAAAAAATCAAAGCACCATATTTATTTACCGACATTAAAAATAAAAGATTTAAATTGACACCCAGTACATTAACAGTCCATATAAGACTCACATGAGAGATAATCCTACTTTGGTTACAGCTTAATGAAGGAGGGTGTGCAACAATAAATGACCATCTTACACATTTAAAAGGTCTCCACATAGCAATGATGACCATCATACAAATCAAAAGGTACACAAGAACAAGTTATGTCTCTTGGATTTATTTGTTCCAGAATCAGGTTTTTAAAGGTGCTGCTAAACCATGCAACTACTGTCCATCAGTAATTTCAAATGCCTCCCAAAAATAATAGCAATGCTCCATAACCCATTAGTTATTTGTAGTACTGATTTTCTAGAGCCACAAATTTTTTGGGATGTTCTTAATACCCCCGTCACACCATTGCATATTTGCCTTGCATTTCAAATACATACAAATATTCTGCTTTTAGTAAATAATGCTCAAGCCCTTGATACCTTAGAGTACGTCATTTGATCTCCAGTTAAATTATCTCAGATTATCTTTGCACGAGCATTGCAACTTATAGATATGTACTGTGCACAGGCACCACTGGTACGAAATCGATGTAAATGCTACGCAAATGTTGCAGCAGTCCTCTGATAACTAATCTCATTATAAGCAATGCAGACACTCTGTCTGCACTGGTGAACATTCACTCACCTAAGTGCTAACTTGGCCCTGTCTTCTGAGGTATGAATTATTTAATGAATTATTTAAACCATTGGGGACTAGAGCTGTCTAATATTAGACAATTTGATGACAATACTGATATTAATTATAGCGATAATATTAGCTGCATGGGCAGCATAGTGGCATAGTTCTTAGCACTGTTACCTTGCAACAGGAAGATACTTTTTACATTAAGTTTGAATGTTCTTCCCATGTATGCATGGGTTCTCTGTAAGTTTTTCCCACAATCCATTAACTTGCAAGCTATGTTAATTACTCTCTCTAAATTGCCCTTAGTGTTGAATGTCTGAATGCATGGCAGTTGGACCTCTTTGTCTCTTTGTTGCCTTGAAATGCACTGGAGGCCTGTCCAGACACTACCCTGTCTTTTACCCTCCAATTCCACTGGAGATAGTGACCCTGTAAGAATTAGTCAGGTCCAGAAAATTGATAAATCCCCATTTTCCGTATCCTCTCTGTTATCTGCCATTACAATGCTTTTATCACTCTGTGACCTTTAACTTTTTAACCTGTATCAGGTGTGGGCTTCTATTGCAGGTATACTCCATCAAACAGACTAAAATGTGTATTATAATAGCCAATGACACTGTATTCTAAACAATCTTGCTATATCAGTTTTGCACAAGTTGATATTGTGGTTATGATATATTCTACTGTGGGAATATCTGGATAAACCACTGAACTTTAATCTCGAGACGGTCTGGCGATCTTTAAGTAAGATCGCCAGAAGTCAGAAGGAAAAAAGAAACTTGTTCTGTCCTAATGCAATAGCACACTGTAAGTTTAATGCCCTTTATCTGTATGCCAGAATATGTGGCAAGATAAGAAACAGTGTGACAGCAGCTTTATGGTTTAACTCTTATGCAGTTGACAGTATGTTGGAAGTTGGAATCAAAGTAGTTTATACCAGCAAGTATTGACAACAATGAGAAGCCAAGCCTAACATCATTTGTTCCCACATTGCTCCAATTTGCCATGCTTTTCGGCATTTTGGAGGTCATACATCAAGCTCTGGCAAAACACAGAGCGATGAACACATTATTGGGAGAACATCGCCTTTGACAGTGCCCATCTATTTTGATAATCAGTTGACTATTGTGCCAGTGTAGCCTCTAAAAGGAGCCCGGTGATTTATTAGGATTGACCAATTTTGAGTCACATCATGTGCTGCTTTGTGAGGGCAAACAGAGGCGTGACTGGCGGTGCAGTCAGGCATGTTATCAAATGCCCAAGCTTGATTAACAGCTCATCAACATGCAGAATTAAACATTCTGGCTAAACGCTTCCCCTTTACCCTGACATTACACACTCACATAGAACTATGAATCTCTTTACAGTGATCCTCTGCAGTTAAACGCAACACATTCTCTTCGTGCACCTTATCAGCATTTATATCATTAGATATTTCAATTAAAATAAGTGAACAGGTTTCTAATAAGACACTGAACACGATTGACAACAAGTCACAGGAAACATACATATAGCTTTTAACCACATTTCACTACGTGAACCATTCCATGCAGAATTAGTGAGACACAACGACGGTCACCATACTGAAAAAACTGTAAATTTTGTCATGCAGATTTGATAGGAATCATGCACACAAAAAAGGAGAAAAAAGAGCAAGAGGGATAGGAAAGAGGGGGGACAAGGTGGACAGTTAAAGATAATATCATTGTGTGTTATCTTATGTGTCACAAAGCCTAGATTGCCTTAAAGAGACAGTTGAGGTTTTTTGCATAATGTTAATATTGACAATAGTCCCAAAACCTGCAGCAAAAAGATGTCAGATCGCAATGAGTTTATAGAAATGTAGGGACTAACAGTTAGTCAGACTGATCCCCATTTAGCTAATTTAAGCATTCTTAAACAGCTCAAACTGAAAACTGTCATTACAACTGGCTTCAGCATACTATTAGTGGTAGTAAACATCTACATACTTGATGCCTAGTACAATAAGTGTGCTTCACTCTTGATGGACTTAGAGCAGACTGACAGTTGATAGTTGATGAAGAGGATTC
This sequence comes from Valencia hispanica, assembly GCA_963556495.2. Lineage (NCBI taxonomy): Eukaryota > Metazoa > Chordata > Actinopteri > Cyprinodontiformes > Valenciidae > Valencia > Valencia hispanica. Next base: position 11,994,027 of record OY747700.1, read on the forward strand.
ATACCATGGCAGCCTAAACCAAGGTATCTTTACTTGGTAACTTAGACCTTGTTCAGTTATTAAACAAACTTAACAACTCTTTCTTGGAGCTATGTAACAATTAAATTAGCTAACACGATTAGAGAATATATTTTACAAGTCTAACAAGATGGGACTCTAGTAATAAGTCCACTGTTATTTTGTTTTCACAACTACAGTGACAGGTTTTAAAAATCTGTTTTCAAGAATCTAATCAGTGCAAGATAGTTTAAAACAGATATGAATAATCTGGATGTTGTGCTGTTTATTTATTTATCTAATTCTGATCTATGTTGTTATTTTCGAAGGTTTCACAAATGTATAACTGTGTTTGATTGACTGAGACAGACATGGGTTAATATGTGATCTTGTTAGATCATTGACCTCTTGCAAAAAAAGTAAATTTTTTATATTTGTTCATATAGCGTTGCTTCCCTACAAATACAATAAAATATGTTTGAGTTATTTTAAAATGCGAAAATCAGCTAAAATATGGACTCTATCTTTCATTCACCACTCTATATGTCATGTTTCCAATACAGGTAGAGAAACTGTTACCGATAGGGATGTCACAGAACCTTATTACAAAAAACACAAACTGTCCCTTTAAAGGTTCAACTTTGATTAAGAATTTTATATCTACTTTAAAATCTCCATTCATCTTGTTTGTTCCTATTCAGCTCTGTGGATCTGATTAAGTGGCACTGGACGCTTCATCTTTTTAATTTTGATGAGGTTTAATTAATCTTGGAGCTGCTTTTAATCAAGCTTAATTTTCTCGCATAATTGTTTATCAAAAGGCATTGCCATCATTTCATGGAGCTGGATATTTTCAGTTTTTTATTTCCCTACATCAAATGGAGATGTATGAGTTCAAAAGTCTTTATAGTTGCATCAAAACAAATCTCTTTTTAACACATCAAGTCCAGTGTTTCTGAGTTGTGATAGATGAAAGTTTGTAGCTTTCAGGGCTCACAATGGAGTGCTTAAATATGTCACTTGCAGGCCGCCGTTACATGCAGGCAACAGAATAGAGGATCCAGGAGGGCAGGGGTCAGCAGGGGACAGACTGGGGTCAGGTGCCTCTACTTTCCTTGTGGGGGACTCTGGCTTCTCTGGAGCCTGTGTCACACAACTATCAGCAACAGCAGCAACAGCAATGCTGAGGGAGTGGAGTGGGAAACAAAGAGCAGTTACTTCAGCATCAGAGCGAGACAGAAAGATAGATTAGCAAGGAGGGAGAAAGAGACAGAAAGCAATGGGGGCGGTAAGAGTCTGTGTGATTCATCTCTCTTGAAAAAAAAAGAGCTGCTGAGAGGTAGAGAAGTGGGGTTTCTGGGTCATTGTGGGTTCAGAGTTGGATATGCAGCTTTTCTGGTCTCCCATGTTTCAGGTGGAAACCAAAAAGCTGCCAGAGTGGCTCATGCCTGATAGGACGGCTTCTAATGTTCTCTACCCAAGCTTATAAAGGCTCTTCTGTACCCTTACAGTAGCTCGATTCTGCGCCGCCCCAATCGTGAAGCTTAGGCAATTTTGCTGGTCCCGTCCCACATCAGAGTAATTTTCAAGGGAACTGGGCGTGCATCTTGAAAATGCACTTTTGCCCAAGTGCATCATGAAAAACCTGGCAAACCTCTAAGCTATCAGTCGTGGCTGTGCATCTCTGTCCTTCTTCAGCCAGTTGTTCTCAGGGTTTACACATTTTGAGATAACAGAAAAAGTTAATTTAGAATTTTTGCAGCTCTGTTGCTCGTTGTTCTCTCTGTTGTACCCAGTGGTCTGTTTTCTTCCCCCCTGTGGACGGGCAGCAGCTGGAAATGTTCAAAACTGTCATGGCCCCTTGGTTTGCAGGCACAACAGAATTACCTAGCTGGCTGGAGGTGGAGTTGCAGAAGTAAACAAAAATGTTCCCTCAATCTGCCTTCAACAGCAATTTCATAGGAGTAAGTTATGCTGCAAAGGAAATATGTTTTTTTCTACTTTCCTGCAAAAAATGTAAACTTTTACAACATTGTATTTACAGGGTTGAGACAAGTCAATATTTAAATTGCTATGCACTGCATCGTTGGTAATGCCAACAGCATGGATTTTATGTATGCTCGGTTTCAGATCACTCATCTGCTTAAATTGATTTAAAATAAAATAAAAATTGCAAAATGTTACAAAGTATATGAAGATAAAATTTACTCCCTGTCCAGCTATATTCTTAAAAGTTCTGAGACGTCCGCTTCACGTGTGATGATGTAATAACCATTGAATACAAGCTAACCTCTCTTAAGAAGAGACTGCAGAGTATGTTTCTGCAGTCCCGATTAAAACAATGCTGTTTTGTGCCCACATTATAATCAGGACGCTTCTTATATGATCATGGATTTTATCTGCTCTTGAAAATGAAAACTTTTTTTTTTAACTTGTTTTTGAGCACAAGTGTAATTGCATTATGTTTTACCCTGAGATGCAAAGGAAATTAGATTATTGACTTCTAGAATAAATGAGAAAGAGGTGGGGAAACATATTTGAAGCATGTTCTTCTGTCTAAAAACGTTTGCGCTGAAAAATAGTTTTTCTCTCATCGAGAGTGCCCACCTAATCTTACAACCTGTCCAACCCCCCCACCTGCCACCCCCGCCCCCTGCAATATTCTCTGGTGCTGGCTTTGGTACTCACAGGTCATTATCTGTCTCTGTGCGAGTCTTCTGCTGCCGCCGATGGACCATGAAAACAGTAACAGCCACACCAATGATGAGTCCAATGGCAACAACACCTCCAAGGATCCCGATAACACCACCTGGGGGACCCTGAGGCATTGGCTTCTCTGCAGACAAGAGAAGAAATGACAGTGTCAGTCTGGGTGTTCTTTGAGTAATTGATGCTGCTAGGTTGTACTTGGCAGAAAAGCAGTAGAAAAAGAAGCTGGCAGTGAGGAGAAAGGACTGTGATTAATGTCACATACTGTGCCTGGCAAAAGTATTCACACCCTCAAGATCTTTGACATTTTGTAGCATTACAATGACAAACTTTAGTGTGCTCAGTAAAATTTTACATGAATGACCAACACAAAGTAGTGCATCATTGCAAAGTATAAGATAATTATCATTTTAGTTTTTTTTAAATAAGTAAAACTCAAATTATTGTAATATACATTTGTATTTTGCCGCTTTAAATTTCCTTAAACAATTTCCAGTTCAACCCATTGACTTCAGGTTTTATACCAATAAGACCAAAGGAAAGTCAGATATAGGTATGTAGTTAACTAAGTCATCTTGATCGAGGGAAGGTTTCTTGAGTAAAGGTTTAACTACAGCAACCTTGAATTCCTGTGCTATGTATCCATTACCTAAGGATAGAAAATGTGTGTAATTTAATCTCGGAAATTTTGTGACCTTCAACAAATGGCTGAATTTATGCAAAAAGGCAGCCAAAAAGCCCATGGTACCTCTGGAGGAGCTGCAGAGGTCCAAAGCTCATACGAAAGAATCCTGTGAGAGAAAAAAATACTTGAGATATTTTCACTCCACAAACATGCCTAAATGAAAGAGTGGCAGGAAAAAAGCTATTTCTGAAAGAAAGCTAAAAGTTGTCCCATTTTACAGTTTGCCACATGTAATGTAAGGGACGGGTGTCATAAAAGAAGGTGCTCTGGTCAAATGAGACCAAAAATAAACCTTTTGTTCTACATCTAAATTATGTGTGGGGTAAAACTTACTCTATACCTGGTGGTGGCAGCATCAAGCTGTGGGAACACTTTTCTTTAGCAGGTACACAGATGCTGGTCAGGAAGAAACTCCACCTATGCATAAAATCATAGCTACTGTGAAATAATTTAGATTAATAAATAGACCAACCTATGAATCTGTGGCAAGTTGAAAATCAGTGTTCACAGATACTCTCTATCCTATTGGACTTGGTTTAAGCTATCTTGCATACAGTAGAAGAATGTGCAAAACATTATGTTTTTAGACATGCAAAGCTGAATGTCTAGAGACAATAACAGTTTTCAAAGAGATTTAAATATGGCTGTAGACAATACTGATATATGGGGGGACATAAAAGCAGTCAACACATTTTCGGATTTTATTTTAAAAAAATTCTGAAAACTTATTGAAATAATTTACTTCCACTTTATGATTTTTGCACAAATCTGTGTTGGTCTGTTATATTAAGTCACAGTAAATGCCATTATGAGTTGTGGTTGTGAATGGAAGAAATAGACAAAGTGGACAAAATATAAGATGCATTAATACCTTTGCATCGCCCTGTGTCTTAACGGATGATATTTTTTAAATCCATAACAAAAAAAAACTTTTTATAAAAGTAAACTGTAAAGTGGTTCAAAACTGGCTGAAATTATGTCAGCGTGAAAGAAGAAATGTATTGAAAAAGAACAACAAAACAATGGAGTGTTCCAAAAGGAAAATCTCTGCAAACCATTTGACACAGCTTTTCCCTAGCTTCAGTCTTTGTGTCATGAAAACACTTCCAAAATACTATTTTTAGACACTTATTTCAGTGTGAAAACCATTGTCCTGCCATTCCCTGGCACTGCATGAATACCACACTGTTGTGGTCATTCAGCAGCTGCTGTCACTGTTGCATTTTTAATGTCCTCTCCATCAGCTGTTTCAAAGAAGCCTAAATTGGTTCAGGCTTGACAGTGAACCCAAAATGGACTCTTAAGTGCATCACAAAACTATTATATTTTGAACTACCAGCCATAACTAAGTAACAAATGGAACATGTATTTCCAACATTGCACTGGAACAATGGGACTTATTCTGCTGAATGAAAAACATGCAAATGTTAGACTGCAGGTGTCACTTTAACTGATTAATGAGGGAGACAGAGGGGTCCAAACCAATGTGGTAAACATTGCGGATTGTTGATGCTGCTCTGTGCACCTTGTTCCCTGTGCTTGCACTGTTGATAAAGTAGAACATATTCATTCTGGCACAGGAATTACAATTACACACAAAAGATTGATGCAGTTTGTTTTGCAGAAGCAGAGCTGGTCTAACACTACATCCTCACTTTACATTCGGATGGAAAAAGGTTTTTAAAGAGTCTATCAAATTTAATGACCAATACAAGGGTTGGGAAATATGACAGTATTAGAACAAGTTGACATTCTAATCCTGTGCTATATGAAACTGAGTTCACTGTACTCCAATGGCCATTTACAGTCACTGGATCTTAATCATTTATAACACCTTTAGGATGTGATGGAATGTGATGGAACTGTGGAGCAGTACTGTATGATGCTGTCATGAAAATATGGACAAAATGTCTAAAGAAGGTTTTTGAAACCTTAATGAATGTATGCCACAATTCAGAAAGTTCTAAAGACAAAAAACTGGTTCCATCCCAGTACTTAGATACTAACCTTGTGTACAGTTAACCCCTGCCTATTCAGTATTTACAGATTCAACTACTCATGGATTTCTCTGTGGAACTTAACTTCTAATTATTCATGCCTACCCATAGATGTTTTGTACAGTAAATGTAAAATATTTTTAAAAAATACAGCTTGGGAAGCAGGCAACCTAGGCGCAATGCTACTTGACTCGCCATTAACTCGTGTTTGCAAAGCAGCCAATACAGGAGCACCATTCATTTTCCTTAGCTGTACACCAGAGAGTCGAGGTAAGGAAGACTGTGGATGTAAGCCTCTGTGGTTGTGCCAAGACGGTTTCCACTGTGCATATTAATGCACATTTGGTGTTTGAACTGTTCAAATATGGAGTTATACGCGTTTTTAGAGGGGGTCTAAAGCATTTAAACTATTCTGGGAAAGCTGTGGTCCCTAACCCCCCTAAATACGAGGGATCCACTGTATTTATTAAAAAAGCAGTTGTGTGTGAGCTGGGCTTCAAACACTATACTTTGTCAAGCTAATATTATTAATTGCTCTTTAAGAATATGCTGGCATTTATTAACTGCTGAAAAAGTTTAGACAACTTTAAAAAATTGTGCTAAATGGTCTTAATGTGTTAAAAAATGTTATTTGGTAAACATGTTATGTTCATGTTCTTCATTAAGAGATATGCTTTAACATAAAGAAGTAAAAATTTGACTGCTATTGTGATTTTATACAAAATACTGGAAAAGAACTGGAAAATTGATATATGTTGGTTATTCTTTCAGCGAACTGTACTGTAAGAAACTGTACAAAACCCTGTTGATTTTACTGTTTTACATGCTAATAACCACGAATCATGATGAATGTGTTCAGCACAAATAATAATAATAAAAAATAATCTGTTGTCACTGAGATAAAAAGCTAAATTACTGTAGGCCGCATGGGAATCTCTATTGTTTTTTAACTGATATCAGGTGCTACAAAAATAGAACAGTCATTGTGTTTTACAGACATAATTAGTTTTTTTTTTCCTTCAGGAGAACAGCTCTGGTTTCTGTTTTCTGTGACAAGAGCAGTGGAAGCTGTCCCATTTTTGGACGCCCAGGAACCAATCATCGGCTCGAAGAAAATTCTCACTATCCTCCAATTTGAAAAGGAAAGCCTATCTGTTGCTCTCATGATGTCTCCATTATTATCTACACGCCCCTCCCCATAGTGACAGGACAAGGCCTCACTCCCAGGGGGCCTCTTCTCGACGGCCCCCGCTCGGTTGATTCACCACTCATAATGATGGATACACAGAGGACTACTTCACACACAGCCGAACAATAGCAAGCACGTTAGCCCACCTTGTATCCAGCACTTACTGCCACAGTGAGTGACTATATATCATGTCTATCAGATTGTCATGGTATGGTTGCCTTGGCTGATCTAATTTTCTGTCGTCTTGTTCCTAGAAGGAACATCGTGTCAAAATCGTGCAGTGAAAGAAAGTAAATAGTTTTCTTTAGCCGCACCACACAACGTTCTTTTTTTTATTTCATTAAAAAATTTTGTGGAGTGGTTTGAAAGACCAAGTGTGAATGCGATGTTGTTGTAGTAAGGGAACGGATAAGCCAGAACTCCTACTGTTGTCTCATCGTGCTACATCATGAAAGCCAGTGGGCTGAATTTCATGCCACTAATGCAAATGCCAGACACAATAGTGTGTTGTATAACACTAATACACAGAGGAGAGGACTGGATCAGAATGCAATTTCCCCCGTTGTGGAGCCGTAGGCACGGGATTTACACTGTCACCTCCTTACACACGAAGTTGGGGGAGCCATCTGCTGCACAGTCTGAACACTTTGGCTGCTTCTTATGTAGCTGGAGAAGCTTCAAAAATTGAAGCTTTGATTTTCTGTACATAGATTCCACATTAAAGCATCCCACTCACTGATTTTTTTTCCACATATTTTCACATTTACTAAATGTTACAGAGGCAGGTGTGGATAGTAAAAGATTTGTGTGCAGTAGATACACATTTGAGAGAATCCACCATTACTCCTAAAGTGGCTAAAGTATTACTGAGCAAGAGCTAGATTTGTTTTTTGAGTTGAGCTTACCTCTACAATGCTAGCCAGAAGTTTACATACACAATTTACAGTTTATTGGGGGTTTTCATGTTGCATTTCAACTAACATCTTTTCATGGTGGACTGATGGTACAAAGATTTTATTACACAAGTTTATTTTTTATGTTTAAAAATCCATGTTCCAGTCCATCTATCCATCATCTGCAGCTGCTTGTCCTTGCAGGTTTGTGTGTGTGTTTTTGTGTGCGTGTGTGTGCAGGTAAAAGCCACTTCCATGCCTGGAAATAATTCAATTTAAATGAGCTCCAATTGTGATGAGAAGAGTGCTAAAACATCCAGCCAGAACTAGACCAGAAGCTTATTTATGGCTACAAAAGTGTGTGGTTTATCTGTAACTTTCTAAAAGCGTCATAAATTGTTGTGGGTTTGCAGTCCTATTTTAAGGTAGTATTTCATTCATAAAAAAATAAATGCACAACCATGACTTGAAGAACTCAGGGGAGACATCAGACAGCAATGGTGAACATGAAAGAACAACATGTATAAAAGCATAAATGGCAGACAGGACAATGGGTTTGATAGCAGAGGATCTGGCATGAATTGACCAAAACAGTGAGGTATTTAAATGCTGGGGGGGTGATTTTTGTGACCAGCAATAGGTGAATCCCATTCAAATGAATATGCTGCAGCTGTCTGAGGACATGAACTGATTAGCTGACAAAAACTACCAATTGATAGAGAAAACAGAAGCTCATACAGGAATAACTTCAAAACAAAACCAAAAAAGAGAACCAAACTAAAACCATGGGCAAAGTACAGGAATCACAAAAAACTAACATTTATCGAAATATTAGTAGGGATGTATTACATATTTTAGCCTGTATGTATAAGTTTGATTCCTTGAGTATTAGAGGAAATACAAGGATATGCAACGCTAACTTACTAAATGCAAGATAAACATATTCAAAGTTAACTAGCCCATAAAGCCCAGAATAAGTCTTTGATGATGACTGGCATTGTGAATGTGTTCAAGGGAGGTATTGTGAATAAGGAACCTTGGTGTTTCCGCTACAGTATAAGGAACAGTTCTGCAACATACATGTTTCCACTATTTAACATTTTGGTTGTTGAGGTCCTAATGAAGTCCAGATAAAAAGAAAACAATCTTTATAATGTTTATTTATAAGTGAAACAAACTATGGACCAGAGTTACAGAGAAATTTGAGCGCAAAATTTGAGTTCAAGTCCATTGAAGCCAAAAGGACTTAACCCAGATGAGTCCCCTTCATGTGTTTATGTCTAAAGTCAATTGTTCTCAGTTCTCAGTACTGTGGTTCTGATGCTGAACAGAAACTGGAAATGAGAACTTACATTACTCTTATTTCCACTTTCAGCAGGGTTCTTCCACCCGCAGAAGACAGTTAGACGTATGATTTCAAATATATTTGAAAAAAAGACTATTAGGTTAGTTCCATTTGATCCTGTGAAAGATTAGACGCTTTAAAAAGAAGAGCCCTGCCAAAGCATTAATACTGGATCAATGTGTTCCACATTTTGTCAAGTTACAACAAACTTTACCGTATTTTGGAGGGATTTTATGTGGTAGAACAACTAGTATCACATAATTGGGAAGTGGAACACAAATGCTCCTGTTATTTAAAAATCTGAAATGTTTGCTGTCAAACTCAAAACTTTGTAGAACCGTTTTCCGCTGCAGCTTCAAGGTTATTCTTTGCAAAATAGCTAAAACTCAGTCAGACTGCATAGAGTGCAAATGTGAAAATAAGTTAAGGCTTGCCACAGATTCTCCATTTTATTTAAATCTGAACTATGACTGAGCAATTCTACAACATGAAAGTGATTTAATCTAAATGATTCCATTGAAGCTTTAACTGTATGTTTAAGGTCATTGTCTTGTTGGAAGATGAATCAAGTTTTGGAACCACTAACAGTGTTCTTCCAAGATTGCCCTCCACTACGCTTCCCAACAACTCTGAATACCTTCCCTGTTGAAGAAAAGCATCCCCACAGCAGGATGCTGCCACTACCATGTTTCACACTAGAAATTGTGTGTTCAGGGAGACATACATTGTTAGTTTAGCAAAATGTCCAAAAGTTCAAGAAGTAAAAAAGTTTTTCCTAGGGAGTATTTCTAATTAAAAAGGTGTATTTTTCTGTACTGACAAGAAAATGAGGAAATAGGAAAAATGCAAACAATATGGTAATTTCAATCAAGCCATTTTTCTTGTCAGATCAAAGTTTTAAAATCAAACACAACTTTGACATTCTTGAGTTTTGAAATTTGACAACCTACATAAAAGCTGAACAAAAAACTGTTTAAAGTCACGTCTTCAAATACTGAATGTTGCCACTGAAAAACTGCTATTGATTTACAATAAGTGTAAAGCACCCGTCCATGCAGCCACTCTCTCTCTGTGCTGCCTGTCCAGCACTGTGTCAAATTTAAGATGACAAACCTGACCTTGAGTTTTTGTAGCTCCAGCTCCTTCTGATGTGGTGGCAACCTTCTTTGTCACTTCTACTCTCCAGTGTTCATTCAGCTGTACCAGATGTATGTGCTTTGTTGGTTTTTTTTCCCTTGCTGCACAGGATTCCGACTCAGAATAGCATCACTGGCCTTCATTTCATTCTTTGTCAGCTCCTATAGGCTTTGTAGTGTCTGGCTCACATCAGCTGGTGGCTAACGAGGAATCAGATTTCCCTGACTATTCATCAAAAAGGCATCACTAGCTGAATGCAGCAGGTTTGTTTTAGTTTTGCAGTTTTCAGTCAAGCAGCCACCCTATGGTCTTTCAAGATTTTTTTTTTTTTTGAGAGTAAATAGCCTTAAAAAAACCATTTACTCCTTTACTGTTTTTCACATTTGATCACATAAACCAATAAAACATAGTTAAATATTGTGAAGGGAAACAAAAGAGAGAAATAGTTTTCAGAATTTTGAATATCTTAAGATTTTGTAAAAGCACATTTTGCTGCAATTACAGCTGCAGTTCTTTGGGTTGTGTCTCTAACAGCACATTTAAATATTTCATTTTTACCCCTTCTTTTTTGCAAGGTAGCTCAATCTCAGTCAGATTGGATAGGAGGCTTCTGTGAAGAGCAGTTTTAACCTTGCCACATATTCTCAATGGGATTTAGATCTGTACTTTGACTGGACCGTTCTAACACACAACTCTAATCTAAGTTATTCCGCTGTAACTCTTTATGGCTACTTTCCTGCTTAAAGGTGAACTTTCCACCCCAGTCGCAAGTCTTTTAGAGACGCTGTTTACTGACATACAGTCCACCATCCACTCTTATCAGCTTCGTAGTCCTTGTAGAAGAAAAGCATCCTCAACCCAGGATGATGCCATCGCCCTGTTTCACCTTGGGGATGCTAGGGTCAGAATAATGTGCAGTGTTTATTTTCACCTTACATAGCTTTTTGCTTGTAGACCACAACGTTCAGCTTTGGTCCCTCTTCCATATGTTTGCCATGTCTTCTACATGACTTGTAAACTTGGGACTTCTTTCTTGCCACTCTTCTATAAAGATTTGTGAAATGTGTGTGACAAGTGAAGCCCTGTTAACATGTTCTCCCCCTTATGTTCTCCCCTCCCTTAGCTAGGAGCAGAGGTGGGGTTCAGGAAAAAAGAAGGAGAAGGAGACTATGGGAAAAGAAACCTCATTAATTAAACCTTTTAAACCTTTACTAAAGATACATTCTCTTGATTAGGATAACTTAAGTTATAGACCATATCTAGTCTTCCTTTCTCATCCAAAATCCTTGAGATAATAGCTGCTAATCAAGTGTGTGAGCATCTAAACAGTAACAACCTGTTTGAGGAGATTTCAGTCAGGTTTTAGACCCAATCATTGCACAGAAACAGCACTGATGAAAGTTACCAATGATTTTGACACAGTTGATCACAATATTCACTTGGAAAAGCTTGGACTTGTTACAGGGATGAAAGGAACAGCACTAGGCTTGCTTAAATCTTATTTGTCCAACTGATTCCAATTTGTTCTTGTAAATGATACATTTTCTTCACTCTCAAGGGTTACTTGTGGAGTACCACAGGGTTCTGTGCTTGGACAAATTCTTTTTGCTACATATATGCTTCCAATTGGTAAAATCATCAGCTTGTAAGGATACATTTTCACAGTTATGCCGATGATATGCAGCTATATTCATCCATAAAGTATGACGAATCCAATCTGTTAGGTAGATTATAGGCACATCTGGAAGACATAAAAACCTGGATGACTCTAAACTTTCTGCTTTTAAATTCTGAGAAGACAGAAGTTGCCGTCTTTGGACCAGAAGCTCTAAAAAAGAAACTGCTTAGTCAATCACTTAATCTGGATGGCATTATTTTGGCTTCTGGTAATAGCGTAAAGAACCTTGGTGTAATTAATAAATCCAGAATAGAATTTAAGATCCTCCTTCTTACATATAAATGTCATTCACTTAATAATCCATCCATTCATCCATTATCTATACCTGTCCATCCTCTGCAGCATTGCGGGTGGCTGGTGCCTACCTCTAGCAGTCATGGGGCAAAACCCGGGGTACACCCTGGACAGTTCGCCAGTCCATTGCAGGGCAACACAGAGACACACAGGACAAACAACTATGCACGCACACACTGGCCTTAATAATCAAGCATCATATATCAGATATCTGATTGTTCCATCTGTTCCTAACAGACCACTTCACTCTCTGACTGAAGGTTTACTGGTGGTTTCTAGAATTTCAAAAACTAGAATAGGAGGCAGATCTTTTAGTTATCAGGCTCCTCTCATGCGGAACCTGCTGTGAAGTCGACAACACAACGCTGGCGACAATCTACTGTCACTACATGTTCATTCAGGAGGAGAGAATGTTGCAAATCAATGACTCACCGCAATCTGCTGGGTTGCCTTAGATAGAAAACGTTTAAACTGATTGAATTAATGAACTGAAGGATTAATCGGAATGTATGTACAATTGAACTGAAATTTGTTTTTTGTAAAGTGCCTTGTGATACCATGTGTTTTGAATTATATAATTACATAAAAACAGAATTGACAATTGAATTGACTTACTTCTCCTTCCACTTTCACAATTATGCACTACGTTTTTTTGGTCTGTTGAAAAAAGTTGTCCAAAAATACATTTACATTCTAAAACTATGAAAAACATGGTGTATAAACACTTTGGTGATGCACTGTAAGTGCTTTTTGAAGTTCTTTTTTATTCCCCAGCAGTGATTAAAAATTGTAATGTAAGTTTCCATCAGAGTGGGATGGGTTTGAGGCCTCATTGAAAAGAAGCAGCTAATGGCAAGGCCTTGAAATTGATTACAATCTCAGTTATGGGCCTTTTTGAGTAAATGTGCACCACATGCAGTCTGACGCAGAGATTCACTGTCACGGCTGTTCATGTGTTAAATCACAAGCAAACCGGGAGGCAGATAAAACATGTGTGCTCTCTTTTTTTACTAGCCTCCCATAGAACATGTTAGTCACACATTCCAGAGCAGGAAGAGTTCAGGTAGGAGGTCAAAGGTTGGGCACTTTCCAGCTGGGGAGGGCCACAGCATCTCCAAGCCCAATCTGTCACAGAATGCGGCAACGCAGGGCCTAAATGGAAGCAGGTTTATTTTAAGGTATCAGTGCCACATACCTGCTGTGGCGCCGTGTGCTTCATCAAGCACTGGCTCAGTAAAGACAATTCACAGCCTAATTATGTCATTAAATGTAAAGTCACCCCTGGCAATATGAAAAAAGACGGTAAAAAGACAGTGTATTATATTTGAGGCGTCAAACTGATGGTATTAGGAGGACGTTGGTGTGGTGGTGTTTTGTTAAAATGTTCCAGGCATAAATCTGATCATATTCCAGGAATGTGCTGTGGCTCCTGGCGCTTTACACCGATCCCATCAGAAATTGTAATTGCCATGTCCTCCACAGGGAACAGAAAACTTTCCAGCAATATTGGGGAATATTTTCAAGTGGACAGATTGAGAGTCTGGCTTCTAACCTATGCCAGCTTCACACCGGCAAAGCCAGTCTGAGACGACCACCTGCTCCAAGCACCACACCGACTGGTCGCCAGTAAAGCAACAAAGTGTAAGAGTCAAGCTTGCTTTTATCTCTCAGCTCATGAGTTCTGCAGCTACCTTATGTGGAAGCAAATGCCCAAGCTGTTAGTAATTTAACAGGAAGTTTTTCCACTTTGGGTAAAATCAGCAGGCTTAATAAAGATAAAGAAATGTGGTTTAATAGAGTTCATAAATCTGTATTTCATGCTGGCAACTCCAAGAGGGGCATGCTGCTTTGTCTCCCCTTCCTCCCCCACGCTGAGCTGGTAGTCTCATTAAAGTTCAACATTTTCAGAGCTTTCCCCGTCTGGGAGCTGGAGATCTTGATGTCATCTTCGTTTCCGAAGCAGTTTTACCCTCATACCCGGAATTCACGCCAACGGTCTGTTGCTTCAACACCTCTGTTAAACCGGACAAAGGGGACCAAGGCTTATGGGGTGAGCGGATGAGTGTTCGAAATCACCCCACAGAGGGCAGCACTTCATTAAATACAAATTGCCAACACATGTACTAAGATGGAAGCAGACTCTTTATAAACGCAAACATTGTCCGCCTGCTGGGCTGCCTGAAAAACATGTGAGCCACATGACATCATAGCAGTTTTTATTTTTTTTCCACATTTTACTTTAATTTCAACTTTACATTTCCTAATTGACAATTGGAAGAAGCAGAGTAATGGATGGAAGTCGCTGTCATGGCTGAATAAGTGTCTGCTGAGGCATTCTGCTCCTCTTTATAGCCACTTCCATTTCTGTGTAAACATGTTGTGACTCTGTGATACATCAGACCAATCTGGGGAAGTAATCACCAGCCTTCAATAATTAAGAAAAAAACACTTAGCATGCTTCTATGCTGATAGCTAGTTTACCCCCGGGTCCGGCGAGGCAGATGAATTGACAACAAGTGAGCACCAAAGCCTGCCATCATTGAATATGAGATTGCAGGATGCCAATCTGATGTTGACACTGTCATGAGGTATTACCTCCTGTGACAGCTCAAATAACAACAGCTCTAATTAAAGGATGATTGGAAAGGGTGGACCACTAACTCCTAATGGGGGAATAAACTGCAACATTGCAGCAGGAAGTGAATTGCAATCATTTATTAACTTCAGGATGCCCGTGGCTGATGTCAGTAGGTATAGCTTATTTTTAAAGCTCCATAACTTTTCATTCTTCTTGCTCAATGGTCTGTACACCCAAACATTTTAATTAAGAAACATAAATAAACATATAGCAATTATTACACATTGTCTGATCTAATGTGTTTTAATCTGTAGCGATGTAATGAGATCACATATGAGCTTATATTAAGAACCCCACAAATGAAGGTTAGTGCGCTAGGCTTGACACCCTGTATGTAGCCTATATCTATGAGACCGTCATTTTGAAGTAAGAAAAGAAGTGCAAGATGAATTGCTCTGTTGTGTTGACAGAGTTGGCTGATAAAGAGAAAGAAACCTCACAGCGTGAAATAAGAAACTGATGATTGGTAAGTACAGTAAAAATACCAACCTCTATGAGCCACGAATGCTGCTAGCGTCATTTGCCTTAGAGCAAATGTCAAGGCAATACTAAAAAGCCATTTAACAGTTTATTAAAGGAATTTGTTCTACATTTGTGCACCTTTAGTTTATAAACAACAAAAAAATGTGGTCCAGTGTTAACCTATAGAAATGTATTGCATTCAATTGAAAAAATGTAAGGTTTTTCTGAATAATGATATATTTAAAAAAATAAAATAAAAAGCTGAATTAACAATTTATATTTTTTTACAAAAATAGTTTTAAAGATGTGTTTTTCTGAAATAATGAGATGATATTAATAAATAAAGCTATACTTCTGCATGGTTATTACAAGATGGTGTACTGTGCCTGTAGGCATTACTAACTGGCTAAGTCAGGAACTCAAACAAGTCCCGTATCCATCCATCCATCCATCCATCCATCCATCCCTCCATCCATCCCTCCATCCATCCATCCATCCATCCATCCATCCATCCATCCATCCATCCATCCATCCATCCATCCATCCATCCATCCATCCTCTATACAGTTTAACATTGCAGGGTTGCTGGGGTGGTCTGGTGCCTATGTCCAGCACGCGCAAGGCTGCCTTAATGCACGGGACAACCGGGGCGGTGGCCAGGGGCCTATGATGCTCAGGGGCCTATCATTTCAGGTAAAAAAAAAAAAAAAAAAAAAAAAAAAAGAAACATTTTATTACTTGTCAGGTTTTCTGTCAATCATCTTATATGCTAATATAATGCTGCTGATTGACCCAAATTAGAAGTGACCCTACTTCACCCACGTGGCCTCTAAAGTTCCCATTGCACCATGAGCTCACCAATCAAACAATGTAGACAATTTCAGGGCGTGGTCATCTGGATGTAAAGAAACTTGGAAAAATGTCGGGGAAGAAATTTGAGAGCAGTGCTCAGAAAAGAAAAGTGAGAAGGAGCTTCGAGACAAAGAAATAAGAAAGAAAATGCCCAAGCTGACAGAATTCTTTAAGTCAGCAAAAGAAGTTGGCCATAGCTCGCTCTCTGACACACCGGGCAGAGAGGAGGATGCAGCAGCAGCACCTGTAGGCATGGAGCAGCTCGCACAGCAGGGAACCGCAGGTGAGGAGGCGCAGCCGATAGGAGCGAGACATGGGAGATTTTTGGATACATTCTAGTGCAGGTTTTCGTTTTTTTCACATTTTCTTTTCTAAATACACACTGGGTATTTTAGTTATTCTGGAAATACAGTCATATCACGGTGGATTATTCTTTTCAGCACGAAAAAAAAAGGTAAGGAAATATTTATGCTCTTGTTTTTCAAATGCTGTATGTATTTTTGGGCTTATTTTGCTGCTCATTTGCTAAAAGTTGCGCGTAGCGTGATGAAACTTGCAGCTTTAAAATCTGTGAGATGCTGGCTTTCAGAGAAGGCAAAGTTTGCTCGGTTCTGTTCGGCAGGGTGACCGACAGGTTCGGTCGAATGTGTTCATGTAAAAATCGCAAAATAGCACAACTGCTCTTTCAGTTGCTTGTTATTTTTTCTGGGTTTGGAGGTCACATGTAAAAACTATTTGAGTCTTTAGCTGAGATTCTGAGGTTTATAATGACAGAACATGCTTAGCAATCAGTGACCACAGGTCAACTAAATTCAGACATTCTCTCCGCACTTCCCCCACAGTGACCCGGCGCCGGGGCTGTGGGGAGGAACAGGTTAAATGTAAATCAATAAGCACTTGATGACACATTGGCCATATTGCTGCCCATGGTGCTGAAAGGAGTGTGTGTGTGTGTGTGTGTGTGTGTGTGTGTGTGTGTGTGTGTGTGTGTGTGTGTGTAGGGGTGTGTGTGTGTGTGTGCATGATGCACAACAACCTGTTCTCAGCTGCTTTTGATTAGGTTTTTATTCTAAGTTATAAATCTGCACAGCTTCTTTTAAGATAGATTTTATTTTTCATTTTAAATCATGCTTTTTATACCTGTACTTTTGCTATTTCTGCACCCTGCTATAATGCTTTTGATGTTTTATGTAAAGCACTGAATTGTCCTGTAACATGAATTGTGCCATACAAATAAACTTGCCTTGCCTTCTTTAAAGAGAAGGTCCTTGCACTGACTTGTTAGCTGCTGTTCTTTGTTTCTGCTGTCATCACTATTTGATGTTTATGCAGAGGCGATGGTGGTATTCACTACTTTGTTATATGTTTTATGGTGTTCAATACAAAAATAAAATAGATATGTTGGCTTTGATTATATATTTTCAATTTTCAGCCTATCTATTTACCTATGATAGATAGATACTGTATCTATCTATACACACATATAGGAGCTGTATATAACACACACATATATAAGGGCCATGGGGGGGGGGGGGGGGGGGGGGGGCTACTGAGCCTCTCTGCCCCCCGGGGCCTATCAGCTGGTTAAGGTGGCCCTGAGCACGTGGCAGGGTACACCCTAGACAGGTCATCAGTCGCAGGGCAATGTAATGGACTGACACGTCCTGTTTGTTGAATTTAATTCAATTTTACTTTACTGGGAAATATTCTTGTCTCTAAACGATGTAAACAGCATTATTAGTAGTTGGTCGACTTTGCACAGACACCTTAAGAATTTCAGCCTGTACAGGCATAAAGCCCTATCAGATTTTCTACTTCCATTTTTTCTGTCCCCCTCAGTTTATCTCCTTAATTTGGAAAAACAGAGCTTTCTTTCATTTTTTTGTAAAAATTGCCTTGTTAATTAAAAAAACAAGCTTTTAATTTTTTTTCAAGTGAATGCAATATGCTTCCCTGATAACTTGATAATTTCACAGAAAAAAAGATTCTGCAAAATTCTGTTTGAAATGTAGGAAACATAAAATGTAGAGAATTTTAATGTTTTTCAGCACTGGGACCTTCTTAATGTTAGAGAAGCTCAAAACAGACTTGTCCAATCTGATCTGGAATTTTCTTCCCTGCTATGTTACGTTAAAACAGTTAGTGATTTCTTTTATCATTTCCTATTTGTGAAAACCAAATAATGGGGATTTATACTTCTCCCCAAGAATAGCAAGACTCATCAACACTCAAGACGTGTATCGACTCATCTCATTAAATAGATGTGTATTTACACCCCAACTGATGTGAAAAGGATGTTTGGGATCACTTAAAAAGAGCTGTAGATTTGGGCATGCAGCTTCCAGTTTGCTTTAGGTTGCACCCTAACGCTTCCTAGCCCTTTCATTCCCCAGCTGAGCTCCTCTATGTGCTGAATGTTAATGTAGTGGCTGATTGCTGGTCAGAACTGGAGGATCCGCAGCATTTGTACAGACCTCATCCTGGCCTTCTTCTCCCTGCTAGCAAAATTACCTCTGTCTTTTTCCTGCAAGCGCCACGAGGTCACTGCTGTAATTTCCATTGCCTGAAAAGCTGACAGAGCAACACACTCAGTCCATCTGGATGTTTTCAGGAGGAGACTTTCAATCTAACAAATACTTTGTCTGGGGAGTCTGCAGATCCCATCCCACTGGCCTTCCTCTTTTATCCGCCCCTGCTGCTAAGAGGGTGTTTCATCTCAAGAACCGCAAATGTATTCAAATAATCACTGTAGGACTGAGCTTTTGATCTGACATACATTATATCTATATCCAGCACTGCACTGTCTGTGTTCTCTTTGGAAAATGATCATTGATCCCTGATACACAGGAGCATACATCAGGATTTCAGAGCACATATTTCCCTCTTCAGCTAGCTCCTCTCCGACATTCTAAGCTTTTATACTCACTCCACCAAATCTTTTTTGTTTCAGTGCAGCGGTCATCAACTCTTATTTTTACTTTTTTATATTCATTTGTTTTTGCAGGAGGTAAATTGAATGATTTGGGATTAATATTGTTAGTTTTCCCTGTATGTAGTCTGCCTAAAGGACTATAAACAAAAAAGCAAACCTGTTGAAAATAGCTGCAAAAGAAGCTACAGTTTGTGCTGTGCAAATTTGAGCTTTCACATTTAATTACATTAAATATTAATCATGAAAAATAATGAATTTGCTCCTCTGGATGCAGATTATAACACACTGTTATTGAGAATACTTGTTCATGAAAGTGACATTAGGCTGAGTCCCTTTGTAATGCGGGCAGATGAATGGTTGCTAAGGTTATTAACACAGATACATAAAACAATCCACTTCATTACTCAAAATCATTATCCTTCTCATAATTAAACATTATCTAAATTGATTTACATATAAATGTTGAATCACGTTGGTCACAGTCCCTCAGTGAAGCACAGTCAGTGTCAGTGTTTCAGTGTACTGGATGTCATTTTGAAGATGATTTCTCTACTATAGGGCCCTGCAAAGGTATTTGTAAACTTTTTCACAAATTATCTTGTCATGTGTTTCATTTGCATTTTATGTGACAGACCTACAGGAAGAACAATGATATATGTATTTTATGCTTTACCCATTAAATTGTTGTTGTGGGTGTATGTTTAGGGTCATTGTTGTGCTGATAGGTCAAAGTCTACCTAGATCCCAAATGTTTGGCAGCCTGCAACAGGTTGTCTTCCAGTATTATCCTGTATTTAGTTCCATCCTCCTCTCCATCAACCTTACCCATGCTGAGGAAACGCATTCACACAGGATAATGTGGATCCTACCAAGTTTCAAGATGTAATAGTGAGTATAGGGAGTCGTGCAGTTTCAGTTTTTTAATCGCACATAGGGTTTAAATGTAGACCAAAAAGTTAAACTTTGTCTTACCTGACAAGAGCAACTACTTTCACATTTGCTTTATCTTCATAATGCTGTTTGTTCCTTAATCTTCTCTAACAAAACCTTTGAGGCCTTCACGGAACAGCTCTATTTATGCTTGAGTTAAATTATGTGAGTGAACACTTTCTACATTTAGGTGGCATCTAAAGCATTTAATTTGAGGATGTCAGCGTTAGGAAGACTGAACAAAAATACACACGACAAATTTAGAAAATGTTGAAAGCTCTGTCTACTTTTATTTCCCTTTTAAAGTATTTGCAGCACATAATATCCCCAATAAAATACACCGAACTTGGCATTTCTAACATCACAAAATGGTAAATGTCCTTGCATTGATCATGCTATATATTTTTGTTGTCCATCATTTTGACTGACTGGTTTAAAAAAATCCAGTCATAATATATTTTACAGATATTAATAATAAATAGTATTTATTTTATTCATTTTGAATAATTTTCAATCAAAACATGCTGAACAGAGAACTACAAATATAAAAATTATATGATATTAGATGATATTAGATGATATAATAAATGTATATTATATTATATTATATTATATTATATTATATTATATTATATTATATTATATTATATTATATTATATTATATTATATTATATTATATTATATTATATTATATTAACGACTGCACTTAAAATACGAATAGTTCACCTGCTGTGTCCCGAAGGCACAATCTCACAAGTTCCTCCTGCTTAGTATGGAACTGAAATGCGTACCCATTTGTGTATAATCACAGTGAGATTGCTATACAGGTTGTTGTCATGAGGTTTTGGATATTTTCCTCGGACAGATGACTTCTCATGGTGGTTTAGATGTTGTGCTGGAGGCTGAATCTGCGCTCCACTGCCACACTGGAGACTGGAATCAAGCGCCTCTTCAGCCAAGTTTTGAATTAAGGGAACATGTCTTCAAATGAAGCGATCAGAAGTCGGGAAGAGTCTCTGAACGAGCTGTTTCCTTACCCGCAAGCTATTGCTTCAGCTGGAGGAAATCCCGCTCTTGTGAGCGACAGTTGACGAGATGCATTGAGTGCTCTGCCCAGGTCTGAGATGAGGCTCAGATGCTCTCTTAAGAATCCTTTTTTGATTGATTTAGTTATCTGTTCTTCATGCATAAAGCTGAGCATGTCTGTGCATTTGCACCACACGGTCAAAAGTGTGAATACTAATCTGTCAAAATGATGACAGCCTTCAGATTTTACCGTTACTGTTTTTAAAAAAAAGTCAAAAACGAAAAATATTTGGTTAACATGACCCCCTGTTTCCTAAGGATATGAACAGCTTTCAAGTGAGTGACATTGTTGCTGGTCGATTATAGTTAACTTGTGTAATAACATTGCCAAATGTTTAACTAATTACCAATAGCACTTATCTAAATTCAATAAATATCCCGTATTTCAGAAGAACCTTAGTTGTAAACCAGTAAATAAACATTGTCCTGGTACACATTCTTTCTGTTTTTACTTTAGAGAGGAGATAGTCTGCAAATGTTGCTTCCAGACAACTTTTCTCCAACAAAGTGAGCTCTGTCTCCAAACAACAACATGCCTCAGGGCTCTTCCACTGTTTTAAAACAAAACAGAAGCTCCTTGAAAAGCCACTCCAGAGATGATCATCCCAAAGATAACCATCTTGTCTGTCTTCCGAAGTTTAGATTTAAAACACAAACAGAAAAAAAAAACTGTGTGAGCAAAAGAAGACCACTCTGCTGATACCTTCCCTTGTTTGGTTTGGAAGTGAGGGGAAGATATTTGAAATGGTTTCTTCCTCAATTCAAATTGAAGTTTGATCTTCAATTTAGAAGCAAAAATAGCATCTTTCACCAGAACTCATAAAGGCTCTGGAGGCAGCACATGACATAAAGTGTAACATATTTCCAAAATTATTCACAGGCTCATCACAATCTAACAAATTAATGAAGTTCCGCTGGAAAGACTTCACCGTAATTCTATTTATAGAGTTGTACATTATCTCTGTTTATCTGTGTAGAAGCTTAATTCAGTGCCAAATATCTTGAGGACTTTACCAACCTAACAGCTAGATAATGTTCATAATAATTCATTGAATTATCAACCACACATTTCTTGAAGACCACATATTAATTTTTCTAGTGTAAAATATCATTTGTAATGGCATGAAAATGAATGTAAATAATTTGGTTGGATTGGAAATCAGTTTACTTTGCATTGCATTTTCTCTAATAGAGACCTAAAAATGTCTGTCAGATTATTTTAAATGTGGTAAATATGAGGCCATCTGCTCCTACTAATAACAATCATACACATTTTCAGAGTTATGTCACTGACTGGTTGAAACTTTATATATATACATATATATATATATATATATATATATATATATATATATATATATATATATATATATATATATATATACAAAAGTAAATGTTGATGATAATGAATTACACAACTATAAATAATTCAACCCTGGGTATTACAAATTTGGTTGCCTTTCCTAACAAAAAGAATATCTTCTTGTTCTTTTCTCCATGTAACCTCTTTTTCATGTCTGTGCACCACTTGGGCCTTATTTTTTTTCACAAAAATATCAGTGTGGTTGCTGAGAAACAACAGGTTGGGTTTCAACTACTGTTATCTGGACCCTTCTAATTCCAAAGGATGCAAGCCAAATCAGCGAATCTACCCCAGAAAACGTCTCTGGTAGGTAGGTACTACTTTTAGATCTGAACTCTAAACAAAGAGATTCGTTTTTTTGAAGAAGGTAAATATTTGATTTGCACATTATTTGCTTTCTGATTGGTTTGACAAAAGCATGTACTATGTCTACAGCAATTATTGTATCCTTGATTAGCATACATAATTGGAATCTCAAGCAGAGGTGGGCTGGTGTTAAAATTCAGCCCAGAAGCTTGGAAGTTTCTTTAATTCAGGTGGGTAGAGGATAAAAAATGTGTTACTACTTTTATGAAAATCTCAACTTTCAGGCGTCAAGGCAACCTATATTTGGAAGCTATGTGAGGTTAGGTGGGCTTCCATTCAAAGCAGAAGAGAGCTACTGACATCTGGTACCAGTTAGCAAACAATATCAAAATAGTTGACATGAAAACATGCAAATAAGTGCAGCAGCATGAGCTACTACCCAGCCGCAGGTGCAGCACCACCAGTAACGCTTACACAGATCGTCTATAAAGGAAGAGGCTTCAGTCACGTACACAAGCAGACACACAACAGGATCATGACAGTAACTCAACCGCGGCTGCTTTTGGAGTACAAAAACAAAAGTTCCAGTCAAAGGTTTAGAACAGACCGGTCATTTGAGAAGGCTCCCAAACCTCCGTATGGCCTGCCGGCCCCTGAAAGAACCTCAGCTTTCAAATGATGTAGAATAAAGATATGAACAGAGAAAGGGTGTCACAAAAAAGACAGTTTTGACCAGGAAGTATGCAACATACTGCCAACTGGACGTAAAAACGGGAAACCAGCTAAATTCCACTGATGCAGGATCCGTCAAGCTCTCAGTTAGCATTCGATTATCATTAGCTTCTATCTACCATTAGCCAGCTATAGTTGACTGTAATTTTTACTGAAGCTCCCCCCTCTTTCCTCTTCTCTAAAAGTATTTAATTACAGAACTTTGCCTGAATTAAATTTATTTCAAGTTTGGTGGACTTTTCCATAAGGTTTGCAATGTCTTTACACAAGGTATGAAGTATAATCTCTGTGTCTGAATCATTGGTTATAGCTCTATTTCTGAAAAGCAGTGTTTCCACATCACAAAAGCAACTGTCTCTTTTTCT
The DNA here is from genome assembly GCA_963556495.2 of Valencia hispanica. NCBI lineage: Eukaryota > Metazoa > Chordata > Actinopteri > Cyprinodontiformes > Valenciidae > Valencia > Valencia hispanica. Next base: position 12,017,618 of record OY747700.1, read on the forward strand.
CTCACATATTCAGTGGCTGAACAAGATGTCACACTGTTTTGTTTTGCTTCTAAAACAGCTAAACACCTGTAATAAAAGGTGGGACCCTCTGTACCAGCAGACGTAATTTACATTATCAGCACTGTTTTGCTCCCCAAAGAGGTACAATATAAGATACCAGGAAATTATGTTTCATGGTAGAAAACATTCATAGCCACATATTTAGGGCCTGATTTATCAATATTCCAAATAAAGAGCGCAAAATTGCGTGCGCTGGAAAACAATTGCGCGAAAGGCCTGTTCCTGATCTGTGGGTGATCTACTAAGATTGTGTGCGCAAATCATAACAGGCGCAAAGAGCAGTATTCAAATGAGGACTTTTTGTCCGCTGCTGTGTGTGTCAGCCTTTCTGTCCCATGCACTGCGCCACAGCCAGAGAGAAGAAAAATAGGCGCAGTGGATTCATGATGCGTCTTTGGCAAGAAAAAGGGGGAAAAATGACATACCTGTCAAGTCTATGGCTGTTAGAGAGTTTATTACTATTAGGCTAGAATCTCTGTGAATTATTTTGTTTGTCATTAATAAACTTAATGCGTGCGTTGTACATGCACCGCTTTCTGCCCCATGCAGGCGTAGTATTCCAGAGACAGCAGGTGCAGACACGTTGAGCATGCAGTGAGCCTTGATGCGCATTTGGAAAAAATGGGAAACAATCATCAAAACTGTCAGGTTTATGGCCATTAGAGTGTTAATTACTTTTAGGTTAGAATGTGTGTGAATGATATTGTTCGTTTGTCAGTAATAAACTTATGTTGAATCATGGTGGCGCAAAGTTAAGAAATGCTTTTCAGAGGCGGTATAAATAGGAAAATAGCCGTGTCAAAAGTTTCATGTTTGATAAATCACACTTCGCATGGAACACTTACTTATTTGCTTGTTCTCTTCCCAATATTTTGCGCCTTCTCACAGAAACACCAACATTCCTAATTCATCAAGAGCAAAAGCGCAAAATGGATTGCACGCATCTTGCTGCGGGTTTAACAGGCACAGACCTCCTTGCGCCTGTTTAGTAAATCACCTGCTGCATGTTTTTGCACTAGCTGTGAGGTTTGCGCACATTTTAACAAGAGCAAACCTTTGATAAATCAGGCTATTAGTGTTTTCAGTACCATCCTTTGAACAAGAGTTTTATGATTGTCATCTGCCTTCACAGTCAGTCAAAAAAATATTATCTTGGCTGCACAAAGATTTGTACTGAGGGTGCTAGAAATAAGTGCTAGAAATGTATGTATAACTGTCTTAGGAAGAAAATTGGATGAAATTTAGCTTCAGGAGATCTGCAGGCAGAAGGTGGTCATGCTCACACACAAATCAAAATAAAAACAGGGGGAGTTTTCAGAAGTGATTCAGAAAAATAAGAGCAGAAGATTAAAGACAATTCATCTGTATGCATGAAACACATGCAAAAACAATTTGCAGACTAAATATTGAGCTTCAACATTTCTTCCTGTAGATGTAGCCTCCCTGCTGCTTGATGCGAAATCAGCTTCTACAAACTGGCATTAATGTAGTGCTCATTTTGGTTCATACAAAGTCAGGTTGCTAGAAGAACGTCACAGTGGGCTGTTTCCACAGCACTTGATATTTCGGAGGAAACACGATGTGGCACTGTTAGCGGAAGGGGCAATCAATAGACTGACGAAATGCCTTCATCCTGGATTCCATGCGCTCTTAGTGAAGGGAGCAACAGAGAATAATGCATCATGTGGGGCCACAATGATTTTTCAAGCAATAAAGTAAAATAAATCAAACTTGATCAACAGTGTTGAGAGAGTAAAAGAAATGTGTTGCCAATATTTTTTTATTATCTCCCACCAGCTCCAACCTTTAGAAAGCTGACATTTCTAGCCAGAATTGAGAAAAACCACACAAGTGAATCTGACAGGTAGTAACAGTGGAGCACAGCTAGTTACAGACATTTAAAAACTGTGCTGACACAGCAAAGAGTGACCAAAGAAAAAGGCATTAGCCAGCACCGCAAACCATGATTTTATGGCTTAAATGTTCAATGAAGAGGAGAGCTATTTGGGAAGATTTCTGCCATGAAGGACGGCCAAATAAGGTCATTCATTCATCTCAACTGGAGATTCACGTTTCCTTGTATTTAAAATGAAAAAGGCATCCGTTTTTCCATGATTGTTTAATAGCAACTGGCAAATGCGAGGATAAACCTGACTGCCCTCTGATGTTTGCCACAGGGTCTAAAGTTAAAACGAGGTGGTGTATCCTCTTCACTACAAATAGGAGAGAATTCCCTGAGAGAAGCTGCTCGACCTCAAATCTGCCACAGACCATGTAACAGGGGTGACTATTGTGATTCTGTACGCGTACCATCACCCACTCACCAAAGTCGGATGCAGCTTTGAGAGCAGAGCTGCAACTGCTCGGACTGACAGCCGACTTTCAAAGGCTGCTGCTTTCATCGAGCGGCTGAAACTAGTTACAGTACGTCCACCGCTAAATACTGCAGGGGAATCTCAGGACTCTGCTGCGGCCGCTGAAAATTATCTGCGGTGGGGAATCGGAGCAGAGAAAGAAAGTGTGGTGGAGAAGAAGAGGGCGAGGAAAATTAGACCCTGCCCCAAAATCAAGGTTGTGCAAGTTCTTGGAAAGAAAGAAAGTGCACTCCAAGGAAAATCATTGTTGCAAGCACTTTTACCTCAAGCTGAGCTGAAATTTAAGAACAATACAAGGGTTAGAGGAGGTATTGTTTTGACATAAATGCAATTAACTTTAGAAAATAATCACAAGCATGTGCACACATTTGGAGGAACTACCAGATTTAAATATTTACATATTTGAATTCTTTGAGCTCAGTTTGTTGCTTTTGGAAACCTCTAACTTGCGGCAGGAGAAGGAGAGAGGAGGGGGAAAGAAGTAAAAGATGTCAGCATGGCCCCAATAAAAACACACTTCATTATTCTCCAAGCGCCACGACCCATGTGGTTCGTTGCCGAATCCAAAGCAAACACGTCTAACCTTATCCCCAACTTGATAGCAGAAACGGTTTAATCACTTTATGACTACTCTAATCCTATTGTGCATTCAGAATAAACTTATCATCCACTGTTATTAACACCTTTTGATAGTATTTTGTATGTTGTGACTTGAAAGTTGCATATGGCCCAAACCCAAATCTGATTTGTTGCCATATGTTCGACCAGTTACCTCAGAATAACTAACACTTGTGGTAAATTATGCAAAATGGATCATTCTGACAGTGTTCATTTAACTAATAAAAGGTAACAATGAATCCCTAAAATTCTCTGCATTATAGAATATGATTAGCCAATTCACATTATAAAATCCTGCTTTGATGGTCACAGTGGGAAATAAATGGTGTAAATAGGGTTTTTTATGTGACTTGCTCACAGTGACGTAGCAAAAACTTGAAAGAATCAGGAAGGAGAGTCAGGTGTGCTCTAAAAGTTGTACTTACAAGCAATAAGCAATATATTTGTCAATTATTTCCCTGGATTTATTTCTATTTTTATTTTCTTACATTTAGAGATGGGCCTGATCCATTAGTGTCAGACTCAACACTTGTGTCATTCTTAAATCAGAGGTTGGGCTGAGAACAGCTATCCATCCACTAATGGAGAGGGCTGGAGAAGTATTAGCATTAGCAAATAATTGAATTCAGAAATCGGTTAGACTGTGCAAAAACAAATGTGGCCCTTGCAGACATAGAAGCAGCAAAAAAACTATTAAAGTGTAACTCATCCCTTATCCGAGTTAAAACTCCGCCCACATTTCCTGTTTAAAAATGCTTCAAAATAAGGCGTTGCCTGGCGGACCAGCGAGGGGCAGGGCTGGGTATGGTCTGCGCCGTGATTGACATGTTGACAGCCGAGCTGAGGCACCTATGTGTGGCACACAGACAGCCAGAAAGACGGAGCGCAATAGCGACGCGTGCTCCATTGCCTCAGAGGGAGGCAATTTTGAAATTGAGGATTTCTCTCCACCTCTTTCACCAGAGGAAAGCATCGAGCATCCCTGAGCCGTATCGTTTCGAGCCGATGACTCGTGAGTTGCCCAGGGCAACAGGTGCCGAGCCTGCAGCGGCATCGCGGCATAGAATGGGGCTCTGAGTGGTACATTGTTGTTAGCCAAAGCTAAAGTTAAATTTACATTTTAAATTTCAACAGGTGCACCTGCGGCCACTGTACCTCATTGTCTGCAACAGAAAATGTATGTAGCAGAAAGGTGCCCAAGGTATAAATCAAAGTGCACTAAAAAAATAACTCTAAGCCCTGATTTCATTATCCATTTACTGATATCAGTTCATCCCTTTGTCATAGGTAATGTGCAGATGTCAGGAGGAAAGGCTATGCTAAAGTATCTAACTAAATGCTAAGCTAACAAATCACTAAACGCTGTAAACGAGGTGTGGCCTAGACTGGGCTTATTTTATACTCCATAGCGGCAGGAAGGCTGACGTCAGTTGCCACCCGCTGACGTCAGAAACCCAAGCTGAGCCAGTAGCGATGCCCAATTCAAATTCAAGTGCAGTGTAACGTTTTAACCTGAAGAGGGCACTCCTCTAACGGTTCTGGTAAAAAGTTTATATTTTTACTACAATGTACCAAAATACAAAAAGTAATGACCAGAAATGTAGATAGCACTATTAGACACTCATTTATACGGTTTATCAGCAAAAAAAAAGTTGGCTTGGGGGTGAGTTGCACTTTAAACTACAACAGCAGCAGTAAGCAATTGACTTAACATACCTATCAAGCTATTAGATTGATTCTTTTGGTAATATGAAACTAATCCACTAGCCACTTCATTTGAATCTGAAATAAGTTTAACATTTGTAATAACTTACGATTCTTCTGAATTTGCTCTTCAAAAAACATGAAAGTTTAGGCCTTCTTGGAGGCCCCTAGCTGACCTGGAGCACCAAAGTAGTGGCTTGCTCCACTTCAGCTTTGGGCCGGCCCTAGCTTATCTACATCTGGGTTGTAAAACAGATTCGAACAGATTGGATTACATCTTTACCCTGAAAAGAAAGAGTACTTTATTCTGATAATGAACTAATTATCCAAAATTGGAGCAATCAAACATCTCTAGAGAAAAAGAAGTGAATGTGTGCTTCGACTTCATAAGACTTGAGATTGAATTAATTACAGATCAAAGTGCTGCCACTAAGCATCAGATCACACTGTGAGAGAAGATGATGAACACAACTGTTAAGTGGGTCTTTGACTTGTTACCATGTGAGAATCTGGGGGTAACTGATCTAGAGACAACTTGCTAAAAAGCCCCATCCACAAAAATGCTTCCATGTGGTGGTTTCCAGTGCCATTTGTGACCAAATGTTTCTTTGTTCAGTTCCAGTGGAGCTGCAACTGTGTAATTTCAAGGAAGATTGGAGGCAAAGACCCTGGTGGGCAGCTAGTTTTTTTTCTTTTTTAAACCAGATGCACACATGATCTATTCATTTCAGATGAATATTTGGTTGGAGCTGGTAAGATTTCACATTAGTTTTTGTGATAGTAATGGTTATATAAATAGTTTTAATCAAACACAAAGAAAAGCCGTTTTCACACTCTGAGTATAATGATCCACCCCTGCTTTTTTCTCAAGTTTAAACAGACCCAAATGTGTTATTTGCATGCTACAACATGCAACAATATTTCCTAAAGCAGTGCAACAATTCAGTATCAATACAATTTATCACATTGTGACTCACAAAGAGAGTTGCTTGTGCCAAATGGCAGTTTTTATATCGAGTTGTGTTATGACTGAGTGTATGCTTTTGGCAGCAGTTTGTTTGGATTGTTGATAGTTGGTTCATTATGTCCCAGAGCCTCAAAACTTCATTGTGTTATTGGCTGAACAAATCCATGTTAGAAACCTTTGAGGCTTAAGCAAAACCAAATTATTTTCCTCGCTCCTCTGTCATGTCTTCAACGTGTGGTCAATTCTTCAAGTTTTTATCTTCAGTGATCTCAGGAAATCAAATCACCACGGCACTCCTGTATCTCTTTCATGCAAAACATTGTACGAAAATCAAACCTCGGAAAGCTCTGAAAGAAATGTGTTTCAGGAGGAGGTTTTCTTTTGTGTGTGCAGCCCGTTTATGGGTTTTGCAGATGTGGTGGCATTCATCACCTGGTATGCCTAAAAAAAAAATGATTTCTCAAAGGGGACATGTGTTGGCTGCTGTGAGGGGGGCCTGTTTTACAGTAAACCAACATGTTTTCAAAACCTTACCAACAATCAAAATACAATCCCAAAGCAAAATGTTAGTGAAACTGAAAAGAAACATCTGAAAACCACAGAAAGTCAAACAGAGAGAAAAGGTTTTATGGCCTAAAGAAGTATATTTTCCCATTTTTAAATGGGATGCCTGAGCCATTTAGCAAATGCCATAAAACAACGTAACTCTGGTGTGTGTTTCCAAATATCTATGCACAAAATCTGAAAAAGGTCTCAGTCTGAATAATCCAGACTCTTATATCTATCTATACATATGCTACCCCACTATCTCTATCATTCGGGTCAGTTTACCTCTTTGACTAGACATTATCACAAAAAAAATTTGGAAATGTTTTCTTTACCTTCCGAGCAAACATTTACAGAAATCTAGGTGATATGACCATTAATTAGTAAACCTGCTGCCACAATATCCCCCCCATCTCTTGGTCATGTCGCTTTGCATTTTACAATATAAGAAAAATCATGACACACACGACCAACTCTTGTGTCAATCAAATTCAACCCGAAGATACTCAAATCTTGGTCCTTTGTCATGTCCCCGCATCAAGCACTCAACATTTTTATGCTACTGGTCTATTAGAATCCACTAGAAGAGTTTAAATAGACACAAACTGCAATGTACTTTTTCTAGATGTCCGTGGAATTAAGAACAATAATGTCCAAAGCTCTCTTGAATATTTGGAAAACTACACTTCAGTGCGAACATAAGAATAACAGTACTGCACTCTTAGTACTAGCAAAATAGGTTTTTACCTTTTGCTTCCCTGGTCATGGTACACTAATGCTGGATCTCTAACATCAGCTTTAGGCCCTGTCTACACGCAGATGAAACCAGGTGTAGCAGCAAAAATAATTCATCGACATCTACAAGGAGCTGGTGTTTTAGGACACCAAAAACAATCATGAAACCGGGTCCCAGAGTGGATAAATCTCCCAAACAGTTGTCTCCGTGATTATGAGTTCTCTGGCATTTATTCTGAGTGGATGACATGCCCAACTCTGTGATACTGTAAACAACCATGACACTGTACGGTGTTGTGGTCCTAATAAAGCAAATACTGACCTTATTATGGATCCTAGAATGCAATTTACTGTCCCTCCTCTATCACCAGCAGCAAAGAAATGGATCCGGAGGGCCACAGACCCCATATTTTGAATGAAGCTCTCATTTAAAGCTAGATTTGTCATGTTTGCCACCAGGTTGACTGCACATACTCAGTGTTCTTTTCTGTGTTTCTCTGGCAGTGTCACAGCACCACCAGTGGGCCCAGCATATCTACTGTAGTATTTTAAGCCTGTTTGTGTGAATTCATGTGGACAAAGGTCGGAATTTTTGTGGTGCTGTTTTTACAGACTCTGTTTTTGAACTTATACCGGTTTTGTCTCCATGTAGAGCAGGCCTTCGTCTTGCTGTAGATAAGGAAACACCATCAGTACTCTCATCAGCTAATCAGCAGCATGAGAGGGGATGCATGTAAAGGAGTTATTTGTACAGAGGATATAGTCCTTTTCAAATGCAGTCAGAAGGAATCAAACTCCCAGAACTCAAAATCTGTGTCTTTCTTATTGATTACTGTGAGCTTGACACACCAAGCCTGACTTAACCACAACTTCCCCTGCACTTTCTGTTTGTTGGGATGGTAAGGTCAATACCGTTCTGTTGACAGGGAGTTATTATTTTCTTCACATTGCCTTCAGTGACTTTGAGTCAGGATGTATCAGTGTCAGTATTTTTTATTGACGCTATATGCAAAACAAACCATTTATAGAATGCTTAAGAAAATGTTTTACACCAAAAGTATTATTTAAAAAAACACATACATTACATATGAAAATGTAGGCATTCAATCTTTATAGGAGGACTTTATAGAAAAACATTGTTTTTATGTTTTGTTTAGAGTAAACTGATCTTTTTTAACTCTCCACTATAACTCTTGGTTATACAACTCAAGGGACCATTGACTTCCAGAGTGCACCTTGCAGATTAATCCCAACAACAAAAGGATAGATAGAGAAGATACAGTATGTTCCAATTAGCTTCACCACTCACTGTCTACTGATCTCTTCCAAACAACTTGACTGCTCCTCCTGGATTATCTGCTTGATGTTAGGCTGCGTGAGCTTGATTGTGTGAACCTGCGTGCACAATGTGCATGCAAGTGTGTGATTTAATTAAAGTTTGAAGCAGAGTGAAAAAGTTTGATTCAGCATTGGCAGGGTGAAAAATTGTCTCGTTTTCTTGTCTTCGTTTCAGTGTCGACTCTTATCTCCCTTTAAGCTCGGCCAAAGCACAGGTTATCTCCAAATTAAAAACAGAACTCATTTATTCTTCAATTGAATTAGGTCCTGGAGAGAAGACTTGCACTACCATCTCTTCTTTATGAAACAGCCCCAACACCACTGGCTTTCCACGGACACAATGATTAAACCGCAACGCAACCTGGATCAAATACCTCAATCAGAAAGTACTGCTCGTTCTCTTCCTTTGTCTCTCTAACAATTCTTCTTCCCCTCGGTCTGTCTTCCCTCTTAAATCCCAGCAACAATGACACGAGGCTTTTGCAGAATGTATTCCAGGCCACACAATGCACAGCTTAACCGAAACACCACAAGTGTAAAAATGCTGCCATGTCAAATTCAGCAACCCACAAATTTAATTGAAGATTTTCCTCATTGCCCTGCCTAATGGGAATGATTGCAAATGCAACACTTAACATATGTTGGCATCTGACAGTATACACAGCCTTTTACTTTTTACCCATTTTGTTGTTACCAAAAGGTTGCTAATACATAAGTATTCAAATCCATGGTTTAATATTGCATTAAAGCAACTCTGGCAGGAATCCCAACCTTAAGTCCTCTTGGGTATTACAAGCTTAGCACACCTGTTTTGGCATATCTTCTCCCATTCTTCTCACAGGCCCTCAAAAGCAATTTTTTGGTTCTTTTTAGATGTGTAGATATTTTAGGTCTGGTTATTCATGGCCATTCACACATTGCTCCTAAACTCCCCATTTTGTTATACTTGCTGTGCACTCTGGGTTATTGTCATGTTGAAAGATAAAGATAGTTTGAGTTCGGAATACTCTGGAGCAAGTTTTCTTGAAAAATCCCTTAATTTAGGTGCAGTCGTCTTACTGTCTATGGTCTATGCTGACTAGTCACCCAGTTCCTGGTGCAGACAAACATCAACCGCAGCATTGTGCAGCCAAAACTGTGCTTACCCAGGTGTTGAGCAGGGTCTGTTTTTCTCTTGGAGTTCATGCCAGAAATGACTCTATAAGAGAACAATGGAGCTCTGCCTTAGCTCAGTCACGTCCCTGAGCAAGGTTATTCTTCCCCAATTACTCCATTATGGTAAAGGCCTGCATTTGTATAGTGCTTTTTCAATCCGAGGACCACAAAGCCACACTACATTCCCTCATTCACCTGCCCTGGGGCATGCTGACAGAAGCCAGGCTGACCACTACTATCAGACAAGGCCGGTGAGGTGTCTTGCCCAAGGACACAACATCCGAGAGGGGCAGAATGAAGGTTCAAACCGACAACCCACCGGTTATGGGACAAACTCCTACCACCTGAGCCATGGTTGGCCCTTATTAAGTCAGGAGGCCATATCGAGGGAGGAAATGGAGGCAAGTATTGAAACACATTGTTTTAGATTTTTCCCTCACCATAATCTGGCGTCAGGGGTCTAAAGATAATTCTTTTGACTTTAATGCTTAGTTTCTGCTCCGACTTTTTCTTTGAACTTTGAGACCTGATATAGACGCGAGTGTTTCATGCATTCTGCTCAGTCTTAGATTATCTCAGGCGAACTCCAGCTAAGTTGCAGATGAATCTAAAGGGTGCATAGTGGATATCAGATGGACCTTAGCCCAATTTTGAGTGTCATAGAAAATGGGGTAAATACTAAAGTATGTCCATCTATCTATCCAACCATCCTTTGCCTTCTGCTTATCTGAAATCGTGTCATGGAAGTAACAGGCCCAAGGGAACCCCAAACAACTCTCTTCCCAGCAACAAGCTCCATTCTGGGGGATTTCAAGGTGTCCCAAGGCCAGATGAGATATATAGTCCCTCCAACAAGTTCTGGGTCTTCCCCAGAGTATTCTCCCAGTGGGATATGCCCAGACAACCTCAGAAGGGAGACTCCCAGGAGGAATCCTGACCAGATGCCCAAAGCAACTGCTTCCAATGCAGAGAAGCAGCGACCCTGCATGCTCTTAACATGCCATAACAGCCATGAGACTCTCATACAGAGGCAGTCTTCAGTCAGAGATCCATTGCAATACAGGTGTCTACTGGAGATCTTTACTGCCTACAGCATCACAATCTACAATCCATCAAGATATTTGGATAATATGAGTTACAACAACATTTAATTTCCCTTTGAGATGAATGAAGTATTTTTAAATGAATTGAATTGAAATCTATTTTAGAATAAGTCCATAATATAAAAGAATGTGGAAAAAATGGTGTGAATATTGTCTGTAGGCACTGCAAACAGCTTCTGCTTAAAATGCAATTAGTGTCTTCTCAATATTGCTTACAAATTAAAATGTTTGAAAGCAAAAAAAAAAAAAAAAAGAAAGAAAATTTGAAAAACAGGATTTCTCCTCCAAGACACAAATTCAGCTTACAGGGAGCTTTTTCATCCACATTGCATCAATCATTCTTCTTGAGCAGACATCAAGATTAAAACAGGAAGGAGCAAAAAAAAAGTCTGTCCTGTACGTGAGATTTATAAAAGCATTATAGAGGACATAAATAATTCTTGATCACATTTCTGGTTGCTATAGTAAAGTATTAAGCTTTGATGTTCCTCATACACCTCTGAACTCTAGTGGAATTGAACAGTCTTTTCCTTCTACAATGCTGAAACATCTGCTTCCCCCACTACATTCACACATTTAACAAATGCAGATACTGTTATTTCCATCCTTTTTGTGAAAGAAGATACAAATGATCAGGTTTGGTGTCTCTTCACTCTCTTAGAAAATGGAAAGCCACAGCTGTGACAGATTTCTGCCAAGTTTGACAAAGCTGTAAAAAAAAAGCTGTGAGCAGCAAGTTCAAGCCCTTGGATTCAGAGGGTAATTGTATGAGAGGATGTAAGTGAAAGAATGATCACAAAAGTTGGGCATAATTAATTAGGATCTAGAAAGTACATTTTCTGGTATTGCAGTTGTTGGAGTAGAAAAAAGGCAACAATTAAGAAAAAATACACATAGAAGCATTAAATTGTCTTGAAATAGCCTATTAGCAAATGCTTTCTTTGGACAGTTTTTTTAACTATTCATTATTACATGCAATTAAAGTAAACTCTTAACATATTCCCTTGCTTTATTCACTTCTTAAATTTGAATGTGAGGAAATCTTCACAAAGGATGGAGAGCTGCAGATGATTTTATGTTAATTGTATAACTCCATCAAACCGTTGTGTGTTGCTTTACATTTTTATTCCATACAAAGATAGGCCAATGTAAGAAAATTGTTTCTTTTCACAGAGATGAAAGACACAGATTTCTTGGGACTTGTTGAAAAACTCTGTGGCATAAGCATAGCGACTTATAGACTTGACATTTATCTCATATACATACTCCTACTATGAATGTAATATAGTGGTAGCACAGCAAAAGTGGTACAAGGTCTGATGCTGCACTATAAAAATGCTCCAATAATGAACAGTCACTCTTGAGGAGCAGCCGAACACTTGACGTAACTGAAATGGCTGAGGTCGTGTTGCTCCCTTCTAAGAGTTTCAGCTAATGATAATTTAACCAGTTGAGGGGACTCATGGACCACTTATAGAGCTCCAGTGTCAAACTTCTAACCCAAGACAGGCATGAGATTAGCAGTACCCCATCACACTGTTTTTGATGTGATTATAAGCAAAATAAACTTATTTTTCAAGGGTGAGATTAACCTAATGCAATAAAGGATTATATGATTTGTAGGTTTTTTACACATCTTTAGAGCAGTAAATGTGGACATAGCTGTGCACGGCCAAATACAAAATTTTGTGACAACAGCTTTAGAGTAAAGAAACTGAGCTTACTGTAACTGAGAGTAAGGACTCTTAATGATCCCTCAATTCTTTCTTTTGTGGTTCTTGAAGCAGACATAATGAAGTCAAACAAACAGAGAAACGGCAGAACACAGAGACAAAAAAACCTTGTATGGCTTTAAATAGATGGAGCTCCTCAAACTCCATCATGATTTTACTCTAAATCTGATGCTTTCTAGTGGCTTTGAATGAATAAAAGGTATCACCATGCTCAGGTTAGAAATAAGAAGATTTGTATGAAAGCAGATCGAATTTGGAAAAAATGAAGGACTTGGTATGAAGGACAGTTCAAAAGAGAGCATCCTGTGTCAAGGACAAAGTCTTTTTGCACAATTTTAAAGGGATGGATTAAAAGTAAAAAAAAAATTTTCTTTTGAAAATCTCCAGTAAGTATTTTTACAAAAATGAGCATAATAAATATAATTTAGCTGCAGTCAATAGGTTAAAAATATTCAGAAGCAGCAAGAATACTGACTGCTTTTGTTATTTTGCAACTGCACAGTGGCACAATTGGTAGCAGTGTTGCCTTGCAGCAAGAAGGCGCTGGGTTTGAAAACTGGCCTGGGGTCTTTCTGTATGGAGTTTGCATGTTCTCCCTCTGCATGCGTGGGTTCCCTCCGGGTACTCTGGCCTCCTCCCACAGTCCAAAACATTACTGTTAGGTTAATTGGTCTTTCTAAATTGTCCTTAGGTACTGTGCATGGTTGTTTTGCTGTGAGTCTCTGTGCTGCCCTTTGATGGACTGACGACTACCAGGGTGTACCCTGATTCTCGCCAGATGATGGCTGGAGATAGGCAACAGTCCCCCCCCACAATCCTGCATAGGATAGATGGTATAGATAATGGATGGATGGATGGATGGATGGATGAATGGATGTTTAAAAACTTAACATATCTTGTAAGTAGAATCCTGTTGCTGAATATTGCATTCAACCTGTATACATGTCTGACTCTTTTCTTTCTTTTTCATCATTACCCAGCTTTTTGTTTACAATGCTTAATGTTTACATCACTGCTGTAACTTGCACTATTTGACTCATTTAATTAACATTTATGTGGCTGCTATTTGCACATCTGTTTTTATACTGTTGACTACTTGTAAATAATTTGTTTACTTTTTTATTTTCTATTGCACAACTACTGCACATTCTGTAAATATTCACTGTTTTTAAATTATCCTACTCAGTTGCACATTGTTATCTGAGTAGGCCACTTTATGTTTAATAACTGCACAATACTTTGGTTTTTGGAATTGTGTCCTTAATGTACATATAATTCTTAATTCTGTTTATATACTTTTTTTTTACCATTGTTGTTTGATCTTGAATGCTTCTATTATGTCAATTTGCTGCTGTAACAGCTGAATTTCCCCTTTGTGGGACAATAAAGGATTTATCTATTCTATTCTTTTTTTTGTGGGCTTTAGCATGGTAGTTACTCAAATGTATATGTATGTAGATTCTATTCAACTGGCTAAATGGATTACTGGTACTTGGATGAGAATGGATGGTTCCTAAAATATGACGTCCTACCAAAACATCCACCCTTGCAGTCCTTGGAACAAAGGAAAATATTAGTGTGTAACAAACTTGCAACATGATGTCATTACCTCTTTGAAGATAGTTTAAAAAACTGCCTGAAATCCACCCATCGATGCATTGTGTATACCCGCTTGTCCTTGCAGGGTCATGGGGGCGGCTGGTGCCTATTTCCTGTTATTGGATGGGGTACAGCCTGGACAGGTTTCAAGTCCATCACAAGGCAACACAGAGACAGACAGGACAAACAATCATGCACACATACTTACACCTAAGGGCAATTTAGGGAGACTAAAAAACCTTACGCATAAGAGGCGAAGCATTTTAGTGTGGAGAAAACCCACACATGCACAGGAAGAATATTCTAACTATAAGCAGAAAGGTCTCAGGTCAGAATTGAAACCCCGGACCTTCTTGCAGCAAGGCACCAGTGCTACTCCTGAAATGTAAATGAAATTATTTTTGACCATAAAAAGGTGATATTTCCTCATGTTAAATTCTTTTTTGGGATAAATTAATCAGTAAGGAAAACATCCTCCATACCGTTAGAAAAAAATTGTTTTCTTCACCGTCATTCACATTTCATCTCTCTGCTCTTTTGCACACAGCAGGTAGCATGGTTGCGGCTTTATTAGGATCAGGCAAGAGGATCCTGTTAACTTGAGCAACTGGAAGTGCTGTTGTTAAAACCAGTGGGGAGGGAACAGAAAATAAAAGAAAACTGAGCAAACCTCCCCACACTACCAACTGTTTCTTGAACTTGCTATTTTTGCAATATTTTTGTCTCTCGCCAGTATAACAATGACAAAGCAAAGACATTTGGAACCTTGTACATTTTAGCAAATCCAAATAGTAAAACACTGCAGAGCCGACATTGCAACATGGCAAGATACATCTGTATGGGTTCATTAGTTTAAGCAATCCTATTCAAATTAACACACAGTCATCTTGCCAATATTGCAAACATTGCTTCACCTCATCCCATGTAATTATAATATTAGTGGAGCTTTAAGGCAACTTGGCTTGTTATCCAGAAAAACTGTGGTTCCCAAGCCCAGCCCACTGTGGTTTAGCTCAACCAATAAAGCTGTTTGTGTCTCACAAGAAATGTTTGTGTAGTTGAAAACCCCACTGGCCTGATTGTTCACTGTGGAGCATATAGTCCTTTATAAATATTGCTTTAGATTTATTCCTACAGCACTTCTTGCTTAAGAGAGCTCGTCTTTGATGACTGCCTCTATCCCTTCCTCGGCTCTCTCCCTCTGCTTCTACATCTGCTTTCATTTTTCTCGGAGTGTATGACAAATAGCAAAGAAATTCCAGGCTGTGGTCATCCTAAGCCAGTCGCCCCTCCTCCTGCTTTCTCTTGGCAGGATGGCTCGTGTCTCACATTTAATCATGAATGCTTCGCCAGGCAGCTGGGCCTAAGGGAGATTCAGAGGGGGAACAGTGGAAACCTGATCTGGTAAAGCAGGCGGTGAAACCTTTTTATAAAGACTCAAGAATCGGACCATAACACAGGCATTATAGGAGTTTTATCAGAAAAAAGCAATGTCCAACATGTTTCCAGTCTGTGAGATCAAATTGGCAAAAGGTGGCAACAGAAAATGCACAAAGTTAAAGCAAAGCAGCAGCACCACATTAAATAGCAAATTAATTGAACAGATGGAAAAATGAAATCTCCCTCTCTGGGCATGCAGTTCCCATTTTTTGCTTTATTTTTTACATCAGGAATGTGACTTTTTTTCCACCGAATAAAAATAAAAACATTGCCAGGACATATGGCATCTATTTAGCCTTCCAAATTGAAAGTGCCACCAGTGGCCAGCCCCACATCAGTGTCAAACATTTTCATTCTCATCCATCCCTGCATAATTTCATCCTAAAAGAAAAAAAGCTTTAAGGGAAGAGATAATTGAGTGGCACATGAACCTAATCTTTTCTGCAGAGTCTCCTGAGGGCCCTGGGAGTGACAAAACTCTTCTTCTCACAAGTCTCAAAGGAGAAAATTTCTCTGAATGTTAAATTGGACTCAAATCAGAACACTGGCGGATAAAATCTACCTCCATTTGGTCCATTTGGTCACTGACAAGAGAAAATTATGCCACCGGTGCTTCTCAAATCAAATGCCTTGAAGGTTAAAATGTACCATGCTGTATCATTTTAGCAATTATATATATATATATATATATATATATATATATATATATATATATATATATATATATATATATATATATATATATTTATATGTATATATATGTATGTATGTATGTATATGTATATATATGTATATATATATGTATGTATATATATATGTTTTAGTTTTAAACATAATCTAACCTAATGAAACAATGTAAAATCATAGTAAAAAAAGGAAAAGAAAAAGTTATAAAAAAATACAGTCCAGTGGAGTCAAAGGTGATACATGAATCTAGAAAAGACTTTTCAAACAAATCAATTGACGCCACAGAGTATAAATTCAATGGCATCAAGTTTGACAGTGTAGGAGCCACAACTGCCAAGACTGTCACTTTTAGTTTTTTAGCATTAATTCTGGGACAGATAAAAATCTCTAAGAAGCTGACTTCAGGGTCCTGGTGGTGGCATACAGCTGTAGAAGTTCAAAAATGCATAAATGTGCATGACCATGAAAAGCCAAACCAGAACCTTTAACTGTGCTCTGCATTCAACAGGGAGCGAGCGCAGAGAACTTACTAGTGATGTGCAATGGGAGTGCTTGCAGGGTAGAATCAAAAGACAAAATTCTGGTCAGGTTACGTACAATTTTGGTAAGTTTTACAGAGGCAAGTAGAAAAGAATCACAGTAATTTGTGCAAACAGAAAAAAGGATGAGCAACCATTTCCATTCAATGCACAATCCCTTAACTGATAAAAACAGATAAAATATGGTACCTTTAAAAATTTGTTTCAGTGTTCTACAAGCGAGTAGTAAAAACTTGAATATCATGAGCACAGCAGGGAGGGATGGGAGATAACACCAAGTGATGATAAAATGTGGCATAAGGACAGCAAATAAAGCACAGATAACCCTGTGTAACGTCATGTGTAAAAGCACCCAAAGATGACTCTAAATTACATTTAACCCCAGTAACACTTCTAAAGTTGGGGTCTTCAACTCCAATCCTCAAGAGCCACTGTGCTGGAGTTGGAGACCTCTGGCAAACTGATCCAGAGGGCAACCAGACATGCCTGCCTAACATTTTAGTTTCCAAACCAATACTGAATAATCCACATTCAGTAAGTTTACATGCACATCTACAATTGAGCTTTTGGCAGTAATCGAGCTAATACCTTAACCAGAATGGGAGCCTTTGGGTCAACATGCCATTCAGAAAATTGAATTATTGAATGAATTGAGTTTGACTCCGCAACAGCAGGTGGCGACATGCGCCCTTTCACGTCGGTGTTCTTCTGGTTGTCCTAGAGTGTCACACAGATAGTAGACAAATGCTGGCAGCAGTGAAGCAGATGGAGTAAAAGCAGGATATGCACAATGAGTGAAGAAATGGACAACATTGCTGCAGCACAGTACATTTAGTGAGTACTGTACTATTTAATTGTGTTACACTCGTTGTTGCCACTGTGTTGCCCAGGCTGATAAAAAGCTTTACTGAGCCAGAATGGTGTATACATGCAGATAAATTCAGCTGTCTAACCCCAATATGTGGGTGTGTTAGCTCGATTAAAAGTGGGCCAGTTTGGTCCAACTTCAGCCGGACTAAGATGTATACATGTATTTCAAAAGTCAAAATTCAGGCAACAATTCAGTTTTCTCTTACTGCATGTAAACGCACTGATTGTGTCAAAGCTGTAAAAGTTGGGCAAAAAGCTGCACGCACGGCGAGGTCTTTGAAACACAGTTCCATTGCAGGCCACCAAGGCTGTAAATGGACGTCGAAGATAGCAGGGTGCCTGTCTTCTTTAAGAACTGTCTTGGAACAGTTCTGCTGCCAGCAAGCTTCCTGGATGCCCTCACAAGAGCTGTGTAGCTGTACAGTGGCACTTTGAAGATTTAAGGGCGTTTCTTTCCCACCAAGCAGGTCAGAAATAAAGGGAATTCACCGGTGAAAAGCATCTCCTTTCCCCTGGCAGAGCAGCGCCTCAGGACAAATTTTGCCGATCGTTGCTAGCCTTTTTAAACTTTGTGATGTCATCATTGGCCACAGACTAATGGGAATGCGTTGGAGGCACAGCTAGAAATGCTGGGAAAGGTAGTCTGTTCAGTTCATTTGTGGAAAATGAATCCCAACACTGCTATGACAGCATCTAATCCTGCAGTATTTTAGCTATACTTTAATTATTGCTAGTGCTTATCATAATTTATATTCACAGCTTTTCCCTTAAAAAATATTCTTTGAAATTCAGTACCCTGTGTTATTCAGGCTACAGAAATTCAAATCGAGCCATGTCCAGTGAAACTAATTACCCCCGCTGGGCTCTAATGTTTGCCTGTCATGACTTAGAAGAGACATCTGTAGTAAGTATGTCATTACACACTCCTACACTCATGGCCGACAAAACCAGTTCCACAGGAGATCTCTGAGCAGACGCTGGGTGGGATTCATGTTGGCCCTGTTCGAGGTAAAAAAAATAAAAATAAATCCCAAATGTTTTCAGGCAGCTAGAATAGAGAGCTATGCCAATATATGTGTGAAGGACAAGGTGTGATCCCCATTTCAGCATCATTCTAATAAGATAGCACCAGAGACACAGGCAGCCATCATCATGAAGGACCTTGATAAATATGGTGGCGTGTGAAAGCTACCAAAGAGGATTTTAATAAAGAAAAAGGCCGAGAAAGATAAGCATGTGACTGATAAACCAAATATCTAAAGGCGAAAAAAGGAACAGAGCAGAATCAATACATTCTTATGGGGAGGATCATTATTCTTTGAGCACAGAAGCTCTCTGATAGATTCTGTGAAGTACTGCCGTCATCCTCTTGTGCTCACTTTATAGCAAAACATCTAGCTTAAGAATGGATGAACAGTGCATTGTAAAAGTGTTGATACCCCTAGAGGTTTTTGTTTTACTTTTGTAATGTTACAAAAGTCTTCTAAGGATATTTTAGGGATTTCGTGTAAAAGATGAAAAGAAAAAGTTCATGGTTCTAAACTTGGAAAATAAAGATGGATGGGGTTTTTTTTGCACATAAAAATCCATTTTTTTATTTTCCTTCTAATCATGTAAAGTATGTTAAATTGCCCTGTTGCTGAAAATGTGCCATACAAGTAAAACTGCCTTGCCTTGCCTTGCCTTGCCTTGCCTTGCCTTGCCTTGCCTTGCCTTGCCTTGCCTTGCCTTGCCTTGCCTTAGGGTGCATGGCAGGTCAATACTTTGCTTATCCACCTTTCGTTGAAATAACAGCTACAAGTCTTTCTGTCTCTTTCAGCTTCACACATATAGAAAGCTAATTTTTGCCAACTCCTTCTTTCAATATTTTACAAGCTTAGTTAGATTGGATGGAAAGTGTATGGGGGCAGCAATATTTAAGTCTTGCCACAGATTTTCAATTGAACTTGAGCTCTACTTTGACTGGACCCTTCTAACACATAAAGATCTAAACAGCTCCACTGCAGCCCTGGCTGTATGCTTAGGGTACTTGTACTGCTGGAAAATAAACCAGTCCCAAGTTATTTGCAGGTTTTCTTCCAGGATTGACCTGTAATGACCTCTACCTAGCTGACTAATCTATCAACTCTGACCAGCTTACATGTCACACCTGCACCACAGCATCCTCACAGCATAATTCTGCCACTATGTTTCACCATGGGAATTTTGTATTAGGAGGGATGTGTACTGTTTTCTACCAGATCTAGTATTCTGTTTGTAAGTCTAAGAGGTCAGTTGTCCAACAAACCTCTTTATATGACATTAGCTTTTTTTCATTTGTAGCTTTCTTGTTGGAGACGGTCCATGGATGTCAGATTTGTGGAGTACACCAGTAACAGCTGTCCTTTCAACAGTGTATCACGTGAGCTATGGATCTCTGGAGTTTTTCCAGAGTTACTATGGGCTCATTAGCTCTGTGGACAGTCATCTTAGTAGTAGTTTGCAGTTTTGCTATTCTCTTCCAACTTCACAGTTTATAATTATTACTGCAACAGAGCACTGTGAGATGTCCAAAGCTTGAGAAATCCATTTTTTAACT
Source organism: Valencia hispanica (assembly GCA_963556495.2). Classification (NCBI taxonomy): domain Eukaryota; kingdom Metazoa; phylum Chordata; class Actinopteri; order Cyprinodontiformes; family Valenciidae; genus Valencia; species Valencia hispanica. Next base: position 12,037,665 of record OY747700.1, read on the forward strand.
TAACTGTGCTTTGAACTTCCCCACACCTTTATTCTTGTTGTGTTCCTTGGTCTTCATGAAGCTGTTTCTTCACTAATGTTCTCTTACAAACCTCTGAGGTCCCACATTTATTTCAAGATATCACAGTAAAAGACGGAAAACAAAATGCATACGACACAATTTGTGGAATTTTATTTATGAAATATTTTAAAAGCTATCAATCACTTTCTCTCCCCTTCATAGCTACGCACTTCTTTACTGTGCTCTATCACAAAAAGTTTCAATAAAATGGACTCATTTTCGTAGTTGTAATGTGGCAAAATGTTTAATGTTTCAGGGCTAAGAACACTCCTCCAGTGTAGGTGCTAAACAGAGACAATCATCAGTCCTTTAATTACAAAAAAATCAATAAGTCAATCAGTAAACAGGCAGTGATGAAAACAACTGGAACTACAGGAACAAATTTATGTTGTTCTGAATAGAGAAATTAGGTTTCTGCTGTGTGCTTAGATCCATAAAAGTGTCTGTATTTTTCTAAAAAATAATTATATTAGCTTCGTGGGGACCCACAATGATGTGAAATAAAATAAAAAATAAGAAACAGATTTTAATGTCAGTTTAGCATTCATATTTGATGAAATCCTAACAGCAGTCTATTTTATGTTTCTTTTCCTAAAACAAATGTGCATTGTTGTGCAGAAATGACTCATCTGGGTAACATTTCTACCAAATCATTGTTGTGTTCTCGCTCTTCTCCATCTTGCACTCTCTAAACAGAGCCTGCTCTTTATTTATGCTTCGTCTGAGCACTCCCAGCCTGATGAACACAGGCACTGAGTGACAATGCCAACAAATTAAGAAACACAAACCTCTTTTCCCAGTTACTCCGCTCCCTTTGAAACAAGAAGTGTATTTTCGTTTGCCCACCGCAACCCATCTCATCAATCAGAGGGAGCATCGGGCGAAGCGTTCGAATCCAATCCAATTCTTGCTCTCTGTTGTTTCCCCCAGCCTACTGACATTTTAGCAGATCTGGGAAAGATGGCCCTCTTTCTCAGCAAGTCCTCCCAACACATTTAGGAATATTAATCTGGAGCTGATTAAACAACTGCAATCAAAAGGACCATTGTGCCCTTAAAAAAAGAGACAATTATTTTAGCTGGAATTAATTTTCTCATAGTTTTTTCTTGCTAGGCTCCATTTCCATCTTAGATGTATTTTCAATCATAGAAACAGACCAAATAATGTGAGCATATTCTATTGTTTTGCCCGAATCACTCAAGCAGAACATGATCTGCGGAGAATAATCAGAAGAGAATATTGATTTAATAGAAATGCTGTAAAAGCCAGGTCTCTGTCCCACAGGATCACCTCATTTTGACATATAAACCTGCAGCAAAATTATTATGAAGCAAAGGCCCTTTTCTTCCATCATGGCTCTCCCGCGTCAGGCCGTAATGTACCCTGCAAACTTTCAATACCTTTGTAGCATCTGCTTTTTTTATTTTTTTTGTGTGGCAAGTCATGAATTCAATAGAGAAAGGTCTCTCTCTAACACAATGCATCACCTGATTGATGGCCGTTTCTGAAAGAACTGCCAGAACAAAACAAGACCCTCAACTTCAATTCCCTCTGAGGCGATGAGTTTTGTCGGGTGTCAAAATGAACAAAAAAAGTGAGCAGAAGCTGATTCATTCTGACCTGAAAATAGATGATGGATGAAAACAGCAGGAAAAACACAGAGCGGCACTGCCTTGTGAGGATGAAAAAAATATCACCTGGCAGATGAACAGGTACTTAATTATGAGGTACACAAAGTCGCATCAGGCTGCTTGACAATAATGTTTCCCCGAAACACTAATAGAACTGTCTTAGCTCAAATAGCCTCTTCTACTCCGATACAACTCTGTGTCACTCAGATGATGAAATGGCAAATGAGTGCAATAATATGTAAATTTATTAAGGCAGCAACCAAATTTGTGGGCATCTCTAATAAATATGTTTTAAAATCCTTACAATAAATGTATCTTCTATTTGAGTGGCATGAATAAAAATCTAAGAAAAATCTAACTTTTATTTTGAGTACATTTGTTCATCTATCCATCTACTGTCTATACTGTGCGGGATCCTTGAGAATCTGGTGCCTATCTCCAGCGGTTATTTGTCAAGAGGCAGCGTACACCCTGGACAGGACAACAAAGAGAGACAGGACAAACAACAATGCACTCATACCATCTTGCTGTAGGGCAACAGTGCTACTAACTGCCACCGTGCAGCCAAAAAACATTCCACATTAAGAGAAAAATTATTTTAGCAAAATCACTACTGGAATCATTATTTTACTCTTTGCATAATGCCCTTTTGTCAAAAGGACAGCTCTTACTGTTGTTCTTACATATAACATTTACAAGGTTTAAGAATATAGATAGATTGGTCTTTGATCAAAAATCTCTCTAGATCAGGAGTTAGCAACCTTTACAATCAAAAAAGTCACTTTTTACCCCTGCTGCTCAGAAAAACAACAACATTTAAGATCTGTAAAACCTATTGGACGGAAACACGTGCAAAACACGACTTTAATCAAATCTGTATTGAAAAAACAAAAACTAAAATTATATGGCGCCATTTCACAAGGTTCCCAGGGCCTTCAAACGGGAAGGAGGCCCAGTGCATCACACATCGTCCACTGTACTTAAAGAGCAATTCACCCCTACAACTCATACGCCCACCAAACCCTTATCCGCCAACCAAACCAAAACCTAACCACATTTTCTGTTTGAAAAATGCTCCAAAAGGAGGTGCTGCCTGGCGGACCAGCGAGCGCGCGGGAGGAGAGGGCTGGGGGCGGCCTGGGCCTTGATTGACATGTTGACAGCGGCTGGCATTACAATAGAGACGCGAGCTCCTTTGCCTGATGCCTGGTTCACACAGCGTTTCTTGCCCGTCTCAAAGGACTGCTTGATACCACACTGCAAGCTCCACCGAGTTCTAGAGGTGTCTCACACTGAACAGCCCAAGATTTCAGTGGGTGAGCCTGCGTGACGTCTCGCTCCAGCAGGACGCACCAAAAGCCAACGTCATACAAGACTGTCACAAGCAGACCAGTACTGAATACGCTGACGGGGAGCATGTCACACTGCACACCCAAAGGGCTGCGAATCACATGCATGCTCACCGTGAACTTCCTTCACCAGAAGAGAGAGACGAAAGGGAGGGAGGTTCTGTGGTGGAGGCATGGGTGGAGACTCGGCTTCTTTTACACTCCACAGCGGCAGGGTGGCTGACGTCATACTGACTGAGCCAGCAGCAAGGCCCGATTCAAGTTCAAGTGCAGTGTAGAGTTTTAACCGGAAGAGGGCACTCCACTGATGCTTTTTGGTAGAGAAGTATTTTTACTAAAATGTACTAAAATATCAAAAATAATAAGACATATAGACGACACTATTAGACACTAATTTATATAGTTTATCAGCAAGAAATAGGTGACTTGGTGGTGAGTTGCTCTTTAAAGGAGCTGTATGTATGATTGTGGCCAAAACTGGTACTGCAATCACTTTCCAATTACTGTAGAGCGGTGTGTCCCCTCCCCCCTCCCTCGAGGTTGCCAGATAGGCTGCAGGATCCAGCAGGAACTTAGGCTGCTACAAGAAGCTTCCAATGGCAAGTGACGAGTCCGACACAGAAAGTTTGTTTTCCTGTTATTTATGTTAAATTATAATGACAGAGAAACAGGCTCTGACAATGGATTGCTAATGTTAGCAATGACGACTCGTCATTTTTATTTCCCAAACAATTCCTTACCTTTTCAATTCGATGACCCTCCTCTTCCATATGCAACGAAACGTTACTTTGCACGAACATGCATAACTTTGTTCGACTGTCATGAATATTTGAAATTTCAATTTACATTAAGTACAAGTTAGCCAAACATAGATTAATCTTACCTGTCCAGGAGAAAATTTGCAATGCTGGCATCTGTCTGTAAATTCTTCTCTGTTTTCAGTCTCCATCTTGCAAAGGCATCTCCTATACAAAACATTGTTTTATTTTGGACTTTGTTACGACGTATTTCTGAATGATAACGAGGTCTTTTAGGTGGAGTAACGTTAGACATTTTTTATCCGAAACACTTTCGTAGCTGCAGCTGCATTAACTAGAGCAGAGCTGGCAACCCCGATGCCGAAACACTATTGCCTTTGTGATTGGTAGTTAGGTGGAGGGTGGCGCTTCAGGCCAAAACATAAGATGACAACCTCAACATCAGTTGAGGGCTGCTTCACTTTTTAAATGACAATATCCTGGCCATACTACTGTTGTCAGTGATATAAGTATTTGAAATGAACATGATTTATTAATGTCTAGTGACATATCAGGGCCATTTTATGATTAATTGAAAAACATTTCTTACATACAGCTCCTTTAACAGTGGACCTGAGGTTCTTTTCCACATATTTATTCTTTGTTTCACACCAAATCAAACTGGAATGTTTGTTGTTGAAAACCTCAAACTTAGTCTTACCTAAGGAAAGCCCACAGTTCCACTAAAAGTCTTAGTAGTGTACATGTTTAGATGCAGCTCTTTCCTGCTGTTTTTTAACAGTTAGGGGTGGAAAATAAAAAATTTCAATACATATATATACCCACAGACCCTTTCCAAAAACAACTGAATATCATGGAAAAGTTTTTGTATTTCCATAATTCCATTTAAATTGTTAAACTTCAATAGATTATAGATTCAGGGCCCACAACTTAAACAATTTCAAGTACTTAGTTGTTTTTTTACATAATTTGGGGTTCCAGCTCTTAAAACCCTTGAAAACAGGAATTTTTAAAAATTTGTGAAGAAATCACCATTTACTTCTCAATTAGGATCACATCAAATCAATCAAAATATGGTACTTTCAAAACTTTATGTCAATCTTCAATACTTGGTAGGGGATCCCTTTGCCTTAATCACTGCCTCGATGCGCCGTGGCATTGAGACAATCAGCCTGTGGCATTGCCTGGGATTATGGAAACCCAAATCCTTGATGCTTGCTGTCAGCTCTTCTTTGTTTTTGTGTCTGCTGCCCGTCATTTTCCTCTTGATAAAACCCCATAGATTCTGAATGGGGTTTAGGTTCGGCGAGTTGGCTGGCCAGTCAGGGACTGTGATGGTATGGGCATAAAACCAGGTTTTGGTGCTTCTGGCGGTATGGGCAGGGGCCAGGTCCTGCTGGAAGATGAAATCTGCCTCTCCATACAGATCCTCAGCAGATCGAATCATTCTGGTAGACTGATGCTGTGACCTTGGATTTAGGAAAGCCGAGTTTACCAACACCTGTACAAGACTTTGCACCTCAAATCATGACTGACTGTGTTCCTCACTCGTCTTCCTTCAAACCCTTGGACCTTAGCACCAAAATATGTTGAAGAGCTGTTGTCACGGTACCAACCACCAAAAACACTCAGGTCCTCCAACTCTAGCCTACTAAACATCCCTAGACTCAGAACTAAACATGGAGAAGCAGCTTTCAGTTTCTTTGCTCCCCTTATCTAGAACAGACTTCCTGACGAGTGTAGAGCTGCTGAAACTCTGAACTGCTTTAAATCGAGACTAAAACCCATCTGTTTAGAATTGCCTTCGAGTAAATGATTGATGTCATATGTATGAAATGTGTTCATGCTCTCTTGCTTTATTGTGTATCTTGTAATGTGTGTTTTTTTACTTTTAATTTCCAATGTTATATTCCATGCCTGTTTGTTTTGTTTTGTGTTTTTTAAATCACCAAATCATGTAAAGCACCTTGAATTACCCTGTTGTTGAAAGTGTGCTATACAAATAAAATTGCCTCTCCTTGCCTTGCCTTCTGGCCAGTTGTCAAGTCTGCAGTCTTCACCATATTGAACCTAACTGAGACAATTAAACCAAAGTGAAGCAATTTAATGATGAAACCGCCCTCCTCACAGTTTTTGGTGACGAGATAAATATAGGATTTTTAATGCCAGACAAAGGTAACCTGAGGAAAAACAAAACTACATTTACCCTCCAAATCTTTATATTAAAAAAGCTATATCTTAAGCAGATTTGTATGGGCATTTATAATGACTCTCAAAAGCCTTCATTAATTGTTTATTTTAATCACTGAGAGGTGCATTTACTGAATCAATGTACTGCTATGTGCTTCAGATAGAGGTCCCAATCTGATGACCAAACATTCTCCATCTGGATGTTCTGCTAGAGAGCAGAAGTCATTGTTCACTCAATAACGGGGAGTCTTCCAGTTTCTACACTAATGTAACAGCCCCAGAACAACCTCTGTTCAAATAATATGACAAAAATATGTACATTGTAAATGCAAAAGGAATTTACGAATCAGACAGAAAAATACTGATTGAGTATTCTGAAGAAGTGGACCAGAAAGAGAAAAGATTATATGTTAAGCAGATATTATTCTAACAACTTCAAGCAAAATAAACCATTCAGGAGAGATGGCGCTGCAGTAGTCACAGCAAACGCAATAGAAACCCCGCATTTAGGGCAATGTCAAGTTGATCCTGAGGTAAATACAGTTTTTATTTGTGCATCAACAATATTTTCTATATTTTAATATATATATGCTATATGTTTGTCCTTGAACCTGATGGTGAAACACTTTATCAATGCAGCGCTTGATCCGATTTTCAAATTACCTTCCCTCGGGGAGTGATCAGATGAAAGTTTACCAAAACATGTTCTAAGTCAAGTTAGGCACAAAGAATTTACCTGAACTCTGTCTTCAACAAGTCAAAACCCTGAAGGGTATAGTTATTGAGTCACACCACCTGTGAAGAGGTTGTTTAGCTGATGCACTGTTGTGTCCCACGGCGTTTTTTTGTTCGTGAGAACGGAGATTTATTGAACACAACAATTTATCTGTCATTGCAAAGTGTAAGTCTCCTTCCAAGTTTTCATTTTAAGATAAAACTGCAAAAATAAGCTTTCCTTTTTCAGACTAGGATCTTCTTTGCAAAAAGTTTAAATAGTAATTTAAAAGATGTTCTCCATTTAAAACATGGAATTTGCTGTTTTAGAGTCACTGGAATCTAAATTCTTTATGGTGAGCAGGATAGACACAAACCATGTGTTTAGTACAATTCACAAACCGGCACAAAATCCAAAAGCAATCTGGATGATTCAGAAACTAATTAAGTATTAGCTGGAAATGTGGCAAATAAGACACACTGTACCTCTATTTGACTAAATTTTCATATTGAACAGTGTAAAGTGGTCAGTCTATTTATTAGGTTTGACATTAGCCAGTTAATTTACCCTGTTCAAATAGTACAGAGGCACTACATAGCTACTCTCAGGTGAAGTGATAAACACTCATTATCTCTGCATTATTTTCTGTTTTAGTGAGTGGGATATAGTATTAGATAGAAAGTGAAGATATCCTCAGAGTTGATGGGTCAAATACAGAAAAAAACGTACAAGCTTAAGAAATTCAGTGAATTTGACAAAGCCAAATAGTGATGGCTAGATAACTGGTTTAGAGCATCTCTTGTGAGATGTTCCCTTTCTTCAGTGATCAGTTTCTATCAAGGTGGTCCAAGGAAGGAACAGTTGAGATCGTCAATGATTTAAGTAGGGAGGGAAGGCTTCACTGTGTGGTTCGAGCCAACAGATGAACCACTGTAGCTCATATTGCTAAAACAGTTGCTGCTTTTGATTAAAAGGTTTCAGAATATACAATGAATTTCTGTTTAGGACTATATGGGTTCGCATGCTGACACCTATTTCAACAATAGGAGCAAGAGCATCAGAGCTGGACCAAGGTGGTCTAGTTTGATCAGTCACATTCGTTATACCTTACATGGATAGTTGGGTGGTGTGCATTGCTTGTCTAAGGAACTCATGCTCTATCGAGCAGGATGCTCTATGTGATGATTTAGGCATTGTCTTGCTGGGAAACCTAGGGTTCTTCCATCCATGTGGATATTACTTTGACACATACCACCTGCAGAAGCATCGTTGCAGATCATGAATGCCTTTCATGGAAAGGCTGCAGCCTTTTTTGGCTGGATAATATGCCATCCTACTGCGCAAAAATGCTAAGCTTGTTATAGGATTGCATTATACTTAAAAGTAGGATGATATTAATAGTTTTGCTATCCGAGTCCCACCACTAAATCAAATAAAGATATTTTCAGAAATGAATGAGAATCTCTAAAGCATTATGTATGCCTATTTAGGGTATCATATCTGTATAAGAGAAATTCTGTTGTTTTTACGAAGAGAGACAAAATATTCTAACTATGGTTACCATTAAGCTGGTATATTTTTGAAAATAAAATAAAAAGCAAGCCCACGTGAGTTGAGCATCAGGATACTTTTCATACACAGGAGACAGCGTATAGATGTGTTGCAGGGGTTGTTCTATAAGATGTTTTTACCAGTGCTACAACCACCTGCAGTGCTGCAGTTTGAGGCCCAGGGCCACTTACAGGAAAACATCTTTCAAGCCTGTCATTGAAATGGTGGGAAAAAGAACACAGTGAAACATTGTGGGCTCTAAATTATTTCTATAAATATTTCTTTTTTCTTTGTCACACATAAATGTATCAGATCATCAAACATATGCTAATATCAGACTCAGATAACCTGAGTAAATAAAAAAGTTTTTAAGTTTTTGAAGGATGATATTGATTAATTTTAGACAAAGAACACCCACACCAAACCCATTAAACTTTAGTAACAACAATTTTTGGATCTGTTTTATTAACCAGACGTAATTACTGCCAGAATTTCTAAGCAATTAGTCACCTAAATAAAACCTATCTCACATCATGAAGTAGGCTAAGATTTCCAAAAAACAACACATCAACACACCTGAACAAAAATCAGAACAAGTGAAAAATAAAGCCATTAACAACTATCACAAAGCAGTTTCCAAGACTTTGAGACTCCAATGAACCACAGTGAGCTGTTTTCCACAAATGGAGAAAAACATGTAACAGTGGAGAACCTTCCCAGGAATGGGTCACTGCTAACATTACTCCAAGAGCACATGAAGGACTATTCCAAAAGGTCATAAAATAACCCAGAATAACATCTAAAGCACTGCATGCCTCACTTCCCTCAGTTAAGGTCAGTATTCGTGATACATGAAGAACGAGACTGAGCTAAAGTCCATCGACAAGATAGATCTTAGGTGAAAACAAATGCTGAATACAAAGACAAAACAATGACCCATCTCATGTCTACAAAAACATCTTGATGATGTCCAAGACTTTTGGAGGAATATTCTGTGCACTGACAAGACAAAAGTGGAACATTTTGAAAGGTCTCCAGTTACGTCTGATTTAAACCGGCAGCATTTCAGAAAAAAAGAACATGGTACCAAGAGTCAAACATGGTGGTGTCAGTATGATGGTCTGGGGGTCCTTTTCTCTGTCAGAATGATAAAACCATGAATTCTGCTCTCCACCAAAATATTCTGAAGGTGAATTCTGCAAGACAATGATCCTAAGCACAGCACAGCACCAGGTCTACCTCTGAATGGCTCAAAAACACCAAAGGAAGGTTATGGATTGGCCCAGTCAAAGTCCTGACATCATCAGATTAGGAATTTGTAAAGTGACCTTCACCAAATTGTTCCTGTTTGACACCCCTCCACTGAGACTTAATTAAAATATTTCGGCAAAGAAGAGTGTGCCAAATGTATTCCCAGGGTGGCACAACCAGTTATTAAGTTTAGGGGCACTTACTTTTTGAGGTAAGGCAAGGTAAGGCAAGGCAACCTTATTTGTATCAACAACAAAGCAATTCAAGGTGATTAGGGGATACAATAAAAGCAGCAATAACAGAATAGTAAAAGCATAAAATATAACATTAGAGGCACAAAAACATATGACTTTCCAACTATTATTAATCTCTTACTCGAAGTCAACTCTAAACAGATGGTTTTTAGCCTTGATTTTAAGGAACTTTCAGCAACTTTGCAGTGATCTGGAAGTGATTGTTCCAGATTAGAGGAGGATAAAAACTGGAAGTGGATTCTCCATGCTTTGTTCATGGTTAATTCTAGGGATGACAAGTAGACAAGAGTTGGAAGACCTGAGTCGTTTGGGGGTTAGTGACAACAGATCTTCAGCATACTTTGGTGCTAAGCCATTCAATGATTTATAAACTAGTGAAAGTATTTTGAAGTCTATTATCTAAACTACAGGGGCCCGGTGTAAGGACTTTATAATGTGATGTGGCCTACTTTCCGGTCTAGTGAGGAACACGAGCAGCTGCAGCTGTCTGATTGACCTTTTAGGCAGACTTGTGAAAACATTGTTGCAGTAGTCAATCCAACTAAAGATAAATGCATGGAGGAGTTTTTTAAAGGCCTGTTGCGGCATTAGTCCTTTAATCCTAGAAATGTTTGGAAGGTGAGCGAAGGCTGATCTTGTTATTGCCTTTATGTTTTAGGATCGATTTTAAGGTTCTTTTAATGGTTTTTAAGTGCCTTAATGGTCTTGGGCCTTCTTATCTTTCAGAACTGCTTGTACCTTATGAACCCTTGCAGTCTCTGCCCTCCTCTAGCAGCCATCTCCTTGTCATCGCAAAAGTCAGGACACACACTCATGGTGAGGCGTCTTTTAAGTATAATGGCCCTCACCTCTGGAACAGACTGCCAGAGGACCTCAGGGCCGCAGAGAACGTTCATGTTTTTAAGAGCAGGCTCAAGACTCACCTTTTTAGCCTAACTTTTAACTGATTACTATTTATTATAGTCTGTTATCAATGTTTTATATTTAATCTTATCACATTTATCCCAGTTTTTTTATATTTTAACCTGTTATTTTAATCTTCCTTCCAGTGTTTCCATTATGGGAGCCCTCTGCCTCGGGAATGGTGGTCGGCTGTAGCTGCCTGGGTGCTCTCCACGTAGCGCTTGGGTGGAGGTGGGGGTCTTGGCCTTGCCTCCACTGGGCGCTCTGTGTCAGTGCCTTGGCTGCTGCTGCTGATGTGCTGCTGCCGGTGCAGATGGCTCCTCCGATGGCCTTTTTTTTTACCTGGCTCATCTGTACTCGGCCCTATGTCCTTTTAATTTTTGCTTTTAAGTCAATGTGCATGAGCATTGGTTTGGAGGGAGGGGGTTATAACTGCGATCATATTTTTAATTATTTAGGGGAGGAATGGGAATGTGGTTTTATCTGGGGTAGTTTTAATCTGTAAAGCACTTTGAGATGCAATTTTGTTTGAAAAGCGCTTTATAAATAAAGATTGATTGAGATTGATTGATTGAGGTCTGAGTCTACACCTAGATTTCAGGTATGATCAGCAGTTTCTAGCTCTACTTGCTGAAGCTGTTTGCTGATTTGTTATTGTTCCTCTTTAGGTCCAGAAATAATTACTTCAGTTTTGTTTCTATTCAGGTAGAGAAAGTTATGACATATCCATCCATTGATTTGCTCAATGCATTTGCTTAGGGTTTGGATGGGTTCAAAGTCACCTGGAGACATTGTTATTAAAAACTGTGTATCATCTGCATAGTTATGGTTACCAATCTTATTTGTTGTTATAATCTTGGTTAATGGTAGCATGTAGATATTCAGGGCCAGGTTTGTTTGGATAGCCTTTTCTTTCTGCATGAATGAAATCCAGGTTTGAAAGCTACATTTTCTTTTTATTCAGTTAAGCTTTTGTAGGATTGTAAAATTCAATTCAATTCAAATTCAAAATTACTTTATTAATCCCAAAGGGAAATTAAATGTTGTTGTAACTCATTATGCAAAATGAGTTTGATAATAAAATGTCGAAGTGTGACAAGGAAAAATTCAAAAACAGCATAAATTTATAAGGGTGCAAATACTTTTTCACAATACTGTACATCATCTTAATAAAATAAATTACAAGAAAGGACTGACAAAGCTTGCAGTGGAGAAAGAAACCTGATCTTCGGGTAAGGACTCGGCCTTGCTGACATTTCCTTTATGTTTTAAGTGGGGGTTTGCTTTTCTTTTGCATTTATTCTCAAATGCTTGTGAAGCAATCAGCCAGACTGCTGCTGAATACCTTCTCTTCAAACAGGAAGCTTTTACCCTACAAGTCTATTCATTAAAAGAAGGAAAACCTGTTAAATCAACACAATTGTCTCATGTTACCTATTGACCAGACACTTCAAAGCAGGAAGTCTTTTTGTCAATACCTGCACAGGTTGAGTGAGTCATTCTTATCTTTTTGTTCTGCTTTTAGATGGCTTTAGGATTGACGTGCAAGACAAAGTTTCCAAGTGTCAGTGGGTTTACTGTGATTAAACGAGTGTTTTAATGCTATCTATAATTATATCAACACAAATACGGGTGGGAAATGCACATGGAAATAAGTGTTATTGTGAACCGATGAGAGATTTCCAATCAGTCAAGTTTACAGGAACAAACTCAAACCCCCAAGTTCCCTGACGGTCTTAAAATGTTCATGTTGTGGCAAAGTAAAAAGGCTGTGAAAGTAATCTGATGAAACTTCAGAGAGTGTGGATAATACAACACAGACACCACAATGCACTCATTTCCCAGTTATAAGTAAATAGCGAGAAGAAGGAAAATTAATCACAACTGCTTTTTAAGGCAGCAGCTTTGGCTGGCTACTCAGCAAAACAAAATGTCAAAGCCCTTTAGAGAAAGGCTCAAGTGATTATCAACTGGCAGGCCTTTGTGATCTTCATGGAAAGACATAAAAAAGTATATTTCATTAGACATGGTTAGCATATTAAAACAGTTGTGACTTTGATCGGCAAATTAAATCTTAAAACAAAACAAGTAAAAATCCAATCTGTCATAAACCACAAACATAAGAACAACAAATGCCTGGTAATTATTTCTGCTTTAGAAAATTACTTTGCAAAGCCAAACTACTTTCTAATATTGTGGCTAGACTCATGTTTTTAAAATTATGTGTCCACGAAGATTTACCAACAGAAACATACAATGCCTCACAAAAGTATTCAAACTTATTTTATCATCTTGCAACTTGAAATTGTTGTCCTAGTATTTTATAAGATAGACATCACACAACATACTGTAATACAGCAGTTTTTTTGGTGATTTTCAACATTTATTACAAACAACAGTCAGAAAAGTGTTGCATTAATTTGAATTTCAACCAGTTTACGCTGATTTGACAAAAAAAAAATTCAAGTTTAACCAATCGCTATTAAAAGTCATGTCCATCCATCCATTTTCTGTACCCGTCATTCCAATGCAGGGTTGTGGGGGGGGTGGTGCCTATTTCCGGCTGTCATGGGGCGAGAGGCGGGGTAAACCCTGGACAGGTCGCCAGTCCATCACAGATTAGAAGTCATGTAATAACAAAAAGAGTCCAGCCGTGTGGAATATCATCTTAGTATAAAAACAGCTGTTCTGTCAAGGCGTCAGAGGTTTGTTAGAGACCATCAGTGAACAAACAGTTCATGAAGACCAAGGAACACATTTAGACAGGTCATGGATGAAGATGTGGAGAAGTTTCAAGGTTTAGGCTAGATAATTCAAACTCATAAAAATCTGTTTAATCCAGCTTCCAAAATTGTAAGGGTACACCTGTAAATCTATCTAGACATGATCGTAAAACTAAGCCGACAAGGTGGGCCAGCACAAGAATAATCAGAGGAACAGCCAAGAGCTCAGTGGTAACTGTGGAAGAGCTGCAGAGACCCATAACTCAGGTGGGAGAATGACAGGTCACCTATTAGTGGCACACTGAACAGATATTGCCTTTGTCAAAGAATGGCAAGACAGCAGTTGTTGAAATAAGGTCATAAGATGTTGTATTTAAAAATTGCCTCAACGTACCGTCATTTTCGGACTATAAGTCGCTACTTTTTTCACACGCTTTGGACCCTGCGGTCTATACAACGATGTGGGTAATTTATAGTTTTTTCTGGCTAACAGCCTCCGGGTGGCGGGTAGCGCAAAAGCAGGATAGCAGGTTAAAAGCAGGGATAGCAGGAAAAGCAGGGTAGCAGGAAGCGCAAAAGTAAGACAGACATCTGGGGAAAGATTATGAACCGAAGAAGACACTTGTTTTGATTTTGAACTGTTATTTTGCACACCATGCACAAATTCTCATCATGGAAAACACACGAAGAAATGCATAGGATCCAAGCTCGCCATCAAAGAAGGACATAGAGCTCCTGCACATAAACTTAGCATCAATCAATCGATGGTGAGACGTTTAGTGTGCAAGAGGAAGATGAAGATAGCGACCAATGGTTTCCGTGCTCTCCACAGCACTGAGACTGCCTTCGTCAAAGTTTTCAATGACATCTGCATAAATACAGACTGTGGTAGAACCAAATAAAATAAAAATAGCAAAAAACACAAAGGATAAATGACTTTCATCTGTTATTGCAACTGACAGTGGTGTTACACAGGTGTTGAATACTAATGCAGACCACACTTTTCAGATGTTTATTTGTGAAAAACTTTGAAAGATATTTATAATTTTCATTCCTTTTCCAAATTGTGCACTAATACCACAATACTGAGGTGTAAAGTTTTAACGTGTCAAAACTTAGAAATGTATTGTTTACAAAGCAGGCTTTCTGCTATCCTGTTAACCGTTCTTTAATCAAACCACAACTTTAAATTCACACCACCGTATTCATCACAGAAGGCGTACACATAGCTTTCCAAGCAATGCTTAAGGCTCCCAAGATTCCTTGTGGGGTCCTGGTAGAGCTTTAATTGGCTTCTTGTGTTTTGTTTTGTTTTTTTCATATGGGCTTCTGTTGCTGGAAAAGATTAATGACGACAAGGACGCCATCAAAGAAGCTGGAGAAAGATTAAGTAGTTCCCTTTGCACTAACACTCATCAAAGTGTATAAGAAAACAAACAGAACGACTGCACAGGTGGTGCAGTATTTGATTAACATAGAATAAAAAAATAAGTGAATATACGGATAAAACAAAGTAAAAAAAAAATCTATCTTAGAGAGCTACGACTCTGTTTTTAACAAAATAGTAAAGGTTATGTTTTTTATGACGAATATTATTGACAAGAACGATAGAAATTAAAGAACAGAATACAATGTGATGGAAAATTTTAATATTGCTCATGTTCTAAGTATCTAAAGTCATGAACTATAAAACAGAAGTGGATCATTGCTGGCAGAAGCTTGTGTGCAAAACAGAATGTGGTTGTGAGGAGATGTCAGAAAGTGACCATTTCACCCCAGCTCATTGTTTCTGGGTAAAGGGAAAACTTAAGGTGTGAAAACCTAAATGTGTAATAAGGTTCATCATATGTGAGTTGTTTTTGTACTGCTGTTGCAGGGAAGAACATTGTACTTAGGTGTGACAAAAGTGCAAAAAATACTCATTTATGCTTCTACTCAGGGCTCTTCCTTCCTGACTTGTCAGTAACAGGGCCTTCGAACGCTGTTTGCCTTCGAATAAATACCAGACAAAGATAGATCTTTCTCAAGGTGCTTTATTAACATTGTCTCATCCAAAATTCCAGAACGATTTTTAAAATGACTGTGACTTGGCTGCATACAAAAGCGGACAAAAACTCAAGACATTTTATATCCGCTTACACACATGAAGGGGGTATAATCAATAAGTGTTTGACATTTTCACAAACTACTGTGAGTCTGTGTTGTCCAATCACATCGAGTGCTGTGAGGGTCCACTAGAAATTAAAATGATAACTGATAAGTGTTACCTTTGCATAAACCAAAAGTCTGGCTGAGTCAGACGGCTGATTTCACCAGTAGTCCTCCACCTTCCAGCCTTGGAGTTTACAGCTGTTTACTGCTTGATAAGGGAAACACTCACGTTTGGATAAGGCTTTAGTTTGTGCATGTTGCTGCACTAAAATTCGATTTTTAGAAATGCAAAATTATAGATTTTTACAGTGAAAAATGAGTCCACATACACCAGCTACTTATGTTTTTGTGATACTAATTTGAAATCTTTTACATCTGTTTTGTAGTTTAGATAAAAGAATAATTTCTATTGCTAGGACAGAATATAGGTCCCTGGTTACACTGTCAAATAATCTAACTCCTAAGCCTGAAAACTAAGTATGACAACTTTGCATTTATGATTTGTCTTTATTTACTTATTACTCTAAATGAGAAACATGTTTTCTCTTTTAATTTAGGATTTTTTATTTACATTTTTAGTTTTCAGAGGAAAACAAGATCCACCCTTACAATGTGGAGTCACTGACTGAAGTTAAAACTATTTGCTGTGATTAGGTATGAGATTCTCGCACTATGATAATTTTGAGTAAAAATAACCTTGTTTTACCTTTTTCTGTAAAAAAAAAGATAACGTAGTATATTTCAACCGCTTTAAATCAAAACAAAAAAGTGTAAAATAATTTTTAAATATTTTTTACAGTTCTGATACAGACTTAAATTGTAATACAGAAAAACAGACCCATAGGAGTAGTATAAGTTGTTTTCATGTAAACATGCTGAGTCTGCACCTATCTGTTTTGTGTGTTCTGCTCTTCCTAGAGAAACAGTGTAGGAATAACAGGATACAAAGATTGCCAAATGGGCTGTGACTAAACGTGACTGCAAACGGAAGTGCATAAAAACTCAAGTACATAAAAACTCAAGACATGTTTTGGCCGCTTACACACATAAAGGGAGATTAATCAAAAAGTATGTGACATTTTCACAAACTGCGGTGAGTGTATGTTGTCCAATCACATCAAGTGTTATGAGGGTGCACTAAAAATAAAATGTGAACTGATAAGTGTTACCTTCACATTAACCAAATGTCTGACTGAGTCAGAAGGCTGGAAACAGTGGGAGACTAATAATAAATAATTTTAGCTGGCTTATTGGTCGACACAGGTTCATCTCAATAAATTATGGAATCAAAAAAAAGTTAATCCATCCATCCATTATCTATAGCCATCCATCATATGCAGAGGGGTTGGTTCTTGTCTCCAGGACTCATAGGGCAAGAGCACACCTTGGACAGGTCGCCACAACATCGCAGGGCAACACAAAGACACACAGGGCAAACAACCATACACACGCACACTCATATTTAAGGGCAATTTAGAGAGACCAATTAACCTAGCAATCATGTTTTTGGACTGTGGGAGGAAGCCCGAGTACCCGGAGGGAACCCACGCATGCACAGGGAGAATATGCAAACTCCATGAAGAAAGACCCCAGCCCGGATTCGAACCCAGGACCTTCTTGTTGCGCAAATGTGCAGCCAAAAAAGTTAATTATTACATTAATTGAATTCAAAAAGTACATAAGCATATAGAGTTTCATTACACATCAAGTGATACATTAAAAGCATTTCTTTTTGTTCAGTTTGATGTAATGGCTTATAATTAATAGAAAACCAAATTCAGTTTGGATGTTGTGCTTGTTCGGTATCCTGTTGGTGCTGTGTGATTTGTGTAGATTGACTGCGAACTTGCACCGGCGTCCAGCAAAAATAGAATCTATCCTATTTTTGTAGGATTGCAAAACGGCGGCCGGCGCAGGCGAATTTTTCTGTGGGGCATATTTAAAATATTTGAAATATAATGCGGCTTGGGAAGCTGAAATACATAGGCGCAATGGTACTTCACTACTGGCTGGTGGTTTTAAAGCAGGCAATCCAGGTGTGCCATGTATTTGCTTTGGTGCTGATCTCCAAAAGCGGAGATAAGGAAGACTGTGTATGTTTGCTTCTGCAGTAGTGCTAACTTGGTTTCCACTGTGTGTTTAATTGCTCAATAATGTATATTTGATGTTTGAACTGTTAAAATAGGCAGATAAAAGCATTTTTAAGAGAGGGTCTCAAGTACTTGCGAATTTCAGGTGTTCCATAACCTCCTCGAAAACCAGGGATCCACTGTGGTAGATGTTTATCAAGAAATTATAACTTGTCTCTTCTAAAAGATCATGTAACATTTGTGACTCTAAACAAGTTTTTAGCTGGACTGAGGTGGAAAAATGGCTGACTAGTCTGTAAAGGTTGCAGATTCCTGGCTTACACATCATTAGAAACACACTGACACCCTTCACAAGGAGGGTAAACCACATAAGGCCGCTGTTAAATAAGCTGGCTGTTCACAGGGGGCTGCACCAAGCAAAGTACTGAAAGAATTTGGTTTCTGCTAAACTACAGGTGCAGAAAAGGTGGTGACCCTCTGCCGTCTTTTAAAGAGGACTTTAAATCACAGCTGTGATTTAAGTTGGTATGTCTGGAAACAACCTGTTTATGACTTGTCAGTTAATTTGCACAAGATTTCTTGAGTGTAAGTAATTCTGTTGAGTCAGTTCATTAGTTTGAACCCCCCCCCCCCACATGGATCAGCATTTCAAATATACAGTTGCACTTTAATCAGTGGACGTTTGCATATGCATTTGTATCAAATTATCAGCCTTAACCTTCAAACACCAGAGCTAAAGGGGCCCATGGTACCAGAGCGACAAATTCTCTGAGCGATCAAGCAGTGTTAAAAGAGGAACTCTGGACCCAATTAAACATTGTCTGATGATCTCTGGTGCCCTGAGATAATTGAGTGGTTAGGCTGACTGCTGCAGATACCTGCTCATGTCTCTCCCGGAGTACAATCAGATCCCACTCCTTTTCAATTCTGCTTTCAATTCTCAGCTTTAGCTGTTGGAATAGACTTAATTTTAAATTGATGATTTTTAACAGACATTTCATTTTTGGTAATATGAGATACTAAGAATTTTTAAACATCCAATCATCAAGACTTGGGGATCTGACTAATGTAAACTCAGCAAAAAGAGAAATGTCCCTTTTTCAGGACTGTGTATTTCAACAATAATGTTGTAAAAATCCAAATAACTTTACAGATCTTCATTTTAAATTAACTTGCACCTGTGGAATGGTCGTTAAGACCTTAACAGCTTACAGAAAGTAGGCATTTAAGGTCACAGTTCTAAAAACACGGGACACTAAAGAGACTTGTCTACCGACTTTGAAAAACACCCAAAGAAAGATGCCCAGGGTCCCTGCTCATCTGCGTGAACGTGCATTAGGCATGCTGCAGGGAGGCATGAGGACTGCTGATGTGGCTAGGGCAATAAATTGCCATGTCCGCACTGTGAGACGCCTAAGACAGCGCTACAGGGAGACAGGAAGGACAGCTGATCATCCTCGCAGTGGAAGACCACGTGTAACACCTGCCCAGGATCGGTACATCCGAATATCACACCTGCGTGACAGGTACAGGATGGCCACAACAACTGCCCGAGTCACACCAGGAACACACAATCCCTCCATCAGTGCTCAGACTGTCCACAATAGGCAGAGAGAGGCTGGACTGAGGGCTTGTAGGCCTGTTGTAAGGCAGGTCCTTACCAGACATCACCAGCAACAACGCTGCCTATGGGCACAAACCCACCTTCGCTGGACCAGACAGACAACCTGCATGACAGCAATGTCAGTGTTCTGCCATGGCCAGCGAAGAGCCCGGATCTCAATCCCATGGAGCACGTCTGGGACCTGTTGGATCGCAGGGTGAGGGCTAGGGCAATTCCCCCCAGAAATGTCTAGGAACTTGCAAGTGCCTTGGTGGAAGAGTGGGGTAACATCTCACAGCAAGAACTGACAAATCTGGTCCAGTCCATGAGGAGGAGATGCACTGCAGTACTTCAAGCAGCTGGTGGCCACACCGGATACTGACTAGTACTTTTGATTTTGAGCCTCCCTTCATTCAAGGACACATTATTCTATTTCTGTTAGTCACATGTCTGTGAAACATTTTTAGTTTATGTCTTAGGGTGTTGACTCTTTTAGTGTTCATACAAATATTTACACACATTAAGTTTACTGAAAGTAAAAACAGTTGAAAGTCAGAGGATATTTCTTTTTTTGCTGAGTTTAGATGTGTTTAGGCAAAGAAAATGTTACCTAGTGCTGGTTTAAAGCTTGAATTCATACACTTCCTTCTGGAAACGGCTTCTCCATGTTGAGTCAAGGTAATGTCGGTGCCATAACTAGCGGTCAGTACTGCCTCCGCCTGATGTCTCTGCTGATGAGGATTGTTTCTGACAAAGGGTCATTGGCTCTGCGTGACGACGGACATGCCTGCATACCCTGATGGGTTGGCTCTTCTAACATAGTTGGTCTAAATGTAGACTGGCACTGACACTAATGTACACTGATGAAGCTGTGAGAGTCAATAGTCGGGGAGGAGAGCACGAGGGGTGGGACAAACTGAAATCTTAATTTACCCCATTTGTCCCATTTGTCAGATGCTGGACCACTGTGGCAGTTGAACTGATGAACCATTCTGCATGTCTAGCAGAAAGAAGGCCAAAAGAATTCTGTCTGAACAGGTGAAGGTTCACTTCATGGCAAGGTTGAAATCTGAAGATGGAAATTTTATTTTTAACTGACGTAATGCTGATGTGTGAGATTTGATTCATCCTGTGATCATTTCTTTTTTCTCCCAGTGAGAGCAGCGATTCAGGTTGGATGACGTCAAAAGACACTTTTTAATCCTGAATGTCTGGTATTAGCAGCTTCATCCTGCACATGTTGGGGTGCTCCAAGTTGGCAACTCATCTGTGTAAAAGGTGTGCAAATGTTTATGTTTGTGATTGCAAATGTGGCTGTGGTGTGGGTATGAAGGTGCAATATAAATTCAGTCAATTTACCAAAA
Organism: Valencia hispanica; assembly: GCA_963556495.2. NCBI lineage: Eukaryota > Metazoa > Chordata > Actinopteri > Cyprinodontiformes > Valenciidae > Valencia > Valencia hispanica. Next base: position 12,058,258 of record OY747700.1, read on the forward strand.
ATCTGCCTATTTACCAAACAGGCAGGTTTACAGAATAATATGCCTTCTAGCCTGTTTGCTGATGGCGTTTTCTATTAAAAAGAACCATAAAATACACTTCTGAGGTAATAATGCAAAGGTTATCCAATACAAAACAAAATATCAAGCAAAAAAGAGAAAACAATCTCTCATACTTGTAAAACTATTTGGATCAAGGACATTTTTAAAAGCACACACAAAAACAAAGAAGTTAAAACGACACTGTAGACTGTGCACATTTGTTGCTGAACATACTAAGTTCTAATAGAGTTCCTATAAAAAGAGATACATTTATAACTGATTTTAGGTGAGCAGGTTTTGGTTGACAGTTCTCCTTTGAAAGAGAAAAAATGTCAGGGTCACAGATTATTTTCATAGAATTGGATTGTTACTTGAAATGAGCTTTGGTAGTTCTGTCAGTTTAGAACATAAAAAAAGTGCAAGTCTGTTCTAACAATCAAGTAGACATTTTAAACACAAATATCAAATAAGGTAACAAAACTCAAGACCAAAGTTTTTATTGAATACATACATCAGTGGTATACCTCCATCGCATCTGGAACAGGTCAATGTTATTTATCAGCACTCATAAACACTTCGGTCTACATTTGAGTCTGTTTAGTTTCCAGACCCCACTCCTGTGGAAGCAGTTCACTTTCTAGTACACCAACACTGTTTTCTGTTAAACACGTGTCTTTGAAGAAGTCTAAGTTAAGACATATTTTCTGCACTGACACTTCTTTAAAATATTACACTTTATCTCTTACCAATGAAATTCAATTTGTCACCCCAATAACAATGTGTGTAGTACTGTAGTAAAAAAAGGACTACTCGGGTGGAATATTTAATAGATCAACATGCATTCCCACTGTGCACACAAGTAATATATTTGGCTGGTTGGATGGGTTCTCACTGCCATTGATGCCAACACTTGAAATAGATTTTAGTGTGAGATGCTAAAGATGGTGGAGGCATTATCATAATAGAAAAGAGAAATGAGCAGGTGGGTTAATCCATGAAAAGTATTTAAAATGAAGCGTTGTTGATCTTTGCTTAATCCTGTAATCAACTTCATGATAGACAATATTCAGGTGTTCCAGTAGAGATTAAAAAACAATACAATTTGATGATGGCATTTAGTGTGCACAAACACATTTTCCCAAGAGATCAACAAAGCATATTTTACTGCATTGTATTTTATTGTATTGTATTTTATACTACATATTGTACAATATTGTGCAGTAATTGTAACGTTTTTATATTTTATTTGGTTGTATTTGAATTTACTGGGCTCCTAGTACCTTGTGGCATCTTATCATATCAAATGGCATGGTACTATTTTATATCATACATATGTCATATCAGCATAACTCAGGTGTTCTAGTAGACAAAAATAAAATATGTATGAAGGCAGTTAAAATGCATTAGCAAGTTTCCCCAACTGACTATTAAAGAATATTTAATCATATTGCATTTGATCATATTACATTTTATTGTATAATAGTGAATGATATTGCATTGCATCGTATCATATTGTAACGTATCGTGTAGCAAGATATTATTGCTTGTTCTATTGTGTAGTATCGCTTTGTATCTTATAGTATTGAATCCTATCTTGCTGTGCCATGTCATATTATCTTGCATTGCATCTTATTGTAACGTATCACTTTTTATTACACTCTACTGCATCATAATTTAATCGTATCGCATAGCAACAAACAGTACTATAACATATTATGTTGTATTATATGGCACTGTATCATAGTGTATCATATCATAAAAAATTGAATTTGATTTAATATGTTTTTAGTATATTAAGCACAAATGTATGTTTTTTGAATTACTATCTCCTCACCTGGCATTACAGTTGAAACCAGTAGTTTACGTACACCGAATGGACCCACCTTCTCTTGTGTTAGGTCAGTCAGAATGACCAAAAATGATTTCTATTTGCTAATTGTCACAACTATGGAAGAAATAATATTTTAGAGATTTCTTTATTAATGTCTTCAAATAACCAGTTCCGTCAAAAGGAATGGGGAAGGAAACCTAAGACATTTAACCAAAGTCATACAGTTCAAACGCAATGCTACTAAATAATGTGAAAATAAATGTTAACTTCTGACGTTAACAATAAAATCTCAGACATATTCTCCTCTCATTATTGTGGCATTTAGAAAATAGAAATAATTTTGATTTTTCTAACTAAGCTGAAGCAAGAGAAGTTTGGTCTGATTTAACTTCAGACAGTGAGAAAAAATGTGTGTTTTATATTCAGTGTACAGGTATGTAAACTTCTGGTCTCAACTGTATAAAGCAAGCCTAAGGGATATTAATATATTCGGTTTAAATAATATTATATTATGCTAACTGGGACTAAATCAAGCCTATGCGGATTAGCCTCAAGCATAACGTATATTAACGTGCAACTTGGGGTTTCAATAGGAATGTCAGTCACATCCTGTTTCATCCTCAATATTTCATCCTTAAAAATCATTTTTGTTTTATTTTCAAAAAGAAGAAAGACTGAACACAAAACTGAGAGGGAGGTTCCTTAAAAAGATTATGACAACTATGCTTGTGACTAAGTTGAGACAAGATTTACTGTTTAAGTGCAACAAAGTCAATTGTTCTCACTAGATGAAAAAAGTACAGTCATGCACACAAATTTATATCTCTGGACTTTTAGCGTCTCGGAAGGTCAATCGGGCTGATTGAAGACAAAGCATTGGTTAATAAAGAACAGACTCCTTTCCTCCTCACTCAAATCAACACACGCACCAAGTAAAAGGGACACAGTATTTCCAGTAGGATTGTCAGCATTTTTTCCCCCAGTAGGCTTAGGTCCCTTATTCGGCTCTGGAATGGATGGGTTTAATTGGAGAACTCTAACGCGCAGCTGGATAGCGGCGCTGCTCCTGCCCTGTCTAGCTCATAAAACGAGAGGGCATAAAATCACGGCTGGTGTCCCCATGCAGCCACTGCAGGCATCCCTCTAGATGCCAGCAAATTTATTCATAGGATCTGAGCTGTTTGTTTGTGAATCGTCTCATTTGCAAAATAACAGACAATCATAATTTCCGCGAGTTGGTCCTGGGTTAATCCAAATAATTGACAATTCATTGTAAGTTCACATTTTCTGGAATCGGAATTGACTCGTTCTGTCTATCAGCAGGGCATAAACTGAGTGTCCAATTGATCAAGTTGTGCGGATCCATAACGTTGGATAAACAATGGCAAATTAAGCAGAAAGTGGCAGTAAAACTTCCACCATAATGGAAAGGAAATTGGAAAGCATGTAATCTGATCGTAAACCCCTAGATAGTCCACTGAGCAATTATTAATAGCAGATAATACTAATAAATAGAATACAATTGCTTCTGAACTCTTTCGCAGACTTTAATGTAATTTCGTACACCAACACAAAGTAGTCCCTAAATGTGAAGTGGTAGGAAAATTATGTGAGCTTTTCAACATTTTGTATAAGTAAAATCTGACAATTATGGTGTCTGTTTGAATCCAACTTCTTTTACTGATATGCCCTTTGAATACACTCCAGGTAAACCAATTGGAAAACCACGAAGAACATGAATCAAAGAAGTAGCTGGGATTCAACAACAAACCTAAACATACAGTCATAGTTACAATGGGATGCTCTAGATAGAAGCACATTCATGCATTATATACGGAAGCATGAAGAAATGTTGACATAAGACAAAAATGTAGAAAAGATCAAGCAATATAAAATACTCCTGCCTGTCAGCATAAATAGCAGCATTTCTAGTTTCAATGTATTTTAATGTTGTTCTTATGTAGTAACTCTGTATTGAATTTTGCTGTCTCTCGGCCAGGACTCCCTTGGAAAACAGGTGTTTAATCTCAATGAGATTTTCCCGGTTGAATAAAAGTTTAATTAGAAAAATAGTAAAATAAAAGTGCATCTCCATGCTTGACCTGTGTGTCTCTGTGTAGCCCTGTGATGAACTGTGACCCAGTGGCAGACTCGCCATGAACACCTCGAACGGGATCCAGAATACACGCCTGACACAGGAAGGAACAATCTGCAACATGGCTGCATTGAGTCTGCACCGGGACATGGTCTGATGCAGGAAAGGAGTAGGGATCTACCGCTTACACTTATATAAATATAAAATATCAAGATGTGCATCTCCCAGATTTACTACTTCAATTTTTCAGGACTTCTGGCATGTTTTGTTGAAAATGTCAGATTTTCTTTTAATCTTAGTAAACTTCTGAGAAGTGCATTATGCAAATTTCTGACTTTACAATGAAGAATATCTTAGTTTTAATATAAATCTACATCTTCAATTGTGGAAAAAAAAGTACAACTTTTTGCCATTAGAGAATATAAAAAGGTTTTCTTGTAAATATGTTTTTTTTTTCTTCCTGAAATTAACCTCTGTGGCCAATTTATTTTAAATCTATAATGACCCTAATATTGTGTCATACTAGCAAGTTAATTTTAGTTTTGTTTTGTGCTGTGTATTAAAGGTATGTTTTGAAAAGCTTTGTTATGGACAACCACTGCTTTTAAAGTATTTTTGTTCATAGTTTTGAATTGCATTTGTAATACAAACAGAGTGTCTGGATAACACTAACAGTTCTTCATATATAGAGATGTGTGGGTTTTTAAAGTCAGCAATTTGTTTTACATCCGTGAAGGTGGTGCATCGCAAAGGTTATGATTCTCACTAGAATGTTTCTCTGATTAATATAATTTTAGCATCTTCCGATTTTGCTTTCTTTTCAAAGCTGCTTTCTTTTTAAAGCTGTTTTAAGATCTCTGGGGATGACGCATCCCAGGGGAGACAATCAACACTCCTGGGACCATCAGAGGTTAACCATCAGTGGTGCTGATTTAGGAGGATGTGGAGGAGGAGGGATGTTGACACCGTTTCTGCGCACGTCCTCTATCCAGCTGAATTGTGAACTGAAATTTCTCTCTTGTCGCAGTGCTTCACTTTGTGATGATGGGCTACAGCGAGGAATTTCATGAAAATCAGACACAGAATGGTTTGCAGACTACAACAGGAACATTCAAAATATAAATTAAGCATGCTCATTTATTTCCCTGATTATTTGAAGTAGTTAAATTTGCAGGCAGTGGAAATAAAAAAAAAAACTGAGTGGATGTCAGGTACCAAACAGCTCTAAACATGGCAAGAGCACTCAGCCAGGTGTAAGCGACGGTGATGGCGTTTTAGAAACACCTGGGATCTAGTCACTTGGCTTTCCTGTGATCGTTCAGACAGCTGCAGAGGAGTTTAAGAGGATAGAGGGAACAATGTGAGCTTAGGTAGAAAAGAAAAGTAAGCTTTTATCTTGTTTTGTTTCAGTTTTCTAGGTCATGGCAGACCTTTGTCTCCAGATTCGGAGGTTGGATGGCTCTCTGAGTGAAATGTGTCGGCATTAGTTGCACCAATTGTTGCCTCAGAGACAAAATCTGAGGAGGGAAAAGAAACTTCAAACTCAGAGTCAAACTGATTCATTTAATTCAATCTGGGAGATTAAAGTTTATGACTTAGCGTTATAAGCTTCTTAAAATTAAAATAAATTGTATCACTGAACTAATTATAAATTGCCAGTTGCATATTATGCAAGTGTTCCAATAATATATTGATATATAAAATACATTACTTTAGCTATCGGCATATTATTTAATGTTTAGTAGTAAGAAATTCTGAATAGCAAGTGTCTACAACTCCAGTCCTCGAGAGCTACTATGCTTCACCTTTTAAATGAATCCCTGCTCCAACACACCTGAATCAAATGAATGCCTAGTTACTAGGCCTCTACCAAACATGATGGCATGCTGAAGTGTTAATTAACTCCACCAAGGAGGTTATGTTTCACCAGGGTTTGTCTTTTTGTTAGCAACGTAACTTAAAACCTTTATTAGACAGATTTTGATTAAACATTCAGGAAATGTCCGCATTTAGACCAGGAACAACATATTACATTTTGGGTGTAATCCAGCTCACTAGCTCTCAAGGACAGTTGGAGACCCCCAGCTGTATAGGCCTGTTGGCACATGTATCAGTGAGATATCTATCACAGCTGAAGGAGAATATCATTGTAGACTTTCACTTAAAAAGTGAAACTCATATGTTGTACAGCATTTAATCAAAAATATTCATATTGGTGGTCATGGGTTACAGATATTGATGCAGCTAAAGAGAACCAGCAATTTAGTTTATCAGAAAAATTTTATATTCCGTAAGACCAACATAACAAGGATTTTTAATACAGAAATGTCAGCTTACTGAAAAGTATATCCATGTACTGTACTGTATATGCACTCAATACATGGTCTGGGCTCCTTTTGCATGAATTACTGCATCAATGTGGCATTGCAATGAGGTATAATGGAAACACAGGTTGCTTTGATAGCGACCTTCCAGTCACCTGCACTGTTGGATCTGGTGTCTCTCATCTTCCTCTTGAAAATGCTCAAGAGATTCTCTCTGGAGTCAGGCCAATTTGCTGATCAGTGATGTAAGTGTTGACCAGTGCGATATTATATTTTTTAAAGCAAGTATTGGTACTTTTGGCAGTGTAGACTGGTGTCAAGTCCTGTTTGAAAATAAAATTATTGTCACCATGATGCTTTTTAGCAGAAGTAAGCACTCAGTAAGTTCTCAGAAATCTGCTAGAAGACCAATGCACTGATGTTGGATTTGATAAAACATAATGGACTGACACCACAAATCATCATTACTGGACCTCCTGCAACTTGGATTCTGTGCATGTTGACTCTTCATCCTTCATGCCATCCTTCATACCATCTAACTGAGTTTTTCCTTCCACTCAACTTATTAGCATGCTTGGATACAGCATTGTGTGAACAGCCAGCTTGTTCTTTTGGGACTCTGTTTGTGAAGGGTGCCAATGACTGTCTGATGAACAAGTGCGCAATCACTACCGATGATTGTGCAAGTGTCATGGTTACATTTCTAACTGGTTTCTCATATAATATTCTGAGAAACTGAATTTTGGGTTTTCAATGGCTGTAAGCCATAAGCATCAAAATAACTTGAAATATATGCTTTAATGTATCTACGTATAATAAATCTATATAATAAACGAGTTTATTTTTTGAGTTAAACTGCTGAAATTGGAACTGCTTGATAGTATTGTAATTCAAAGATTCAGTAAGTTCTAGAAATATTTAAATTTATGTAATGTGTAATACCTTTTATCTTCTAAAGTCAACTATTTGCATTTTACACGTACATGAATAGTTTTTATTTCCTAAATTCTAAAGAAACCAGAATCTTGTGGGTAACAAAACAAAAAGCTTTTTTTTTTTTTATTCCAACATATTTATAATCTCAGAAGTGAATGTGTTGAACCCCCGGGGGAAGCGGAAAACTTTTTTCTGACATTTCAAAACACATCAAACTTCCTCAATTTTAGAATGACATATTTTATCCTTTAACATATCTCCACTGCATTAACTTTTGGGACCTCTTGGGGAAAACGTATTAACAAACCTTTTATGATGGCGGAGTCAATTAAAGGCTGTCGTCTGCGTCTCTGTGCAAGCGACTTTTATTAGACCCAAGTCGACAATCCCTGAGGTGGAAACGTGTGATAATGTCTCTCACGAGAGGAAAAGCGTAAACTCACTTGTTTACAGTAAGATCGTTTATTATGGACAACCCCAACATGACCTCCTAATGTACACACTGAAAACAAGAGCAGAAAAAGGAGCCAGCTTTATTTATAAACGCTATTAATAATCTGTTTATGCAAAGAAAAGGTCATTATGATGAACAATGTGTGAAGAAGCTGCGACAGAACAACCCCCCCCCCCCCTTCCCCCTTTTCTCACGCAAAGGAAGGTTTCTTGGTCTTTTAACAACAGTGAGAACATTTATTAAGAAAACATGTCATAAAAGGACTTAAGACAGGAGATCCTAAATAGATAAAGCATTTATTTGAATGAGTCTGATCCCATAGATCTGTATACAAAGTGGCCTCAGAGCTGCAAAGCAGTACAGATAACTGCACCCTACTGATCAATGCGTAAAACACTCCACTTTTATCCAGCTCAATGAATTGGATATGCAAATACACTCTGTCCATTAACCATTCAATCACTGTAATGTAATGACTCGTATTATTGGCTTTGGGTGTGCACCTCTGAAGTCATTTGAATTGATTTTTTGTTTCTTCCAATACTTGTCCTATAGAAGCCTCAACAATTCACAGTAGCATGTAGTTTCCCGCAAGGCAAAAATATCTGAAAGAAGCTAAACTTATTAACTCATGGGCTGAACATTTAAATTCAACACTGGACTCAACCTATTAGTGTCCTAACGAATTAAAATTAAAACACCCCCGACAAAGAAAGAAAAGAGATAAGGCCAATTCAAATAAACATGGGTTCAGTCAGATCATCTTAATGTTCGTTTGACGATATTGCTGACTGTACTCTGTGATATCACAAGTTTTATTCCCTGATTTTGATATAGTGGAGTAATGGGATGCTTTAACAATCTAATTTTTGAATTTTGCATCCCAAGAGGAGCACCTTTTCAAAACAAAAAACACTGCCCATTGTGTCCTGGAGGTACTCTTACGGCGGGAAAGTAGTGGAATTCCTCTGACAGCTCTGTAAAGCGGAACAACATGGATAGATAAATAATCATTTAAAAAAAGCTAGATGTCCATGCATGTTAAAAGTCTAAGTGCCATCAAAGCTCCCTGGGATACAAAGGGCTCTTTTAGCAAATGGATTGCAACAGCTGCAAACTCTGGGCTGGTCTTAATGTGCACATTGCAGATGTCTGCATTCGAGTCCCACAGTCTGAGACAGATCTGTCTAGGTCTACACCGGGCCTCTCTCATCATATCGCTGCAGCTTCATTAGACTTTGAACTGCGTATCAACATCTGTCTGACAGTTTTCGCTCTCCAATTAAAGCCAAAAAAGTTACACTGATCCCCATCAAAGACTTGTGTTACATACTGTAGGCATCCCTTTATGTCCAATGTGTTATACTAACACGTCCCAAGTCTTTTGGTTGTTTTCTCAGTCACAGAAACTGTGCTGATAGCAAAATAAATAAATAAAAACAGTACAAAGCAAAACAAGCTCAGACTGGAAAAAGATCTTGTTAACTTTAGGGGAATCTAGGCCATTCTATCCCATGTCCTGGGTACATCTTAACGCGTTGTCTCTGGCCGTTGCTCAAGCCTTATAAACATCCATTTGAATGGGGTTCACAACCGTCTCAAGACTGTGGTTATTCCTGATTATCGTGCACTTTTTTTCTACCACACTATTTCCTTCCACTCATTTTTCCATTAAACAGGGATAGAGGACTTCGTCAACAGCCAGCATCTTTAGCAAACCTTTTGTGACTTGCCTTGCAGACAGAAAAAAATGTAATTGTTCAGTTCATTCATCAAGAACTAGGATGAAGAGTTTGCATCAAACACCTGGGGAACTTCTCTTTTTAATTGAATGACACGTGGCTTCAAAACGTGATCACAATGCCCCTTCAGTTTTGTTCAACCAAATTTATTTACATAACAAATGTTTTGAGTGTGACAAATTACAGGCACATAAGAAAATGTAATCCAAATGAAGCACCTGCATGAGACACGGAAACATTACGGTTATTGAGAAAAAAAGGCTGCAATTACCAAAATTAATGCACATGAAGTCAGAAATGTGCTGCAAACATGGATCATATTCAGTCAGATAACATTTATCCAATCAGTGAACTGGGACAGGTTGACTATTGAACTCATTTAATGCTCAAAACAATTACAAGTTACTTTACTGGGTCATCACAATTGAACAAGAGATTTTTTTTATTCTTATATTTGTAACACCCTCAGAAATATACATTCACATGGCTGCATACAAACAGATTTTTTTTTTTTTTACTTTTTGAGATTCTTTCAGTGACACCATTTTGACAGACTGTATGCATTACCCCTTTGTATGATAGTGAAGTCACTATTGGCATGTTAAAAAGGTACTAGAGGAGCAGTTTTTAGTTGAGACTTTGGGAAAAAGCTATGCATCAACTTCATCTATCCATCACTGAGTCTCCATGTTTGCAGTCAAATAAGGTTTATTTTACACAACAGGCTCCCTAATAAACCCAGACTATAATCTCAACCTTATGTACAATATTTACAGTGGAATGTTAAACATACTGGATACAAAAAGTATAGATTAGGATAGAATGAAGTTACAGTCACTATTATAAAATAGAAAGTCAGAACATCTCAGTAATATGAATGTTAATATTTAGCAATATACATTTTAACCCCAAATAATTTTTTTGTCTGTCCAACATGTCCGAGAAGCAGTTGTGGCAGTGGTTTCATAACAGAAGCAGAAAAAAGAGTCAAACGAAGCCATACGTTTGTGCTTTCAAATGGGGGCGATGTTCATTAATTTAGACATGCAAGTTACATTTCATTTTACTGGATCAGAGTTGCAACTGTTGTGCTTCAAAGCTTAGCAGAACGACAACAATCTGTTATTAGGCTGCAGAATTTAGATCTCTTCAGGAATTCAGAAATTCAACATTGAGTGCTATGTTAACATTTAGCCATTGTTAGTTAAAAAAGACAACAAATGTTGAATTTGATTTAGCAATGAAGTGTAGATGCAGTGTTAGTAAAGTGCTGGGATGAAGATTAACAATATTGCACTGCACGTAAATGATCATGTTTGTCAAAATAGAGATTTGAAGTCTGTGTCTGGAACTTTTTAATATTTTGTTGTCTGATGAAAAACCTCCATGCATTTTCACCTGAATAATTTTCAGATAAGACCAAAATAAAAGTGGTTCAAAACTGTGAAGAGAAAGAAACATTATAAAATATTTTTTATTTTCAAATAAAAAGTGGAAAGGTGTGCGTATGTATTCAGTTCCTTTATTCTGATACCCCTAAAGAAAATCCAGTGTAACCAATTGCCTTTAAAAAATGCAGCAGTTTTCTGAGGCCCTCAGAGATAAATCAGGGTTTCCTAAAGTTTCAGAAATTTTAATTTTAGAATTTTTGGGATTATTAATAAACATTTTAAAATAACAAAAAACATAAATTTAAGATCAACATCAATTACAAAAAAATAACTATCCATTGTCTGTACCGGCTTGTCCTTACAGGGTCACAGGGGGCTTAACCTTGGGCAGGGGGTGAAGTACACCCTCACAGAGACACACAGGACAAAGAACCGTGCACACACACACTCATACCTAAGGGCAATTTCGAGAGACCATTAACTTAACAGACATGGTTTTGGATTGTGGGAAGAAGCCAGAGTACCTGGTGAGAACACAGGTATGCACAGGGAGAACTCCATGCAAAGACTCCAGGCCAAGTTTTGGTGCAACCAACTATCCCACTGTGCAGCCCAAATAATAACTAAATTAAGTGATCATATTTTATTTAATACCTTAAGCAAGGTAAAATGTGTTTTGACTAATGAATGTAACTACAGTATCTATACACCCAGTCAGCAATGCATTGTTATAGTATCAGCCAAACCTCGGAACGTTTACTGACGACGGGTTTTAGCCAGCTATAAATATCGCAGCTGTCAGGCCAAACCTTGTGTAAATATACACTTTCCCATGATAAAGGAGCTGGTAGCGGATAGCACTGCTAGAATGTGTCAATTTAGATTGCCTACCAATAAACTCATGTCAGAAAGATTTTTTAGATCTTTATTGTAAAACACAATGAATGGACAAAAAATCTTTTGGATATAACTAGTGTGGTTAAAAATAATGGGGCAAATCTGGACATATTTAAGAGTTTTTAAGTTTTAAAATTGAGTTGAATTTTTACAACTTACAAACACTTAACATAAGATCTTGCAGAAACACTGAGCATTGCATAATTTTGAAATATTTACAAATTCGAGGTCCTCTGTTGGCAACTGGTTGCAGCTTGTCCACCATATCTATTCAGGGGTATCATTGTAAAAGACGAAGGTACACCAAACCCGTCACAATTTTATTTGTACATTTGTTGTGAAAGGATACATCCTTTTCCTTCTACTTCACATTTCTGCATCTCTCTATTTTTATTTTTTGTCTATCACATAAAGCCACCTGAAAAAGTACACTAGTTTATTTGAAAAAATAATAAAATGATGTAAGGTATTAATACTTTTGCAAGAACTGCGTCTAACAGTTTAATTTATTTAATCCATTTGGGGAATGAAGAGCTTAAATAAGCAGGAAGTGGTTGCCGTGACTACCTCACCTCTTCTTCCTTTGATAGGCACTGGATAAAAGAACAAAAACATAAAACGTGCTTTGTTTTCTTATAAAGCTGTGGTTCAAACTATCTCAGACTAAAAAAACTAACAAGAAAACAACTCCCCTGCCTGTGTGAGAAAACCAAACAGTTTTTTTTTATTTGTCCACGGTGACAGAAGGAACTGGCTACTGTTGCTTAGTTTATTTTGAGCCATGTACTGTCTCTTTAAAGCCAAAATAAGGCAATTAAAATATGAATCGAAGGAGAATAAAATGGAACAGAAGGGAACTGACTTTTAATAAGAACAACATAATCCTCACTGTTCGATGCTTGTTTGTGTATATTTTACAATATAGATTGAGGCTCATGATTAACATGCTCATCTAAAAGCATACAGTAGACAAGCATGGACTGTGAAACATTCACATCTGCATGAAATTGTCTCACAAGTGTTTTTTTTTTGTGTTCTTTCATCATTTTAACATATATTTATATAGGTATTTTTGTATTAACTGCAATATTGTTGTTGGGTACTGCGTACCGACGAACTCATAGCTCTGCCAATACTGGCGACATTAAAAAAGGAGGATATTGTCGCCTTTTTAAGCTGCAAATGAGGACAAAAACACACTGGAATTGACTGGGTAAAAAAAAAACAACCAACAACCAACAAATGGACTTCCACTCCCACACACAAAAAACATGCATAAAATAAGGCTTAATACAGTATTTATAGTGTTCAGAGCCAGTCAGATATGTTGTTTACATCCACAGATTTACTGCAATGCTTCTCTTATCTCTGATTTTTCACATTGAGATTTTCTTTTTTCATTTTTGTTTGAAGCAAATACATTTTGCTGATCGTGTAATGGAGCTCAGAGCTGAGGAGGATAAAAAAGTATTTCTGATATACTAGCATCCACTGGCACTTGCTAACATAAAAAAAACAACCAGATACAGATATATACTGTATAATGGCTGCATACCGAGTCAGTGCGTACCCAAATGCAGAAATAGATCTTGAAAAACAAAACAAAACAAACTAATTATTACTGTAAAATCACCCTAAGAAAGCTGGAATTCTATTAAAAATAAAGAAAGGAAGAAAGACACATCATAAAAGCATCAATCAAGTTCTTATGCTGCTTTCTTACTTTGCAGCATGACCACCATTATTTTTTCATATCCCTTTACTTGTTAAAATATTTTCTCCGTTTGCGTAAATAAAAGCATCAATTGACGTTTCCCCTCTTATCCGAGTCCTCTGAGTCCATGGATGACTCCTGGTGGAAAATGAGGTTGATGTTAGCCAGTTCTTCGGTAAAGAGTCACAACTGGAGAGGCAGAATCATTACTGAGAAATTCCTCAGACACTTTTCACTGACATCCATTTGAGGAAAAGGGGTCAGAACCCAACACAATTATGACAGCTCAAACACACACATACACACACGTTAAAATAGAAAAAAACAAAACAAAAAAAAACACCCAGACATTTCATTAAAGTGGTAAGATTTCTGAGCACATGTACACAGGTCAAACTGTTCAAGTCAAGTGACAATCATGACATTTCCAAGCACTATTAGTGATCCTGTGAGACTCAGCGAATGTCGTTTGAACATAATTCCTTGCAAAAGTATTCCTACCCTCTGAACTTTTCCACATTTTGTCTCATCATAACCACAAAATTCAATGTATGTCACTGAACAAAATATGGGGTAGACCAACACAATGTAGAGCATAATTGTGAAATAGAAGCAAAATGATACATCATTTTCCAAATCTGGAAAGCGCAGCATGAATACATTGGGAAGAACAAGCATTTGATACACCACCGATTTTTCAAGTTTACTCACAAACAATGAATGGAGAGGTCTGTAATTTAATAGGTACAACTCAGCACTGAGAGACACAAAATGTTTTGTTTTTTTTAAATCAGAAAATCACATTGTATGATTTTTAAGTAATTTGCATTTTATTGCATGAAATAAGTATTTTATCACAAACCAGCCAGAATTCTGGCTCTGACAGATTTGATAGTTGCTCTTTAAGAAGCCCTCCTATCTTCCCCTCAGTACCTGTATTAACCTGTTTGAAATCGTTATCAGTCTAAAAGACACCTGTCCACACACTTAATCAGACTCCGATCTCTCCAACGTAGACAGGGACTAAAGCCGTCTAAGGACCCCAGGGGCAAATTTGTAGACCTGCACAGGGATGGGATGCGCTAGAGGACGATAGGCAAAGAGCTTGGTGAGAAGGCAACAACTGTTGATCCGGTTTTAGGAAAATGGTGGAAACTCAAGATGACTGTTAATCCCCATTGGAGATCACCATGTTTGGAGGAAGAGGAAAGATGAGTACAATCCAAGGAACTCCATCCCAACCATGTAGGATGGCGGTGGAAACATCATGCTTTGGGAGTGCTTTTGTGCAAAGGGGACAAGACGACTGGGCAGCATTGAGGAATGGATGGATGGGGCCATGCATCGTCAGAATTTGAGCATCAACATTCCCTTGGTAAGAGCACTAAAGATAGGTTGTGGCAACTGTCTTCCAGCATGACAATGACACACAGCAAGGGCAACAAAGGGGCTATTTACACGACAACGTTGCCGTTTTTGTTTGAATACGCGGGTGAAAACGGCCTGCGTTTACACGACAGGGCGCGCGATGGAAAACGATGTAGCCTTTAGATGGCAGTATGCCCCGTGTATGCAGTGTTCGAAGGTTTCCACCTCACAAACATAAACATTTCATGATAACTAACATGATAACTTCTATGCGTTTCCGTTGGCGATCGCATAGAAGCCTGATGATCTCTAAGTTTTGCTTACAGAGACCAAATAACTTCAGAAGCTGCATCAGCAGTAACAGCATACCTGGATCCGCCAATTTTGTTATTCTGTTGAAAGGCGGAGTGCGCAAGTCAAACATGTCCGTAGGTGGCTGGCTGTGACGTCTCCGGTTTGCGTTTACATGACAACTAAACACTCAGCGTTTTCAGAAGTCTCCACTCTGGAAGCCGTTTTCCAAAAGCTGCGTTTCCCCCCCCCCTTTTCCCGTTGTCGTGTAAACGAGAGGCCGAATCGGAGAGAAAATCCTCCATTTTGCTGAAAAACGTTGTCGTGTAAACAGCCCCTAAGAAGCATCTCAAGGTTCTGGAGTGACTTAGCCAGTGTACAGACCTGAAGCAAATCGTTGGAGGAAGCTGAATGCCGTATTCCCCAGAAACAGACCCGGAACCTGAAAAATCTAGACTACAAAAACTAGACTGTGTGGAGGAGTGAGCCGAAATCCCTGCGGCAGTGTGTGCAAACCTAGTCAAGAAATACAGGAAAGTGCTGTAATTGTAAACAAAAGTTTCTGTACCAAATATTACGTTCTATTTTTCTATTACATCAAACATTTAGTTCATGCACAATTAATCATTTAAAAATCCTCAGTTTCCTGGATTTTGTTTAAAGATACAGTTGAGGTGTACATAGGATGAAAATTACAGACCTCTCCATTCTTTTCAAGTGGGGAAATCGGTGGTGTATCAAATACTTATTTTCCCGCTCTGTACATATTCAGACCCCCTGAGTCACTACTATATAGAACCACATTTTAAACTGATTACATAGATTTTGTCTCTCATCTACTCTTGAATTTCTACAGATCAGAGCAAACAGTGTTACTTTTTGACATCTTTCAACCTACTTAATGTTGTTAATGTGACAAAATATGAAGAAGTTCAAGCGAAATTATTACCTTTGCAAGACAACTGCAATACATTTTAAAGTAGAGACGTCTAAGAGCCACCTCCAACCCTTCCCTCCACTTCCATTTTGATTCACTGATAAGGGCACTCATTTAACATGATAGAAACTTGAGCAGTAAAATAAAGTCATTCAATGTTATGCTGTTGCCACCATGTCTCTTGTATGGCTCAGTAGACCGACACCCTTTTATAAAAAATGAAAAAAGATCCAAAATAGGGGTTGAGAAGTCTCAACAATGTCTTTGGAGACGGACAATAACGTGCTTGCGTCATAGATGATGCACGTATGTACAGCTAGGTTTAATTTTTTTAAATCTTTTTTTCCTGAAACATTTGACCATAAACACTTTGAACTCCACCTGTAAATATATGTCAGACACATAACTCTCATTTCTCTGCAGATCTTACAAAAAGAGAATATAAAAATGACAAAATTGCAATTGCTAATGAAAAACAAAACAAAAAAAACCATACATCCAGTGTAGGACTTTCACAAATGTGCTCAGCAAAACCTCAACCTACTTTCTTTTTTTTATACATTTAATACATTTATAACATGGAAAATAAAATACACAAAAAGTAGAATACAACAGTATTAACCAATCACCTTTCTGGCCTTGTAGCCACATTGAGTCCATTTACATACCTTAGTTTGTACTCTTTGCCCATTAACTCGAGGAAAGCAATATCAATGCTGTCATGTTGAGAAGTCGTTTTCTTGGACTTTAAATAGACCCTTGATTTTCTAACAGTGATTAGTTGGATGGAGTCTGATGGGGGAAAGGGGGAGTGAGGTGGAAACGCCATTGCAGGTGGTGCTGTGTGACGAATGCGAGGGCGGGGAGGGGGGAGGTGAGGGTGAAGGGTGAGGTCGAATTCAGGTGAGGAACAACAGGTTGCCTGGCGGTTGCATGCCACTACACGTACCACTCTTTCTTAGATATGACAGAACCATCGGTTTGAGAGATCATATCGTCGGCTATTTCAGGTTCTGGGTCGTACTGGAAGGCCAGAGTCCGCTCTTCATAATCTCGGCTCTCTCCCTCATCCACAGTGAAGTATGGTCTCTTCAGGTCCTCTGATTCAGCGTCGAAATTCCGCTCGCTTGCCTCAAAGCCCCCGGTGTTGCCGATCTGCGTGGGCTTCTTCTCGTCGTCTGAGTCATCCGGGTACTGGAGGTTCTTGGTTATGGGGGCGTGCGCGGGTAGTCCGCCTGCCTTGCTGTACCCGTTTCCAAACGCATGCTTCTTGGTGCTGTAGTCCCCCTTGAAGGTGCGCTGGCGGCGACGCAGGAAAATGAAGAGCAGTACGGCCCCCAAGACCACCAGGATTACTCCCACCACAGCGGCCCCGATTATGGCAGTTGATATGGGAGGGTTCTGAGTGGGGCTCTCGGTTGTCGGGTTGTTAGGGAAGTCTGGGTAGGAAAAGACAGATGGAAGGGAGTGTGTCAGTGCTCTGGTGGGAGGAGGTGCAACTGTGCAGGTGCATTTTTTTTCAAAACAAACAAACAAAAAGAAGATGATGTAAGGGAGGGAAAGGACGGAAAAGCAAAAGGTAAAGGAAGGACCCCCACCGCACGCCCATAACCAACCCCACCCAATCCCACAGGAGCCTCCAATGTTTTTTGAGGACAGTAACATGCAGTTTCAGACACGGACAGACATGACATTAACCCCCCACCCACATCCCCCGACCGAACAAAGTGAATAAAAAGTTTAGTAAGCATGCATCACACAGGAATTCCAACAATTTACTTAGAAAGCAGCAGTAGATGTATTTATAGTGCTATGAAGGTAATGTTTGCATCTTAATGTTTTTGCTTTTTTTCCACTCAAAAGATTCATCTGAAACTAATTCTAATATCAAACTAAGATAACCTAAATAAATGCAAGAAGCTGATTTCAAATTATGGTTTCATTTAATTTGTGATAAGAGGCTTTTAAATCAATATTGACCTCTGTGAAGTACATGCTCCCGAAGCCCAACAACTGATTGTGCAACCTCTGGGGGAGACAATAGTTTTCAAATGTTTAAGATAAGTGGCAATTATATTTTTATCATCCTTTACGGTGTGTTTCAATTCAGCCATTTTGTAGAGTTTTTGAGCAGGAACAGATCGATTATTGTCACCCCAAAGCATCTCAGTTAAATTTGTGCCTGGACTTTGACAAGACCTCACCAAAACCTTCATTTCTCTGTTTTTTTAAAGCCATTCAGAGATAGACTTGCTGACGTGCTTTGGATCATTGTGCGGTTGGGGTTAAGGTCACAAACTGAAGGTCAGACATATTCCTTAAGGATCTTCTGGAAGAAAGCATAAATTATCCAAGTTCCAAAGAAACAAAGTAGCCCCAGATCATCAAACCACGATCACCACCACCACCACCACCACCACCAACAACACTATTTAACAATTGGTATGATCTTCTTGGAGTAATTTTGGTAGACCAGTCACTCCAGGGCAGGTTCACTCTAGTTCTGTGTTTGCTCCAGTTGTGGATAATGGGAAGGATGAGTCCCAAAGCCTTAGAAAGGGCTTTGGAAACCTTTGATAATGTTTTGAGATCTTTCACCCTACTTCATGTTGTCAGACAGGTTCTAGCTAAGGGAATTTTGGGTTTTACCAGTCTGGCAGCAATCAGGCCTGGGTAAGACAAGCCAAATTAAACCAAAAAATAAAGGTAATATATTAACACAGGTAATTAACAATAAAACAAGGGGTGAATTCTATTTTCACAGAAGGTCAGGTTGGTTTACACAGCTTTTTCTCTTGAAAAATGAAACCATTGTTTGAACACAGCTTTTTGTACTTACTCCGCTTAGCTTTGTTGATATCAAAAACTGGTGGATGATCAACATTTAAGTGACAAAAAAGACAAAACAAGAGAAAAAGAAGTATTTAAAACATGTTTTCATGGCATTTTTTTAACATCAATCAGCTTAAAATAAACATACTGAATGACAAGACTACAGAGGAGTCCGGCATAAAGTATCACAAGACATCTTCATCAGCTGTGCAGAGGTAATGAAATGAGAGAGCGCCGCCTTGGATGATTATCAGCAGCCAAGCATACACGGACACAAAGCACAGAGAGAGCAGATAAACACGAAGCTCATCCATTGAAGCAGTAGAGCGACACACGGAAGAGACAGCATCAGTTTAAAAGAGCAAATGTGCACGTTTTTATAGAAAGGGCAGCAGAAAAAGAAGCGGAACATCTGAAAGATATACATTCATATATAAATTAGTGAATAGGACTGTTAGCTTGCTGCTGACTGCATATCACACAGCCTTCATGTCTGGAGTTAAAGTGAGACATAACGACCAGTCCGCTATTTAACATCACATAGAAGAAGATACTCATTGGGTTGCTTCCTATTGTAAAACCCTACGTAAACCATTTCTCTTACTGTGCTGCTATGTTGGCACTTGAACCGAAAAAGTGCAAAGCTTCCTATCGGCAGTGACACAAAGAGACTTTTATCTGAATGTAATCAAAGCATTGGTAGCGCTGGGGTAAACATGCACAGTGCAGATTTGTTTTAATGTTACTTGAGTTGAGAATGTGTTAGAGATGGGGAAAAAACAGCTCCTACTGCTCAAGTGATATAAAAAAAAGGGAGCTTTTTGTTTGAGAAGATTTCCGGCTTTTGATTTGATTAATGGTTTGGCTTTTTCTTTGATATCTGCTTTATTGCCACCCTATAATACGACATCTTAATGTAATTGGGATTAGATTTTAACACCGTCCATATGTTCATCTGGATCTGATAAAGACGCGCGCTGATACTCAGGGAGCTGCTAACAAACAACACGGAGACGCCGTAAGTGCAGCTTGTTTGCTTTCTGCATCAGTGTTGCCTTCCAGCAGGGTCAAAAGAAAACGAAGCTCATCTACACTGCTCACAACTAAAGGAAATAGCTGATGTTGAGCAGAAAAACACTATTTTGAAAAAGTAGTCAGGCCCAGGCTGGAACATACCCAATTTTGTTAAGTCATCCAAAAACTCATTGTATTTTCGCTGAAGCTTATGTTTAATTTTTCATTAAGTAAAATTCAGAAAAATGTGGTGTGTATATTGTATTCTGCCCTCTTTAAATGGTAAATGGCCTGCATTTGTATAGCACTTTTTCAGTCAGATTACCACAAAGCGCTTTACACTACATTCAGTCATTCACCCATTCATTCACCCATTCATTCACCCATTCATTCACACATTCACACGCTGATGGTGGCAAGCTACTACATTGTAGCCATAGCTGCCCTGGGGCACACTGACCGAGGCGAGGCTGCTAGACACAGGAGCCACTGGGCCCTCTGACCAACACCAGCAGGCAACGGGGTGAAGTGTCGTGCACAAGGACACAACGCAATGTCTCTGTCAGCTTTATAAATCTAGATACAGAAATATCTGCCATTTCTTCTTTGTGAAACAACTCAAGCTAAGTCTGATTGGTATGAGAGTTTCTGTAAACGGCAAAGTCTTGCCTCAGATTCATAAATGGATTTAAGTCTGGATTTGACTAGGCCATTTAAACATTAGAAGATCAACCTCTGCTTCAGTCTAAAGTATTTTACAGCCTCTAACCAGGAAGCCTTAAGAAGTCTAGCGGTGTGAATACTTATGCAAAGGATTGCACCTGTGATGCTACTGGGCAAGTCGGCCAAATGAAACAGAACATCAGAAGAACAAAAAGTTCACATTTTAATCTAAAAAGATACTAATTTCAAACATAAAAAGAAAATCTTTCCAAATGATCAACCTGAAGCCTTGAATCAAATCAGTTACGCTCGATAAGAACTGTTCTTTGTTAAAAATGATGAATCTGAGCATAATGCAGTTATAAAGGGACGGGACTCGGCAAAGTTAAGAAGCTACAGAGGCCTTCTTCTCTGCTGTAATTAGAATGGCACTCTATCAGTCCAGAAAGGAGAGACCTCCCGAATGCCGCCGCTGCTCCTCCGCCGCCGCCTTTCTCCCGGGGCCCGGCTGCAAAGCTCTCCAATTTCTAAAGAGGCGCCGGGCACGGTCTCAAATATCAGCTCAGGTTTTAATCTGACCACCTAATGGGATTATTCAGACACAGGCCTTCATTACACACATCAATGGGAGAGCAGAGCCAGGTCACCCCTGCTAGAGAACACATCCTTCCACCGAGCCAGAAGAGGAAGAAAATCCAGATGAATGAAGAAGTGAAAAGTAAAGGAAAACATTCGGCTGTAATCCTCCTCACTGGCCCTCACTGACCTTCTCAGCAAAGATCTGTTTTTGCTCCCTTAAATCCTCATTCTAATCTTAATTAGTGTGATTTTCTCCCAGGTTGCTAAAATGAGACATTTACTTTCATGAAAGGAGGAAAAAGATTGAGAGCTAGCCTGTTAACGTACAGAAGAGAAGCAGTTAAAGGTGACACAGTCAGCCTTCTAAGGTGCTCTCTGTTATCTCCATCCCAATAAAAGATCAACATTACTTTTCAACATGACAGGATGAAACCACTAATGACTCAAGGAGAGAGTTCAAATCTGGCTTCCTACAGAGATTTCATGTCAGCACTAAAGTTCACAATAATTATGATATTTGTACAGCTGATAGGCTTTAGATATTGAACCTGCAACAACAGATAACTGGAAGAAAGGACGAAATGAATGAAGGAAGGATGGCCAAAGGAGAGAAACTAGAATACAAATAATAAAAATAGTGAACAAACAGGAAGGAAAACAAGATAAGACACAAGGAAAGAAAGGAGGACACAAGGAACGAAGGAGACACAAAGGAGAGACGAAGGATAGAAGGAAGAAAAGGGATGACTTTAGCAAGGAGAGAAGGAAAGACAAAATAAAGGAAGGAAGCAAGGAAGAGGACACAAGAAAGGACGGATGAAGAAAATCAAAGGATAAACTAAAGAAAGGAAGGAAGGAAGGAAGGAATCCCAAAGAAGGGAATGATAGGAAGTACACAAGGAAGCAGGGGAGGGAGGAAACAAGAAAGGAAGGGAGGTAGGGAGGTAGGAGACAAAGATTGAAGGATAGAAGGATGCAAGAAAGAAAGCACAAGATATAAAGAGGAAAGTAAGAAGAAAACATGGTAGGACATAAGGAATAAATGATAGTAGAAGGCAAGGAAGAAATATAGAAAACAAAGAGGAAGGAAAGAAGACAAGAAAATACACAAGAAGGGAAGGAGACAGGCAAGGAAATAAAAAAAATGAATGAATGCAGTAAGGAAAGAAGGACAAAATATAATTAGGGAAGCAAGGAGGAGGACACCAAGAAGAATGGATCAAGAAAGTCGAAGGAGAAAATAAAGGAAGGAAGGAAGGAAGGAAGGAAGGAAGGAAGGAAGGAAGGAAGGAAGGAAGGAAGGAAGGAAGGAAGGAAGGAAGGAAGGAAGGAAGGAAGGAAGGAAGGAAGGAAGGAAGGAAGGAGCACATCAGTCTTCATTTTCTGTTTCCATACTTTTCCAGAAATATAAAATACTTAAACGAAATTCCACACTTTTCCATACTTATCCAGATTATTGGGAACCTTGTAACATACTTCGAAAGTATGAACCTGAAGCAACTTTAAAGACTCACGGTTTCTGGTGGCCTACCGAAGAACTACCTGTTCTGGCAAAAACAACTAATGGAACGAGCTATGAGGATGCTTTACCCAAATAACTCTTGTGCTATAACTGGAGTACTTTAAAACCAGAGAAAAACACTTTGCAATGCCCATTGGGTCTTCTCAGTGCAGCAGAGGAACAATGGTTTTGTTTTGCATCCCAAAAAAAAATCTGCCTCTTCTTGGAATGTTATCATTCCCACTTCTTGGCTGTTTTCACCCCCCCCCACAAGGTCACTTCCGTATCTTTGCAAGCATGAAGATATCACAAGACAATAACTCTCTAACTGAGCAGCAGAGTCTTTTGCATTTTGTTAATGCATGAGAAATCTGTGTAGCCATTGTGTTTGAGAAACGATAATTTCATAAAAATACGTCTGAAATTGAGGTAATTTGAGGAAAGAGAAGGCAGCAAAGAGGCGTTCCTCTTAGCACACCTCCACTACTGGCAACACCAGCCAGCCGGCAGATAAAGAAGACCCCAGTAGCCCAGAAGCAGCCATAATACTGTTCCAACAAACAATAAAGAGGGTGTCTATTAGTGGCACTGCGGAAATATGTAGATACTGGAAGAAAGTTTGACTTACAATGTCTAAAACGTGCAGCTAAGATTAATAGGAGGAAGCATGTGCTGTGATAGGCTATAATTCAGTCCAAAGGCATAATAGATGCATGCAGGTCAGGGATAACAGGAAATGCTTTTGCTATTTTAATGCCATATTCCTGTCATTTGGAATTAATCATACAGCTCTAAACGTTTGACATGATAGAGTGGATGATTTACTGTGTCCAAACGTTTGAGTGGCAAAATCTGCCTCCTTCACAGGTCCATCTGAGGCCACCGTGTATAGAGCTATGCAAAGGTATTCATACCGCTTGACCGTTTAACCGTTTTGTTACCACATTATACTTCAGTGTATTTTATAGGGGTCTTCTATCATAGTCCAATTTTCAATTTTTTTGTATTTCTGCTGCTGCTATAGATGCATCTTTTTGGGGTATGTCACCATGAGCTTCACTGAATTTGTCCCTGTTCTTCAGTGCCAAATAGCTCAAGCTCAGTAAGTTTGGATGGAGAGAGAGAGAGAAATTGACAAAATCCCTCCTGAACATATAATCAAATTCTGCAAAGGCCTGGTAAACCATTCATTTGCTTTAAGCGAGTTGAACCTGAGAAACATCTAAAGCAGGCGGCAAACCCTTAAGGACCGACTGATGGTACAAAAGGTTTTCTTGTAGATTTGGCTGCATGCATTTCGCTCAATCCATCTTCCCATTGAGTTTGACCCGTTTCCTTGCCAGAACTGGAGAAAAAGCATCCCACACCATGATGCTGCCACCACCATATTTTACTGTGTTTTAGGGTAATGGCTTTCTTCTTGCCATTTTTCTATAAAACCAAGATAATAGTTGTCCTGTCGACAGATTCCAGCTGAGCTGTGTAGCTCGGCAGCTCCCCCACAGTTACTTTGGGCCTCGTGGCTGCTTCCATGGTTACTGCTCTTCTGTGTATGGCATAACAGCTATGGATGCTTAGGCCTTCACAGAACAGGTATTTATGCTGAGATTAAATTACATACAAGTGTAATCTTTTTAATTAATTATGTGGCTTCTAAAAGCTTTTTTATTAAGAGTAACAGAGTAAAAGGGGGCTTAATGTAATCAGATTTTTCAAATTTTTCTTTGTTAAAAAGAGTGAATTATTTAACTTTGACTACACAATTATGTGAGACTTTAAATGGTTCTATAACAAACCAAAAATAATTTAAAGTTAGTGGTTGTGACACGATAAAATCGGGAAAGGCTTAAGAAGCACGAATTGTTTCACAAGGCGTTGTAAAACAGACGGGTTGTTAAAAGAAGAAAACGGTAAACAAGTGCAACCCCAATGAAACAAAAAGGAAAGAAAGATATTTTGTAGTGGAAATGATTTGCGGCTCCTGAAAACAACAGAATAGATACAGAGCAAGGGTTTGTATTTTGGTGGAAGCCACAGCATAAAACAAACAGCAGGAGTGCCGGATGTTCAAAGACGCTGAAGGAAAGGAGCGTCTGGAGAAGAAGGGCCTTTTAGAGCAAGAAAGGAGCTGCTTCCCCAACTCTGTCCTGCAGGTTTCTAGGTGTGCTGCAGTCGTGTCTACACACGACAAAAAGGCAAAACAGAAGGAGACAAACATTCCTGAGACTTAGCAACAATCACTTGGACAAGGTTATGACAGAGGCTGGGAAAATGAAAAGGATTTCAACGTGTGGTACAGGGAGTGGTGTGATAATGTGACTAATCGAGGAACAAGCAGCAGACAACAGAGGATCAAAAGGAAACGCAGGAAGAAGTTGGGGAGTGGTGACAGGCAGAAAAAAAGAAGATGGAGAGGGCCGCTTTGGAGAAGTCGGAGACAGTGACAACAGCAAATAAAGAGTGGCATAATGAGTGAATGAGGATGGGGACAATCGGAGAAGACACATTAATTCAGTGGATCCAGAGATCCTCATTACTTCCCCTGTCTGAATTTGCCAGTAGTTGTGAAGTCATGGAAATGTAATTCTGCCACAACGAATAAGAGCCCATCACTGACAGGAATTAAACATGCTTCATGCAGCATTGCAGCTGAGGCAAATCACTTTTCAGCCTATTTTGCCACTGATTTCTTTCTTGCACATCCACACTTGTTTTTCCTCTTTGTTTGTCAAAATACTTCTTATTTTACTATCACTTATCCTAGTGGGGCAGAAGCCACCTCATATGCAGGCAAATGCCACTTGCTGCAGTAAAACCTTCAAACTCGTAACTCAAATTGAATTTTTTTTCTTTCTTTCAAACAGCCGTGCTGGAGAAGATAACGCGGTGAACTGCTCTCATCAAAACACCGGTGACATCATCCCCGCTATGCGTTTGCGAACATGCGGCAACCGGCAGGATTGTTGCTGTCAGAACAACACAGCAGGCTGCTTTGTGCGTACAGTCGAAACTGCTCTTACAGCGTCAACACGTAATTAAACCCTTTCTTGTTAACATTGTCTCACATTTCAACTGCAAAATTTGATGCATTTTATTGGGATTTTTGATGAAAGATGAACACCGTCAAACTTAATTATGAGGTAGAAGGAAACCAATTATATGGTTTCTAGGTAAAAATTTGACAAAATCCTAAATTTGTCACATATATTTTAATTTATCCCCCTTTGCTCTGATACCCCTAAACAAAATCTCAGATTCCCGGAGGTTTGAGGCCACAGCTACCCTTGAGCAGCTGGGATCCACGAGTACTTGAGAGCCCCTCTAAACATGCCTATAACTGTCTATTCTAATTCAAACACCAAATATACCTTCAAATGCATTAATACGCACAGTAGAAACTTTGTTTTAGAACTACCGCAGAAGCTAACATCTATGGTTATCCTTATCGCCACTCTTGGAGGTACAGCCAATCAGCGGCGAGGAAAATCAATGGTGCTCCTGGATTGTCTGCTTTGCGAATGTCAGCCAATATTGTGTCAAGTAGCACTGCGCCTAAGTATTTCACCTTCCCAAGCTACATTTTCTTTAGAATATTTTAGATATGTGCTACAAAAAAAATCTGAGAACAGGCAAGTTTTGCGCAAATACTTTGGAGCTACATTCCACAGAGAAATACGTGAAAAACTGAACCGCGAATAGGCGGGTGTCAACAACAGATGTTAAACTAACCAAGACACCCATAACAACCTTGGAGGAGATGCAGAGATCCATGGCTCAGGTGGGAGAATCTTTAGAGAGGACAACTATTAGTCAGGTAAATCTTTTATGGAAGCCATCACAGCACAAAAAATGTAAGAAGGTGGTTTATTCAAATTTCCCACTGGGATCAATAAAGTATTTTTTAATTGAATTGAGACCAAAACTGAAGTTGAAAATCCCTGTGTGGAGGAGAACTAACTGCAATGAACACATTATACCCACTGTAAAGCATGGTGGGGGCAGCATTATGCTGTGGGGCAGCAGGAACATGGAAGCTTGTCAAGAGTTGATGTGAAGATGGATGGGGGATAATCTACCTTCTTCATACCAATGTCTTACCTTGTATTGGACTGATACTTAACATCTCAATAAAATACATGGAAGTTTGTGGTTGTAGCGTCACAAAATATGAAGGGTGTTGATACTTTTTTGAGACATTATAATCTACTTTTTACTGATGGTTAAAACCTCTCCAGTCCAGCCCACAGTGTCTCTGGCACAATCGGTGTGGTGATTCACAGCAGGAATAAACAAAGTTGGAGCTATCTTTACAAAGCTGGCGCATCATAAACAGAAATGCTACATTAAGATTGGAAATGTTTCTTTGTGTTTTTCTTCTTCTTCTTTTTTTTCTGAGCTCTCGGAGATAATCACTTTGTGCTACAGGGGCCTTTTCCTAATCACTTTAAATGCACTTTTAATGAGCGATGAATATTTACACCAGCATCTTAACACCAGTGCTCCTTTAAAAACATGTTTGCTCATAACGTAGAATTATTAAACTGTCTCTCCCTTTATTGCTGGCCTGCATGAGTGGAGAGGCCGTTATTGGGTCAGCAGGCTCATAGCAAACAGATCTGCACATTAGGACGTGTCGAGCCAGAAAAGATCAGGCCACTGTTTGTTTACTGCACTGTCCTGCTCTCAACTGTATCACTAATTGTTTTTAGATATATTTTTCGGGAGGGTTTTAAAAATTATTTTCTTTGTTTCCCAGTTGATATGTTGAGAAATGTAATGAGTGAATCACCACACAGCAGAATCAGCAGCTCTGGAGCCAGTGGTCAGACTCTGGGACAGCATGTGACCTACTTCATCAGGCTCTCAGGGAGGCGTGACAGATACAACACCACACGGGTGGACAGCAAGGAGGAGGAAGAAGGAGGAGGTGAGATGGGCCGAAGGGGCTCAGCCAACATCCCCCCCCCCTCCATCTGTCTGCCACATCCCTCTCCTCTGCATATCCTCCGGAGAGCCGAAACAGCAAGCCATGCAGAAACAAATGTTAAGATAAATCACTTCGATCTCAGCTGCTCTTCTCTCACATGCTCTCCCCGGTGACATTTGCATTTCAAGTGTCCAGTCAGGCTATCACTTCTTCTTCTTCAAATACTGAAATAAAACCCATCGGTTATAGAAAATGGGAGCATCCCTTTCCTCCATTTTATGCAGCGCAATGACTTCCCTCGTCAATGCTTACCCTGGCCCAGAACAACACAGCTTAGGCTTTATGGGGCGGCCTGTGCTGCTCGAGCAAGGGGAGCACTCCATGCTAATGTCTCATTTGGATAATGAGGTGTGATCTTGGCAGGATCTGAGATGCAGAGAACCCCCCACGCCAGCAGCTAAAGACGTGGGGGCGAGAAAGTCACTTCATCATCCTAAAGATGCGAAAGCCTGCAGGTTTGTAGATGTCAAAGCAGAGAGTTCAAAGGTGATGAGAAACATGCAGGAGGAGGTGCATCTGGGGGGGGGTTCTGACATGGTTCAGCTTCAAATGAGAGAGCAATAATACACAAGGCACACACATGTGGCCTTTGGATCTATGAATTATGCAGGCGGCAATGTGAGAAGGCGACGCCGCAATATGGTATAGAACGCAGATTGAGACGGATGACGAGCGAAGACAAACAAATTTCGCGTTGCGAGGGGAGCCCTGTGCAAAGCCGACATCATAATGGCTCTCATCTCTGTCAGAGAACAGAAAGAGACAAATGGCTTCACGGAGAAGCACCGCTGTTAGATGTCAGTAATATATGGTGCGTTACTTGTTTTATTCAAGGATGTTCTTGCTGCAGTCTTAGCAAGTTTTATTACAGAGAGCGATGGGTGCGCCGTCACATTGAGACAAGCAACTTATAACACAGAGACACTGAGGCTGTGATTTAAAACTGATCAAATCTAAATACACCTGTTATAAAGAGTCTAACAGGTCTAACAACATGGCGCCGTTACATCCTCATAGTCATCTAGGGGCTTTTTTACAAATGGTCACTGTACATCCACAAACTCCAAGGTTTGTTGTTGGGGTTTTATGGGATAAATGTTCACAAAGTGTGAAAGTAATTAAAATTACAAATAAAAAATACAAAACAGCGTGGAATGCATTGGTTTTCAGTTCACTGATGCAATTAGCACAGCACACAAAAAAGAAAAGGAAAACTGATGATACTGCCTCCACCATGTCTCACTGTGGGTATATGCTGATTTAGCTTTCTCAAAGTTCAACTTTGGTCAAATTTTTTCTGAACTTTTTCCAACGAACTGCAAACTGGACCTCATTTGTTTTTCCGACAATGATGATGTTGTAACTCTTCAGGTTTGCAGAGTGTTTAACCACTAGTTAGGCTAGCACTTCTTCCAGTTGAGATATAGATTGCTGCAACTCTAAGAATCATTTTTCTTCCATTTCACAGTTATTTGCTACTATGAGTTGCACTAATATATGAAATACCAATTGAATGTAAGAAAATGCATAATAATATTGAAACAAAATGGAATGATGAACTGAATATCATGAAGCCCACAGGTAGGGGATTATGTGGGATTGATAATTGCAGTGAGACTCTTTGCTTTTAATTTCTGTCAACTTCACTGGAAACCCTTCAATATCAATTTTATCTGATACAGAACGACAATAATCTTACTGGAAATGGTGTTCTGCCACCAAAGTAGAGTTCTAAAAACTTGAAGAATTGATGCAGAAGTGCCCTCAAGTCGTTCTGGGGGTTTGCTGTAGGATGGAGTCTAGTAAAAGTAGCGGTCATGAAAGCACCAAAGCCCTGATAGTTAGTTTTAAGGGATGCTGCAGATGGTTTGATAAAATCCTTATCTGATGGACCAGATTTTTCCAGATGTTATCAGTCAAATCCCTAAAATTAACTTTTAATGTGACAATGTGAATAGATTCTCTGGAGAATTTGTGACAGGAGCAAGCAGAGAACTTTTGCAGCTTCATAATTTTCTCATATAGTTTCTCCATCACGGGTCATTTCTTCTACACAATGAACATTTACAGTCAGAAAAGGCATTTTGAGCTTTGCTGCTGTTGTGGTAGCATGCATTTGGATAAAGTTACTGTTCTGCGCTTGCCTCATGTGTTTCCATCACAGATTTCACTGAGACTGATGACTAAAGTGCGAGAACATCTACACAGATGATTTCTTTGTCTTTTGAGGCAACGTCATCCCCTCTCATCATCTATGCTTTATTTCAGTGAAATGTAGGAATGAAGAGGATGAAGAAAGCGACAGCCAGCAAGCAGCGGAGGTTGACACAGGCTGTTACGTAAAGTCATGTAAACAGCCTTCTGCCCTCTTTTCCACCTCTGCTCCGCTCTCAGATGCTGTTTGCCTCGGAGCTTATTTCTGGCTCCCATTTTTGCTACTCGACTAAATTCCACAAAATCAGACTCAGTGCAGCCTCTCGCTCGATCACGTGTTTTATTTACTTAGATTTTCACTGAATGGTTCCTGCTTTATTCAGCTCATTTTCACCACGTATCTGTTTTTTTTTCGTTTTCTCCCCCACCCTTTTCTCCCGTAACTTGATTTTCTCCAACAGAAGCCAACTATTGCTTGTTCAGGCAAGCGTGAATAGATGTTGGCACAGATTGGCCTGTGCTTTTAGAGGCATCCATCCTCATGCTTTCTTTCCAAGTTTAAGAAAAAAAACACTCCCACTCCATCCAGTCTAACCCGTGTAGTAAGGCCCTGCAGCACAACTGACTGCATCTGTGTTTAGCAAAGCAGCTCGGCACCACACTCCTGACAAAGAAGGAGTAGTACAGCTGGGGGGATCTCTGAAAGGCTCACATAAATGTTGACCCCTGACAGATCTGACAACAGCCTTTCCAGCTTATCCTGATTAAATGTACAATCTTCATACGGTTTTCTCACAGTAACTGGCTGTTGTGTGGGGGAATAAATCTCAACCTTAGTAAACAAATATAACCAAGAATATAACAAGCAAAAACTTTCCCACATGTCAATTTACCGTTAACTGCCAAGAATGAAAAACCACACATCTGCTTTCTCAGGGGCGATAATGACATAATTGTAAGGCCATCCCTACAAAACGGCCATTCATCACGCCGCATTATGCGACGGGAAGAAATTTAAGGTGGCGACATTGATTTGTTTCAAACACAAAAACAGAGTGCGGTGGTGGAAAGCTGATTATCCTAATGAAAGACTGATTTAGCTCTCATGAGCTGGAGGACGATCTTAGAGGTTTAACCGCTTCACTCAGTCCTCTTCCTGTGGCTTCCTCTGACTGCTTGAGTGGCATTCCTATTAGAGACTCTAAGAAGCTGCTGAGAATGATTGGTCAAAAAATAACTTCCATTGTGGGGCTGGTTTAATTGTCTTTACTTTTTAGCGTGGCCTCTGATGCCTGTTGATAATTAGCTGATTAATCATTTCTGACTACTCGTCAACTTTATCTCTGGAGATTTCTGAACTGCATGTAAATGAACCGGGAAGCATCACATGATGCTTTCCCTTTCCATCTTTCTTCCCTGAGAGTGAGGATTGATTAAAAACTGAGAAGTGCTTCATTAGATTCTGACACCATATCTGCAGAACACGTGTCCTCGTGGAAAGCCGCCGTCACCAGCGTGACTTACTATTGTCGATGCCATCCGAGCTGCAAGCGCTACCCCTAAACTAATTGAAACAAGGCGCTCCATGGCCCCGCTGATATCTGCAGCACCGCAGCACCTGCAAATCTGTCAGTAAAAGAAAGTTGATTAAAATGCGCTTTCCTTTAAGAGCTCCATCAGCGCTGCATCCCACAGTGAGAAAATAGCTTTTTTCTCCCATACAAACAAGTTGTCAAGGACATTTTATCTTCCTGACACAGGTGGCGGGGGCTGGCTAACCGACAGGTGTGCTGCACATTACCCTGTCAATCTAAAAATTTACTACAAAATGAAAACAAAAAGAGCCACTACCAAATCCATGCATATTCCGAAAAATAGTTGAGCATGAAGGTATTTCTGAAACTTGATTGCTTGGGCTTCACTTTTGTCATTACTTTGTTAAAGTTGACTGCAGGCTAAAGAGACCATCTGGCTGAGTTATTGATTCTCAAACAACTCCACCGAGAGCCTCTAAATCTCTGAAGCATTAAAATGAGACTTTAACAAGGAGGAAAAATGCATGTTTTATACTTTCCACCAGTCCAGCTCTTTGAATTATTGAACAAATGCATTGAGGCTGTTGCCTTGTCACCTTCCTAGCAAAGGACACTTAGGTGGCAATACTTAGACCTCAGTCTGTGCAGCCTTGAACACCAGTCGTCACCCTACAGGCTTAATGACTCATCAGCATATTTGTTCAGCTCCAATTATACACAACACATGTCAAGACTGCACAGAGTTCTTTGAAATTGCAGTTGAAAGTGCTATGCACAGCCTGAAGTTCAACTGTAACAGCCCTTCATTCATGTAAACAACAAGTCAGTTTGAAGAAAATCCTCAGAGCCCAAATTCAAAATGAATATCAAAATATCCACAAAGAGCAAACAGGCATGAAACCTATAGTCATATTTAATAAGTTACAATATAGCTGTAAGAAGAAAACCATTATAATTAACAAAAATAAAGGCTTGAAAACATCAGTCTGTGTAATTAATCTAATATGTTTCACTTGGTAATTTGAGTTACTGAAATAAATTAACTTTGAAATAATGTTCTACTTTATTAAATATGATTGTATAAAAGCATTTATTTTGCACCAGCATGAGAAATAAAAACAAAACTGCACTGCCCCAGTCAGTCTGAATCAAAAGCATTGAACTATACCGCTTCAGATCATCCAAAGCCATTTTTGAGCTGCTCTGCAATTTGACGGGGCACCACGCTGGAGCTAAGGCTCTGAACTGTGCATTAGGAGGAGAGGCTGGCTGTTCTCCCTTTAACTTGACAGTGTTACTATGGGAACCGGCAATGTGCTTTTAAGGCCTGTACGGCACCCTTTGGGAAATTCAGTGCTCCTGGCCATGTAACAGTATAGAACAACACTTGGAGCTTGTTTCCAGCCAGCTTATTACTTCTGAGGGTACAAAAAGACGACCAGGTGCTGTGTGATGTTTAATATTCAGGACAGGTTTCGCAGTGAATGTATTTCCAGATCAAGGAAGGGGCTTTTTTTGTGTGGAAATAAAAGCAGGCTTCAAACTGTCAGATGGAAACTTTCAGGAACATTTCATATGTTTCATATGCTGAAACATATGAAATGATTAAATACATTAAAGCCCCTACAATGAAATAAAACTCCACTAAATCACATTTTCTCATTTATAAAAGGACATATGCGATTGCAGATTCCAATATAAAAGCCACACCCCTTTTTGGGATATTTCAAAAAAGGGGTGTGGTTTAGATAAAAAAGGTGTCCCTGAGTGCATAGTGATAGAGTTGGGACCACATATTTATATACACTTCAGAATGAAATCATCTGGGTTTTTCTTTTTTCTTTATAGACAATAAATTTTGTCTATGTATACTTCTGACTTCGATGAAAGTAATAAGAAATATCCATAACAATTCTCTCTTTAATCTGACATTTAACATGACAAACACAAAGAATATGTTGATATGTATTGATCTAAAACAAAAAAGTTTACACTAATTTGATGTTTGACAGCAAAGGAAAAAAAGTTTTCGCGTTTTTTTCTGAAGTGAATGTAAATATCTGGCTCCAACTGTATTAAGCAAATGCTGGTGTAGTTCACATCTAAACTTGAGTAAAAAAAAAGTAAGTGATCAGCTAGTTTAGGTACTTCATGTAGAAAAGAAGCAGCTTAGGCGGTTGGACATCTCTAAATATTTGTATTTATGTTGTAATAATTGTATTTCATGAGGTCTGCAGCAGCCAGTGTCAAGCCTCTGTCTATTTTGGCTCCTTTCTCTTTAAAGACCCACTCCATTTGGATCAGCCTGAGAGAATTTCTTGCTCATCATTTGTTTAACAACATGATAAACAAGCCCCTGGCAACAATTGAGCAAATATTTCACTGATTTAAAAAAGTTAAGGTGGACAAGCCTCAACAAGTAGTTTCAGGCATCTCTGAAGAGATGTCTTCTGTTGTTTTGTACTTTGAAAAAGACCAAAAGTCACAGGAAAGGGATCCTAATGCTTTGTTTTTGGTTCTTACTTTATGTGCTGTGATCAAGCTGAAGTTATTCATTACAGAAAGTTGCCACTGTTGTATCCTCCTGCTAAGAACAAGGAGTAATTTCACAGATTCAGGATCCATTATTCCTTTTGTTTCACCTGCTGCTCAAGCAATCTGCAAGCCTTTAAGCAGTTGCAAACATAAAATACTGAAACTGAGCACACTCCAATCATGTACCCACACATTGTTCACTTTGCTCAAACAAAAAAAATTATGCAGACAAATGAGGAGAATAAACAAAGACTACTGGGACTGCAGCATTGTGGTTTGTTAATTTAAGCGATCAATGAAAAAAGGAGAAATGGAAAATTACTTTGGTGTATTTGCTTTGTCTTTCTAAAAGAGGTGCAGTTCTTTATGCCAAACACTTGATGGTCCACAGCAATTTACTGTTCTTTGAGATATATATTATTACACTCTGAAAACAATGTCATCACATCCGGTAAAAACATAGTCTTTTTTCTTAGCCTTATTGCTACAAGAGAAATAGCACATGGAAAGAGAGGAAGCAGAAGCAAATGGTGCTGTAAGGAACAGCTGTTCATTTCACAACAAGCACAGCATTTCCAGAGACAAGAGTTAACATGCAAAGTAATGCAAGTTAGAACATGTCAGACTCCCAGAAACCAAGCAGCTAGAGAGAGATAAAAAAAAAGTCCAACCAGAACAAAACTGCAACAGTCCCCCAACACCACGCACACAGCTGCTACCAATCAGAGGAAGATCCCCTCATATTTAGGATGTATAGCGAGATCTGGTTTGTAATGGATAGCAGAGGCTTTGTAGGTCTCCTAAGGGTTAGAACCAAGACGAACCACAGAGTCTGTGTGCCAGCAATTACGTTGAAGGGTAGGAAACTGAAACAGTTTTGCTCAGCATTTTGTTTCCCCCCCAGAAGAGACAAAAGAGGTAGCTCAACAGCAGAAGAGGCACGAGCAGTTTGAGCAAGTTATGATCAATACATTGCCCCCCCCCACCCTCCCAATTTCCTGGATGTTATTTTAGAAGCTGATAATAGACTTGCATTGGATGTGATGCAGGTGGGTTTGCACTAACAAGCTGTGTAGAACTCTGATACACAAACACTGAGAAGCACAGATGATTTTTGACAATCAACTGGTCTGTGAATGTGTGCAGCTACAGTGCCTTGCAGAAGTGTTCATGCATCTTGATGTTTTATCACCACAGACCATAATTTATTTGTTGGGGCGATCATTTGTGACAGATCAACAAAACGTAGTACATAATTATAAAGTGCAAAAAAGAATGTTATTAATTTTTCGCTACACAGACAAAAATCTGTTACGTGTGACTTGCGTTAGTATTTAGCCCCCTTACCTTACTTTTTCCTAATTAGATTTAGGCTTTGACTGGGCCATTATAACACAGCAAAATCTTTTGATGAATGTTTACGTTAGTTCTGCTGAATCAATATCCCTATCTCGATCGTTTTTTCAGCCTTTAACATCTTCACCTCCCTCCTGACCAACTTTCCTGTCCCTACTGAAGAAAACCATGCCCACAGCATCACAATGCCACCTCCAAAGTGTTTCTTGGTGTGTGTGGTGTGTTCACAATTATTTTTGAACGCTAACCAAAAAGTTTAACTCTGTTCTCAACCTTACCAGAACACCTTCTTCCACCAAACTGCAGAGCCTTGAATGGCTTTAGACTCCTCAAGAGGAAGCATGGGCACCACAGCTGCTTTTTGATGCTCTGTGGTCCACAATATTCTAGCAAAACCCTGGTGCTGTCCCAGAACAGCTGAATTTATACTGGCTTTATTTACACAGATTAAGGCATTGGAGCATACTGGATAAAATTTAGAGGTATCAGATTAAAAAGAGGGTGGATGAAAATGCAGATTTCCTCAACTATGTTCTCAAACAAACCTTTAAGCCCTTTGTAGAACACAATACTACAACTGGACTTAATTTAGATTACATGACTTACATGAAGTGACTTATATTATACATAAGTCACTTCCAAAGGCAAATGGTTGCATCGAATTTTATTTCAGGGTATTAGAATAAAAGGTGCTGAATAGAAATGTATGCCACACTTTTCATGGGTTTCAAATACACTGCCCCGTTGTGTTTGTCTGTCACATAAAATCCCCCAATGTGAAAACAATCAAAGTGTATGAATACTTTTGCAAGGCACTGTGTCCTTGTCCGATTCATACTGTATTGATCAAGTCATGCCCGAGTTACGGAAGAGAAAGAGCGGAAACGGCAGCCGTATATTCGCCTACCCGTGATGTTGACGTCCACGCTTCCAGTGCGCGTCCCGATGCCGTTGGTCGCGTCGCAGACGTAGGTGCCGGCCAGGTCGTAGGTCACAGGCCCCTTGAAGAACAGGGTGTTATTTTTGATCTCCACATTGCTAGGTAGCGAGCCGTTCAGACTGGAAATGAAAAAAAGAGGCAATGATGTAGACCACATAAAAAGGCAGAATTACTCCAAGCCACACAAAAAAAGGACAGAGAGAAAAAAATCTCTTCAAGACATGTGAAAAAAATCAGCAGTGGTGAACAACCCTGCATGTGGGGGTGAGATAAATACCAAGGATATTTGACAGCGCTGTATTTCAGATGTCATACATCAAGTCCTAACAAAATTATGAGGACAGGGAATCCCACCAGGTCCTAACAGGTAAGATATAGCTGATGCTGGAGGACAGGCTGCTTCGGCATGTGGAATACAAAACAGACAGTAGGTGTACGAAAAGAAAGGGGGGGGGTTCTTTCTCATCTATACCCCAGCTCACATGGCTGAACTTAAAACTCAAGGGAGCTGTCAGGAGAGGCAGCTGATCAAGCGATAAATCCAGACTCTACCAAATGCTTGGCTGTTATAGAGGACTGCCCAGTTCTCCTGCCTAAAGGTGTTTGTCTTTATGGTTCACTATCTCTGCTCTGCTCAGACTAGCCCGTGTCCTTTTGATCGGGCCGGCCCACTTTAAGGTCACAGATCATGAACGCGGGAAACCCTTCACTCTATTATCCAAGCCCACTTTTCACAGCGCCCGCAGGCTGAAAAGAGGTTTCCACTTTCACGACAATTAGTCGTTTCCTGTCGCCTTCCACCCGATCGGCTTCATCGGCTGCCCTGAATGGGCTCGGCTTAAGAAGAGTTACAATTGTGATAACGCTGAACAGTTCCCCAGCCTGACTGTGGTGACAATGAGGATGCTGGCTGCAAAGATATTCTCTCATCATCCCGTGTCAGAGAGTGAGAGAGAGACTTTGAGAGGCGCTGCTGTGCGAGAACATTAAAAACAATATGGCGCTCCATTTACTGAAGTGAGAGAAAAACAGGATGAGATTACAGAGAAAAAACAAAATTAGGCCTCATGCTAACAATGGTCACAAATCAGGCACTTGAGCTGCGTTTTAAACAGGGCTCCTAAATGAAGGGGGCAGGGTTTGTAATTAATGTATCCCTACAGGAAATACATTGTATGATCGAGATCAGGACAGTTTTAAAATGTGAACTTGTTACAATGTTCTTTCACATATTTAATGTTCAACATTTTATACTTTCTTAAACTCCTATCTCTAAAGTTTTCAGTCCATTTTTTACCATTGTAAACAATAGTTATTAAAGTGTCCTACAAATGATCTGCATTTCTAAGTGCTTTGGCTTGATGGATGGATGGATGGATACAAAAAACACGGAATAAAGACACACAAAACAATTCCAGTCTTGTCCAGATTGTGCAGGAACCTTGTGGTTAGAACACAAAAAGATATAGAAAAAGCTGAGCTTGAGTTGATTTTCCATTGGTCACCTTGGTGAAGCAATTGGAATGGGACCACAAACAACCCTCAATACAGTATGTCATGATTCAATAATCAGTTAACTTGTGAACGTCTATCAAATGCTGAGTTCTGCAAAGCCCAATTGATTTGCTGCAGAAATGAAAGGCTTGCAAACTGCGATTCACCACTGGTTCTGCCATACCAGCAATGTCTGCATCAGTGAGCGACTGTGCATGTGTGTGTGTGTGTTATTGAGTGTGTGGGCATGAATAGAGCCTGAGGGGCTGCAAAATAAAAGACCAACAAACAGCTTGAGAGCAATGCGGATTCTTTGATGACTGGCCGGGCTCCTCGTGTATGCAGTGTCTGCGTACAGATGTTGATGTGAGGAGGCCGCAGCAACCTCACATCACGGTTTCAGCATAAACTGTATCATTATTTTAGGGAAGGATTTTAGGAGGAAAACCTGTACTGAAGGAAAATATACTCTGTAATTAAAGGTAAAACTGCTTTACTTTGTGCTTTGTCTTGTTCACACAAAGTATTTGGACCACTAACACTAGGAGTGTCACAGTAAATCCAGCTTACCACATGAAACAACACATTAAGTTACTCAAAACAAAATCACAAAAGTTTAGCAATATTTTTGGGAAATCTAAGAATCTCCTAAATCCAATTATTTTAGGTTTTACACAAAAGATTATCTAAGATTATATAATGTACTCCAGACTCATTAAAAGACAATATAAAAAAATCTGTTTAGCAACGTTAAAAGCTACATAGGGGATGCTAAGTTTATCTTTGTTCGAGGTTGGGCCATGGGCAATATCCTAAAAATACATGTATTTATATCTTGTTTTGCTTTTCTAATACTACCACATATTTTTTTTCTATTGTTGATAGTTTTTCAATTATTATTTAGCCTGACAAGCAACACAACAGGACTACTTCATTTTTTACTCCAAAATAAGAGTCTCAAACATAGATACAATATGGTGTCAACCTTAAGGTTCTTCCTTTTATATCTGGAGATCATCACACTTCCTAAGACAAAGTCACAAACTGATAGCAACTGCTCATCCTGGGACAGAACTCAGTTTAAAGGAGAAATATTTTGGGCTTTTAATGTCTGGAGATCTTGTGGGACTTAGAAATGCACGGATGGGAGTGTTTTGGGCGAGCTTACCTTTCTCAATTTTTTGCCTTCCTGCCATCATTACTAATGTATATCCCAAGCAGAGGCCAAATTGTATTACATTTGATTCAGTTTATTCCTACTTATTAAACAGTGCATTAAGTTGAGTTCATTATTCCAATCAATTTAAAAGTTTTCTATTTAAGGAAACCTAGAAGAGTGTATGGAGTCATTGACTTGACCCTCATACTGCATGAAGCGACAATGGAAAGAAAAGACTCCAAAAACTACAACTCCTGTCTGTCAGAGTTTAAAAGCAGAAAGTTTAGAGTCATCCAGCTTTTTATGTCTTCAGTACATATCTGTAATCTATAATAATAATAATGATAATGGCTTGCATTTATATAGCGCTTTTTGAGACCCTCAAAGCACTTTACAACTCCACTATTTATTCACTCTCACATTCACACACTGTCTGTAATCTACCTAACTGATTGGATTCATCAGGGTTTATGGATAAATATAGTTCAGTATCTTCAGCATAACAATGAACAATTATCCCATGTTGTTTGATGATTTTACCTGATAATTGGAAGTAAAAAGAATTGGTCCAAACACAGAACACTGTGGTACTCCACAAGTAACCCTTGAGTATGAAGATTTACATGAACAAACAGGAATTTGTCAGACAAATATAATTTAAACCAGCCTAGTGCTGTTCCTTTGATCCCTGCAACATGTTCAAGCCTTTCTAAGAGAATATTATGATCGACTGTGTCAAAAGCAGCACTGAGATCTAACAAGACCAGAACAGTCACAAGTCCATTATCTGAGGCCATGAGAATATCATTGGTGACTTTCAAAAGTGCTGTTTCAGTGCTATAATGAACTCTAAAACCTGACAGAAAACCTTCAAACGGGTTATTACTGTTTAGATGCTCACATACTTGATTGGCAACTATTTTCTCAAGGATTTTAGAAAAGAATAGAAGATTAGATATAGGTCTATAATTCATTATGTCATCTTTATCGAGAGGTTTCTTAAGTAAAGATTTAATTACAGCAATCTTTAATTCAAATGGTACATGTCCATTTACTAAGGATATATTTACCATATCCAAAAAGGGGACCGTAATCAAAGGGAACACTTTAAATAATTTGTTTGGGATTGGATCCAACATGCAAATTGAAGGTTTAGATGAAGGTCATATTATAAGCGCATATTCTGTCCTTGTCCCGTCTTTAAATCAGTCGGACTTCTTCTAGAGGGAACTTTGGATCAAGTAGCAGTGGCCATCTAAGTCAAAAGCAAAATCCAAATAGGGGGACCAAAAAAAGTTCAATGCTAGCACGTTGAAATGCACAGAACATTCATAATGTTATACTCATCGCATTGAATGCAATATTAAGATTCCCGTATTCCAACGCAGCAAATCTTAAGCAATCTCCCTAAAAGATGCAAAAAAAATTTCATAACATAACTATTTCTTTCTCTCTCACCCTCACCCTTCACACCTTCGCAACTTTCTTCTATTTGTCTCTTTCTTATATCTCGGCTTTTGGATTTTCAATCAGGCAACCCCAAGCACAAACTAATAATGCACCTTTGTTTATCTGTTTCTATGGTGATATGGACATTACAACTTTTGTCTCAAAACTATGGTTACTCTAAGGTTTGTCACATGGAATGTTCATGGAGCTGGCACCAGAGAGAAAAGAGTTAAGATTTTTAACCAGCTTAAAAGATTGAAGGCAGATGTTGTCTTATTACAAGAAACCCATAAATCTACCTCAGCTGCAGTTGATCTAAAAATCCCGAGTTTCCTAATGTGTTTTCTATAAAGAATTCTGGAATATTCTGGCACCAACATTCCACAGAATGCTGCAAGAAACCAAGGAAAATGGCCGACTTCCACCAAATATGAATTCTGCCTACATTAGCCTTCTACTAAAATCAGGTAAAGACCCTTTGTTTCCTACCAGCTATCGTCCCATATCCCTCATTAATGTTGATCTTAAAATAATCTGCAAAGCCCTCGCAAAAAGGATTGAGAAAGTAACTCCTGTTATAATACATCCTGATCAAACTAGTTTTATTAAAGGGAGACATTCATTCACAAATTCACGTAGATTACGGGGGCCCCTCGTCGGGCGGTCCCTTGTCGGGTCTCTGCTGGGGGGTGGGGCGCCCCTGGGCCCCAGCTCTCCGCTGATGTGGTTGTGTAGTTCTTAGTTCACGATGTTAGGTTTGTTTTGTCAATGTTCCTTTTTCGTGTTTTGTTTTTCCCCTCTCTCTCTGCCGTCCTGT
This sequence comes from Valencia hispanica, assembly GCA_963556495.2. Classification (NCBI taxonomy): domain Eukaryota; kingdom Metazoa; phylum Chordata; class Actinopteri; order Cyprinodontiformes; family Valenciidae; genus Valencia; species Valencia hispanica. Next base: position 12,099,292 of record OY747700.1, read on the forward strand.
GGGTATGGAGGCAGACTTCAATGTTTTCCTGTGTTTTCTTTGTTCCCTTTCCTCTCTTGTATTTTCAACTCACCCTCTCTCATGACATTTTGTTTCCTACCTCTCTTCTTCATCTTCTTTCTTTCTTCCCCTTAATTTTCCGTCTCCGTGTCCATAACATCAGGAAAAAAATAAATAAATAAAAAATAAAAGATGCTAAAAAGTTTATTTGTTTTTTTTCCATCAGACACTTCTTCATCAAATCTTTTGATGACAATAAACTAGAGTGCCATCTGTGCCATTTTGGTGCAGTATGGGATTTGTTGGTTGTGACTGTAATTTAAAGGAAGAAGGTGCCATTAATACAGGTATCGAGTGGAGGATAGAAGAGCTTCTTAAAGAAGAAATAACAGGTCTGTGAGGGCCAGAATTCTTGCTTGTTTGTAGGTGCTAAATACTTATTTTCTGCACCATTATACAAAGAAATTAGTTTAAAATCATACAATGTGATTTCCAGGATTTCTTTACATTCTCTCTCTTACGGTTGAAGTGTACCTATGATAAAAGTTACAGATCTCTCATCTTTAAGTGGGACGACTTTTTACAGTCGGTGGCTGCCAAATACTTTTTTACCCCCACTGTATCTCTATTAGCACAACTACCTAAATGTTGGTTTGTTTTCCAAGTTTGCAGGGTTACTTGAGTTCTCTGCAAACATCAGTCTTTTACTCACAGAACACAAAACAATGTTTTACTATCTACTACCTAACTACCTACTCCATGATGTCAGTGGAAAACTAAGAACAGATCCTTTCAGTAATGTCAGACACCTTAATAACAGTCAAAAAATACTCACTACAAAAGCAATGTTAACAGGGCATTATAGGATTCTTATAGTATGATAAACTTGATTAAAAAGTGTTTTATGGTAAGCTATAAATCAGACAATATCTTCAGTGACATTAGTCAACCTGAAGGTACTTTGTTTTTGTAGCTCATAACTCTCTCAATGTTTTAGTTTTTTAATTATTATTATTTTAATAGGCACCTAAAATGCACCCATTCCAATTTTGTCAAACTGACCAAAGCTTCTTGAATGCTTTTGTGACCAAGTGTTGTCCGACAAACAATGAGCAGCTTTTATCAGCTAACTCAGTTAATGCAACTCGGGTCGACATAAGAATAACTACATTTCTTATTTCAAAACAATAGTCTCAAACACAAATACTGAGTTTCCAAATGGCTTTATTTGACTTTTTAGTAAGCAATAAAGAAGCAAAACACCAGAGGCGGGGGAGTAAAGTGCTGGATGATTCGAACAGCTGGAGAAAACTCTGGTCCCTCAGGTACTTTGTCTGCAGTGTATATATATATATATATATATATATATATATATATATATATATATATATATATATATATATATATATTTATATATATATATATATATATATATAGCTGAATATCACTAACTGGGCCATCTTGAAACCTAAATTAAATAGGCTTAAACAGACTTAAAAAAACAGTTGGCAAACAACTGGGAAGAAAAGTACCCTGAAATGACGAATTGGTGGGTCAACAAATTCTCCAAAACCATTCACTTACAACTGCCAAAACGAAGGGATTTAAAAGCCTTTGTGGCCTCCATGACAGCAAAACTGGCTGTACGTCTTCAAACAAACCAGAACTTGAATATCCCTTTAAAAGGCCATTAAGTATCTGTGAATTTCATCCACAGCCACTAGCGACTGAAGAAATTAGCAAACAGTTGTCTTATTGTGGCCTTTAATCAACATGACTAATAGAATCTCATTTTCAGAACAGAGATAAGCAAGCCAGCTAATTAGAGCCAAGTTTGAAGTAATCATACTGTGAAATGCATTAATAACAAAATACAGATTTTTTGATTTATGCAGGGCTTTGTCTTTGAGAAACCGAAAATGCCTTTAAGTTGTGATGAGGCTTTCTTGTCTGCTCGAAAATAGCGCTTTAATGAAAGGGGGGGATTTTAAAGTCTGAAATCTTATTATACAAGTAATTTAGTTGTAAGTGATAATAAAGAACTCTCGAGCCTCATATTTGCCCACTTAGAAAACTAAAGGATGCCCTAAAAACAAAACATTTTAAAAACAAACGATAAAGTTCAAACAGAATAGATCTTTTTGCCTGGTAAACCTTTTTATGAGATAGATCTGGAATTACGCTCAGATGCAAGGGTTGTGTGTATTTCAAGGTTCAGAAAATAAATTATGAAAGAAAAAAAAACTTGCAGATGGTAAAAAATAACATCTGTAAGTGGGACAGTATATAAAGAAACCGACAAACTCAACAATACAGCTGGAAAGTCTGGCAAAATCATATTTGTAGTATCTGTACCAGCTGCAATTAGAATTCCCTGCATCTTCTCATGGACGTGTTTATGATGCCGTCCTGCCACAACGTTCCATCACAGCCTTGTGCTGACCTCCACAGTGGAGCCCAGGGGAACCTTCACAACAGATTTGGCTTCTCGTTTTCAGTGCGGCAATGGCCGTCCTCTCCGATCTGTCAGCACCGTGCCCTCGTCTTTCTAGATCACATCTCTTCACCCTCCTCTTCTTCCCTTCCTATCTCCCCTTGCTTTAGATAAATAAAGAATATACATTTTTTTGCTTTTTTATTTTGTGTGTACATCTGGGTTTCTTCTCTGAGAGATATATGAATGCGCGAGAATGAAAAGTTGAAAAATAAAAATCTACATGTCTTATTAAAATCTTAATGTAGTTTGAGGAGTAGATACAGTGAGGCCAAAATGGTGTATTAAATTGTCCCCGATCCAGGAACGTTACTCACAACCTCACTTTCATGACGCAATTAGATGAAGCAATGCAATATTTATTTCTCAGTTGGGATACATAATGTGGGAATTAGCTTGATTAAAGCAAGCTAAAACAAAGACATCATTAAGTTATAATTTCAATGGTGCATTTAAACCTTTCTTTTGGTAGGGTGGAAACAACAACTTCAATGATTTGCAAAATAATCAATTAGCTGAACAAGTTTGAATCAAGTGTAAATGTCCCCTACAACACTCGAAAATAGTCAAAAATATACATACAAGATCAAATATATACAAATGCCAAGATCCATATTTGCATTATATATGCTTTTTATAGTTATCCACAAGCATTGGTCATAATTCTGATAGGTGATCTGGCCATTTGTCTTGGCAGAATTAGATAGAGCTAATTTAAATCAGTTGGTTTCTTGGCACTGACTAGGATATTGAGCCATATCCATAAACTGAAATAGTTGTTTCTTTGGAATAATAATAACCTGTTGCAACAACCAATTGTGTCAACTTTCACAAGCCAAAGATGAACGTTTTTTCTATTAATTATTTATTCAGGTAAAGTCTTATTGATAGTAAAACATAACACTCTTTAACATTCCATTCATTTTTAACAGTGCACCAGTACCACTGGCAATGAAACAGACCCTCATCAGAATGCTCGACAGGTCATTTAGTGCCCTTAGGTTTGAAAGCCTCATTTTGGATTTTCAAAAGATACTTTTTGTTGTTCTGGCCAAATATCCCAATCTTTATCTTGTCTGACAATAAACCTTTTTTTCTGAAAGCTAGAAGTTTGAAGGTGACAATTTTGGAACAGAGGTTTCCTTAATTGTTGGCACCCTTTTAGTCCCTATTTGATTTTACAACAAGCTTGTGCCTCTGTGGTTCCTGGGTTACTCTTGTTAATTCTAACCAGCTTTCTATCCTCTAAAAATGACAGTTTGGTTCAGAAAAGTCAAACATGGACACAGTTGGGTGTTCTTATAGAGAATGACACCATAAAATCATTTTTTAGAATGGAGAAAGCAGGTAACATTTATCCTACCAAAAATATGTCTATTTCAGGAAACCAACCAGTTTAAATAAGCTCTATCATTTCTGCTTAGAAGAATTGTCATGTGTCAAACTATAATTTTGTTATTTTTTTTGCTAAATTACATTTATCTTATAATTAACTGGTGTGCGTGTGTGTGAGTGGAAATATTTCCAAATGAATTCGAACTTGTGCACCCAATTTTTATATATAAAAAAAAAAAACTGAAGTTGTTATTATTTCAGATTGGAAAGGACTGGTCAAATGCATAATTAAAGGCTCAAAAATCGACGTCAAATGATTTTGCCCATTGTAAGTATATAAAAAATTACCAATAATGTAAATTAATTTGTTTAAATACCTTTTGGATTATATTTTCAATGTTTTGGAATCTCATGCTGTTATTCTGTGTGGTTCTTTAGAGTTTCCCCTTTGTCTGTATCTCTTCTTCCTTTTGTATTCGCTGTGATCATCAACGAATCAGAAATACTGATCTAAGTCGGTATGATGGTTTAATCTACGACTTTTCAGCTTCAGTAGTCCCCCCAGCGTGTCAGGAATGAGCCACTGCCTCTATGCCCTGCTGGGAACACAACAGCGCTAACAATAATGCTTTCTCACCTGCGTGCTGGCCCAAAGACTTCAAAGCAAAACAGCAAACACGAAGCATAAAGTGTGCACCGTTTGCATTTATCTCTCGGTATCTGTGACCGCCAGGTAGATAGGAGTGTGTGTTGCAGCTGTAATAGGCCCATTGTGTTCTGCCTCAGGTTTTATCTTCATTACATGTTTTACAACAAACCATGAGCCTGCCGCTTCTATCTTGGATGATTGGTTTCTTGTGTATAAAAATGTCGAGAAAGTGCGTTTTCGTTCAGCATTTCTACTCTGTGAAATGACCCTCCTGTGCCTCAGCAACACCTCGCCAACAAAATTTTGTTTTCCCCACAAATCTAAGGTGAGAGAAACAGCACGCAGCAACACAACATCTTGTTTTCTGAGCCTTTAAGGGCTTCTGTGACAGGTTTAAGTCATACTCACAGTTTCCACTGGTAGATCGTCACAGGGGGGTTAGCATCGGCCCTGCAGGTCAGCTGAACATTCTGACGATTCAGGTACCAGTTTCCATCAAACCCTTCAATCTTCACCTCAGGTTCATCTGCAAGGAAGACACAGTGATGTCAGTTCAACCCCTCCAGAACATTAGAAATGCAACCTAGTGTTAGTGTTGCAACTCTGCTGAAACACAACAGGACTTCAGAAACAAAGAGGATAGAAAAAAATCACTCACTAATCATCCTCACTGATTTACGATTGAAACTAAATGTTTAGATACACTGTATTAAAAGACATATGATACTTTTTTTCTTACTGTCTGACATTAAATTAGACTAAACTTTTTTTCTGTTTTTGGTCAATTAGGATTCCCAAAATAATGTTTATTTGCTAAATGTGAGAATCATGAAAGAGACAGAATTTTTTAGAGACAGTTTTTTATATTTTTTTAAATTCGGAAGCTTTCAGCATAAGTCTGGTTTCACATCGACACTCTCTTACGAGCTTAAGCCGGCACCCTAACAAGATATTTTCTTTTGTCTTGTTTTGTCTTCTCTGGCTGACCCAACAATAAACCAGATTGGTGAAGTTCTACAGTTATTTTCCTGATATCTTCCTTGTTTTCTTTTGATTTTGCCATTGTGTCATACAAGGAAGCAATGTGTTTTTCAGTATTGCCTTAACGTACAGTGACTCTTTTCTGTGTGAATGCTTAATCTACGAGTGTTGACTTGAAATATAAAGCATTTCAGCTTGTTTACTGCAAACGTCAATAGTTGCAATTACAGTACATAGACAAAAACGAAACTTTTGGATAAAAGAAAAACACAAAACTTTGACAACACTTACACTGCACGTTGAGCACCACGCTGTCTGTGATCCGCTCACTTCGGTACGTCACGATGCAGGTGAGCTTCTGCTTGTGGGTCTCACGGCTCGGGATCACCACATAGTTGCTTCGCACCGTCACCGTGCCATTTTGGTTGCGAGTCTCCTGGTAGGTGGGTTCCCCCTTTAACCTCGTGTCCCACTTGATCACACTTGGGGGCTTCCCGTTGGCTGAAATGCAGGTGGCGACGGTCATCTTGCGCTTTTGACCCCTGGCCACGATCGTTGGGGTCGTCAGGGTCATCCGTGTCATTGGTCGAGCTGTTTGAGAGAAACAAATGAACATGACTGTCAAGGTAAAAGGCAAAGCAAGGTAAATGTACTTGTACATCACGCCTTTAGCAACAAGGCAATTCAAGGTGCTTTATATGATTGGGGGGGGGAAATTAAAGCAACAATAAATAACAATAAAAACAGAAAAACACAACAATCGAAGACATAAAGAACATTAAAACATAACGACCATTAAGACATTCCATTTATTATTAATTAATTAAAGTCCCACTCCGATCATATTTTGAGCTATTTTTTAAACATTCTCAGTGGTCTTTAAATTATGATTATGCCGTTTTTAGCCGAAATCACAAAACCTGTGCTGTTTCCTGGGACTTCGCTTCAGCAGAGCTGCAGTAGCTCATTAGCAATTCACCTCTGTGTTGTGGGCGAAACCGTTGGCACGGAGACCCCCCCCCTTTCCCATTGCTGAGAGCGCCGAGAAAAATTTAACAGACATGTATTACTATGACTACATCTTACAGTCCAGGGGTCAATACACATCCGGTGACACAATTTCATAATAATAAGTGACATTCACATATTCAGAATGTGCAGCACCAGCTGCGTCATCAGTCACTTGTCTCTGACGAGCGATCATCATCATCAGAGGGCAAATCGTCCCCTTCTGAATCATGATCGGCAAAGATCAGTGCACGCACCTCATCCGCACTGTAAAGTCATCTGGGCATTTTGTTTTTGGTTATAAAAATCACTATCTTTCTCAGAATCTATCAGTTTCTATCCTGCAACCGCTGCTGTCGCTTTTCTCTCCTCTCCCGCTCGCGCTCAGCAGCATTTCGCGCTCAGCAGCTAGGCGCGCTGGCAGCTGGTGTCGGGTTTCAAACCTTTTTTTCTCAGATTTTTTTCATAGAAACACACCCACAAATGACGCCAGTATTGAAGCTATATGTAGTGGACATCTAGTAGTACCAAGCAGTAACAGCACAGGGCAGTAGATTTAAAGAAAGGGGCTGTTTTATTCAGCAATATATTGTAACCCGCTACAGCACATAGGTGTTGATCCGCCATCGTCTTCTCTAATCCTCAGAACCTGTGCGGGCGGGGCGGAGCGGAGTAGGAGCTTGTGGCCCCGCCCAGTGGAGTTACTATGTCACAACTCCAGTCTATTTTAGCCGGCATTTTAACGTCTGCTACTGATTCACAGCCGTTTGAATGCAGAAATACTCAGAAACACAACTTTGAGCTTAATTTTCCTCAAGATATGTCCTCTAGCATCAAAATGCCACAAGAATATGTTAACACCTAGAAAAACATGATTTTCATCAGAGTGGGTCTTTAATCAAAGACAGTTTTAAACAGATGGGTTTTTTGCTCTGATTTAAAAGAAGGTCTTATGAACGGTTGTGTTTCAGCAGCTTTGCTGTCATCTGAAAGTTCATTCCAGATAAGAAGAGCATAGAAACTGAAAGCTGCTTCTCTATGTTTGGTTCCGATTCTAGGGATGATGGGTAGACTGGAATTAGACGACCTGAGCGGTCTGTGGGGTTGGTATAATGACAAAAGATCTTCAATATACTTTGGTGCAAAGCCATTCAGTGATTTATAAACTAGTAAAAGTATTTTGAAGTCTATTCTCTGAGCCGAGAATAGACAGACTAATGGCAGACTAATGAGATGGGCTGGTAGATTTAGCATAGTAAAAAGGAAGTTATTTGACAGAGAAACGATTAAAAAACCTAACAAATTTCCTTTGTGAAAATTCACACATATAACACCACCTAATATAGTGTTGAACACATTGAACACAACTATTGTAAGTTTGAGTTGTTTAAATTAATAAAAATCAACAAATTTTCCACCTGACTAACGTTTTCATTATCTAGATATTTGATTTAACAATTCAATACCACAAGTAAGAGAGTTTGGACTGAATATATACTTTAAAAAAGAACATTCCTGAAAATTTCAGTTCAGTTCAATTCAGTTTATTTATATAGCGCCAATTCACAACAGATGTCATCTCAAGGCACTTAACAAGAAGTCATTTCAATACATTTATACAAACATTCCAATCAGTTAAAAAGTTTCCTATTTAAGGAATCCCAGCAGATTGCGTCAGTCATTGACGTGAGGTTTGGCCCCGTTGATGCAGACTTTCCAACCACAGCAATCCTTCAGCAATCCCTCATACTGAGCAAGCATGTAGCGACGGTGGAGAGGAAAAACTCCCCTTTAACAGGAAGAAACCTCCAACAGAACCAGGCTCAGTAGGAGCGGCCATCTGCCACGACCGTCTGGGGGTTTGAGAAGACAGAGCAGAAACACAAAAGGAACAGAAGATCTGATATAAGAGAACTTTCTATGTTACAGAAAGTAGAAAGTTGATAACAAAACACAGTGGATGTTCAGTTACTGGGAGGATCATCCCAGTCGATGCCCCCCGTCCAACAGGGCATTGCAGCCAAGCAGGATACCAGACCAGGTATATCTTACGGAGAGAAAAACACTGAGAGAAAACAAAGTTAACAGTCGAAATAACAGAATGTACTGTAATACAACTGGAGAGTCGTAGGAGAAAAGAAAGTAGCAGAGTGAAGAAAATTGGTAAGTCTGTCCTCCAGCAGTCTAAGCCTATAGCAGCATAACTACAGAGATAGCTCAGGATGACCTTAGCCACTCTAACTATAAGCTTTATCAAAAAGGAAAGTTTTAAGCCTGGCCTTAAAAGTAGACAGAGTGTCTGCCTCACGGACTAAAGCTGGGAGCTGGTTCCACAGGAGAGGAGCCTGATAACTAAAAGATCTGCCTCCCATTCAACTTTTAGAAATCCTAGGAACTACAAGTAAACCTGCAGTCTGAGAGCGAAGGGCTCTGTTAGGAACATATGGAACAATTAGATCTCTGATGTATGATGGAGCTTGATTATTAAGGGCTTTGTATGTAAGAAGGTAAAGGTAAAAGTCCATATTCTCTTAGGAATACACACATAGAATGGGGTTTATATTAGTCAAGCTAATCGTGCAAACCCTGCTAATCATGCTACCCTTGCTGATGGCTAATAAGACGCTAAAGTTACCAGTTAAATATTTACTTATTATTTTTTTGTCACAAAGACACCCCTGCTTTACAGCGACTTCTCTATAACACACACAGTGTGACATTGCCTCTGCTTCTAATAAAAATACAGTGGACCCCCACCCATTCGCTGGTCAGTATTGCTGATTCACCTATTCAAGTTTTTTTCTGTTGAACGTAACTAAACTATCCACAAGAAAATCTTCCCACTCGTGGATTTGTTCAGTGATCATATCTCCAATATTTGAAAGAGGATGCAGCTTGGGAACCTCAAATACTTTGGCGCAATGCTATTTGACACGCTATTGACTGGCATTTGCAAAGCAGCATATCCAGGAGCGTTATTAGTTTTGTTTGGCACTGATTGGCTGTACCCTCAAAAGTAGAGATTAAAAGGACTCTAGATGTTTGCTTCTCAGATAGTGTTAAGACTATTTTCACTGTGCATTTTAAGGTATATTTGGTGTTTTAACTATTAGAATAGGCATTAGTAAGCATTTTTAAAGGTGGTCTTAATTATTTTAGGGTTTTAGCTGTAGTCTGTAACCCTCGCATATACTGGGGGGATCACTGTAGTTAATGAACTTTCATGGTAAGAAGGTGAGAAATGAGAAACGAACAATTCTGGCAATTAAAGTTATTAAAGAGGAATCACGATGGGCTAAATTAGTATTAGCAGGTCCAAGCTTCACATAACCGTAATTCGGAAGTTGGTCACAGGTCAAAGTTGATCTTTATGAAACAATCTCAGTGAGATAGAAGACTGAGTACTCCATCTACAATCAAGTAGATGAAGTAGATTAAACTAAAGGGCTGGCATAAAAATGGTGTTAAATCCAGCCTCATTCCCTCCTCAAAGGCGAAGGAGTTGTCAAAGCTGCATTTGCCTACCCAAATGCACAGTCATCCAATTTCAGTCCTTTGTGGGTTGCCAATTAGCAATCTACTTTCGGTACATCAAAAGGCAGGCTTGAGCTTAAGCGAATGCATAACTGAAAGGGAGCAATGAAGAGGACCCTTTGAACACTGATGGTTGGTTATCTGCATGCAGGTTTCTGACATTCATGGAGATGTTGCCGCCTGAAAAGTCCTGGGAGGCTCAGTGGCATAAAAATGTGAACTCAGAGCTGACAAGAAGTGCTTTGACAAAAGGGACTGCTCAAGTAAAGGGTTTTTCCCCCCTTTTTACTGGGATTCAGTAGAAAACACACTAGCACCTAATTAGTAATTAACTCTCGAATCAGAGTTAGCCAACTACCTTTTCAAAACTGCTTCTTTTCAAGATAAACTACATCTCAAGCACTGCTTTTTTTCCCTTCTGGACGGGGCAGTTTGAACCAAATTACACACTCTGAAGTGGCCTTATTGATTTCTTTCTCACCTTTCATTTTTATTGACTGCTATCTGTGGTAGCTTCCTGTTTTATAATCTGGTTTCAGTGTTAATGTGCCCATCATTACATCAGGAGTGTGATTTTCACAACATGTACAGTGCGTACTGCAGAGGCATGAGGGCATCGGATACTGACTGGGTCATAGGGGTTGGAAATTTGGTTCATGTGCATTGCCCTTCACTGTAAACAACACGGTTACAAAGCCTTGCAAAGGTATTCAATTTGTTTGAATTTTTTTCATTTTACAACCACAATCTTCTTGTATTTTATTAAGAATTTATGGGATAAACTAACAAAAAGTACTTTCCACAACTTTATCCCTGTTGACTAATGTTATCTAGCAAACCTCTGAGGCCTTTGCAATCCAGCAGTATTTACTACTAGATTAAAATATAACTGTTATTTACTAATTAGGTGACTTCTAGACAATTGGTTGCATATATCAATTTATATTTAAATAAAAAAAGAAAACCACATGTCTTTTTTTGCTCACAATTATGTGCTATCCTTTGTTGGTCTGACACAAATTTCCATAAAATTTCATTAAAGCTCATAGTTGTGAGAAAATGAGAAAAAGTTCAAGGGGTAAGTAAGAATACTTTTGAGAGACCCAGTATAACACAAGCTGGGCCAAAAACGGTGGAAAACCATCTCACTTAAGATACTCTAAAATAAGATTTCGAAAAAATCCGACTTTAAGATAGACAAAGATAGTAGGAATATGAAGGAGCAGACTTGGCTTTTACCTTCAACTGGAGGAATTTTGTTTGACCCCGTGTTAACTGATTTTGAAAAATGTGTTCAGTTTCTGTCCTAAGCCAAACAGAAAGCTTATTTTGGAGGCAGGTTTTAGATAACCTATGGGGCTCATCAGATAAGTAAAAAGCCGTTTCAAGAAATATCTTCTTAACTGATGTTAAGATGTTTAACCTGTTTCATTTCCTGGCTTAGAATGTATCTGATTCTGAGTAACAGTTGTACAATATGTTCTGGTAAATCTACATTTGTTCAACAACCTGTCAAAGCTTGTAGTAGCATTCAGGCTGCGGTTTCAATTCATTTCCTTTTTTCCTAATCCATTCCATCAAATTTAAAGATTTAGGCTTCTTTTAAGAGATTTCTTGTCTAAATTTGAGAGATTAACGCTGGATGAGAGCACTGAACCCTGCAAATTATGAAAATGTGCAATTAACCAAAGAAAACCAATTCACAAAAAAACGTATCTACAATTAGCTATCTCAAGCGACGAGAATACAAACAATACAACCCCTCTGAACTGAGTTCAAATAAGGAAGACAAAATAAGCAGTAACCTTGGATTCACCTCCTGATTGGAGTATTAGTGATCAGGTTTCCTTGAGCAAAAAAATGTTGAGTACTTCCAACCTTTATAAAAATGTTTTATTTAAAAAAAGAAATGTATCTTTGACCACAAAATACTCCCTTCAGAACCATTTTTAAATTCAGCCACTGTTTCCATAGAAATTAATATTACTGTAGATTAGCCCTTGGTTAAAAAAACAACTAATTAAATAACCAACCTTAATAGAAAAGGAAACAAAAAAAGCAGCTGTAGTTGGATTTAATTCAAATCAAACAAATTAGGGATAGGACATGTAATGTTTTCTTACCAAACACAGTGAGGTTGACCATGTTCTCCCGGTTGCCCGCCGGAAACGTGGTATACTCGCAGATGTAGGCCGCTTCGTCGGACAGCTGCAGGTTGGAGAACGCGATAGTGGTGTCCTCAAGCGACGGCGGGTGGTGGCGAACGGCCGCATGCTTGAAGTCCACCCGCCCTTTGAAGGGCGACAGGACAGACACCCCCATGGATGGGTTGGCAATGGCGACGTTCTGCTTGGTGCCGTTGAGAAGCTTCTGCCAGGTGACCTGGGAGATCTTCACCGGCGGGTTGCTGTTGCTGAAGATACAGCGCAGCTCCACTTGTGAGCCCACAAAGCCAGACTTACTGGAGTCCATCTCTACCTTCTGTCCGTACACAGCTATACAAAGAGACAGAAAGAAAAAGAGAGAAGAAAAAACAATTTAATTACGATTAACAAGAATCCAAGGCCAAGCACAAGCTCTTCAGTCAATAGGAAGTACATGCACTGAAAGTCAAAGAGTCAATTTAGCTACCTAGGTACTACATCCGCACACAGTCCACCTCATGGATTCAGCCACACACTCCTCTGTTCTAGATAAATCTATTCCCTATACCTCAGTGTTAAAAGTTGGCAACATGCTATTATCATAATGGGCACATCCATACATCCTTTGTCTGCGAGGCTCCTGTTTCTGATAAGATGGGCGGGTCGAGCAAGAACCAATGCATCGCTAATGAACAAGTACAAGGGCAGAGAGTTGGAGCCAAGTCATTGAGCGCCGCTCTCCCCTCCATCCCGCCCAGCAACCACGGGGTAGCCCATTGTAATTTTAATTACTTTTTACACACAAATACCTCAATGATTGCCTGGAGCTCCTATTAAAAGACACAATGTGGAGTCCGCGAAAAACAATGAGAAGGCACGCATTAGCCATAATAAAAACTCAACAATCACACACCTCTTCCTTTCTGTGGATGCCTGTAGGGAGGTTTGTAGCAAACAAAAAAAAAACAATCAGTTAGTGAGGATGGATGAATAACCTCATCTGTTCTTCAGAATGTATTGCATGTAGTGCCCTTTACATTGGTTGGGACCCCCGTTTAAAAATGTGTAAAATTTAAAATGTAATAACTTAGGTTTTTATTACAGGTGCCAATCTCATACAGAAATGTTTTGACAAATTAAATCCTTAATTCAAGTATAATTATTCAGTGAGGAAAAAGTATCAATTAAGGAATTATTATTTTTCAAAGCCACACTTTTACTGGTACCTGTAACAATTAGAATACAATAAGTATAAATAACTAAAGCCTTTGTAAATGTATACTTTTTTTTTGGGGGGGGGGGGGGGCTCAGGGCATTTAAACAGGCAATCCTTTTCATGGTATAAATAACTTCTAGTTTATTTTTCAACAGGTAGAGTGAACAGAATGGTAAAGATGAAAATCTCCAAATCTCACAGGTAGAAAACTAAAGATAAACTTAAATGTATCTGGCTCTTGTGTAGCAAACATTAAACAAAACTTTCTCAAAGCTGCTAATACACCATTTTTATGTCTGTGCATAGGTTAGCATATATAAAAAAAAACGTTTTACGTGTATCTAGACGTGAATACAAAAAGCACAGGCTTACCATCTTGGGCTGAAACTACAATGCCAAATTCCAAGTCCATGAGTCTACTTAAGTATTTATTAAATGACTACTAGCTTAATTAATCAGAAAATTGGTCAAGCATGACTGTTGTTTTAGCTTCTTTGAGTAATAAGCATGGAAAGATGAGACGGAACATCAGCACAGAGTGGTTTTTCTGTGACATTTGCATACCAGGTTTGGAAATTTTATAGCAGCGACAAGTTTTCTTAAAATTTTTTAACCTGTCCCAAAAAATCTGCAGCAGAATAGTTTAGAAAGAAATTGAAATGTATACAATGCAACAATTAGATGCATTAGAAAGTGATGTTGGAGTGTTATTTACTTTAGCTTTGTATCTTAAAACACCATTGAATCCCAGGGCAGAAACCCAATAGTAGGATTGAGGTATTACTATACAGCTTAGGTAACATTCTTTTATTATTGTCCACCAGGTTTTATCTAGAAATAAAACAATAAGCTTACTATGTGCACATCATAATTGGGAATGGAATACCTTAGATTTCATTCATTAATAAGGCATAAGAAGGTATTTAAAGATTTTACCTTTGTCTTTGATTTTACACTACTTTAAACCCAATTCAAATTAATTCCTCTACTGACTCTGCTGTGAATGAAATCAGAACAGATGGGCCATTGCAGGGTCTTTACCTCTTGTTGCCTTCAACACATCTTTGTTTTCCCAGACTCTGATTTACATCCCTTTCCAGGTGAGCTCTTGTGACGTCCCATTTCCTCATCCGACAGCCCCAGGCCGAGGTTGTATTTACAACCATCCGCAGCTATAATTATATCCTATGGATAGACAAGGACCCACAGGAAGAAAGGCTGGAGTTTTCTCCGTTAATCACCTTGGCCTCATAAAGCCACAAGTAGTGAACTGAGAGAAAATATGTCTCGAGCGACAGACCAGAGGCCTGAACACATAGGCCACAAACAGAGCGGCTCTTCAACAGCAGGCAACGGCACCACAGTGAAGGATAATCGCTGCCTTCTGTTTCCACAGGGGGGGATTTTAAATGTATATAAAAGAGATCCATTTCTCAAAACCAATATCCGATTTTGTCAAACTGAGAAGAATATAAAGCAGAGTGGAGAATGGGCATTTTGTGCGTGCAGTGTCAAACTATCTCAAGTAGAGGCAGATGTTGTTATTTTAAGGTTTTTACTTGTAAAAACCGCAGGTAGTCAGCCGAAGGACATCGGGGCACAATACAGGCATGAAGGAGAGGAAATGATGCAGACTCTGGGTGGAAAACTATTAAGATAAACAGAGGTTGTTGTTTTTTACCATCTTTCACAGTGGGCGTATAACCCTCATGGTGATTAGCTTGCGCTGGAGAGCAGTGCATTATGAGAGAGAGGCAATTTCAATCTATTGTTATATGTTTTCAGTCAAACCCTGCCTTTGCAGCCGACTTCAAATCATATAAAACAAACTGACAACCTTTTGAAGTTGCTGAGCACACATCATCTTTCATTTCCGTCTGAACACATCAGAAAAGGGCTTCTGATGACAGATTGATTCACTAATATAGTTTGACAGAAAGGACTGGCAACCTTGTCATGTGTACCTTAAGAACCACCTGTGTCCTCGTACAGCCCAGGGCAACGCTTTACTCCCATTTTATCACGGCTTAGATTACCAGTTGCAGCAACTATAGTATGATATTTTCCGAAACAGCAAACACAATTTACCTTTGGGCGACACTAGTTAAAGTTTAATCTTAAGTTGGAGCGAAGCGGGGAAGATGTGGACACGGGGGGTGGGGGGGCTGTAAAATCCCATAAATATGTCCCTAGTCTTATCTAAGCTGCTAAAACAGTAAAGGCACACAAAACCTGCAACTCCTCCCTCCTCGTTCTGCCTTTCCTTCTTTTGGATCTGATGCCCCTATCTTACTGTGATGGGAAAATTTCAAAGCAATGTGAATTAACTGATTAGTTACACGTTTCGTAAATGCATCTAGGGAATATGTCATGTAGATATCAGAGTGCTTAAACAGACGTAAGTGAGGAGCAGATATGAGCAGGACACGCCCTCTAACATTGTTCCCTTTTACCCTACGCTGTGAAGCTTTTTTAACCTTGGAGGACTAGAAATCAAGACAGTGTAGGAGGGACTGAGGAGGATAATATTGTATTACTTTATACCATAAGGCACTAGGAATAGGAGGGTGCGGAATAGTTCAAGTTGGCCCAGCTCTGGGGGCGCTGTATTTCTGACAATTCAGGTGAATCTACTTATTAATTACCAAAAATGCCTATTGGACTGCAGCCTCATCCTTGGAAGAGAAATACGTTATTTTTCTTGAATGTCACTTACATTGCTGAGAAAAAATATTTGTTTCTTTATAGTTTTCAACTGTTTTTGTTACTCTTCAATGCTTGGAGCTAATATCTACATTCTTTCTTATCTCTGCTTTTGGGGGTACAGCTAATCAGCGGCAAGGAAAATGAATGCCAGCCAATAATAATGGCTTGCATTTATATAGTGCTTTTCGAGACCCTCAAAGCGCTTTACAACTCCATTATTCATTCATTCACTGGTGGAAGCAAGCTACAATTGTAGCCAAAGCTGCCCTGGGGCAGACTGACAAAAGCGAGGCTGCCATATCGTGCCATCAGCCCCTCTGGCCAATACCAGTAGGCAGGTAGGTGAAGTGTCTAGCCCAAGGAGACAACGACATGTAGCAGGTGGAAGCTGGAATTGAACCCCCGATTTCTGGATCAAAGGCTGACAACTCTACCACTGAACTACAGCCGCCCAATAACACATCAGATAGCATTGCGCCAAGGCCACCTTCCCTACCTGCATTTTTTATTTTTATTTTAGAAATTTGCAATAGGTTGGGGTCCACCGGAAATAAAAACAATATTTTCAATTTATGATTTCATTGATTAACAGTACACAGTACAATCTTTAAACTGCCTTGTTGCTGAAATGTGTGAAATATGGCAGGAATTGTAATGACAAATAACAAAGGGGAAAGTACTTTTTTTTAAATAGGGCAAAGTTCATTATATTAATTTATATTCTAAATTTTGAACAATATTTTGCATTTATTTAAGTTTTGCTTGTCTTGCATTAAAATGTTTTGAATTAATTCTGATGTCAAAAGTCTGGTAAAAAAAGCAAAAACACAAAAAAGACATCTGTAAATGGCAAACTTAAAGATTTATAGTTTTTCACATAACTGTCCATCACACTACTGTAAATAAAAATGAGGTCATACAAATGGTAACAAAAAAGGGGGAATAAATACACCCAGCCACACGGTCCAAAACCCTTTAGTCAAACACTAGGGATGCCCATTGAGACCCCGCTATGAGAACCATGTTCTCCTTGGCCAATAACTTAGTAGAAGTATAATTATAGACTGCACTACGCCATTTCAAACCCATAAAAGAGCACGCAAGACCATGCAAGAGGTATTAATGTGATAGATTTCAGGAGGCTTGTAGGAACCAGTGGTGCAGAAAGGGAGGTGGAGCACGGCAAGAGGGAGATAGGCAAAGTAGCCGAGATGCAAAACTGCAGAAAGGGAGTGTGGAAAAAAGAGAAAGGTGGAGCTTTAGGGAGATTTGTAGGTGCGCTGTGGGTCTAAGCCTGGATGGCATTATCATTTGTGGTGCTGGAGCTTTGTTCTTGCACTGACAAGAGGGTGACTGGGGGGACAGTCATGCTCTAATACACCTGAGGCAAGACACTGCCCAAAGAGTTGCCAGACATAGTGAGATAGAGAGAGAAATAGAGAGAAAAGGAAGCCTATTTCTGAAAAGAAAAGCAACAGGACAAACAAACAAAGGTAAAAGTATGTCCAAGCTGGCAGAATATGAAAAAAGAGACTTGATTCACACCCGGTGAGCTGACTTGGATCAGAGGGGACATTAGGGGGCACCATTAAAACGGCTGTTGTACCGTCTGGCCCTGCACTGATAGCAGCAGACTCCAAAGGCCTCGGCACAGCGCTGTGCACAAAACGTTGCACTGTAATAAAGCCTAGCTTGTCAGGCATAGAGGAAAAGCATGTGCTTTGTGTTGTTTGCATATGGCACTTTGGGACCTAACAGCTTTCAGCTTTCTTACGGCATGTGGATAACGTCCAGGAAAATACAGAGCAGCTAGGCGGCTTTCACTGGAAGGAGTCCCGATCACAAAAAACCCGCAAAAGCTTGATTGTACTGAAATTAGCCACTTTCAGATATTTTATGACACTGCTGGGAAAAGAAATACGAATAATAAAACAACATTGATTTCTCTCAGTAACAAATCAAAATGAAAGAGCAATCGCATTAACATTTCATATCTATTTTTTGTTTCTACTGCTGTGAAAACAAAAACACAAAACTCGTTAATCACAGATATTTCTGTCTGTTGTCAACAATCATCACAGAATAAAACTCTAAATTGAAAACCGAAATATGAGGAAGCCTCTTCCCCACAAACTAAAAGCTATTTGGCAACTCTTAACAACTGATATGTAACACAGTAAGTGTGGATGGTATTACAGTATAAAGGTATATTGAAGTATCTAAAATTATCGTTTTGAACGCTGCCTGCTGCACATTTATTGACAGTTCTGCCAAGATAGATTTAACAGGTTTGGGTTTTTTGCAGATTCGGCGCCATTTCACGTCTTTGTCAGTTTGGAATATAATTTCCTATAAACTGGTTGCCATTTTCTCCCCGCTTCGTTTTATACCCCAGTACATAAATCAGTGCATATCAGTTTATGATTTAATAACGCTTCCTGTCTGGGCAGGTTGACCTTTGGAAATATGACAAATAACAACTCCTGATACAGCTAAAATAATTCTGAACCTGTTACTGTCATCTAAAAAGTGGTAATGTGACTCAAATAAACATTATCCACTAGCAAGAAGTTACAAATATTTTTGTGGTTTAATCAAGGGTCCTAATCTTGTGTAATTCACAAATATAAATTGGCCCAAGCCAGGATTAAACTCAAAATGTTCTTTACCTCTATAAATTATGTATACCACATCAACCGACACAACAATATGTGCATGCATTTAAAACTCTTGTAGACAGCGGCTGACAGAAACTATAGAGAAGATGGATGAAAGCAAGCTAAAACTAAAAATGCTGTAAGAATTGCAGCCTGTTGAAGAAAAGGACACCACCTGAGAAAAACCTTTCAATAAGCCAAACTAAAGGGGCGTTTTCACTATCAGAACTTCAGGGTAATTT
This sequence comes from Valencia hispanica, assembly GCA_963556495.2. Taxonomy (NCBI): domain Eukaryota; kingdom Metazoa; phylum Chordata; class Actinopteri; order Cyprinodontiformes; family Valenciidae; genus Valencia; species Valencia hispanica. The sequence continues at coordinate 12,118,258 of OY747700.1, forward strand.
TACCAAATCTTCGCGGTATGCACGTATCTCCACTTCACCGGCCTGGCCCGATAGGGACGTTTTCGGGGACCATTTCAAGAACCAATCAAGTACCAGCCTTGGGGTAGGTGCTTGAACATGGCCTGGCAGAGTCGTTGGGATGGACTTGTGGCTAAGTCATGCTGATTGGTTGTAACTCAGAGGGAAATTATATCAGCTGACGTCGCTTACATCCGGCTTTGTGAAATTGGAAGAGTTGCTCGCAAAGCAGAGTATAACAACATAGCAAGCAGAAAGGCATTAACCATCCCAGCTTCCTCCATTGTCGATCTCTTGTTAGTCTCTGCTACTGTGAGCGCCTTTTGGCACTGATCAGTGACGTCACTTACTGTTGAAACGGTGGCAATATGATGATGTCTTATGTTTTAGCAAATTCCCTAAAGGGCCAATTTTGAATGGAACCTGATAGCTGAGAGGAACAGGCTTCCTAATTTACCCAGTTAGACGAAGGTCCGGTAAAGGTACCTCATGATGCACCTTACAAATGAAGAAAATCTGCAAGCTTAATATACTATTACGATAAAGTTAATGTCATTTTATTCAAGTGTTTTTATGTGTATCTTTTGCTTGAGGATGATTTCAGACAAGAAACAGAAGTGGTTTCAAGAAAGTCATTTTCCCTTGTATTTGTAAGGAAGGGTTGAGGGTAATTTGATATATTAATAATGCCAAAAGCTATAAGGCAAGTTTTTTATAAGTTTTTTCCCAGTAGAACAGACCAACAACAAACATTGTTTAAATGACAGTTAATAGCTCTTTTGACAATGATAATCCAAGGTCAGATTTGTGCCAAAGTCAGATACACTTTCCTATGATTTACTTCAAACCGCCACAAGATCAGGAAGGGAGAGATTAAACAAGAAGCTCTCATCAATGTCTTCTTTTTAAAGCCTTGCCGCACTCTAAAAGGCAGTGAGGCATCAGTGTTTGAAGTTTGGAGACTTCAAAACCTCTAGAATTTGTAAATCCATGGCAATAAACCACATTTTGTTTAGACCGTAATGTGTCCACAGTTTCTGGGGGAGGAGACGAAAAGGTGTTTCATTTTTCAGTGGATGAAACTGCCACTTACTGACACCAGGAAGAGTTTCCACACTGAAAAAAAAAACATCTTGCAACTTTAAGGCATAATCCCCTCATCATCATCTCTCATGCTTTGGTTACTTCATTATAACTTAAGTTGGGTGTTGAAAGATAAAACATGGTCTGAGCCTGAGGGGATAATGACTGTTTAATGTAGTCACAGTTCCCACAGTGATGGCACAGGCCTCTGTTCCCCCTATTCATGACCACACATGGGGTGCTTATGAAGAAAGAAGGGGGGTCCAAATCCACCATCTCGTACACAAAACCTCTCATTAGTCGCTTGTTTATACTCTTGATGGAGCCTTTTGAATCTCCCTTTGTTATTGTTTGTTTCAGTAATTTAGAGCTCATCCTTTGCCATTGTGCTGATGTTATATACAGCAATAAATAAAAAAAAATCATAATACTTCACCCAATAAATTACTCTTTAGTGTAGCTGAAGGTTATTTAATTGAAGTTTAGGCTTTAATTTGCCCTGCAGGAGCTGCCATATCCTACTTTTAATGACAGTGGCTGTTGGTTTTTTTCCGGATGCAGCATAATGTGCCAGAGAATATGTTTTAATCTACACTCAGTCACTATTAGACAGTGCTTGAGCCAGGCCTCTTTGGGTAAATAACAGTGTACCTGCCAAAGTGTCTCTCTTTACCCTCTGTCTCTCTGAGCAAACATTCAAATGCAGCAGCAAGCGAAACCTCACTAGAACAGATGGTTAGTAGACCTGCTCCTAATTTCCCACTATCTGGTTCAAATTTGAAATGTTCTTTTGTACAACACGTCCGTTCATTGCGGACAATGTAACATCTGCTGCGCTGTAAACATTAATGATTATGTGGAATATTTATTACGTTAGGCAGCTTCCCAATCTGGGATAGCTCCATGACAAGCGGCTGTGAATTACATTGAATTGATGGCAATGGCATAATTTGAGAGAGAGAAACGTAATAACTGATTGCCATTGAACAGTAGTCCTGTGTTTTCTTTTTTTTTCCCTTTCCCACATGGGAACTATAAAATTACAACTTTCAGTTTGGCAGCAATTCCCACCCAATGTCACAGCATCTGCTGTTTCTGAGGCAACACTGGGTTCAGAGCACAAGTCCACACACATTTTGCCCCTGGAGCCAGTGTTCAGGTGTTTGAAATGTCAGGGGGATTGCATTCGTTTGCCTGCAAGAAAGCTTTTCATCTTAGTTCAGCCAGATAATGATTCATCCTCAAATGAAACACCTCCACTCAATACCCCACTGTTCAGTTCCTGAGAACCAAATCAAGCTGACAAAGTGGAGTTCATTATGCCTTTTTTGAGAACCTCTCATTTGCCGTTCTGAATTTAATATACTGTATCTAGTATATAGCAATAAATCAAAGGAAAGTCCTAGTAATGAGATGAGAAAATACAAAATATCAGGTTGACAAAAAAAGAGTTGAGACCACTTTATTTGGTTTCGTAAAACTTTCACTAATCACAAACTGTTTTAAAGAATCCCAAATCAACGTAGAATAGGCCACTCTAGATTTGACTAGTCCATTTTTTTAGATTTTAGGCTTGTTTAATACTGAGCTGTTCTTAATGCCAGGTTTGATCAGGCTGAGTGGTTTAGATTATATTCATGTGATTATCAAATGCACTCTAGAATAAAAAAACAAAAACAAATACAGGTACATTGTGAACAGGCAAGTAAAAAAAAGATGATCAATCTAATCTAATATACCCTAATATGCATTAATACGCACGGGAGAAACTATGTTAACAATGTGGCTAACATTAAGGATCTTCCTTATCTCTGCTTCTGGAGGTACAACCAATCAGAAGCAAACTCAATGGTGCTCCTGGATAGGCTGCTTTGCAAATGCCAGCCAATAACCTGTCAAGGAGCGTTGCACCTAGGTATTCCAGCTTCCCAAGCTCCATTTTCTTTCAAATACTTCACACATGCCCTATGAAGAGTCCCCAAATAGACACATTTTCCGCAGATACTGAGCTGCAAATAGTTGGGGGTCCACTGTATATTCCAGGTATAAAGCGATGGCAGAAACTTCAACAATTTGTCAAGGGGAGCCAAGAGATACATCTTTGGAGTTAAAAAGCTTGTTTTGTTTATTTTAAAGAGAATTGGTACCAAACTAAAAAAGGCTAAGTTAATTTGGTTTAATCAGGAGGAGTGTCCAAATCAAATGAAGACCCCTGTTATTTAAAACAATTATAAAATGTGTGTAACTATGCATGTATCGTAATTGCTTTTTTTTCTTTAACAGAGCAACTCTTTTCAAAGACTAGATACGATGTTTCAACAAGCACATTTAATCTCATACTCATTTTTGTCACAAATACCATAAAAAGGGCTGTTTGAAATATATTGTGGCAAATTTTGGCAACCAAGTCATTGGTGGTTGGCTGTCAACGCAACAGAGCTGTCAGAAGCCCTGCTTCCTTTCTTCAAAATAACATAGCATATACCTTCACATCCAGGACCTATAGTAGCTTTTACTTATTTCCTCAGACAAAGGCACATGCAGAGGATGGACCTCCCTTTACAGGAAATATTGTCATTTTAATATCGTGATCTGCCGCCCTGGTGTGTTTTTACATCTCTAAGTCCCAGTTTCTTTGAACTTAATGTAATTAAATGTTTTATGTCAACCTAATAGAGTACATCCTAGAAGCAATCCTCCATTTTAGTTGTCTTTGAATGTGGCAATGACAAATAGAGTAAGGCAAAAAAAAAAAAAGGCTTTTGCCCTACAGAGACAGAGAGAGAGGGAGGGAGGGTGAGCTCATATCGAGTGTAAACAGCATCAGCAGGCTCTGACCCTCCTCCATCGCCCAGCAGCCTAACTAAACAAGGCCACCATAGTTTCGGTTCTACGACACAAAATAAACAAGGCTGACGTTACCTGACCAAATGGGGAGATGACATCACCCGCTGATACCCGAGAGCAAGCAAATGTCAGTAAACAAAGATCTGGGTATGAGTGAAAGGAAGGGATAGTCCCCCACCTGGTAAATGAGTGACTGTAAGCCTCACAGCTGTGTGTGTGGAACTGAAACTGAGATGGAAAAGCCAGAAACTGAACCAGGTGATGTGAGATTAAGAAATAAAACGTCGGTGCGGTGTGAGAGCAATAACAGCCATGTAATAACAAGCTTTATCAGAACGATCCGGAGCCAAAACACTGGGGAGCACTTACACAGATGAGACAATTTGTCAACAAAGCATCAAGGCCATGGAATGGGTTCAACGCACACATTGATGTGCGCTGGTTATATTTCAATAATGCAAAAGTTTCCCTGGGCTTTCAAACGGGAGCATCTGCAGGATGTCTTAATAGCAAGGGCCCGATCAATAAGTAAAAAAGGGGGCCACAGGCGCACATCCCCGTGATCCATTATGGCTCCAGACAGGCAGAGGCCTGTTGGCAGCAGGTGAAGGCGCACAGCGCCGAGGAGTTAACGGGTGGGGTTACATAAATATGATGTAGAGGATTTTCAGGGGAGTTAAGGAGGAGGAGTTAGCAGTGAGAGTGGCACATGGAGGGTCAGCTGTGGAGAGCAGATTACAGCACTCAGGATATTAAAGTAGAGGAGAGACGTTGCTGCAGGCAACAAACCTCCTGTGGATATTTCTGTATTAGCACAGGGTGACAAAGAGGCCATGTCCACATATGCTTTGGACACAGGTGAGAGAACTTCCGAATAATGCAGCTGCAAAATGTGCTGATAAAGGTGCAGTCCTTGGAGACACGAAAGAAAATTCAGATCTTTTTCAATCAGAAATGTAACAGTTCAAAAGCACTCCGAAAGCGAAACTTGTTGGAGAAAATACAGTTGACTTAATTTTTCCATTTCATTTAAATAAATAGAGCTGTCAGGCCCCACCCCATCCCTTTCTCCCGTTATAACAGTTATAACCTCATCTCCATTCTGATTGCCGTTTTACTCACCTATACAAGATGGACTTTGGGAAATAGGAAGATCTCTTTTACTGATCTAGGCTACAATCTTTCTACTACTTTTGGCAAAAACAGCTGATGATCCACAGAAAATAATCCTTGAATTATTCCTGAAATTTATTGCAAAACTAATGTTAAATATAATACCAAATTAACATTGATCTGCTTTAGATTGCTGGTTGGAAAACATTGACTAGTTAAAGTAATCTGATGAGTTATTAGATATTCATATCTATTAAACCTTTTCACATTTTGTCACCTTATCCCACAAACTATAATGCATTTTTCAGGTTTTGTATGTGAAATACAAATAATTGTTAGGTGGAAGAAATTAGATTTTAAAGAATTTTACAAAAAATAATAGTGGCTTAGATTTTTATTCAGCCCATTCAACCACTTCCTTTCAGAAGTCCTCCTATTAATGCAACCCACCGTGTGTGTAATTTAGTTTCGGTATGAACACAGCTGTCCTGTGAAGTTCTCAGAGGCTTGCTGGAGAACATTAATAAACTATCACCATCATGAAGAACAAGGAACACAGCAGGACAAAGTTTGTCTGATTTGAATTTGACCTGCAGTAATTTGTATTGGTCCATCCCATCCATCCATCCATCAATTTTCTGTACTCATCCACCCTAATGCAGGGTTGGGGGGGGCTGGTGCCTATCTCCAGCAGTCACGGGGCGAGGGGCGGGGTACACCCTGGACAGGTCGCCAGTCCATCGCAGGGCAACACAGAGACATACAGGACAAACAACCATACACCCACACACTCATAACTAAGGGCAATTTTAGAGAGACCAATTCACCTAACAGCCATGTTTTTGGACTGTGGGAAGAAGCCGGATTACCCGGAGAGAACCCACGCATGAACAGGGCTCCATGCAAACTCCATGCAGAAAGACCCCAGGGCGGGATTTGAACCCAGGACCTTCTTGCTGTAAGGCAACAGGGCTACCAACTGCACCCCTGTGCAGCCCATTGGTCCATCCCTTAAAATCTGAATTAAATACCTTGAAGTTTATGATTGAAATCTGGTCAAATGTCAAAAAGTTTGACAGGTTTGAAAAGTTTTGCACTATTTCTGAAAATGCTTAAAAGATTATTTGTTTAGGAAGGAAAACCAGTTGTTGCACCATTAATCATGGCTGATTGTGACAGTTGTCACTTTGATTGCATTAGTTTGTATTAATGCTGTTTTTTACATCCTGTTTTCAAGTATGAATCATCTTAAGTGAATAAGCGCTGGACAATGAAGCGCAGAGGATTATCCATGAAAACGCCTGTTGAGTGCGGGGTGTATAGGAACGGGGGCTGGCTGTGTCTTGAGCCAGAACCACAGGAGTACCCTATACCTCTGCTAAGCACTCAGTAAATACGGCATGAAATGCATGTAAAGTCCTGCCAAAAAGTGCTGAGAAAGAGTCTGGCCCTGGACAATCATGCATGACAAATCCCTCTCTCACACCATCTGTTCCATTGTCCACAAGTAAAGATAAGTCTTGCATAGAGTACAAACACTGGATATTTCCATATGATTATGCCAAGCACTTGTATTGGATGCATAATAAAACATTAAGATTAAAAAAAAAAAATCTAACAACTATTCAGCAGGAACTGGATGATCAATCATCGGCTGTATATTTGAGGACAGAAACGGGTAAGTGATGCGGATATCTTTGGAGCAAAAACCGCTAAAAAATTAGAGTAAATCTGTACACAGGATGCAAGGTGACCTTTAGAAATACTCAGTGAGAGCACATAATATCGTTTTTGGTGTCTGACCCCTATCAACCTTTACTTGTGCAGTTTTTTTTTTTTTTTTTAGAAAGGCCAGCTGATATCTAACAGGCATGCAGAATGTAGCGTGGAAGCCATTCCAGATAAATAGCTCCAGCATAAGCATAGTACTGCATGACCGGTGCTTTATTAAACCATTGAAGAGAATAAACAATCAATATTTGATTAAATATATTTTTTTTCAGCTCTGAGGTATAGCCTCAGTAGATTTCTTTGAATTAATGAATGTTGTGCATATCATAGAGTTATATGAATGCATAGAGGGAAAAGAAGCGCAGAAATGGCTTCCATCAAAGTGCATCTTTAACTGTAGCTCGACAGATAAAGGAATGCAGAGGCAAGAGTTATTTTTCTCCAGCATGGCGAGGGGCATTCATGCAGCAGATCCATTAACATACAGGAGAGGGAATTCACACTCCAGCTGGAGTGGGCAGTGGGCTGAAGCCCCTGTCTGCTATCAATTAACAAGGACACTTAGTATGTGTCTGAGTCATGATCACCAGGGGGCTCAGAGAACACGGCACATTTCTGCATAAGAAATGGCAAAATAACTGCCCTTTAGCTTTTAACCACACTTTATTTCATGTTTGTTCATGAGTAGCATCTATTCTGTTCTGGTAAAAACAGCCTAAAATATGTGCATGTGTACAAAGAGTTAAGAACAGATGAACACGATTAGGAAATTTTGCCCTGAAGTCACATCATTTAGGCATGGGTTAGTATCGTGATGTCACCACTGGAGGAATGAATGTGCGTCTTTGCTTAAGCTGATAATGTTAGATATGCTACCCATACTTTTTTCCCCCCTGAACGTGTTATCTTATCTTGTTATGTAAATTATTTTTCACATTGGTAATGCATGTACATTTTAATAAGCGTTACCCGCTGCGGTTTAACTGTGACATTTGCTCTGGAGTAACCAAAAGATTTTTTTTTTTTCATCATTATGCAATGAATTCTCTGTACCCTGAACTCCTCACAGTGGCTATAAAACGTCAACAAACCCCTCTTGTACTGCAAGATTTTTGTGAAGTAAATAAATGAGACCGAAATATATCATCGACCATTTCAGAACTTTTTCCACTTTTAATCAGACTTGCAATCTGTATGACTGACTGAAGTAACAAACTAAACATTTTAGAGGAGAAAAAAGATCAAGTTAAATTAATCACCACAATTAAACAGCAAAATCCCTTATTTAAAGAGAGCTGCCAAAGCATCAGAGGGAGTCTCAAAAGTTGGCATGGTGGGCGGGGCTCTGAACTGCAGCCTTATGGCTGTGCTGATCATACCTGCCTGTCCTGATCATGGTGCTCCCTGTGGTGACTCTTCTGTGGCTGTGGGGTGGCTTCCAGTGTGGATGGATCTCCCAAATATTGTTTTCTCACAGTGGTATCATTCTAGATGTTTGTTTTTATTGTTTGTTCACTTAAAGAGATAGGAACGGATTGAGCAATGTTATTTGCAGTGAAGGGGAAGGGGGCAATTGTGTCTTGTGTGTGTTTAAAGTTTAACTGGTTGTGTATGGTCAATTTTCCTTTAAATATGTTTTTAAATATGTTTTTCTTTGTTTATTTTTCTGTTTTTATCATGTAAAGCACTTTGTGCTGAATATGAAATGTCCTCTATAAATAAAATTGGATTGATTGAAAAGGTATCAGTCAGGAGAAGGGTACAAAAAAATCTGGATGTCCCTCCAAATTCCTTTCCAAATAAAAAGAAACATGATCAGGTAAGTCAATTTTAGCCTATACTTCCCTGATCTAAAGAAGATTGTGCACAGGAGATGTCTTCACAATCTGACATGATTAGGAGCGCTTTTGCAAAAAAGAATGGGAAAATATTGCCAAGGCAAGATATGCCATGATGATAGACTCCTACCCAAAAAGAGTGTGTTATCCTAAAATAAAAAAACAAAGTATTAGATTACACACTTATGCAACCATATTTTTTGTAGTAGTTCCTTTGTGATTTTCCCTGTAAGATTCCAAATTTATTTTATGCTGTGTGACATTAAAGTTGGGAAAAGTTCTGAAATGATTTATCTTAGTCTATTCTTTTCACCACAAAACGCAAGTATTTAATGGGGATGTGTAGACTTTTTCACATCTACTATATACTCTAAAATTAAAGGTGAATTAAATACAAGAAATTGCTGCAAACGTGGCCTGCATGGGAACAACACTAGTTTAAGGATAAATTCTGGATTCTGGTCTTTGCTTTAATGAGTGTTTGGATCATAAGCGTTTATGAAATCCAGCGGTTCTCGGCAGAACTCCGAGACCCGGGCTGAACCATTTCCTTAACCACGACCACAACCCGTTCTTTCCAAGGGGAGCCAGGCTCCATGTTCCACATACATACAAGGGTTGGAATGCTCACCACATCTCAAGACTACGGTCATATTCTGCTGCATGTGCTTTCCAGCTGTGATCAAGTATTGTCTTTCCCACCAGCCTTTGAGCTTCAACCTATAAAACACATTCTAAGAGCTCTACATGCTCCCATGCTTTCTGTACATCAAGCCTGTATGTGGCATTATGCAGTATGACTTTATTACTTTTTAATGGCTGCTGTATGCAAAATTACTGTCAACTGGAGAAAAATCACAGAGGTAAAAGACTTAATAATAATGTTAGGGAGAAGAATTTTATGGAGGATTATTCTCAGGCTTCTGTAACTCCCTGTTGTCTTATTGTGACATTATTGATGGAAAGCTTTAAAAGAACGAATGGAATAACAGCAGTGCAGAGTTTGCAACTGGTCTTTTAAGAAAGAAGCAGTTGGCATTGCATCGTCAACCACAAAGCCACAGTGAAGGGGGGGGGCTCAGGATGGAAACTGAGTAGGGTGGTAAAAGTCACTCCAGCCTCCATCAGTCCCTTAGATGTCAAACAATGTATTTTAAAATGGAGACCTAGGATACAAAAGCAATTTAGGAAAAACACGAAAAGCAAGAAGAACAGGACCAGTCATTCCCAAAATATGGCTACAAGAAAAGGCAAAGGGAGTATGAATTAGATAGGATTTTTTTTTACGTTTCATTTGAAAACTTTACACTGGGTGGTCTTGAGGCAAAAAGAAGTTGGGAATAAGAATGTGGTGGCTACTGATGTTAACGTTTACAGAGGTTTTCCAAAAAATTATACGCTTCACTTCCTTTAAATGAGATACCAGAGAAAGTGCTGGACAGACTGGAGTTTTATCTTGCTGTATGGAGGATAGTAGCGTTGCTCTTCCCCCACCTGTTGTGGCGCATTACTGGTTAGCTTGCTGAAAAAGGATGACGCACAATTCTTGCATTTACAAGAAAGAGACATTCGGCACAATATCAGCAATATGATTGCCGAAGCCTACAGGTATCAGAGTAACCATGCTAGTCAAGATTGGAACAGAAATTGGAACATCCAAACTGAACAGTGACAGGGTTTTTTGGCAGGAACACCTCACCAGGGAGGCGTTCAGGAGGCATCCTGACCAGATGCCCAGCCACCTAAACTGACTCCTCTCAATGTGGAGGAGCAGGGCTCTACTCTGAGTCCCTCCCAGATGACTTCTCACTCTGTCTCCAAGAGAGAGCCCAGACACCCTGCGGAGGAAACTCATTTTACCCACTAGTATCCGTGATCTTGTTCTTTCGGTCACTACCCAGAGCTTGTGACCATAGATGAGGGTAGGAATAAAGAATGACCGGTAAATCGAGAGCTTCGCCTTTCAACTCTCTCTTCACCACGGCAGACTGGTACAGTGCTCGCATCACTGCAGACACCGCACAAATCCGTCATTTACCACTGTGCTAAAATTACAGGCTGACTAGACTCACCACAGAGCGCTTTTAAATCTCTTTGGAGGGTGTTAGATTGTTAAATCCCCAGGGTATGAAAATTAACATAAAAATTGTGAGCTACAAGCTAGAAAAAAAAATCTGTTACCTACCCTTTAAATAAAAGCAATTAGGCAATTTTGCTCTTCACAAAACATGAAAATAAAATAAAAACATTCTGTTTTTCTTTTACGGTTATACAATGTCTAATCAGAGAAATTGCTTTTGAAAGTCCAACAGTGACAATAAACACCTCCATTCACAAAAGGCACAGAAGAAAAGTATGTCTAGATTGCAATAACTGGGATTAGCAGCCTTTTACTACACATCTGTGCATTAAAATGAGTAAATGAATACCAAATAGCACTGCAAGAAAACACTGCAAATAATTATGTGGCTCAATGCAATCTAACTGTGGTCAAATTGTAACTGTGTGACTGCTGTGTGACTACTCGTCTGACAGCTTGAGCTAATAGCTGCAATCAAACCAGCGCCATAATTACCCTCCACGTAAAAAGATATTCTGTAGTTGAACCTCACAGATTAGACTTGAGACGCAGAAGAAGGCGCTGTGAAGTTAGCCGGCGAGAATGGAACAAATTATCACTCATAGGGCTTTGACGAAACAAAGAAAGAAAAGCACGGCTGACAGACGCTGATAGCGTATGCCTATTGATCAGTGGCAGGAAGAAGTAAGCGGGATGTCGCAGGGAGATTCAACAGCTCATTCAGGCCTTTTAAAGTGGCGGCTACATTTATTGGCTCTCTTGGTAAAGATGGGTAGAAAGCCTGAAAATAAGCTCATTCAATCATTAATTGTAGTGGGAATATCTCACAGTAACAGTTTTAGAAACATCTGACCTTTGAGTAGATTTGTTCAGTGGGGTAAAAGTTATGAATTGTTATTTTATTTGCTAAATCACAGATAGCACAACTGTTCATACCCATAACAAAATAAATCTGAAGCAATTTCTTTCTTATTAACGCCCTCTTTTGGGGGGGGGGGGGTGTAGTGAACTCTATTGATCTTTCACATTCTGTTTCCTTGGGTTATGAATATGACATGACACAAAGGCCCATTTCCTATGGCTACGGGCCACTAGCCTGGACAAGGACCAATAAATATCTGCCACCACACATATTAAATAGAATGGGAAGGGAGTGGCATTTTTGGGTCACTAAGTTTCCATAACAACCAAGAGATGTTATCTGCAGTGAAGCTAGACATAGGCTTTTATTGTTTCACCATCACAAACGCAAATCTGTGGAGTTTGCTAGAAAGTACTGAGACTCTATCCGGACCCAAAGACCCACAGGAAATTTTGAAAAGAAAACTCTCCAGGTAGCTTTGGTATAAAGGATGAATACGTGAATAAACCAGGTCATGAACACTGATAAACATGGTGTAGGATCTGTGATGCTGTGGGCCTGTTTTTTCTTACTGTCCTATTTTACGAAATATTATAATCAGGGATGCCCGTATTTGTGTCAATAATGATTTTAGTGCAATTTTTTCTTAACATCCTTTTCCACTGAACATGTTCTCAAATTAAAGGCTGGATTTTCATTTCTACTGTTATAAAAATGAATGTATTTGTCTTTCTAAGTGATAGTTTGCAAGTCAGACAGGAGTATTATAGCCACCAGCAAACTTACTCTGCTTAAGACCTCAATATTTCTAAAGTGCTGATGTTGTTTGTAGATCATTGTTATATCTGCCTACACAACAGCATCTTGAAGGAGCCCAGTTGTAAACGTTGAACACTGTGCACACAGTCCCCCCCACGTACTATGGGAGTGTTGTTTAAAGCTCTTACCCTCGAGTTGCCCTCCCTCACGGTGTATAGACTGTGGCCTGCTCAATGTTTGACAGGATTGACAAGCTCCCTGGCAGAGCTGATTAAAAGCTTTAAGGTCAGAGAAGTGGGACAGATATCGAGCGAACACCTGTCTCCTCGCTGTGAGCCAGTCCCCTATTGGGTGTGTCCTCCACTGGTATTGGATCAATGGCTCCATTACGACTCAACCTGGACTACTCCGTTTTTTCCTCACCCCCGACAGTGCTGCTTTGGCTTGCAAATAACCTTTTACTTCCTAATTTGACTTTCTTTAGCCTGTCTTTCGATTACATCACACAAGGAAATTGTTGCTTTTGCTGGAGCTAAAAAAAAGGGAATACAGCTCAAACCAGATATTTACATACACAATAAGCAAGAGAATTCTTCCATTTCAGAAGTTTACATATATTTCCTCCGGATTTAGGAAATTATAAATATCATTCCAAAGCTATTTCCAATAATTTGTTGGAATTTTGGCCCATTCCTCCTGACAAAACTGGTGAAACTGAAGCCTGGATTATACTTCTCCGTCAGCAAGTTTGCACCCGCAGTGTTGCAAAGCAATTTTCCACCAGGACAGCAGGGGGTCTGCCTACCATTGCAGTGACGTCTTTGGTCGAAGAAAGTTTATTTACTTCAGCTTAGGGATGGGCATAATTAATCGACGATCGATTAATTGATCATTAAGAATTTCGATGAAATTTTTTTCACCGATCAATTAACGCATGTTCTGTTGCGTAGTGTGAGATTTGAAGGAATGCAATTATTTTGCTATGTGGCAGTAATTAAACACTTCACCACACGAGGGCGATGATTGAAAATGATACCCACAGGCCGACTCAGTTTCTTGCCATTTTCTGTGTGTTTCAAAAGTAGCATTGTCATGAAGAGGTCGCAGCAAAGTGTGGCGTGGGACCACTTTGACTAAAAAAATAAACAAACAAAAAAAAGTCTTGGTTCACTGCCAACACTGCGAAGCTGTGTATAAGTAGGCTACTTGAACGCACTTCCAACCCTGGTTAGAAGCGGAACATCCTGCTCTTGGTCTCAACCTAGCATCAAGTCGGTGTTAGCATGGAGGAGCCGAGATGCACAACGAGCAGAGAAACTTACTCACCGATTACTTTCTGAGGGAGGCTCCGCCACCCCTGGATTGCACCCCTACAGACTGGTGGAAAATGAATTAAACAAGATTCCAGAGGCTTGCCAGGTTAGCACGGAGGTATGTGTGTCACAGTGATGTCTGTCCCCTCACAGCAAGTGATCTCTGCGCTGCAGGTCAGACGCGACAGCAGCCTGATGACCGTTAGTCTGGTCACCAGGCTGCTTTCGCTTCTGACCCCAGCGCATGTTAACATGCTCATCTTTCTCAACAAAAATCAGTAGACTGATGCTAAAGTTGTATATAAGTTACGGTTTCTTTTCTTTTAGTCTTTTTTACTCTGTTAATGAGCCTAATTCATTGTTAGGTACGCTGATCTCTCTCATCCTCTTTCTCGACTCTTTTTGCCAAATGTAACACAAAACTATCAGACCTATAAGTATTATATATTATTTTATTAAGTTATTGCTTAACAGGACTTTTTTTTAAAACTTTTTTGGAGAAGAAAAAAAATATGAGCGTCAGTTGTGTTAATGAATACATTTTTAGCTGTCGGCTCCGCTGCTTATAGTTTTCTTTGTGCAACTACCATGAATTAATTCCGTTTAACTGTCACAAGATGTGTCCCACTTTTAATGAAGATCTCAATGAGGAAACACGCTATTTTTGTATTCTCACTGCCTTTTAATATAGCCTATGAACACTGAATTTTAATATAAAAATATCAATGATTAATCGAAAATCGATCGTTAATTCTCCCGATGATCGATGAAGACAGTTTAATTGAATGCCCATCCCTACCTTCAGCTTGTAAACCCACATTCACTCAAGGAGCAATGGCCGACAGAGAGCGAGTTTTGATTGAGCTGGAGAGCTTATTACTATAAGTTCAGCTCATAGAATACTCAAAAAACGCATGGAAACAAACAAACACACCGGTCTGTTTTGTTGTTCTCTACACCTCCTGTTGTTCTAAATCGCCAAAAGACCATATCAGAAGAACTGGCCTTGCAATATAAAGTATCTAGTGCTCTAAAGCTGCAATGACTACTTATTACATCAACTATAGAACACCGCTCTGGTGAAATGATCTTGGGCTGATGTTGAGCTGACCAGTTAGAAAATAGGGCTCTACTCCGTGCGTCCTTGCGTAGGTCATGGAGAGACCTTGCGTCGACGGATAATGACGTTGTGTCTATCTCTTCCGACGTAGACGTAGAAGTATAAACTAGGCTTGAGTTAGATGTCAGGCTGTATTGCTCATTCTCACCTTTTCAGCTCTGAAATAAGATTTTCTATGGGACTGCGCTCAAAGCTTGCTCACCACTTCAAAACATGTCCTTAAGCCCAAAACATGATGTTCTCTCCCCTGTACTTTAGAGTTGATATGATGTTCTCAGGCTTGCATTCTTACTCATGTCTTTTGCTCCAACTATCATCAATGCATCAATGCCTTCCTCCTCGCTGAGTGGCCTTTTGGCCCATGTAGGTACGGGACACATTTCACTGTTGACGATGACACTCTCTTACCAGCTTCAGGAAGCATCTTCACAGGGCCTTTGCTTTTGTTCTGGGGTTCAATAGCACATTTGACACCAAAACCTGCTCAGCTCTAAGGCACAGAACTCGTCCTGTTCCAGAACAGTAAGAAAGCTGAACATTCCCATGCTGTTAATGCTTGCACATAATTATTTCAACAGGCCAAACATGCAACCTTCAGGCATTTGAAGAATTTGCAGCATGTTTAAAAGGTTCCCTTAAAATACATCCACAGATGTGCCTCAATGTAATGCAAATAATGTAAATCAGAAACTAACAAAAGCCATTACATCATCCTCTGGGCATTTCCAAATTGCTTCAAGTGAAAGTAATCTTAGTGTATGCAAGCTTGTGAAATATGAAAAAAAAAATAATCTCAAAAATAATTTATAGCCTTTTAGCAGACAAAAATAATGTTGGCAATCCTAACTGACCTAAAACAAGAAATATTTTCTCTAATTTATTGTCTGACTGCAAAAAATGCTCAAGACCTCATTTTGTTATAGCTACCAAATTTCTTCCTCATTATGTTAAAAATAACTAAGGAAGAGACTGCCCACTGAAGATTTGCCAAAGGATTACAGATCATTAAAGAGATGTTTGAAGTTCACTTGAAGCCTCTCCAAACATGTTATCCGAATCACAAAATGAATAGTGTCTCAGCCACATTTTTTAATCTCTGAAATAAAAGAGTCTCAAGAACCAGGGCACAGGCTGTGTGGAGGCAGAGTCCAGAAACTGACATTTCATTTTAACTCGACCTGAATTTGGAGATTAGTAAATAGAGACACCTTTTCCTGTGAATACCTAACCAATTTCATCCCTTCTGCTTTTTACTCACAGGTTTGCAGAAGAGAAATGTTCTAGTTTCACATGGTATCTCACAGTAATCTAAAAAAATTTAAACCTAATGCCACAGCTACAGCTCACTGGTTGGCTGACTTTTACCAAAAAGATATCTCGAACTGCGTAAGATGCACACCACTCATCGCTACTTTCCTCACAAATGCACTTCCTTTCTCATGGCTTTCTGAACCCCCCCCACTCAGTCAACTGCATGATTTCCTTGATCTGAGTCAGTCAGCACAGAGACAATCTACGCTTCATTTTTATCAGAGTAATATGGTTTACGTCTTCTTCACATTTCCTCTGAGAAAACAAAATCACAGACTGAACTGACTTAACAAAGAGACATATTGTCAAACAAAGACTGTCGGAGTGAGACCAGCTCATTTCCACATTTCTTATCAACCTCACCAAGAGAAATCCCCATTCTTACAGTTTTATGTCATAATTACATTGTTCATGAAAAAACTGATAAGGAACTGTCGGTGTGTTTAATTAAAACAGATAAAACAGAAATCCTTCAGTGATTGACTATAAAGACACCCTTGTCTCGATGAATAGCATCTAATAACCATATGCAATGTACTTGTAATTTGCTGAAGCATGCAAACTTTTCTCCACTCAATGTTATATCACATATATATCTTTAATAAAGTTGTACAGAAACTGAGAGGTGAAAGAAGCATTTTCAGTGGTGTTTTCAAGCTAGTGTGAAAGTGAGTTTGCCAGAGAAAGGGGTGAGGGTGTTGGGAAGGGCTAGGTCACAACTCCATTTGCAGCTGCTCTTTGACTGCTGTTTGGATATGCAATATGTTGGGAGGTGGGAGGAAGAGGTGCTGGAAAGTTCCAAAAGCTAAACTGGGAATAGAAGGCATATTTTCACAAAAGGAATTAAAATTTCTACCACTCTTTGTGACTTTGGCCAGAAGACTTCGAGTGATCTAATTTTTGGTATCAGTGAAGTATTTAAAAATTAACTCAGAGAAAGTGCAGATGATGTATATTTTGTAAAACCATGTCTATCAATGCATTAGGGTATATTTGGTGCTTGAACTATTAAAATAGACAGTTATAAACATTTTCAGAGGGGGTTTCAAGTATTTGCCAATTTCGGTGGGGGGGGGGGGTTGTTTTGGTGCTTGCAAATGCATTTTTGGTATTCAAATACATTTTTGAAACTATTGTTTTCTAAAAAGACTTACAAAAACTTATTGCAAAAAAAGTTAAAACCCATGTTCAAATTTGTTTTAAAAGGGGGTTTGTATCATTTTTAAATTACCTGTGATATTAAAGCATGCACCATTTATCGTCCCCTTTACTTGATGTGCAGTGCAAATATTTACTAAAAGCCACATTTAAAATCAACAAGTTTTAGATTGCATCTTTCTCTTCTGCAGCTTGGCTATTTGAGTAGAGTTTCTGTCACCTGGATAGTAAATGTTTTTCTGGGTTTTTTGTTTGTTGTTTTGTTTTTTTGTTTCAGCCATGCTGCATTAGATAGTGAACATCTGTTGCCGGGAATTGATAGCTTGGCTGAACATTTCCCATCCTCACTGTGCCCTTCACAGAAGTGTTCCCTGTACTCCTACACTAACAGATTCATACACTCTGGTGTATGAATCGGCTGGTCGGAAATGTTTGAGCACAAATGAGCCCAGCGCGGGTGTCTGGACAACTGACAAGACAGCGTTTGTGCACTCGTGGTGTTGTGAATAAATGCTAGAATAGGATTTGAGATATGGAGCGACAAAAGTCACGATGAAGCCCAGAGTAAAAAAAAAAGCTCAGTCAGCCATGACAGGTGTATCCCTCGTGAGCTTGACCGTGTATTTAATCTTGTTTTAAGTTATTTATATTTGTCTTGTGCAGAGTGCATTCGCTGCCAGACATATTAGAAAGCTAATTAAATTACATTTTAGAATGACAGATGTATTTAGGATGACAGACTTCGCTGTGTTCCTTTCATGGCTTGTGTAAATTACAAATGGGAATTCTTATGGCTTTCTTTCACCAGTGACATTCATATTCACATTTAATTCTAAAATACGTTATTAAACCAAAAGCGAAATTAAATGTTGTAACTCATATTATCCAGGTTTCTTCCAAGATTTATTGTAGATGCTGATGGCCATCGGGAGGGATGATCTCCTGTAGCGCTCTGCAGATCTGAAGAAGCTTCTGACTGAAGACACTGTTGTTGTATGACAGTCTGATGGAGAGGATGCTCAGGGTTGTCCCTATTGTTCTTCATTGTATGAAGAAACCATTTTTACACACTAATCTGCAGAAGGTCCTAAGCATCCAACCTGTTTGCCAACGATCTCACATTGTCCATTTTGATCGATGGAAGAGGTGGTTTGAACTTCCTCCATTTCTCTCTCCTCTTTGCTTCCTGCTCTGAATCCACGGCGACTCCTTTTCAACTCTGGGAGTTGTGGCTGCACTTGATGTATTATTTGAGTTTTTGTGATGTTAATTAGCTGCTCTCAGTTGTAAACAACCTTATTTCCATAGTTATGCATTATAACAAATGTCCAAAAGTAAAATAAAGTATCCGCAAAAATCCTTCCAGCTGTTCCTATGCCATAATTAGGCGATAACTGGTTGCACTTTAGTGTTTGGTAGGGTTGCAATTTTCTTTCCCTTGAGATAGTCGAAGCTTGAGATTTTATTTTATAACTCAAACGTGCTTTAAACGTCTACACATATTCCAAATTTTAACAAAGGTACACCCAGTAGGGATTGTTTATCTAGAAAGATCAGATAATCCGTCTTTTTTTTTTTTGCAATCAAGTCCATTGATATCACCAGTAGAGATTTTAAAAGCCGCTGTAAAAAAGACCCTGTGTTTGTAGAGGATCTTTGCACTGCCGACAAGCAGTGCCAAAGCCTAACCAGTGTTTGTGCTTGCAAACAGGATTTATACAGGACCTTTAAACGCCAGATGTTTGGACACTGGGATGTGTTCATGAACATGAAGTCAAAGGATAACATGGCCGGAAAATGAAAGGATCCTGCTTCAACGTCCCAGCCATATAGAAGCTTAGATTTTTATTGTTCTACCTCAAACTAAGAATAACAGATGCAATACTGTGCAACAAAAACACAATGATTACAATGTTTTAGTTGTGTAAACTGGTCTCTCTACCTCCTGTCCCTGACTTAAGCTGCTCTCCCTGGATCAACAAACAGTTGGTGCTACTGTAGTTCCATTTTTCCTGGACCAGGGCCAGCACTTTGGCAGTCAAAAGAGAAGGAACTGATTATAAATTAACCACTAACTGCAAACCAGCACTGCAGCAGCTCTGGTGAAGGAGAGGTGGGGAGGAAGACAAAGAGATGTGAAATAAAAGGGGGTATAGTGTCCAAGAGTTTTGAAGAATGTTTCCAAATGGTGATTCAAAGTGTGGCAGTGAACTGTATTCATGAAAAAAGGAAAACCACAGTTATACGTCAGAAAGAAACTAAAAAGAAAAGTGGAAAGAAAAGTACTGAGCTGCAGACACAGTGTGATGAAGGTGTGAATGTCAACTTCTGTTTACACCTGGAACTAGCAAAGCCCTCAAGTGATCAGATCACCACCAGGAAGCTTTAAGTAAAGGTGTGAAAACATGATTTAACATGGATGATCAAGAGCTGGCTATAAACATCAGATCTCAATCCATTTAAAAATGTTTAGCACTCTTTCCTCTTCGTGTGCCAGCAGAAAACCCCCCTCAAAGACCCCAATCCTAACCCAAACACACTCTGGCCAGATATTCTAATATTAGTTGCAACCCAGCTTGCCTGGATTTGTCCCTCTGTCAGTGAATGACCCAAGATGCACATTAATGGCATGAGTGGGCGACTGAACATTGTTGGGTTTTTTTTAAATTATAGAGAACAGCTGACATGGGTACGTAATGCATGAGGTGATGTGAAAAACACGGTGCCTTGAAAGAGTTTTCAAAGCCTTTGAACTTTTGCATGTGATGGACCAGTGCAAAGAAGTGCATTATTATGACGTGGAACGTGTCTTGCAAATAAATATCTGTTTAAGTGTGGCATGCGTTTAATTTCGGTTCCATTTACTCGAATACCCCCAAACAAAATCCAGTACAACCTGATAGCTTTAGGGGTTTGTGTGGAAAAAAGTGACATTTTGAAACGTTACAAATATGAACTTCAGTGGATTTTGTAAAGGTTTGAGGTGATGGAGAAACAGAGAGCCGTGCAAAATTGTGAATTGAAATGATACATGATTCTCTTT
Source organism: Valencia hispanica (assembly GCA_963556495.2). Taxonomy (NCBI): domain Eukaryota; kingdom Metazoa; phylum Chordata; class Actinopteri; order Cyprinodontiformes; family Valenciidae; genus Valencia; species Valencia hispanica. The sequence goes on from OY747700.1 coordinate 12,138,534, forward strand.
ACAAATAAAAATCGGAAAACTGTGGTGTGCATTTGTTTTCAGCACTCTTTTTTTCTGATACCACTAAATATCCAGGGCGATTTATTGCCTACAGAAGTCTGTGGTTGTAATGCAACAATATGGTCAAAATGGTCAGATTGGGATGAGGGTATTAGAGGAAAATGTGGGTTTAGAGAAACTATCTTCTCTTTGTTTTTCATCGCTGTAATGTCCAAAGCTTTCTTCTCCAAGAACAAAAAGACATTTATCAGCTTAGGAACTAAAACGCAATGAAAGTCCATCTAAATGGCTAAACAATTTTATTTAAAAAAATTAAACATCACAGCCAACCAAATATTACATCAAAACCCTCTTGTGTGATTGCAATACTGGACAAAATGATGTTGCGATGGCAGTTATAATGATAATATATTGTGTAGCTTTAACCGAGGTGTGTAAATACTTTCCGGAAAAAAAGAAAACCATAAAGCTCTAAAATACATAAAAAATCATACAATATTCACAGAAATTCAAGAGACAGATCACTGTCTTGAGAAAAAATAAATCCCAGACTGATGAAGGCTAGTCGTGTGCTGAAAAATTTCTGCAGAGACAGGGGGTCTAGCTTCTTTTATCTATTCCACTCTGGCTGCGCCGTATCCTCACGTGCAATACAGTGACATAGCCGACCCTTCATAAATAATAGATGGATCCGTGTCCATGGAGCTGCAAATGCTTAAGGCAAAGGTTGTTGTTTTTTTCCTCAATATTTTCACTGGCTTGAATGTTTTAGAATAATCCGCTCCCTTGCTATTCCTGTTGTTTCTAATCAAGCTAATATGACGGATGCGGATGAAACCACTTTTACATTATCTAATATGTGAAGTTGAATAATAAATAATGCAATATCTGACTGGTTTTAATACCATCTCTGTTCTGAATGTTTAATTTCTATGGTAGAAATTGTTAGAAAAAAAAAGGCAACAGCTGGTAGAAGATCGGTTCTTTGAACAGTAGCAGCAGGGAAAATGTTTCAGGATCAAATTTATAAATCATGATCCACTCTGAATTAACTGTACTTTATTACAATATCATCCTTTTGCTCCTAATCAGAACAGATTAAGTAACAAACTGCCATACAACAGATGAATATGAATTCAACTGTGTGCATTTCTTTTCATTTCAGTGATGATCAAAGACTTTCATTTGCAAAGAGGTGGGAACATCACTGATGTGCAGCAATTTAAAAAAGTATTGTCTTCCTTCTCCCCAAACAGTTAGCAATTATCATGCTTATGGTAATTTTGCATATAGTTTTGTAATGCAATCCACTTTCTGAATACAAATTTCTCTCCTTTTTAATCCTGTTGTTGTGGAGACAGAAAAAAAACATGAATGAAAAAAAAACGAAAAACTGTAAAATATTAATATAGCCATTTTCTGGCTACAAGCGGATGTCGCTTGGCTGCACTAAAATGAAACTTGTTGTGACCTAGTTAAAGGAGAGCCCCGTGACAAGGCCGCGCCCGTCCTCTATCCGTTAGACCAGCCAAGCAGAAACAGCCACATCCAGCAGCGGGATGCACTCGGATCCTTATTGACCGTTTGTTAGAGGGATCCGAGGGCGGCCGGGTCTGTGTCCGACTCCTCGGCTGATTACGCGGATGAAGGACAAAACCCAGGCTGCTCCTTTGCAGCTTTGTTAACGTTCAGCCACTCCTCTGCAGGATGGGCAGGCCTGTACAGGCTGAGGTGACGCTCCTTTCCATCCCGCAGCTCAGCTGGCTTGACTGTGCTTGGCTGATGAACTGTGACGAGACACAACTCCAAGGTTGTTAGTACTGTCTTGGCTTTTTTTTTATTATAATAAACCGCAGAAGCCAATCAGACAAGAAGTGTGAGACAATGCTGAACTCTGCTGATGGCTCTCGACTTTCAGCTGCGCTCTGTGATTCGCTCCACTGAGCACCTGAAGGATCCTCTCTGTCTCTCTGTCAGGATGTAAGAGTTGCAGCTCGTGCAGCCAGCTGCTTGTGTGTCAATTCAAAAAGAGCACAAACAACGTCACATACCTGCCCAGACATGATTTACCATGCACACCTTAAAATGAGTCAGAGCTGTGATTGCGGACAACAAAGCACTCAAACTCTAGGGAACTTGTTCCACAAATCAATCCAAACAAGGTGGTTTCAGGCCGATCCGTGTGTGCAAAGAGATTGCTTTTCTGTTAGACTTATTATTCAGATCACTTCTATGGGCCATTTCACTCGAAACTAGACCATTTTCAGGTCTCAAAGCGCACTACAGAGCATTCTGCTGGTAGTTTGGTGATAATTCTCCCCTTTAAACTGAGACATTTTAAAAGGGGGTCCTTTGTGTTGTGAGGGCTGTTGGTTTGTCCTGCCTTTTCAACTCTTTGCACCAAGAACTGCATCTCGCCGTACATAAAGAGCTCCTTCAGGTTTTCTGAAATACAGCCCCACAGTGATTCTAAATGCTCACACCGCCCTAGTCTACAAAAGCAAGCATGGGAAAATTGTACATTTATGCAGAAAGGTTGAGAAAATCCCCACAAGGAGAAGCCGTCACAGCCTCAGCAGTTTGAGAGCAGCTTTAAATAGAGATCAATTCCCACACTATGAATTCTTCTTCATGTTACAGCATGAACAACAGATTTCTCTGTGTGCTCAAAACTTCTTCTCAGCCTGGTTCTTTAAAAGCCCCCCTCCCCAAAAAAAAAAAAAAAAAAACTTCACCCGAAGCACCGTCTTTGTTGCTGAGAAATAACACCTAATAGCTGCAACTAAGATCTAATCTGATGGCACATAAACAAGCACCGGAACTGTTGCTATGCAGATTCGTATCCCAGTTTGAGTATCGGATGTCCGCAGAGACTTTGCGGGAAATATTCAGGTTTTGCAGGAAATATTCACACGTTCAAGTTTGTCACACTTCAGTTAATCAAATTAAGTGTGATGAGCAGGAAGCAGGCGTTCTCGTTAAAGGTGTGAGACAGAAAAAAACTGTCATAAATTTAAAACCAAAACTAGGTCCAGACATAAATATTATCTACTTTTTATTTATTTATTTATTTTTACAGTGTGTCTGTTCTTGTCGGTTAGTACCTCATTCACCTTAATAACTGTTAAATATGACAGGAGTGTACTGGTCTTTTATATTGATCAAGGGCTGGATTTCGTTCATTGGATTGAGTTCATTAAGTTTATTTTTTGGCTCTTATGTTAAGAGATACTGAGCATGTCTGGCTTCCAGGGAATTACTAGTCAGTCAGCGTGCACTGCTTCTTGGTTTGGCAACATAAACCAATTACAGAGAGAGCCGCAAAGACAATTAGCAAAGTGATGGACTGTATGACTGGGTAACAATTGGCTGGTTAGTAGATATGTATGGTCCAATTTTAAAAAGAAGCAATATAAATGCAGCACCCTGCACAAATGTTGGCAACTCTCTAGTGAATTTTGAAGAGTTTTTATTCTGAGATTAAAGTCAGAATTCTTTTTTTGTGTGTGGCCCTAATCCTCTTCCGTACAAGAAAGACTTGGGTCTTGGGTTCTTAGTCTTGTTCTGTCCTTTTTTTAAATACTGCTCTGACCTTAGCTATGGTCAAGTTCAAAGGAGCATGTATTCAGCTACCATGTACCAAGCTAGCAGGTACCAGGCTAAAATAAACCAAGCACGGATGTACTAAGCTAATTTGTTTCAAGCTAACATGTAGCACGCTGCCATGAACCAAGCTAACATATACTGAGTTACCATGTAACAAGCTAACATCTATCCAGTGGCGCGCATCCAGCTAATAGGATTTGATTTAACAATGTACCAAGCAAACATATTCCAAGCTAACATGTACCAGTGCAGCATGTGCCAAGCTAACATGTACCACGCTAATATGTACCAATGTATTTGCAGTAAGATGTTGCATATCTTCTATCCTAAGTCTGTTATGAAGAGTGTATTCTCTTCTGCCATCATCTGTTGGGGTAGCTGCATCAGAGCCAGGGACTTAAAAAGCTTAAACAACCAGATAAAGAAGGCTGGTTCTGTCTATGGAATCACTGGAGATGATGATGTAAAGAAGGAAAATGATGGACAACCCTGAGCATCGTCTTCATGAGACCGCTTTACAACAACAGAGTACCTTCAGTTGGAGGCTTCTGCAGAGCCACTGTAATACAGATCGCTACAGGAGATCCTTCCTGCCCTAAGACATCAGCATTTACAACAAGTATTTGAAGAACAAGGGAAAAGATGAGTTACAACAAAAATGTATTTCCCTTTGGGATTGATGAAGTATTTCTGAACTGAATTGTGGAATGTGCCAAGGTGGCATGTACCAATGTGGCATGTACCAAGCTAACATATCAAGACTGGCTCCTTGTTTGCTTCCTTTCTCTGTCATTTTGCTGTTAATGTGAGAAACAGTTCTTTATTTCCATTTGCTTTTTTTCATAAACATTTCTCATGGAACTTGTCTGCTTCCAAGTCAATAATATTTAACGTTTTACTTGAATGAGTCATTAGAAATGAACACACTATTAGAAGCATAACTTTATCAGCGCAAGAACTGTAAAATGAAATGAAAATGAATTGAGTAAAGAAAAGAGAAAAAAGGTGCTAATATGATTTTGGCAAATGAAAAGGAAAATCTGTGGAATCTCAACTTTCTAAAGTCTTCCAATAAACTCCCAAGACATTAATTTCTAACTCATAAAGCATGAAAGCCTTTCTCATTAAGCACTATACAGATGATTAGAATGCCAAAATTATTAAAGCATTTTAATCAACAGAGGCCTTAACTGAGTTAGTGAGGCAACTCTAAAAGACTCTCAAGTATGGGCTGCCACACAGTTTTTTACAAGTGAACTCTGGGAGATGAGGTGCGGTTCCGACCTCACTTTGGCTCGGTGGATGCCCCTAAAAGTAGAAGTAAGCCATCAATTATGTAAAGCTGCGGTGTTTGGAATTCACCCTGCATCTGAGGCAGCAATTTGACACATACTGAGCTGACATTTTTATTTTAGTCGCAGTGACACTTAAAGTAATTAGACAAGTTTCTGACAAGCACTTGCCTGACACTTCAGTGCTTGCACATATTTCAAAATTTTTGGAGCAGTGAGCTGTAAACTGGGGTGCAATCATTGTTTTTTTTTTTGTTGTTGTTTTTTTGCTCAAAAAATTGTTGCAGTTTGCCTTTAAAATGAAACAGAAATGTCCTTGACCAAGCTACTGTCTGAAATAAGAATTCACAAGACAACTTTTTGAAGAAAAAGGAGTTAGATTGCATAAAATGCTTTCAGTACAAGACACAGTCATCGTCCTTAATTTGTAATTTCGTAAAAATCTTCACAGAACAAAAAACCCTTTTAGATAAAACACAAACAAGATTAAATATCTAACAATAAGGGTCCCCTCTGTTTAGAGTTCATCGACCTGTTTGTCCTCCTTCTTATTCTAATGAATAAATACAACAGTGAAACACATTTAAATTTCATCCTGCCAAAATATTCAATATATTCGACACAGTGAGAGCCAAAATAAAACAGCAGCTCAGCATTGTTGCATGCTAAGACGTGTGTTTGCGTGTGTGTGTCCTTGCTTTGAGACAACAATGTCCTTGACTGACATTGCTGAGACAATGGCCCTGAGACTTGCTGTACATGTTTACACTCGCTGTGGCCTTCCCTGTATGGTTCTCATGTGGCAGATCATCTGCCCTCTAAAAACTGCTGAGTTTAAATAAGTCCATTTTGGGATATTTCGCTAGGCCAGTCCTGGGTAAAATATGGACCGATCCAGGTCTGGGATAGTATAATACAGCATGGTCGGGTTATGGGACACTAGGCTAGGTTTTTTTAAAGGGGACATATCATGTCTCTTTTTAAATAAGTTATAACACGTCTATGGTCTGTACAAAACATGTTAATGAAGTTCCTTTGCAAGAAAATCACTCTCACATAAAATGATCACACCAGCTCAATTCTTGACATATTCAGTCCCTTTCAGAATGAGCTGTTTAGAGGGCTCTTTCACTCATATGTAGATTAGCGGTTGCAGACCACACCCACCCGTTTTGTTACCAGGCTGCGGGTTTGAAACACATGAGAATGGCATGGACTTGGAATTGCTGGGTGGAGTTTGACAGGTGAGGGGCGGTTATATGACAATTCCACTTATTGTGACGTCATATTAAGGCACTTTTTTAAACGGCTTGTAGAAGCACAAGATTTCTGACTGCAAAAATAAGCAATAAAATGGATGTTTCAAGTTTAAAGCGTTTAAAGAGGCAGCAGAGAACCAAATGGCAACACACAAAAGGATGAAAAAACTTTCATTTGCATAATATGTCCCCTTTAAACCCCAAAAATGAGATAAAGTGACTAATGTTTTTTGTTAAGGCTACTAAAGAGTTAGTTGATCAGAATAACCCATAATATTTTTAATCAAGCATCCATTTTTAGCGGACAAAGACTGCAGACGTCTTGACAAACTCGTCAAAAAGGCCAGCTCTGTGCTGGGTCTGGAGCTGGACCAGGTAAGAACTGTGGTGGAGGGGCAGATGAGGAGGAGGCTGCAGGGCATTCTGGCCAATACAAAACATTCCCTCCATGATGTCCTGACCAGCCAGAGAAGCAGCTGCAGTGAAAGACTGATCTCTTTGAGATGCAGGACAGAGAGGTTCAAGAGATCGTTTGTTCTTGCAGCCATAAGACGGTTCAACAGTGACATCCAACATGTTTCTTAAATAATTTATTTTTTATTGTTTTAGGTTAATCTAATATATATTTATAAATATGTGAGTGCTGGACAAAGTGAATTTACCCTTTTTTGGGATAAATAAATAAAGTATCTATCTATCTATCTATCTATCTATCTATCTATCTATCTATCTATCTATCTATCTATCTATCTATCTATCTATCTATCTATCTATCTATCTATCTATCTATCTATCTATCTATCTATCTATCTATCTATCTATCTATCTATCTATCTATCTATCTATTTCCGCTTTATCCTTGCAAAGTTGCAGGGGGCTAGCAGTAAGTGAGACATAGACCCTGGTCATCTTTGGCCATTGCTTCCTTTCATTAATTGTACTACTGTTTTTGGTAGACAAAAATGTCAGGTACAAAATGGAGCCATTTGCCAAGTGATGCTTCATTCCAAATATGCGTCTTTTTTTATGACACAGAAATATTATTTACCCGCTGGAGGTTGCTTAGAGTTATAATAATAATTCATATTTCATATTTAAAGAAAGCCAACTGGTCTAAAAGCCAGCTGTTAATACGCTCTCCAATTTGCAACAGCTTGCTCTAACTTTTAGAAGGTACAAATCTTATAATATCTTTAGTATAAAGTAATTAACGCAAATTATTCACATTAACATACTCATACAGTATATTACTACCCCTTCTGCTGTAAAAGAAGTTTAGTGAAGTCTGATCAGGAACCTGTATAGCCCAAAATGGTAGGCTGCTAAGAATGAAGAGGCTCCTTCGGGTTTTTTTCCTGGTTAAATATAACTTCTGTTTGACGGAATAAACCAAGTATTGCTGTTAAATAAATGACGCAGGAGCGGTTTATCAGAGTGTGCAAGGCCACCAACATGAGGAAGAACAACACAAGTGATGATTGAAAACCTCATGCGCCCTTTCTTTTCTAATTTCTAACTAAGGAAAATCTTTGTTTTAATTTCCTCGCACCTCAAGGTGTTAGACCGACGAGTGTAAAGAGAGGCCACGATGACAGAGGGTGGAGGAGGCAATGCAGGGGGAGACAGAGAGAGAGAGAACGAGATGCAAAAATAGACAAACAGTGGGACGAGAACGTAAAAAGACAGAGCCGAGTGCTCCCATTCCTCTGAGAATCACTAAATCAGACGGTGCTTCTATTTGCTTTTATGCGTTTAGCGAGGTACTGCGCTCTTCCCTGTGAATGTACAACGCCCACACTGTAAACAATAAAGTTCCAGATGAAGGAATTGCTGTGCAGCAGAGCGAACGTTTGAGGGGGAACTTTACAAAGTCGTCTCAAAAAGACTTTATCGGGAGAAGCGGGGAGTATGTGTTTTTATTTCAGTCAAGCAAGAATCGTGTTCTGTTCTGGTTTAATTTTAGTATTGCCGTTGAAAGCAAGCCGGTAAAGCTGCTGGAATCAATAAGAGGGATTAAAAAAAACAGTAAAAAGAGAAGAGGAGAACACAACAGGGCAAGTGCATTGTCGGACAGTCGAGCAGATTTCCCCAGGTAGTTTCTTAAAAGCACACAGAAGCCATGTTCCAGTGCCTCCTGCGATTCATGACACCTAAAAGGTCAGTCAAGGGTAAATCTTTCATGAAGAAGAGACACAATCCTCATACATGCCCTTTTAGGAAGCCATTAACACCACAGCACTGCTACAGAGGCAAACATAAGCCTATAATATGTGTTTTTGACTTTTGAGGAGATGAGGGAAGGGAGAAGGAGAAAGGGGGCCAGAGAACTTTATGGGGAGGACGGACAGCAGAGAAACAGCTGGGATGCCAGATCAAATGGCCGCGCAGGAGGGAGACAGCTTGTTTTTGCCTCAGCGCAACGATGGGGGGAGAGCCAAGCGTGTAGTGCATCAAATTTTCATACAGGCATCAGTGCACAGCTTAGAACTGCATTATGGGACCAAAGCAGCAGAAAAGATCCTCGAGGAGCAGCTGAATAAAACGGTGGTGTATTTATAGAGCCATGATGAGACCACATTTGACTGATTTAATTACACTAATTAAAGGACAGTGAAAGACCATCATGCAAAATGCATTAATATGCATGCAATGCCTTTGAAATGTGCCATATTCCATTCCAATTGAAATCTACATTCTACTGTCTTCATGCACATATTTAGGAGTAATAGGGAATAGGGAAAACATTAGAATGCAAGCACTAGTTTAACATTAACGTTTTAGCTCTGTGTCACACCATATGCCATTTTATAACCAAATGTTGTGTAAACAGGTGCTGGAAGGTATCCATAGCAATCAGGGCCTAAATGTTCTCACAAAGCGTCAAGTAATGGCAGGAGAGGGTTGTTGATGGTAAACAAGGCCTGCTTCAACAGCTCTACAGTGGTGGTCCTTGTAATGTTTGGGGAAGAAGTTGATTTTGAATGTTCCTTAATAAGACATAACATGGGAAAAATACAGGAAAAGAAGTCCTGTATGGAAGTTACCGAACCACCAAGGCTGAGGCAAACAGTGAGTCTATGTCTTTAATAGTGCAAGGCCGTAAAAAAAGGATAAACAGCTGGCTATAGCCCATTTGTTGCATAATGATGTTAAACACATTTATATGGCTCCATCTTTTCCGACATGAACCGCTGGAAAAACAAATGGAAAATGGATGTATTTGACATTTAACTGTGATCTTACAAAAAACTGCTAAAATCTTCCTATTTATGCGAATGTGAACTTGCATTAGAACTTTCTACAATTGTGGAAAATACACTGATCTTCCACCGATAGGAAAGAATAGTCTTTATTACTTACTTCCTTAAGTTCTTAGTTTTTTCTTTAACCTGCTTACCTCCCATCCACATGGAAAAATCTTTTTCGGTGAGAAAACCTGAGAACTTGCCTGGTGTTCATGCAAAGAAAATGGAATAAGCTGACATTGACAAATTTGTTGACACCCCTGTTAAAGATGTGTAGAAAGTCTTCATAGCCTTTGCTGGTCAAAAACATCATGTGATTTTGTGCAAAAAAAAAACTGGTGGCACAATATTCGGTACGCCTAACAGCCGCTAACATAAACCTGAGTTACACCCAGGGGCCCATCGATTTTAGCCACTGGCCACTAGGGCTTGCCAAGGGAAAAAAGTATATTTGCAATACAAAGAATTACATCTTGGGGTAACCAAGTCTCCAAAACAACCATTAAACAACGTACCAGTTGTTTTTGAATGATTCAGAGAAAAACTTACTTTTCTATCCTACCATCACAATTGTGAAAATGTTAATTTTGTTCAACTTTAACTAGAACTTGATAGGTGAAATTAAGATTGAGATATTCAGCAACAAACACTTCAACTGGGCTTGGCTTTAAAGAAAGGATGAATATATGAAACAGCATATGAATTCCACAGTTATGATTGGTGAAGTTATGTGGTACTGTCTTCCAAAGGACTTATGAACCTTGTTTGGGGGGTCATGGCATCAAAAATTGTATGAAATACCAGGATATTACCAGTAAAATGAGACTGAGTTGTAATTGGTTCTTTTATCAGGAAAATGTACTAAGACATGTGGTTTAATTAGGTCTTTAATAGTTCACCAGACAAAAACTCATTTTTCTTACCTGGCAATTTCACTCCCCAAATCTAAATTCTGTAGAAAGACTGTGACAAGAGAAACAGTGTGGCGAGACAAAGATTCTAGCAACACTTGAAGTGCTACGACACAACTTTATCGTACACAATGCGTCTAGAACAAAGTTGTTCTGTAGCACTTCAAGTGGTGCTGGAGTCTTCATCTCACCAGATTTCTGAACCTCTGTCTGGACCTTGAAAGTCAGAAAAAGTTGTGCCAGAACCATTTTGGACAAGATAATTTAGTCAAAGATCCCTGATTAAAACACCAACCAAAGACGTTGAACCTTTAGTTGTGCATCTATTGTTTTCTATCTATTGTTTTTTAATGGTAAATTGATGAAACAAGAATGACTGAAGAAGCAAAAATCCGAATGCATATCTGCTTCTGTGTTGGCCCTGTGATGGACTGCTAACCAGTCTGAGGCTAACGCAGAATATGGGGAAGAAGAACCGAGAGTCGTCACTTTGAACATCCGACTACATGAGCATCATGAGCTCACAGTTTGTAAAAGAGGGCTTACCGCAAAGCGCTTACTTCCCGTTTGCTTTCTCTTGAGCAGAATCTATAAAACACTTGTCAGAAAATATGACTAAAAGAATGTAGTACAAATGTGAACATAAACCCTTCAAACTGGAGGTGAAATTTAACCTGGTATAAAAAAGAAATAAATTCAACACACTTCTTTCTGCTATTTTCTAAAGCATGTGTGTAAGAGTTTACCAAAAAATGCAAGAGGTATTCATTTAGTTAGCACAGCGTTTTTTTAGATTATAGTGCAAGGCTGAAAGGGTACGCAGTCATTGGCGGGTGAATGTTGCATTCTGCCTGATAAACGAGGACGCTCCATGTTAATACTTGGGTCATGTTCGACAGCACACCTGCTTCCCAGCCTTGGCACCTGTTTCATAGAAGCAGCAAGCAGATGTGCCATTGAGAAGAAACAGACCGCTTTAAGGTGGGCGTAAAAAGCATGAGCAAACAGCCCACAGTATTACAATATTCAAAGACATAAAACAAACTCAGTGAATCGTAGCAAGACTGTTTAATGACAGCAAAGACAAGGACATCTGTCCAGTTGTATTATTTCAGCTTTTATCTTTCACTGCTCATTAGCTTACAAAAACCTGAAGGAGACAAGACGGTCCTTGATTGGGTCAGTAAAGCTAGAATATGAGCTTTATGACTGAGTAATGTACTGGGATATAACATATTGAGTTTCAAGAAACAGAAATGGTTGCAATAAAGTTTATTAGCAAAGTAAAATAATGATTTATAAATGAGACAAGAAACACCAGCGCAAGACTATCGGCAGAGAGAATGGCTGGTTTGAATAATTGCAAAAGTCAGTCTACAACTGATTTTTGAAATGCTTTTGGAAGCATCCATCCATTCATTCCTTTTCTAAACAAGGAGTGTTGGGTTCCACTCCACCAGGTCTAGAGTCCTGCAACTTTTAGATAAGTCCGACCCTGGTCAGACGGCTGAAATAACTCCACAGAATACAGTCAATGTCTACAGAGTCCTGCTTACGACCCAATTATTTGACTCCAGTGTATGAAAGCTGAGACAAATCAAAAATTGCAGGACACCAGCCCTCGAGGACTGGACTTTGACACCCCATTTTTTGTGAGGCAATTACGGTAAACCCTGGACAGCTCACCAACCCATTTTTGGTTGAACACACATGTTTACACCTAAGAACAAATCAGAGGTCAGGTGACCCAAAGTGCATCTTTTTGGACTTTGCAAGTAAGCCAGAGTATCTGGAGAGGACCAAAATGCACAGGGAAAACAAACACTTTGCACAGGAAGACCATGACAATACCTTGGATCAACCCCCCTATTAGCAGATTTTCCTGTGGAACGTAACACTAAATTATTTGTGGAAAATGTGCCTATTTGCAGATTTTTCCATAAAGCGTACGTCAAATATTCTTAAAATTGCAGGTTGGGAAGCTGAAATACCTAGAAGCAATGCTACTTGACATGCTATGGGTTAGCATTTGAAAAGTAACCAATCCCAGAGTGGCATTTATCTTGCTTGCCGCTGATTATCTGTACCCCCAAGGGCAGAGATAAGGAAGACTGTAGATATGAGCTTTCGTTGTAGTGCCAAGATGTGGTTCTCACTGTACGTATTAATGCATAACAAGGTTTAAGATGTTTCAATTCAATTCAATTCAATTTATTTATATAGCGCCAATTCACAACAGAAGCGCCAATTCACAACACAAGTTAAAAAAGCTAAGCACTATTTCTTTATAGAGATTTACGCAAATTCTCCAAAAATTAGAGGTTAGGCAGGCAACACTGGTTTAAAATGGTTTGAACTATTAAAATAGGCTGTCATAAGCGTTTTTAAAGGGGCTCTCAGGTATTCGTGGATTTCTGCTATTCACAGGCAGCTGTGGTCTCTAAACCCTGCAAATACCAGGGTTCTAGTGTAATTCAAACCCAGAATTGTAAACGTCTCTGAAGATTAGACAGTTCTAAATTGTCCATCAAATTCTGAAGTTAAAATACCTAACATTACACTTAAAAAGGAGAGACATTCAATGTGCTTTTGCACTGTATAAACAAATAAGGCTTTAGGACACAGTGTAAGCAATATGGCCAGGTGTGTTGCATAATCATTACAAAAGAAAGGTTAGCGCACAACGCAACATGAATAAACTGAGCTCTTTCTTTTGACTCCATGTACTTGTTATAACTGGATAAACATTGTGTAGAAATTAGAAATTTTTGCTTAATTTAGGCAAACACCCAGTACTAAATCATCCAATGTTATGACATATCCTCTTTAAACATGTTAAATAATAAAATGCTATTTTCTCACAATCTTTTTAAGCCCCCGTCTTTGTGGCTAAGTTCAATTATTTTGCTTGCCTTGTTTTCTTTTACCTGGAAGGACCGTAATGACTTTCAGCGGGATTACTACTCAGAGCAGGCCCCGCATGCTCATGACATGTGTATCAGAAATAAGGATGCATCACTGCCCTCTCCATAATACATCACTTTTGTGACACATTTAAAATTTGCAGGGTCCACTTGTGCAAAGCCGGCCCCAGTAATCCTCAGATTTCACAGTGTCTAAATGACGCCGTCAACAACTTCTCCCACAAAACAAACAAATCCCTAATGGCAATACACACTGTACAAATACCCGCCCCCCTACACACACACACACCAGTCCAAACCACCTGCAGAGGACTTTAACGGCTTTTCTGGATTACGTCTCCCTTCCACAGACCGGTTAAACTGCTCAGTCCAGAGCTGATGTCACCCATGCTGCTCTTTCTCTCTCTTCTTTTTTTTTTTCCTTTCTTTGGTTTAGTGCAGACATGTGGGCAAGTTGGGTGTGGCCGCTCCCGCCGCAGCTTACTCTCTGGCCAGAGTCACGTATAATTTCTACAGATTTTCTAACCACGACACAGCCAATACGAGACGCCTGGAAACCCTGCAGGAGCAGCTGCCAGCTCAAAATGTCTCCGTCGCCGCTTGGTGCAAACAAGATTCAGGGTTTGACAGCCACTCAGGAGCTGCATGTGCCTGTAGGGCGGTCAAAGCCACACATGGAGTCTCAGCATCTGCACCAAGGTCAACCATACATTTTCTTGGCCTTAATATGGCTTGCAAAAGTATTTACAACTTTTCTCACATTTTGTAATGGCACAATCCCATTTCTGCCTACCGGTTTTATTCAACAGTCCTACACAAAATAGGGTATAGCTGTGAAGTGGAAGATGGATAGATGGCACATTTGCAAACCTACCAACACATGGCCTCCACAACCTCAACTGATGTGTTGAAAAAGAAGAGCATTAAACAAGAAGCGGTCGGCATCATGCTAACTTTGAGGGAGCTGTGGCCATCCACAATTCAGGTGGAAGAATCTGTCAAAAGGACAACCATTTGTCATACAAATCTGGCAAGAACAAATCGGTTCTTGACAGAATGCCATTGGAAGGCCAGTTTGTAGCTTGTCACGAGCCTTGAGGGGTCACAGAAAATGTTTGTCCAACAAACACACAATCAGCACAGTAGATACACGCTGGCAGTGGCAGCATCGTGATATGAGGATGCTGTCCTTTGGCAGGAACAGAGAGCTGCTCGGCTTTTAAGGGGTCCTAAAATTCAAAACCGCATTTACTTGTTGTTTGAACAGTTTGGGGTGTTAAATGCACTATACCAAAAGGTCCCCAACCGGCTAAATGTATATGCCCTCGCCGGCTTCAACATCAGCAGTATGTAACTGGTAGATTATAGAACTAGGTAGGTTATAGAACTATTAACCCAATCGTCATAGAGCCATCATTATAATCCAGCCAATCAGCACACAGGTCATTCAATATTCAAGAGTGGCCAGAGAAACCCAGTCTTTCAATTGTAGGGCTTAATTAAGGGGTTGTAGTTGGCGATTTATCAGGGCTCCTGGGCCCTTTTCATCCTCAACAAAGTTTCATATGATATAAAGGCTCAAAGAACAGTTTCAAATTGTTAATAAATTTTATTCTAGAAGAGGTGTAGAGATAAATACAGAAAAGCTCATGCAGAGAACCAGTTAGAGATCATTAAAAACCAAGGTTTCAATGGAATGGCTTAGATTTTTTGGAGGGGGGGGGGGGGGGGGGGGGGGGGGGCATTTCAAAACTATGAACCACTTTCTGTTGATCTATGACATAAAGTCCCAGTACACTGAAGTTTTTGGTTGTAATATGATCAGATATTAAAATTGGGTGTGAATACTTAGCGAGGCACTACATCCGATGTGTGACAGTTCTCCGGAGTCCAACTATCTTCCCTGATATCTGTGAGCCGTCAAGTTATGTGTAAACTGTACATGTTGATGAATACCACGAATGATTCATACACTGAATACTCACATGGCAACTGCTGAACAACAGTCCCATTCAGTGGGTTGAGCCCATGGTATTACATGCCCTTGTTTCAACAGTGGCTAAGACACAGTTTGCCGTTGTAGGTGCAGGCAGGGACTTGTCCTGCCTGTCAGAGCTCAAACCTGAACTTCCTGGAGACGAACGGGTGTGCGTTTACGCACGCACGACTGTGTGTTGAGGGCTGAAGAGAAGGCAGAGCTGTCATCTGATAAATGCATTTTACGATTATTTATTTAAAAACCCTGTGACACTTTTGGCAGTGTTACATTCTTGAGGAGGGAAGGGCAAACAAAGGGGGAAAATATGGGAGAACACCCGAGAGACTTCAGGGAAGAACGGTTAAGATCTTGTGCACTGCAGCTTTACTCAGATCTGTGACTTACAATCCCCTATAACTAACAGCATAAGTTGCAATTACAATAATCTCCCAATTTAAGCATGTGCTTTTGGGTGGTCTGTGATGGCTTGTGTCTCTAATTGGTTCACTAACAGCAATACAGCCAAGCAGAGCGAGAAATGAAAGTACTACATCTGAACTTGCTGTGCCTCGTATTGCATCTCATTTTCTGCAAAGCATTCTCATTGCATTACTACCTATTTATAGACTCCAAATTAACTATTAGGGCCTTAATGATGTTATAAACCAACAGCGTCCAAGCCACCTTTGAATCAAATGTTCACCTGTTTTTAGGTTTTGTGTAATTGCCTATTAAATATCTTTGCATTCACAAACAAAACAAGCTCTGCGTACATTTCATGAATGCTTATTTTATACCTGCCACAGCCTTCACTCGTAGCATATTAACTAAAAGTGTTTGAACTGTCCTTTCCATATTAATGTTTTCAAGAAAAACCTTGAAAAGGTTTTTTTAAGCAAAAATGTGTGGATTAAAACAGTTTTTCTGAATTTAACTCATTTTTCAAAGTTAAAAAAGCTAAGCACTATTTCTTTATAGAGATTTTACGCAAATTCTCCAAAAATTAGAGGTTAGGCAGGCAACACTGGTTTAAAATGGTATTGTTTTAGTAGCTAACGATTGGCTTGAGCAAATATCTAAATACTATGTTTTATTGGAGGTAAAATTAGTATCCAACTTGACTAAAGGAAGTGTATTTGAAAGAGACGCAGCATTAAGGCTCTTTCTGTTTGCTATGGACTTCCCACTTTCTGCGACTTTGCCAAAATGAAGTATGGCGCTGCCCTTTAAACCATCATAAAAACACTTTTCTTTAGTATATTCTGGTCACATATTCAAACATGACATTTAAATCAGCTATGTTTAATCTTCTTTTGTCCCTTTTGAGCGGTTTTGCCTGAACACAAAAGGACTCCTCCCCTCTGTTGTCACCAATCAAAACAGGCCGAAAGTCTCCAGAAAATAATCAACCCCGCGTCTGCCGTCAACACAAATTAGTGAGTAATTACTACAGAAATACCCATTCAGTATTGTTTCCCTCCTGAGTCTTTCCCCTGTGGCTCACCATCTGCATTACTTCAATAATATTTATCTTGTTATCCCGAAACATCTCGCATTCCCACAATGCCCTTTCTCAATAAGTCCCACAACCAAAAAACACTGATGATTTCCCAAACGTCCATTCCAGTTTATTGTCTCATATTCTATACTGCGCTACTCCTCCTGTGGGCAAATGACCTCTTTTTTCTTTACCTCCCCTCGCCCCAACAATCCGATGGTAATGCCTTGCCAACACTTCTGAGCCCCATTAGCATCTGGCATTCCTCCGCTAATTGCATGAAACTAGGTCTGCAACCTCTTTTACGCTCATTCAGTGGGGGGGGGGGGCAGAGGGGTTCCCTCTCTTGATTATACGTCGCAGAAACCGGGTAAGAGCGTTGCCGCTGATTAGACGAGTAGCTCATGTGGGCGTCGCGAGGTGGGGCTCCTCTTATGCCACTCTGTTTGTCGTCATGGCAGGAGGGGTGGCGGGGCGGCTGGTGACAAGGCCAATTATTTTCACCTATCTGCTGCTCCCTGCCAGCGGACATGTAATCTTAAACGGCCTCAGTGATCCCTGCGCAGGCTCTGAGCCCTTGGAGAATACGGTTTCAAAAGATGAAGCTGTCACAAGAAACAGCTTGTGTTCAGCAGCAGGCGATTTGGCTGCCTCTCACCTGCCCATTATTAGCCTTTCATAATGGTAATTTGGGCAAAAAAATGAATCAGCACTTTCTGAAAGAGAAACTAAACATCATTTTATCAAAGGATTTCAATTGATTATCTTTTTAATTGTTTAGAAAAAGGTTTTTTTGTTCAAAATGAATGAGGAAGTGAAGTCTCTTAGAAAGCAGGGTGAAATTTCAGCTCTGCGACAAAGAACAAAGAGGCAGACGAAGGGTTGCAGTAACACCTGACGGATCAAGTGATCCAGGACCAGTCTGCACAGGTAATAGTCTGGGGAAAATAGGAAATTCAGCTTAAATAATATCCTAGTATGGATAAACTCTGCAAAGGTAATAGTCTGGGAAAAATTTAAAATTTGGCTTAAATAATATCCTGGTATGGATAAACATGATAAAAAAAAACAAAGGTATGTAAGAGTGTTTGTACTTCTATCTAATTACGTAGACTTCCCTCCCTCCCTCCATCCATCCATCCATCCATCCATCCATCCATCCATCCATCCCTCCTTCCCCCTGGTCAACCATTCACTCAGCCAGCTGGCCAATCCAAATCACTCCCAAAAAGGGATTGAGTACTTTGTTAATTTTCTGGAAACTATCGAAATTTCACACGAAAATTGTGTAGGAACTCTGTTATTAAGAATAAAATAAAGAAGGATGGGGGGGACAAAACTATTGAATTCAACCCCATAGAGAAAGCTAAGCTCCCTTTTGACGAGCAACCCTTTCTTGTGGTGAACTGGATAAGAACAGCCTTTTATGTTAGTTTCTCAACATTTTTATAGCAAGATCACAGTATCCAGTTTTCAAGTGCATTAACCCAAAAGTTCACAAAGTCAGATAGAAGTGGCTAATGATGAAGTAAATGTCAGACATTTTTTCTCCTCAAAGATAAAGCTCTCACTTCGTTCCTGCTCTGGAGATACTGTGGCTTTTTTTCGAGATACCGGATGTCTCCGCTGCATACTAAATCCATATCTTTAATGGTAAATGTGAAGGACCCTTTTGAGCAGAAATGGAGCTGACTTATACCCTGAGATGGTATCAAAATGGTGCTGTTAAAAAGGGCACAGTGCCGTAGTCAGAGAAGAAAAAGTCAGAGTAGTCTGACATTCCACCGACGCACTTGCAAGTCAGCCTTTTCAAGACATAGTTAAACCAATTCAGTGAAAGGAATATCTCGGTATGCGTTGAGTTAAAACAACCTGTTTTGTGAATGCAAGCCTTTAGAAAAAGACATATTTAGCTTTGGCTGACATTTTTATTCATTTCAGATTTCAGCTCCAAAAGCTTGGTCCTTCGATTGTGAGTGGATTTTGGCACAAAGTGGTGATTCTCAGACCAGATAAGACAGCTCAACAGGAAGCTGCAGCATTTCAGTTATTTTTACCCTCTTTGTTACATCAATTTAAGTTTACAACAATAATATAATCAGAAATAATCTGGAAAAGCTCTGTTTAGTTGGACGCTGTCAAGGAAACGAGCTTCTTTACATGTGATTAGCTGCTTTAGTTTGTATTAGAGATTTACCAATCAACTAAGCAGAGATAGGAAACAGCCAATTATCCAGTGATAGATATTTAGAAATGTGACCCCCTTGTCTTTTCAGTTTAACAAAATTCAGCCATGATGCATACATCAGGATAATCTCTTATTTCTTATTCATGTGAAAGAACATGCAGCACATTATTTTCTCTTTTATGTGCAAGAGTTCTTATAATAAATAAACTGGAACTGAATTAAATCAGACCTCAAACAGAAAATGGATTTGACAAGGAAAAGCCTGATTGGCGCATCTCTAATTCATTAAATGGAACATTAGTGCTTTACTCCTCTCCTGTAGAGCTTGTGCAATGATTCATAAACTCTTAAACAAGTATCACTGGTGGTACTTTGGGTCATTTTGGTGAAACTATTGTTATAAACTATTTAAAAGGTGAATATTAGGTCAATAATCCAAGATAAAGACAAAATAAAAAAGTTTGTTGTCTAAAAATATGCACATTTAATTTTTTTTACTAAATATCACTATTTAAATAAAAACAAATGAAACAAAAAAAAAACAAATACTATGTGTGTGACAGATTTCATGTCAAACAAAACCCCGCTGTCGCTATCCCCACTTTTAAACAACAGCAGTCATGTTGGATTTTGAGCTCAGCCCCTGCTTTCTGGAGCATTCCTGATTGTTCGTTTTTTCCCAACTTGAAACTCAAGAATTCTGAGTGAACATAAACCAGGTCCTTCAACAGTCAGTGCCATTCGATAAGAAAATGTGTCACATCAATCAGAAAACCATTGCACTGTTTTAGAAAAAAATGTCTGTCATTATGGAAAAACTTAAAAAAATGCAGTATTTACTTGAACTTGTCATAAAATGTTTAAGGCCCTCTGGCTTAGTGGATGATATAATTGCTTTTGGAGTGATTAATGTTAAGAGGAATGAAGCAGAGTCCCACCTGGCTGCAGCTGAGAAATGTATGGTAACAGAGGTGATTAGATTATCTATAATCATTCATTAAGTTTCGGGAAAGACTAGAGTTCTTGGGTAAGTGTTATCTACATGTTATTCACCACCTCTGGGACATCATTTGTCTTTTTTTTCACCTTTCGACCAAACTTTTTCTTTCTGGTGACATCTCTAAGGCTTAAAGAATTTTCTCAGCAAATCACCCACTCCTAACACACATAAATTTGTAAAATCCGATTTTCAGATATTCCACTGACCCCTGCTCAAGAGATGGCTCAGAAACACCAGACATGCATAAACATGTCAGCTCCATGTGGATATTCTGTCACATTTGATAGTACCACTCCACACATGCTTTGCTCTTTGCTTTTATGTGCATTCTTCCGGCTGATGGATTCAAAGAGACACATCCACGCAGAGCTACCTCAGATCTATAAATACTCCGCATTTCAGTTTCACTCATTTCACTAGAGGCAAATAAAGGCAGTGTTTTTCGTCTCACTAATGGATCCCACACAAAGGGGCTGACTGGACATCAAAGTTGAGTCCAGAGTGCTTTGAAATTAACCCATTAATAAAATAGCTCGCAGGCCACATGTTTGTGAAACACTGGGAAAGTAAACCGATCCGCTTTTGATCAGTCAAAAGAACATCTGATCATCAGAACTGAACAGAGGCCTTTTCATGTCCAACAAGTAAACTTGCCAAACATTTTGGAGATGTTGAAAACCATTTCAGAAACACACAGGCTAAAGTGATGTAAAAACTCTGGTTGTTTCTTTAACTCAAAAATTGTGAGAGCAGAAGAAGCCTTCATCATTCTTCATAGACAGCCATATTGAAGTATTCAAAAATCTGAACTACCTTTACCAGAAATCGGGGCGACTGTAGTTCAGTGGTAGAGTTGTCAGCCTGCAACCCAGAAATTGTGGGTTCGAATCCAACTTCCACGTGCTACATGTCGTTGTGTCCTTGGGCAAGACACTTCACCTAACTGCCTACTGGTGTTGGCCAGAGGGGCCGATGGCGCGAAATGGCAGCCTCGCTTCTGTCAGTCTGCCCCAGGGCAGCTGTGGCTATAATCATAGCTTGCTTCCACCAGTGTGTGAATGTGAGGGTGAATGAATAATGGAGTTGTAAAGCGCCTTGAGAGTCTTGAAAAGCGCTATATAAATGCAAGCCATTATTATTATTAACTCTCCCAGTGGATAAAATAACACATAATAATGGTAAGATTGTGCACTATAATAATGATAACAAAATGCTACTGTAAGATTCACATTAGACAAAGTTTACTTAAGAGTTTGTTCACTAGCTAACATTAGCCTTTCTCTGCTAATAGGTTAGCAAAGCTATTGCTTGCTAAATTCAACATTCAAACCTTGACCAAATAGTTGGTTAGACATTCATTTTGTTCGATTATTTTTTTGTCAATATTATTATTAATTTTTTTTTAGCTATTATAAGGTTGCTGTGTGGTCAATTTGACCAATATAATAATATGACTGATTGAGGATGACTCTTTTCAACCCACTATTTTGTAGCTTTAACATTAGCCATTAGTCCATTTGAGCGATTTTTGGGGTTAAAAACAAACATAGCATCATGGGGGAAAAAAATGCATTACAAAACCACATATTTTTAAATTACTCAAGTCTGGATCGGTCTATATTTGGCCCATGAAAAGGTTAGAACAATAACCAAGGCTGATTTAACTTAGCAAGTTCTAGAGTGTGAAAACTATGAAGTCTAATCCTTTAAGATTACAGCCTTCAGACGATACAGTGTACCGCACAAGCATGAACAGAACTGAATAAAAAAAGCCAGCCTTGACACACCTAAGCAAGAAAGACAACTTTGCAAGGGCTGCGTAATCTGACTACAGCAAGGAGATGTGTCTTGGTATCGACACGCCGACAACAGATGTGACTGCAGATATGAGACTACTTTATATTCAGTGTTTTAACAAAAGGGTGTAGAGGAGCAGTTTTTCCTTCAGGGCATCAGAGAAAAATGGAAACAAGGTAAACTGAAACACTGTCGTGAATAATGTAATCTTCTTACTCTTGAGGCATTTCACAAATGCTCTGATCGAGTGACTTGAAAAAAGGGACACACAATGGTTCAGTTTCGAGCTCAAGGACACTTCACCAGTCGGGGCCAAAAGGTTGATACATTCTTATAAAGCTCTGTCCCTTGACTGTTTCTACTGTAGAATGCTGAAACCAGTGGTTAAGTCGCCATTTTCCTCAACAAACTTGAATAATTTAATTCCAACCAATACAAAGAAAGAAGAAAAAAAAAAAACACAGAGTGTTTTAATAAACATTTAATTATTTCCCACTGAGGTGAATCTGAAACTTGAAGAGTAAGCCAAAGAGGCTTTCAAGAGCCAAGCTAGCAGTTTGGGCCTTTAAATCAAGTCAAGCCTCTTCTGCATGGAAAACAGCCCTGTCAGGACCGGTGTGGAGGGCCCCCTCTTTGTGTCACTGTCATTTAGCATCTGTGCTGGCCTGTCAAACAGAATGCCACCCTCATACTGGCTGCTGGCCCCCGTACGAGACAGGATGCTGAACAAAGGCTCCGGGATGATAGATGGTGTTATACAACGGCCCACTGTTTTTGTCAGGGTGCGGGGGAGGAGATGCTGGTAGATGTGGGGGTTCGGGCCTGACATCTATTGATGGATATGATTTTGAAAACGCGTCAGTGTGTCAGATGAAGCTATCGCAGTGAGCAGGAAGGGGCAGGTGAAGTGAAACTGGGAATATCAGCAAATATCTCAGAGTTGCTAAATTTAAAAGTAACTGTGACATTTTATATTGTGTAAACTCTGCTTTTTCTCTTCTTAGTTTCCATATTAAGGGCATAAAGTGAAAATTATAAAAATGTTGTATGTGTGCTGGAATCTAACCTAAGTTAGTTGTAAGGCAGAAAAATGGTGCACAAAAAATAGCAAGGCTTGCAAAAACAGTAAACAATAGTTGGATGCAAAGAGGAATATAAGCCTTTTCCCACAGAACAAAACAGTCTGTTAACACCAACATCTGGCTTGTGTTGTCACCACTAAGGGACACTAAATCACTGGATTGGTTCGAGGCTAAAATCCACATTTAGTCCTCGGATCAAACGGCTCTGCAGCAGTAGCGGGTATTTATTAGCTCCAGCTCTGATCACCAGTGATAGAGGCATGACACATTGGTGCGCAACCCACGTTTAAAGACTGAGGCGACCCACACGGAGGCTTTGAACCTGACAGGAGCGGTGGCAAAAAAAAAGTAACGCCAACAAATCCATTTGACTTGTCTCAGCAGCACAAAGAATCCCTGCACTGCAGCCTGGGGTCCTGCTGTCACCGGATAAACTATTTTTTCCCCTCAAAGTTGTACGAAACAGAAATTTTGGTCAACAGCTGTCATGTGGTCACAGCCTGTATGACAGTTGTATGCAATCCCCTACAGATGTAGTCTGCAGGCTTGTCCCTGGGAGCGCGAATACCCATCATTGTTGATGCCAAGCCATGCATCTACTGACAGCAGAAAAGGAGTTAAATCACTTGCTTGCTGAAGTCTAAAGACGCTTAAGGAAACCCTTACAAGTACCTGCTAATTCAAAGTAACATCATGTTAAGCAATGTGACAGAAGTTACACAGTGATCCACTACATTGCCTTGCAAAAGTAAACATGGCACAAACATCAGTTTATTTTATTGGGATTTTAGATGATAGACAAACAAAAAGTAAGGCATAACTGTAAGAAAAAATCTATATGATTTTTCACTTTTTTTTTTCTTTTTTTTTTACAAATAAGGTGTGGCATGCATCTGTATTCTATGTCTTCGAAATCAGTACCTTTAAGGCTCACCTTTTCCAGCGTTTACAGCTGTTTTGGGGTGTGTTTCTACCAGGTGAGCTAAAATTGATGCCCATTCTTCTACACCAAAATGGAACAGTGGATGGAGGAGTTGATGAAGGGTGTATATCATGCCAGTTTCTAAGTTTTCCCACAAATTCCCAATTGGACTTAAGTCTATACTTTGACTGGGCCAATTTACCACAATAATACACTTAGATCGACGCTCTATCCATTCCCCCCACCAACTCTACAAAGTGATTTCTGCCACTTTCCCATAAAGGCCAGATCTGTGTTTTATTAGTTTACGTGCGTCTATTTCTGACAATTTTTTTAAAAACATGCTAATCCTAACCAAATTTAAGACTTTATGAAATTGATTCAAGACTTTAATACTTTTTAGTTGTCCTAATTTTCCTTAAATCAAATGATCAACTTTAAAAAATCTTTAAGACCCCATGGATACCATGTTTATTTATACTGAGATGAAATTGCAAGGAGAAGATCTGCATTTACTAATTACGCGACTTCTGCTTGGACTGGATTTGACTTAGCTTTATCAGATTAAAGTGGGCTGCATACTAGGGATAGGCATAATTAATCAACGATCGATTAATCGATCATTAAAAATGTCATCGATGACATTTTTTTTACCGATCAATTAATGCATGTTCTGTTGCGTAGTGTGAGTTTTGAAGGAATGCAATTAATTTTGCTATGTGGCAGTAATTAAACACTTTACCACACGAGGGCGATGACTGAAAATAAAAACCCACAGGCCGACTCAGTTTCTTGCCACTTTCTGTGTGTTTCAAAAGTAGCATTGTCATGAAGAGGTCGCAGCAAAGTGTGGTGTGAGACCACGTTGACAAAAAAAAAAAAAAAAAAAAAAGTCTCGGTTCACTGCCAACATTGCGAAGTTGTGTACTTGAACGCACTTCTAACCCTGGTTAGAAGCGGAGCATCCTGCTCTTGGTCTCAACCTAGCATCAAGTCGGTGTTAGCACGGAGGAGCCGAGATGCACAACGAGCGGAGAAACTTACTCACCGATTACTTTCTGAGGGAGGCTCCGCCACCCCTGGATTGCACCCCTACAGACTGGTGGAAAATGAATTAAACAAGATTCCAGAGGCTTGCCAGGTTAGCACGGAGGTATGTGTATCACAGTGATGTCTGTCCCCTCACAGCAAGTGATCTCAGCGCTGCAGGTCAGACGCCAAAGCAGCCTAATGACCGTCAGTCTGGTCACCAGGCTGCTTTCGCTTCTGACCCCAGTGCATGTTTCACGGTTTCTTTTTTTGTGTGTCTTTTTTACTCTGTTAATGAGCCTAATTCATTGTTAGGTATGCTGATCTCTCTCATCCTCTTTCTCGACTCTTTTTGCCAAATGTAACACAAAAGTATAAGACCTATAAGTATTATATATTTTTTTTAATTAAGTTATTGTTTAACATGACTTTTTTTATTATTTTTGTTACTTTTTTGGAGAAGAAAAAAAATATGAGCGTCAGTTGTGTTAATGAGTACTGTCTTTTAGCTGTCGGATCCGCTGCTTATAGCGCATATTTTCTTTGTGCAACTACCGTGAATTAATTCCGTTTAACTTCCACAAGAGGAGTCCCACTTGTAATGAAGATCTCAATGAGGAAACACGCTATTTTGCTATTCTCACTGCATTTTAATATAGCCTATGAACACTGAATTTTAATTTAAAAATATCAATGATTAATCGAAAATCGATCGTTAATTCTCCCGATGATCGATGAAGACAGTTTAATCGAATGCCCATCCCTACTGCATACATATGCGAGCCGAATTTTTCGTTTCTGTCAGTGTGCCCAGGGTAGCTGTGGCTACAGAGTAGCTCACCATCCCCAGTGTGTGAATGTGTGCATGAATGGGTGAATGACTGAATGTACAGTGAAACGCTTTGGGGTCCTCAGGACCAGTAAATGTGCTATACAAGTGCAGGCCATTTACCATTTTCCCTTTCAGATTTTTATTGCAAAAACAGTTAAAAACCACCTATAACCTTTCCTCTGACACTCGTATTTATTCACAACCTCGTGTTGGTCTGTTACATCCATGTGGAAAACGTGGATGGGTACCAATACTTTAGAAAGATGCTGTACATAGCTGGACATGTATACAGATTATCTAAATGTATCCTAGTAATGACTGCTTTTAGCACAACGTTGTGCTATGAACAAAGGATAGTTTCAGATTCTGATAAATATCTCTGAATCCCCTGCTGCTTAGATGAGAAAAGTGTCACTAACACAAGCTCATCAGCTCGGTCCATGCTGTGCCACGCCCTCCACTGAAATGTTGCCCCCACTCTTCTTTTGCTTTTTTTTTTTTTTTCTCGCTCCTGCTCCAACTTTAAAATATTGGGTCTTCTCAGTGAGCTCTGATACCCAGAGGGTTCATGTGTGAGTCATGGCCACTGGCTGGGCTGATACACAATGACAGACCGGGCCTTGGGCAGACAGAACAAATGCCATCATGTTACAGTCAGCTTGCAGCACTGCAGCAAAAAGACACAGCCATTAACCATCTGAGGGATGCATTCAGGAGAGGGACCTCAAGCACACAAATGCACATGAATTAGGAGAAATGATATACTTAACAATTTCACCAAAGAAATACCAGGTTGGAACATGTCTTATGATGATTTGGAACAATAAAAGGCCCAGGGACAATGATGATGTTCTTTAAAAGGTTTAAAATCCAGTTTAAAATGAGCTATGTGCGCCAAACATTGTGTTTGTTTGATCCCTTGAAACAAAAACAAAAAAACAAAAAAAAATCTTCCCTTCTGGTTGCAAACACAGACAAAGGCAATATGCTGCCAAGAACTGATATAAAAGGAAATCTGACTGGCATTTTGATGTACATCTCTAGCCTTGCTCTGTCAAAGGCAGCACTGACTGAGTTATAATGGGAATAGAACGAATCAGCACAAGAGAAAGAATAATCAATCATTGCTTTAAACAAAATAAGTTGGCAACCCTTGTGGATGTTTAAACAATCTCAGAACAATTGTGTGAACTCACGTTGGTATACAATGTGAAATCAAGTTAAAAACTACATGGGAAAAAACAAAACCAGATAAGTTACTTGAAACAAGTTTTGACACAAGTAATAACAGATGGAGCATATCTGAAACAAACTCAAGGTGTTCTGAGATTCTTCTTTGGCTGCGCTGTTATTCTGTTGCTGTCATCTTGCAGAAGTTAGCCCTTGGAGACAGCGAGCAGGATTCGGTGACTGCTTTAGTCTAAACAAAAGGAACACTGTTTGAGGTATGTCATGACCACTTTGCCATTTCCTTCCATAAATAAAAATCTTCACGTCATCTGAGACCTCAGAACTTTCAACATCCTTGTTTATTTCACTTTCTTTCCATTTTGCTAGGAGGGAGATATACTGCGCCTTGTAAAAAGCATCCGTACCTCTTGAACCTCATAATCACAAACCTCAATGTATTTTGGTCAAGTTTTAGGTGACAGACAACGATAATGTAGTTAACAATGTGGTGAAGTAAAGCTAAAAATACAGTTTTATATTTTTCTTAAAATTAAAACTCTGAAAAGTGTGGCCAACATTTGTTTTTAGCTCTCTTTACTCTGGTACCCTTTAAAAAACAGCCTAGGTTCCACAGGTAACTTTGATGGAGTGGTAGAGATCCACAGCTCGGTGAGAAAATCTGGTGGCAGGACAACTATTAGCGATACAATTCACAAAAGTTGCCTACCCAGGGAATGGCATTAAAAGTCTAATGTGCAGTTTGCCACAAGTCATTTAGGGCAGAGGTCCCCAACCCTTGGACTGGTACCGGCCGCAGAGAAAGAATAAATAACTTACAGTATTTCCGTTTTATTTAGTATCCAAGCTCAAACAATGTTTTGTTTTGAAAAATGACTGGATTCTCTCCGTTACTATAACTCATGCATATCATGATGCTTGCAAGGGAGCAAAATTATTAAAAACAGAGCTCTTTGAAAAGTTTCTTTGCGAAAAGGAAAATGCCCAGTGAATAGACAGAAGAGCTTCTGACTTCCAAGAAAAAAAAGCTAAATTTTTCAGACAATACCTAGAATCGTACTTTAAATATGGATTTATCGCAACAGGCAATTTCCACGCACCAATATGCTCTGTTTAATATGTTGCAACCGGCTTTTTAATGAGTCAATGAAGCCTTTAAAACTGCCCCAGGCGGTGCCGTCTCATTACAGAGAAACAGGTACAGTGCTACCACTGATTGGGTGTTGTGGAGAGTTGAATTTTTCTTGCACTTTATATTTATTTTTGAGGAAAATGATATTTTAAAGGCATCTTTAAATGTTACAGCAGCAACCAGAGTGTTAGGGGGCAAAGATATGTTATTCATGTCATGCTGTCATGATGTTACAGAAATGCTAATAAAGTTACAAGTACACAATGGATTTACAGTTATTATATTAAAAAATAACCTAGTTTTTTATGTCGGTCGTATCTTGTTATTTTATAACGTTTATCCAGCGGTGCAAGAAAATATTGTCTGATATTTAAGTGGTGCGTAGCGAATTAAAGGTTTGGGACCACTGATTTACGGAATAGCATTAATACAAGGCTATACTAAAACTCATTAAATGCAGCTAAAGACACGAGGCTGGGATGGAGATTAACCTTCCAACAGAATGATGACCCTAAACATGTATTCAAAGGTAAAATGGAATGGTTAAGATAAAAGCAAACTCATGTTTTTAAATGGTCTAGTCAAAGTTGGAACCTAAACCAAAGTAGGAATCTATGACAATACTTAAACATGAATCTCATTAGAAGCTCTCTCTCCAATTGGACTGAGCTTGAGCCATTTTGCAAATAAAGAAAGGCTTAAAATGTCTGTCTATAGGTGTGTGAAGTTAGTAGTAACATACCCCAAAAGACCTCCTGCTATATTGACTTGTATGTATAATTTCATATGTGCTGCTTTGTTTCGGTCTACAACTAATCCTAATAAAACAAATTGAGGTTTGTGACAAAATATGAAAGGAGAATAATTTGGAAACTTGTGTGAACTTGTCATCTAGGCAAAAACAGTATCCATCAGGATTCAGGCTTCTGAATAGATCTACCTGCTGTGAAAAACAGGGGTCAAAGAGCAGCAACAAAAGTGAGGCAAAGTGAACTTTAGGGTGACACACCTGGCAGCAGAGGCAGACTTCTCGATGAGACTGATTAACCCTGTGGCCTGTTAGCTTTGTTTTCTCCGAGCAACATCTGCTCCAGTAAAACAGCATCGGCTGCAGGAGTTAATGTACCAGTAAAGGAAGGATGTCAGCTGCCGGCTTTTAAAGTTTAGGGGGGGAAATGCAAGACTTTCATAGCAGTAACACACAGCAGCCTGTCTTCAATCACCCTTGCCTGTGCCATCTCGAAAAAAAAGCCAGGAAGACATTTGCGCAAACGTGTCAACCACAAGGCTGCAGCTTGTAAATAAGACATTAACCTCTGTGTTTACAAAGGAGCCGTGTGTTTTTCTTATTGCAAAGTGCTTTTCCACAGCACTGCTGTAGCATGCGGCTTTCTCTGAAGCATAAGTGGGGGTGGAAAGGCGAAGACTAATAAAGTGCCTCGGTTCCTTTCCAGAGATAAAAATATGAAATCTTTCCATTTTCAGAGGGGTCCATGTCATTTCTCAACTTGCTCCTCTTCTCCTCAGACAGACTTGAGCAGATATATATTTATAAAAAAAAGTTTCTGTCTGGCATATTTGTGCCAGGGAAATCAATCAATTAGCGATAAGCGATGTGATGAGTCGCTCTCTTGTAATGAGCAGAGAAGCTGCACACTGATGCTGCACAGTGCATTTACTCGTGCAGACAATCGGGTCAGCACGTGACCCCTCCCAGGCTGGCGACAAGCGCATCCCTTCTGCAGGGGCTCGGGGCGAATCGTAGAGCACCATCTGACTGAATCTTTTAACACGCCGTCGTCCTGACACATCGCGTTAGAAAAACAGAGCGCTTGTTGTTGCTAAAAATATTTCCGCACACGCAAGATGCTCTGGAGAACTGGATATTACAGTACCACCTCCGAGATGTGTGTGCGTACGTCGGTGTGTATGTGTCGGGAGGCACATTTGCATGAAAGAGAAGCCTGCACAATCTCTATTGTAATGCATGAGTTGTGGTCATGCTTCCTGGGCCCATTCACTCTCTTTGACATATTCATTTCCTCCAATATTTAAAACATATAATGGAAAGGAGGGGAGCGTAAACAGCTTTTAACTAATAAATCACTGTGTGTGTGCCTGCAGAAAGGTTACACATTTCTAATGGGATTCTTTTTAGTCATCTTTGTGGGATTTTACCCTGCTAACCCTTCGATTTATAAGCACATCAGTTGGCTCTTCAGTTTTGAAGCCTTGTTGATTCATATGAGGCTGACAGCTCTTGACAGTCTCCATAAATATTAATCATATACTTAAGTTGGAAGCCAGGGCGCTGAATAATCAGAAAGACGAAACAAGCCAAGAATATTAATTAACTAAATCTAATGAATCCTCTAAATTAACTAGCTAAAAAAGTCTTCTTAGCTGCCTATGCCAGCCTTTCCAAAGAAAAAAAAAATAACACAATGCTTTTAATATTCAACTTTAGGAATTGTACAAAGGCAAAGCAAAAGAATTAATTAAGTGTGAAGGATTTAAATTTTTAATTATACCTTAATTTAACCAGAGAAATCAGACAGGAACTGAATATGATTTACAATAAAAACTTGGCGAGTCAAGAAAAGCAGGCTACACATTCAGCCCCGAAAACTTGTGGGATCAAGATTTAGGCTCAAGCAGAGATAGAGAAATAATCGACAATTGTGTGGATTAAAATAAACTTGCATCATCATGAAACAGCAAAGCCCCGTAATCCTCTCATTATTCACAAAAAGTCTACTTTCACATCCACCCCATAAAATTCAATACCGTCTCTACATGATGAGCCAAACAAATGAGTCCACACATGAAGCACAAAGGGCTCATTCATGCCTGGGAGATCCTGTTCTCGATCCTTTAAAAAACACGCTCAATTCAAAGTATGACACAGCCTCTAATGCTAGTTTTCATTGATTCACTACTAAGATTTTGACAGATCTGTAAGATAAGAGCTTTGTTTGAGGTGTGTGGGAAGGCAAAGATCAAAGGCATATAAAGAACCCTTTCAATCATGGCGTAAATCTATGTTGTACTTAAATTTACGAAAGTACATTTAAGATTATAATTATTTTTATGTATTTTTCAGTCAAAGGGACGGTTCAGAATATTGAAGTAAGGATAGACAATAAAAAAAGTAAAAAGGAAAAAATATTATAGATAGTTGAGTGAACTCCATTAATTTTATGCTTCACATTTTGCATTAGGATGTTTCACATAAGGGTGCAACGGTACATGTATCTGTTTTTGAATTTTTCACAGAGACACAGCGGTGAACTGGGGTTCCACATGGCAGCATTACTGCGTTGCACTTTAGCCAGCAACACACGCGACTATGTAAACAAATGTTACTGAGCCGAAGGACACCGCTTATCTGCCTCTCGCTGATGCCAGTCTTTTAACGTGGTTATGAACTGTAAGCAGACTGGACATGTGACTGTAATAATAGCAGGTGTGTTGAAAATGTTTCTTCCAGGAATTAGTCAGTGACGTTTGCCGGGGTTTTTTTGCAGCAGGGGAAACCTGAACGGAAGGAGCACCATCCCCATCACAGTGTCCCACATATATCAAACACTATATCTTTATTTTCACGCATACTAAAGGGTATAAAAGGCCAAATAAAAATAGAACACAGGAAACCAAGAGAAACTCTGTGGTTAGAAACTCTTCGGGAAAAAGGAACTCTGCAGCGGTAATCTAACCATTAGACTAGCAGTGCGCTGTAATCCCTCCCACTTCACCAGCATACTTCTTGTGGCATCCTGTCAGCTGGCTCAAGTAATAGCTCAACCCACGATTAATTTGTTACCACGGTTGGCACAGACGGTAGGGCAGTTAATTTGATATCTAATATTCTCTTGACTTTGGCAGACAACCAAAGTATTGATGGTACAGTTTCCTAAAGTGAAAATATTTAGACTGTTATTTGTATAGAGCTCCGGACGTCACGTGACTCTCAGAGCGAAGGCGCCATGTTGGCAGACATGAACGCCATCAAAATGATTGCAGCCAGCTGTGATTTTACTCCGTCGGAGTTTACTTCCAATTTTAAAACAGAAGATATTATTGTCTATACCGGGAAATTAAAAAGATTAAACATATCCGACCCTCACCATGCCCCTGGGATATTTTTTAAAACTTCAGAAGCGGTCAGAGCGGACCTTTTACCAGACCTGAGATACTCTCACAACAGTGTTCATTAAGATCCGCATCATAGCACATAGAGCAATGCTGGCTATATACTCGCCCCAGAAGACACAACGCATTCTCTTTGCAACCCTTGCAGTTCTGTGTGGAGAAATTTCAACTTTAACTTACAGTTCAGAGTCCTGCAACAGGGCGGGTACCCGCATAAGGTTTTTACATCATAAAGTTGTGAAATAAAATTTCAGGAAGTTTCTTTAATGCGGGCGCGTTGTGAGTGACAAATAATTGTTTTTAATATTTTGTTTAAGACTCCCAAAGAGGATTGTGTTGATATACAGTGGCTTGCAAAAGTATTTGGCCCCCTTGAACTTTTCCACATTTTGTCACATTACAGCCACAAGCATTAATCAATATTATTGGAATTCCACGTGAAAGACCAATATAAAGTGGTGTACACGTGAGAAGTGGAACGAAAATCATACATGATCCCAAACATTTTTTACAAATAAATAACTGAAAAGTGGGGTGTGCGTAATTATTCAGCCCCCTGAGTCAATACTTTGTAGAACCACCTTTTGCTGCAATTACAGCTGCCAGTCTTTTAGGGTATGTCTCTACCAGCTTTGCACATCTAGAGACTGAAATTCTTGCCCATTCTTCTTTGCAAAACAGGTCCAGCTCAGTCAGATTAGATGGACAGCGTTTGTGAACAGCAGTTTTCAGATCTTGACACAGATTCTCGATTGGATTTAGATCTGGACTTTGACTGGGCCATTCTAACACATGGATATGATTTGTTTTAAACCATTCCATTGTTGCCCTGGCTTTATGTTTAGGGTCGTTGTCCTGCTGGAAGGTGAACCTCCGCCCCAGTCTCAAGTCTTTTGCAGACTCCAAGAGGTTTTCTTCCAAGATTGCCCTGTATATGGCTCCATCCATCTTCCCATCAACTCTGACCAGCTTCCCTGTCCCTGCTGAAGAGAAGCATGATGCTGCCACCACCATATTTGACAGTGGGGATGGTGTGTTCAGAGTGATGTGCAGTGTTAGTTTTCCGCCACACATAGCGTTTTGCATTTTGGCCAAAAAGTTCCATTTTGGTCTCATCTGACCAGAGCACCTTCTTCCACATGTTTGCTGTGTCCCCCACATGGCTTGTGGCAAACTGCAAACAGGACTTCTTATGGTTTTCTTTTAACAATGGCTTTCTTCTTGCCACTCACCATAAAGGCCAACTTTGTGCAGTGCTCGACTAATAGTTGTCCTATGGACAGATTCCCCCACCTGAGCTGTAGATCTCTGCAGCTCATCCAGAGTCACCATGGGCCTCTTGGCTGCATTTCTGATCAGCGCTCTCCTTGTTCAGCCTGTGAGCTTAGGTGGACGGCCTTGTCTTGGTAGGTTTACAGTTGTGCCATACTCCTTCCATTTCTGAATGATTGCTTGAACAGTGCTCCGTGGGATGTTCAAGGCTTGGGAAATCTTTTTGTAGCCTAAGCCTGCTTTAAATTTCTCAATAACTTTATCCCTGACCTGTCTGGTGTGTTCTTTGGACTTCATTGTGTTGTTGCTCCCAACATTCTCTTAGACAACCTCTGAGGCCGTCACAGGGCAGCTGTATTTGTACTGACATTAGATTACACACAGGTGCACTCTATTTAGTCATTAGCACTCATCAGACAATGTCTATGGGCAACTGACTGCAGTAAGGGTTAGACTGTCAGTTTTTGCGCTGAATATTCTGGCATGCTCTCTCCATAAACACATTTCAATCAACACGATTCTCTTTTAGAGTCTTAAACAAACAAATATTACATAAATATTTTTTCACCCGCAGTAGCCTAAAGAAACTTCTGCCAGACCCTTGAAATTTATGTATTTTTTTAATCTTTAAACGGATACCCGCAACATTGCAGGACTCTGCCCTGAACGTGTTTGCAGTGGACTACGAGTCTTTTAAAACCTCGACATCCACTGCTAAGAATGCTGCAACATCTTCACAGCAAAAAAGTATGAATGTATAAGAAAGTGGAATGGAGTGATTTAAATAATACTTCGTTCAGAAACACTGATTATGAGGAAATTGTGGTGGGAGCACAAGTGGATGTTAGAGTATTATACAATTTCCTGATCCATTTTCCCTCGTCCTACTCCGGAGCATCGCTTAAAACATAAAAAAGTCTGGAGGGACATAAATGGACACAATCGGGGTTTGTTATTGGGATGCAGATCTGGAATCTTCCTGCAAAGGATTGTGTTGTTGTCACTGGGAGGGAGACCTGTCTTGATTTTGGTTACCATGAGCAACAGGCAGTAGCTAGGTTATGTCTGTGTGCAACATGTTGTGTGTTCATTAATCTCAGGAAACAATTAAAGTATTTTTATTTCTAAAGGCATCATTGTGAAACAGAGCTGCTGTCAATTTGCATTACTTAATGATACAAGAGCAGTTATCAAACAAATGGTAATAAATCTGAATTACAGGTGAATCACTCCCAAAGACTAAATGAAACGGCTTCATTTTTCCCTGATCGCTGATCGCGCGTTTCATGGCAATGATCCATCGTTTTCTGCGTTCTGGATCCTTGGTAATCCTATAGAACGTTTCTCCCTTATCTCATCCGTGTCTGTTATGGCATCCTGGGGTGCAACAGGTATCCACCATATTTACCGTTTCTAAGTTTGGATTAGCTGCAAATAACAACTGAGGGAGACTGCCTGCCACAATGGCGCCCAGTCGATTTTAACTGTTGCATGCTGGGAGAAGTGACGTCAACTCCCGGAGCTCTATATAGATTTTTTTTTCACTTTCTTCTCTGACTGTACCAAAAGTGAACCGAACCATGAAATTAAAACCAAGGTAGGTACCATACAATGATATTTGGCATACTGTTACACTTATCTTACCGTTATCACCTATGATCTTACCGTTAAAATCATTGGTGGTGCATCGCCTCCTACCTTCATTTCCATGTAAATATTGCTAGGTTTCTCTGTAGCTTACCATCAAATGCATTAGGTAACAAGATTTTAAACCAATTTTTCTCATAAAATAGTATTATTGTATACGGCAATGCCATTTTTGAGGTTAGAGTTGTTTCATGCCGGTAGAAGTCTGGTTTGGTTTTGCCCCTTCAAAAGCAGCTGTACAGTTTAACGGATTAAACTCCAAACACCAGACATATCCATGGACATATATTTATGGCTTTTAGAGGTTAGCCAGTACTTATCTTTATTTAAGGGCATAAAAACCTCACCTCATTGTTTCTTAACTATCCCCCTGAGAAATGTTTTTGAACTTTATTGATTCACTGGTTTACAAAACATAACCCTTCCTTTTGCTTTTAATGATTGGTGTTTAGACTGTCCCGTTCACTAGATCTGCCAGGATTACTGTCATACAAATGTTTGAAACTGAGTTTTCTCAAAGAGCACTGTGTTTACTCAGCTGTTACAACGCTGCGCCTTTTGCTGTTTTCCTCTTTCTAAAATAGAACTACTTCCCTGTTAGTATTCCAAGATCCATATTTATTGAGGACATCTTCTTACTACTCCCATTTACTGTTATTTATTTTTTAACATCTGGCCCATTGAGGATGCCAAACTCAAAGTTTTCTAAAATGAAGCCATCTATTTTTGCTGAGCTCTTCTTGGTAAGACAATGTCTGAAATGAAAATGGTGACTTTTCTGTTGACTAACTGTATAGGCAGGGAACTTCAAGGTCAGCAGCTTCTCTGCATGCACTGTTGCAAATCATTCGGTTGTGCAAAGTTTTTTTAGGTCAACAATGCAACCAATTAATTTGCACGCACATGCTTTTAGTGCAATTGCAAGTTTTGTGAAAGCTTTGTTGTTTTTACATTGTATGGGAATGCCGTCACTCTTCATATACGAGTGAAAACACATCAGCAGATGTAGTCGGGTTCACTACTCGGATGTCTGCTAGTCAATTATCTTGTACAATCAAACACAATACACCAGTGAAGTGTGTCTGCCTGAACTAACAACAAAGTCCTAATCTACTTGATAAGTAGCTGTATTCTCAGAAGGTGGCAAGTCACTGCCTCAGGGATTCTCTGAGCTCAAAGCGTGAAAAATGGTTGTGGATGTCAAGATTCCCCTGACACTCATTCACCGATGATCAATTTCCCATTCTCCATCTCTGGCCTGCCCTTGTACATCAGCATCAAGCAGACACAAGTAAATACAGTATGTGGCTTAATGCGTTTTCCTCTCAGGGGATTTTTCAGACCAAGTGGCTTCAGGAGGGTAAATAAATAAATATTCCATTGAGTGGTTGACCTGATTGCCTTTCTGCTGAATAGTGAGCGACCCTTTCTTCTACTGTTGTCCAAGAGAAACATTTACTTTTGTTGTGCTGTCTAATATAAACACCCATACCCAACACTGATACTGACAAGAATCTACAGGTGGACGACATCAAAAGTAGCAATGATACAGTCTGTTTTTCCCCCATTAATTGTTAACTCAGTGTTAAAAATTTTTTTGCTTGCATAGATACAACAGTGTTTTAGGGATTTTCTTGGGATATCTGCATCCAGAGGTAGACTATTGGTTTGCCTTGTAAAGCTACCAATTTGCTTTGATTGTGAGGATCTAAGTAGCTGTTTGGGGGGGCTGTTGCGCAGGAAGTTAACCATATAGTTAGACTGAAAGGAAGCTTTCAGAAAGGAGTGTAACAAAATGTCCATCTTACGAAACTGGGTGACACATGAAAGTGGGTCCACAAGAATTAGAATTGATGAGATTTTAGCAATATTTAGCAAGAGTCCAGCCTCATTTCATATTGTTCATGGGGTGGGGGGGTGGGGGGTTCTACCAAGTACTTAAAGTGCTCCTAAACAAACTTTATTTTATGTAGGAGGCTTCTTCAATACATATGTAACTGAGTGAGGGGACAATAATAAGTCTTGATCTATTTATCTTCTTGTTTTAAAGTAAAGGTGTCAAACATAGATACAGGGCATCACGTTTAAACACACCTTCATGTTTAGGGCTTATACTAATAGCTTAGATTTACTTTAAATTACGTAATATGTCAGCAGTAACATAACAGCACTTGTCTAGGCAACAGATCTCACTTTGACAAGAAATATGAAGACTAAATATCGTGAGATCTCTTTGCACCCCTATACTTTGAAATCCCTTGTCCAAATAGCTCCAAATAGGTTTATAATGTGTATTAACCACTTTAAAATAAATTTTACTTTATGTGGTTTCTGCAAGTTTCAGAAAGTTAAGTTCAAAACCTCTGTAGACGGTAAATGATGTATATGAAAGAACTAAAATAGAACTAATATTTTACTTACCACATCACTTATGTTTTACTCATTTACAACTTAGGTGTGTGAAATTACAACTTTGTTTGGCTAACTTGGTATTTCCAGATCTGGCATGTGACTGTAGAGAATTACACCTAGGTTACACAATTTCAACATCTTCAAACAATAAAACTTCATAAAAGTTATTGATGGTAGGTTTCAATCCACTGCCAAATTCACAATTTCCAAGCCAAAACTTGTTTAATACAGACTTTCCCATGACGAATAAGGCAATAGTGAATAATTAACAAGAACACTCTGAATATAATTCCCCAAAGGAACTACAGCCAGCAGGTTTTAGAAGCACAGTTATTACAGGGGTATGTAAGACTTTTTCAGACCCCACAGAAACTCAGATTTATCTATGAAAATACCAAAAAAAGTATTTTTGGCTTTACCACATCTTATCTGTCGTACTCCTCACCTTGCTTATTGGCCTTTTCAGGGCCAATAAGTAAGTGATATTACTTAAACCAACTATCTATCTGGATGAAAAGAGCAGCCATCTGCTAATTCTCAATCTTAGCCCAGTACTTGTCGCTTTTGTAACTTTTAATCAAATATCAAATTTAGCAAAATATTGTCCAACTATTCAGTTTATATAAATCTCTACCAAAATGTGAAATAGGAGCTGAACTCAACCACTCAAAGTTCTTCAAACTATGATAATTTTTGTTCCAAAGAGATCAACAGTGCATTTCCATGATATAATCTGACTGAAGGACAGTTCAGTCCTATCTCTAAACCCATTTTTATCAAAGCATAGTTATGTTGTCTGTTTGACATTGACAGCGCTGACCCAGAAAATACCCTTCAAACCATCTTGAGGTGAAAATGTTGGCTATATCAGCCGAATGAAACCAAACTTGGTCACCATTTCATAGCAAAGCATCATATGATTTGATAAATCTCTCCAAGCACATAATCTAGTGCATCATCCAAAGTGTGCCGGACTTTTCACCCCACCTTTGCACAGCAGATGCTGGCTAAGCTGTGATCGGACCAAGGGCGCGGTAGTAAACACAACACACCCGCCTCTCAACATCGCGACCTTGACTGAAGAGCAAGCTGACAGACGGGTCTCTCCATTTTTTTCCAAAGCACCGAAAAGGGCTCAGTCCAATTACAGGTGTTGGGTACATTGTCTTGTTAACTTCAGCTCTGACTGTACATTCAGGCAGCTCAGAGATCAAGTGCTCACTGGAGTTTAAATTGACAGGGCTACCTTTTCCGCTGTCACAGCCTCCTGTATTACTCCATCACCAGTGGGTGATGGAGGAGCATAAAAAGCTGTCGGAGACATCTATGCAGATGTTGACGGCATCAAAGTCAGCATATTCTGACAAGCTGACTTCTGTTAGGCAGTCTAGTAAAAACACACTATAAGCACAGAAATACACGAAAAAAGGTGGACACCTGCCATCATAGTTTAGTCTGGCTGCAATGACAGGTAGACTATATTAGCAGTTCATTCATCACACAAAAATAGTACCCTTCTCCAGTTTCTTTGCTATACAGTATAAAGCTGAGGTAAGCTCTGCAACCAATATCCCAGATGACATTTTCATGTGTATACGTATAGTTT
The DNA here is from genome assembly GCA_963556495.2 of Valencia hispanica. Lineage (NCBI taxonomy): Eukaryota > Metazoa > Chordata > Actinopteri > Cyprinodontiformes > Valenciidae > Valencia > Valencia hispanica. The sequence continues at coordinate 12,177,506 of OY747700.1, forward strand.
TCACAAAAGGTTTATTTTTAATTAAAACACCATCCAAATGTACCTATTGGATGCATCCCTTTTCAGGGCCAAGGTATTTTTATGGCAATTCTATGATTTTCTGGTATGTAGCCTACTTGTATTTGATTCGATTTCATTTTGTATCTTCTTCTAAATCATCTACATCATGTATGGGCTGAATAACAGTATCAATATGTCCCTAAGTTTTTAAAAGTTCCAGCTTCCAAAGTGATAAACATTTCCATCTTATTGGACCTACAGTGTAAATGCTTTTAATGAGATACCAGAGAAAGTGTCAAAGTGACCTGATTTGTTTCTTTGGTAAAAATCTTTGTGAAAAGGGAGTGTGGTGGACCTTGATATTTGCGGGGGTTAGGAACCACAGCTATTAAATCCGGAAATACTTGAGATCCCCTCTAAAAATGCTTATAACTGCCTATGTTAATGCTTCAGCCATGACATATACCTTAATATGTATTACCATGCACAGTGGAACTTGTCTTAAAGTTCTAATGGCTAACCGTTAGCTGCTGATGGGATACGTTTCTGGAGATTTCTATCAGCAGATCAATGGTACTTCAAACATTTCAAAATCTTAGACTGATCAAACCTAAACCAGATAATTCAACACTAAATTATTTTTTTACATTCCTTCAAATATAATGGTAAAATGTTATCTTCCAGTATTGTGTACCCAATTTGGTGTATGCTATTGTTTTAGGAGCTTGATGTACACTATTAGGAATAACATATATTGTTTCAGGCAGTAATACAAATACTTGTTGCTTTTCTGTCTTAAATAAAAGCAGGTAGTCATTGTATAAATTTTTATTGTAATTTATTATAAAATAAAACAATAATGTTACATCTTAAGAAAAATAGACATCCTGACAATCTCAACCAAGCCAGTACCTACTTTGGAATTCAGTTTAGCATTTTTATTTGTTGACAGAAAAGAATGAAAGCGAAATAATCTCCAATAAACACATTTAAATTAATCAGTAACGATGCTAAAATACTTCTTGAACGAGAACCATTAAGCTCCACGTTCTGCCTTAATGTATCACAACCGATTGGAATAGCTATTAATTTACAAGTGGTAATGGTGGCACCTCGGTGACACAGACAGGACCTGAGCTGCATCGATCCAAACTCCACCTGATTACTAATAAGGTATTGACCTATAAATGGCACTTCAGAAATGACAGCTATATTGACCTTTAAAAGAAGAGTAAATATAAAAAGTGTTTCCCAAAGCTCACTGCTGCTTGTGTGCCAAGAGGTCAATACCCAGACTCCATTAGAGACATTTAAGGAAAACATTCTCCTAGAGTAAAATACCACATTTAGCTATTTGCTCAAATAATCACGCAACGCAGGAATGAAATATCCGACTGCCTCAACAACACACAATACAGACGTGATGAAAATGCGGCGACCTAACTGTGCAGTCCAAGGCTATGAAATACGCCTGAGTGTTAATTGGAAACCTAGCTTCCCCACTCAGGCGTGTCAATGAAAAGGAAATAGGCACGAGCAGCAAGATATACAAAGGCACTGGAAAGGATAAAGGAACACAGCTCAGCGTGATTGGAGCAGGCAGATGAGATGACGCTAAACATACATCTGGCAAAACTGTAATCTTAACACAGACAAATAGGCTTTTGTCTAAAATTGTCCTGTTGGCAAAAATGAACTGTGTAATTTGTTGCATTAGGGAAGCTATTTTTTTATGTCCTTGGGAGTTACAAAGAAGTTTAATATAAATGCAGACAATGAGTCTAATGCTGAGAATGAACCCTCTTTTTGTTTTTGTTGCTGGGAATTCGTAGCTTGCTCTGCGTTATTAATTTTCATTTCAGGTTACAATAAGGGATGGACCTGGTCTACAGGAATTCGGTAAACCTGTCAATGCTCAAACGAGAAAACCAATAATAAACCCTGGAAAGCCATTTTAGCATTTCATACAATAAATAGAAAAAAAGATGGTTTCGTGTATACTTTAGTGCGTGTTTCCGTTGCACTACTGCAAAGTCAACATTACAGTTCTAGGACCCCTACGACTGTCCAACACCCTACCCCCATTCCCTGACCTCCATTTCCCAGTTGGTCAGTTCACAGCAAATCCGTAAAGCCTCCCAGCATCTCCATGGCGACAGGCCTCAGCCGAGCAGATGGCCTCAGTGTGCTGCACGGCAATTAAAGAGGGAGTGACGAGCGGGGAAAAAGAAAGTGGGTCAGGATCGGGGGGAAGCAGGGCCGGCAACATGAAGCTGCCTCAGCCTCGAGCCTGCGTGCAGTCGTGTGCATTTGTGCACATTGTGATGCGTGTGCGCACACACACACGTTTATGCCTCACTGCACCCCTTCGCGGGTCTTCTCAGCAAAAATAAACACACACACACACCCGACGCCAGTCACAAAGCATCAGTAGTGTGAGAATGAAAGGAGAGGATGGGGGAGACAGTGTAGTGCGGCGCACAACAAACTGACCCGGAATTCGGTCAGAAAAACTTCCTCCAGAATTACACAAGCACAACAACAAACAAACCAATAGGATTAACCCTTCAAATCTCCACTACTCACATCCGCAATCATCCTTTATGTTTGCATGGCGGTCTCTTGAGAATCACTAACTCCAACATGACTTGTCTCTATAAATTTCCCAAACACAAGAGATGGGCTGCACAGTGGCGCTATTGGTAGCACTGTTGCCTTGCAGCAAGAAGGTCCTGGGTTCAAATCCCGGCCTGGGGTCTTTATGCATGGAGTTTGCATGTTCTCCCTGTGCATGCGTGGGTTCTCTCCGGGTACTCCGGCTTCCTCCCACAGTCCAAAAACATGACTGTTAGGTGAAGTGGTCTCTTTAAAACTGCCCTTGGTGAGTGTGAGCGTGTGTATGGTTGTTTGTCCTGTATGTCTCTGTGTTGCCCTGCGATGGACTGGCGACCTGTCCAGGGTGTACCCCGCCTCTCGCCCCTTGACCGCTGGAGATAGGCACCAGCCCCCCCGCAACCCTGCATTAGGATGGACGGGTACAGAAAATGGATGGAAGGATGGATGGAAGAGATGTAGCACACCCATGGCAACGCAGTTCCATGCCAACCACTTTTACTATATTACTAATTCTTCTGGTACCTGCAAGGCCACAAAATTTAGCAAGGGCTTAACAAGACAGTAGATCAGGCACCTGAGCCCAAAATATACTTTTTTCTTAAAGTTAAAGAATATGCAACTGTTTAAAAACAATAATGTCATAGATCCACCTCTATTCTAAATCTTCACCCCAAACCCGTCTGACATAATAACAGCCTTCTCGGTTTTTGGTGTATTTCAGTTACTGTGTTAGGCCACCACATTCAGGCGTGGCATAGTTATTATTAGGCATGGATCAGTTAACAATATAAGGAGCACCAACGTTTTAAAAGGTTGTGCTTTCCAAATCTTCCATCATACTGTTTCTACTGTTTAAAGTCCTTTTAATGAGATGCCATAGGAATTGGCCAACTTTTCTTCAGCAGTAAAGGGCTGCACTGAACCTCCACCAACTGATGCTGTGCACTGTTGGCTAGCTGAAATAGAAAGGGGTTTTGTCTCTCTGTCAATAAATAAATTGAAATTTTGAATTCGAAATAGAATACTCTTACTAAAGCAGCACGGTTTTGTTGCACCATATTTTACAAGCTATGAGCTGGTGGAGCAGCTGTTTATAAAATAAAGCTAACTAATTATACCATACAATTATGTAAAAAAATATATCATAACAGTCATACCATAAAACTGGTGGTGTTATTACTCAAGGTTATTATGCTGTGAGAGTACCATACAGGCTCATGCCTAGTTACTATAACATTTCATGTGGACAGGGCCTAAAAACCTTGGATGTCCACAAAACTATCTGTCTTGGGTATTTGAACACATAAATAAAACTCATCTAAGCACCAAAGTGACTCCAGTGTAGGGCCCCACATACTCCTAAATCCGGCCCAGGATTCTAAGTCACATCTTAACTTTAGCTTGCTTGATTTGCTTGAAAGGACCTTAATGTTGAAAATAAGGAACACTTTATTTAATCTGAAAAGAAGATCTTCTGTCCATTTTATTCCAAATTCACTTGTTCAATGCGTAATAGTATTCTCACAATTATGCAATCAGCAAATAATTTGCTTGAAGATAGATTTAATAGAGAACGTGAAGAGGTTTTAAGGAGTTCAATGACTTCCCGTGTGGAAACATAAAAGACCTAATGAGCTGTAAAAAATTGAATGAACTTTTACTTGCTTGAGTCTTTTCTTCCAGTGAGCCGGCCCCAAAAGTGTCTAAACAGAACTTCAGCCAAAAACACTATTTCAAGTCAAAGCAGAATCACCCCTGGAACATAGCCTTATTCAGGAACAGCATGACTGCTGCTAACTCCCATCCCCCGCAGGGTCTGCATGTAAATCTTAAATCTCCAGTTCTTCTTTTTCCCTTTTTACATTTTGGCTGTTATTTTCCTCTGTCATCACCCCCCCAAAAAATTGGAAGGGAAGCTACAATCTTTAGGCCTATTCAGCAAAATTATTTGAAACTCTGAACCCTGAGGGATACAAGTCTGCAGGCTGTAAAAGAGTATGGAGTTTATCAGTTTTACATTCAATTTCTGACACATTTGCAACTCTTTTGCTCGTATTTCTGAGTTTCATAGTCCTGACCGAAACTCTTCAGTGTGCTGGGAACAATTTAGAGCATGGCAACCCTGCAGAGGTAAATATTTATATGCTACCTATGTGAACAGGGAAGAAAACTAGGGTAAGAAAACAGACTCCAGAAACGCCCGCCAGAACGTGAGCTAATGGGTACAGGGTCGGTGAGTGGGTGTCATGCCCATTTATTATTGGGTAAAAACCTTGGGGGGGGGGGGGGTTCTCAGTACTCTCCAACTTTCTGGCCTGACGTGACATTTGGCAAATTTAATGGCTGAGCTTACAACTGCTGTGAACTACAAAATGGCCCCTTGTGATTCCTTTACTGGTATGAAAGTCCTTTTCCAGATTCCTGATTGGTTAATTCCACTCACTAACCCCAAAGCCAAGAAAGCTGGAAAGCTGCTGCCAGAGAAGCTCCCATGTGGAAACCCCTGGCAGATGCTATTGAGCTGGAAGACATAATGTGAAGAGGAGAGGTAGAGTGAAGGGGGGGGGGGTGTTGGGGCAGGCATTTCATATGGATCTAGTCTGCATTTGAAATATTAATCTTCAGGGAAAAGGAGCACAGTAGCCAGGATGAAATGTCAATACCAGCTGGTAATAAGATTGAGGTCAACTATAACCTATGTCTGTCTTTGGCCTTCAACAAAGATTTTATTATCTAACACCCAAACATGTTGTCTCCTCCCAACCAAAACTAAGGGAATTTACTTGGTGTGCAACCAGAAAGTGTGTGCACACGTTTGCAAAAGTGCTCAACGATCAACTAAAAAAATGCATATATGTGTTTGTTCATTTCGTAAATGTTTCTTCATCTAGAATTACCTACCTAAAATATGCTACTTCAGGGTTCAGAATCTACACCGATCAGGGATAACATTATGACCACCTGTCTACTAGAGAGTTGGTCCACCTGTTGATGCTTTTACAGTCCTGATGTGTCAAGGGACGGACTTCAGGCACCAAGATGTTAAGAGCAGATCCTTTAAGCCCTGTAAACTGCAAATTGAGGCCTCCATGGGTCAAAGTTGTTTGTCCAGGACTTGACGTAGATTTAAAATTTCCCTGATCTACTTTCCGTTGCGTATCTCTGCCAACACCTTCAGCTTATTCTAATGCTCTTCAAACCATTCCTGAAAACATCTTTGCTTTGCAGCAGGGAACATTATCCTGCTTAAAAAGGCCACACCAATGTGGGAATCACAGTTCCTTGAATAGTTGTACTAGGTCAGAATCACAACATAACATTGGATGGCAAGACCAAGGTGTCCTAGCAGATCATAGCCCAAAGCATCATACTGCCTCCACCGGTTTGCATTTTTCTTGCAGTGTATCCTGGTGACTTGCATTCCCCGGGTAAGCAACACACATGCACATTGCTAACCATATAATTGAAAAGAAAACATAGCTTATCAGACCAGGCTGCTTTTTTCCATTGCTCAAACTGTTATGTCTGCGCATTTTTCCTGCTTTTAACTTATAAACGTCTAATTCCTAATATACGTCCCACCCACCGACAGGTGATGAAGAGATAGGCTAATACGTTTAATTCACGTCACCTTTCAGCGCTCATGTTATGCCTGATTGATGTCTATTTAATATTTGGTGATAAACCTTTTCATGAATTAGTCAGTTCTTATAAACCTCTCAACTTTGACATATACTTCTGGTGAAACAGAAAACAATGTGTCCTTGCAAATGATAAAACATAATCAACATTTAACAAATTATCATTTGCTTTGAAACATTAATATTTACTTGAACTACAGATTACATTAACTCAAGGTTACACACAGGACAAGATCATGTCTACATTTGAAAGATCTGCTTTCCAGACAGTCAACTCCATAACAATTTGGCATTAAAACTGCCGGAGAACTGACTGGATTTTCTTTCACAACTGAGTGGGCATATTTTCTACTAAAGTTTTTATTACACAGTGTTCATTTTGTTTCTAGTTTAAATCTACTCAAGATAAAATAAATACACTAAATACAATATGCAGTTTTGTTTAGAAAGGGAATAAAAGCACCTCTGATTAGATTTTTGATTGCTCTTAAATTGTATTAAATAGGCCAACAGAAACTTGGTCATGTTTGATTAAACACTTCAACAAAAGGTGCAAAAACATATTTTTGATTTTTGTTGGAAGAATCCTTAACCAAACCCTCTGCTGGTGAAGCTCAGTGCTTAGCTGTATTTTGTTTAGTTTGTTGGTGTTTGTGCAATGACAGTAAAAAAAAAGGCTATTATAAGATAGTTTCATAATTGAAAACACCTCTGCAGTTCTTAAAAAGTTAAGCCAATATTGCAACAGAGTCCTTGAGTTGTATAATTAATTCCAGAATAAATAAAAGTTGCATCAATAGCTTATTTCAAAGAAGATGTGTAAGTTAAATTTTAACAGGTTATCGATTAGTCAGTAAACTATAATAATACTTTGCATAGAGTAACAGTATATTTAGTTCCCTACCTATCTTAATACGAAGTATGTAGGAAAAGTAAATCACTGTAAATCGATTTGTAACCAAAATCATGTTCCAGAGATGCACCGAGAAAGCGGCTGGTGACTGTAAGCAGTTGTTTTTCGGCTTTATTTGGTCCTGAACTGTGAATGACTGGATGAAAACTCGAAAATCAAATATTTTTCCAGTCAGTGAAGAAGCTGACAACAACACTGTTCAGTACAGATGCTGTTGCTGAGTAAAGAAGAGTCAAAGTCGGCTGTTTTTGAGATTAACAAGGACTCAGAGAAAACCCACATATATAAAACTATTTAAAGGGAAATTGGACTTTTTTTAGGTCTATTGTTCAATGAGCGGGAGAAAAAGACTTTTGGCAGATAACTGGAAGGCTGAACTGTGGTGTTCCTTTCTTCTTTCAAGCTTTTAACCTTTCTCAGGGAATCTGAAGGAGATGGAAATGAAGGCAGCCTTTTGGAAATCTCAAAGTTAAGGCAAGGATTTATCTTCTCAAGAACATCCTCATGGAGACTACTGTTTTTGTAATGGAAGCTGCTTATCAAAAATATATATGGTAAAGCCAGTTAAGAATTTTAACTACGCTAAGAACTTATTTTATTTCCTTGCTTCACCTCCTATTATAAAGAAGTGATTACACTAAATTGGAATCAGCAGGTTAGGAGCTTTTTGACAAGGTCTGATTGTTACATCTATGCCATGTAAATGTAACTGCTACCTGGATCTATTTGCAGGTTAGAGTAAAATAAATAAATCAATAAAAAGAATTAATAAAATAAATAACAGGTAAGCAAGGAAGCAGAAAATCCTCAAACTTTGCAAAATAATGCACAGGATCATCAGTTTCTTTCTTAAAAGTCAGAGGTCATTGTAAGTATAAAACATCATTAGAAGAGGGTATCAGCTGCTGTTCGATAGAAGCCAAAGGCAACTGTAAATTATTCAGGCTTCACTGGGAAATTGAAACATCTTGTTCCGTGGGCCAATGTGGGAGAATGTCAGACAGATTGGCGGGAGAATGACATGGGTGACAAATCCACTGAGGAAGAAATTTTACCTGGATATGAGTTCTAGGTGCCAGTCTGCTGAATAACTCCCAGTATTAAAAGCAGGCTGTGTTATGGTCTATCACGTTACCAAAATGAAGGGAGAAGCTCTGCACTCCAGGCCACCTCCACACTCATCTCCATTTGTCTCAAAGCAAAGTTTCAGTACACAAATACGTAAAAAAAAAAGATGAAAGAATTTCAACATGAGGTGCTTTTATCAATTTTACATGCCACCAACTGAGAAAAGCCTTAAAAACCAGGTGTCAGGTGGAGAACAGAATATATATTGATATGTAAACAACTGAACTCTTTTTTTCATATTAAGAATTTGTCTGTAAAGTTGATCATCGCAAGGAGCAGAGACACGCTGAGAGAAATATGAGCTGACCTGTTATCAGTCATATTTTTCTAGTTTGCGTGCACAGGACGGGGGCACTAAGGAGCTTTGCACCGAGCTGGAGCTTGCTGGAAGCTTAGCTATGTGTCAGGGAGAATAAATAAACCTGTGTTTGTGTTTTATAAGCACCCCCCTACCACCCAACCCTTTCATTCAACCACTACCGCTGCTGAAGCACCCCCCGTCACCCGTTTACAATCACGCAGTTACTTTGAAGCACAGTCAGCTCCCGGAGAGATATCGGTGCGGAATATTAAATGAGCGAACACCATCACTCATTAAAAAAGGAAACATTTCATGAAACAAACCCCCTTTTGTATCAAGTGCTAACCAAGCCAACACTCGGGACACGCTATCCTCAAAGGGAGAGTGAGGAAACCGGAGAGAGAAGACGGGGGGTGGGGGGGGGGATAGGAGGTGGTAGGTGCAGAACCAAGATTTGTAGAAAGTAAACGAGGGAAATGAAAGGGATTTTTTTTGCAGGAGATAAGCTCTGGTACTTGGGAGAGCTTGAGCTATGTGGCACCATGATGGAAATTTCAAGAACGCTCTAACTAGGAACATCTTCATAGCCACAGATTGAAACGCTGCAAAATATTTAGAAATCCTTGAATTTTTAATTTAGAATCTTCTGCAAGTTATGATTAATTTTAAGCTTAACCTCTTCAGATGAGGAGACAGCATGTTCAGCAATGGCGCCTGAAGGATTGCACTGGAATCGATCGATATGAAATGTTAACATATTTTCCCTCATATATTGGACATACTTAGTGCAACCATTTAGGATTTATTAAACTGACCTGCTTAAGTATATAAATCTGTCAAAATGTCTAGCCTGAAGATACATCAATCAGGTTTTTTCCATGCAGATACCAATTTATGGTTTAAGTTGGAGTGACATTCGAGTTCTGATTTAGAATCTTCTTTTTTTTTAAGACTTTAACATGTCGAGAGAAAAATGTGCTGCAAAGTAAAGAGTTTATGTGTCTGAAAAAAACATCCAAAAATGTATTGGACTTTAAGATCATCAATCAAAACCAGTCAAGGGGAGACTGGACAATTATAATTGCAATATTAGCCCATAAAATGTTTTTTGATTTGATTTAAACTTGATTTAAACTTTTTTTTTTAATGTGCAGTCAATAAACATAATTTCCTCTATACAGTATGTGTACAATATCTATTGTTCCCGGATTGCAAATATTTATTTCAATGTTCATGTTACATTTGTACAAACACAAAAATGTCATCATAGCAAATTTGCTGACATCTTGTTGCACTTCATAACCATAGCAAACTACAATTACATACTCATCATTTACATGTAAATTTATACTCTAATCATTTAAACCAGAACAATAAATAACACGTGTATACATTTTCCTGTCACACCGAGTTGGTGTTTGTTTGTTCCATTATGTTTACAGTTCACTTGCTCATGTTTTATTTACTGTCATGTTAGATTAGTGAAGCTCTGACACAATGAGTGCAGAAAAGTGGGCACAGGGCAGGCTTACTTTCTGCAGCAAAGTTTCATGCAGTGCAGGAATGGCATGGATGGTTTGTAACTCCATCTATTTATGACCAAATTTAAATCAAATTCATAACAAAATGTAAGGTACTAAGTAATCCAGTTTATTTTATTCTACTTAAATGTACAGGGCTTTTAAACTAATTAATTTCTAGTGAAAATTTTGTGCACTCCGGTTCGGTTTAGTCAGTAGCCTACTGATAAAGCACTGTTTGTAAAGATAAATCCAGCTCATGAGATGTTACGCTTCATGATATTGTGACTTTGGGAAAAATAACTTGTAATTTTGGGGAAAGCAAGAAGTCCCATTTACATAAATATCATAAATCAAACTCTTTTACATAATCTGTGATCAGTGCACAATAATATATGCAAGGTTTTGACTCTGTCCATTTTTTTGTGGTTTTATGATTAGTCTTAATGCCCAAAAAACATTTAACCCTATTGTTTATCTTTTCACAAATAAAATAATAGTTTTGTTCATTTTAAACTGTATTTTAAAGAATCTCAATCTCATTGAATTTGAATTCAATGCAAATACGTAGCTCTGAAGCAGATGCTAACTTTAGCACCTTACAGCTAACAGTTAGCTTGTAGCGGTTTTCTCACATTGCTAAGAAATTGTTCATATTTTGTCTGGGGTTCTTTTACTACCATGCTGGCACACAAACAACATTGAGATTAGGACAGACATTTTTATTGCTTTTGTATTTGAGTGTTGTAAGTCAGCTTGACAAGATATCTTTATTAGCAGACTGTAGGGATGTCATAATGCATCTAGCTCATGAAACAAAGGGATACCTAACAATAGGTTTTGTATGAGGAACTAGAAAAGATTTTACCAATATTTTTGGGAAAACTAAAAATCTCAATTGTATTTTCTGCTTTCACAAATAGACCATTTTTGAGTTGATCTAAAACTCAGATTACAATTGAGAAATTCTGAAGCAAATGCTAAACTTAGCATTATCAGGACTTAACAGCAGGGTTGTTGTGGGATTCTCACAGTAATTACAAATTAGGGCGGCACAATAATAGAAAAACGTGCTATACAATAATATTCTGGAATGTTATGAGTTGCAATAACTGAATAAATAAAAAGCTGTTGTTCTGCTTTTTGTACATAGCAAATATTGACCCCAGATAGAGTATTGGCCCTCGGCATTCACAGGGGTTAGGGAAGAAACCGCCCATGAATTGTCCAGTGCATTTAAAACAATTCAGCCTGATTTGCTTTGTCATAAACTCCTGAAGACACAGGTGGAGCCCTCAACAATCGCCTGGATCAATGACTACCTGACCAACAGACCACAATTTGTGAGACTGAAGAATTGTGCGTCAAACCAGGTGGTCAGCAGCACAGGAGCACCACAGGGGGCCGTACTCTCACCATTCCTTTTCACTCTGTACACCTCAGACTTCCAGTACAAATCAGAGACCTGTCATCTGCAGAAATACTCAAATGACTCTGCAATTGTTGGGTGTATCAGAGATGGACGAGAAGCTGAATACAGAGAGCTGCTGGACCGCTTTGTGACATGGTGTGGAAACAATCGTCTCCCCTTGAATGTGAACAAAACAAAGGAGAGGATTGAAGATTTCAGAAGAAACAGGGATAAGTCAAACACTGTTTCCATCATGGGAGAAGAAGTGGAGGTGGTTGAGGAGTATAAATACCTCGGAGTTTACCTTGGCAACAGACTGGACTGGAGACTGAACAGTGAAGCCGTGTATAAGAAGGGACAGAGCAGACTGTACTTCTTGAGGAAGCTTAGGTCCTTCAAGGTTTGCAGCAAGATGCTGCTGATCTTCTACAAGTCCGTTGTGGAGAGTGTAATCTCTTCAGCCGTCATCTGTTGGGGTAGCAGCATCAGAGCCAGGGATTTAAATAGGCGAAACAACCTGATATAGAAGGCTGGTTCTGTTCTTGGTACAACTGTGGAACATCTGGAGATGATGATGAAAAGAAGGATTCTTCATAAAATAAAATAAAATATGGACAACCCGGAGCATCATCTTCATGAGACAGTCATACAACAACAGAGCGTCTTCAGTCGGAGGCTTCTTCAGTTTGCTGCAACACAGACCACTACAGGAAATCCTTCCTGCCCACAGCCATCATCATCTACAACAACTCCTTAAAGAATCAATTATATGAGCTATACCAACACTTAATTTCCCTCTGGGATCAATAAAGTATTTTTGAATTGAACTGAATTTGAATACCCCAAATCCACAAATTCCCTCCAGAAACTCTTATTGCAAATTTTCATAGTTCAAACACCAAATATACCTTAATATGCATTAAAACCACAGAAGCTAACACCCACGGTCGTCTATTGGCGGTACAGCCAATCAGAGCTAAGGAACATAAATGACATTCCTGGTTTGACTGCTTTGCAAACCTCAGCAAACACAGTGTGTCAAAGTGTTTCAGCTTCCCAAGCTGCATCTACTTTCAAATATGTTATGCTCAAAGGAAAAATCAGCGAGTAGGCCAATATTCCACAAATAACTTGGAGGTAATTACCACAGAAAAATCTAATCAGGTGAACCGCAAATATGCAGGGGTTCAATGTAATGAGTAATCTAGACAGCAAATGGGAAAAACTCTAAGTTCTTGTTTCCATCTCAATGTGCTTTTGCCCGAAGTTAGGTGCTTTAGCACTGAAACTGATGCAGTTTTAAACTGACTTTATGACCTTCCAATCTCCTTATTTTCTATAAGTTTTTTGTTGTGATAAAAAACAAGATCTTCAACTATATTAAAGGGATAGAGAGTCAATGAGTGCGTTTACATGCAGCAAGAGAAAGCCGAATTATTGCCTTAGTCCGACTGAAATCAGACTTTTGAAATGCATGTATACTCCTTAATTCGATTGGGGACCAATTTTGCAACATTGTTGCAACTTTGAGCTGGTCCGGTTCGGGTTCACATTGCACTTTTGACAAACGAACGAAACCTTTTTTCATGTTGTATATCCTCCTTGCGTGTGGTGGTGCTGTAGCAAGAATTGCAGAAAGTCCAAGAAAACGACAAACTGGAAAAAGATGCATGATGTCAGTCATTTCGTATTGGTCCGGCAGCAGACGCGGTGAAACTCCCGGAAATATACAGAGTTAGCTCTGCATACACAGATGGATTGTGCTTGTCTTCTTGTTGTGGTGGTCGTAATATATTATATTTACATTGTTCATCGTCCAAATCTCGATGAAGCACTGGACTTCCTCCCGAATCCACGTTTGACCACGATTCATTGTTGGCGTTAATGCTAACAAGTTACAACACTGAAAAGGTGCCTCCCACAGTGCAAAGCGCAGCGCGCTACGGATGCCTACATAGAACAAAAAGAGCTTTTATCAGGAAGTTGGACCAAACTGAGGCTGGTTCGTATTCCCACCTGAAGTGAACCTCACCAGAGTCCGTTTGGAAGCGGACCGAGATTACCTCAAAATGTGTGTCTCGGTCCGGTTTGTTAGTGCGGACCAAATCTCACTGGTCCGCATTCACACCAGCTCAAACGAACCGTACTTGAGTTCGTTTTAATCTAAACAGATGCTGCAGGTGTGAAAGCACCCTTAGAGTAATCCGACTAAGGCACCCAGATTATGCGATTGGGAAATCCGAGTTTTTCACGGGAAGTGACAAGACCGCGGAAGTGGGAGTAACGACAACGGTACACAACAACACAGCAGCAACGACGATTGTAACACAATAAAACAGTACAGTACTGTTAGAATAAAACTTTATATAGGCGTTGTTTTTTTGGAGCAGAGAGCACCAGTTTAGCTGAGCAGAAAAACAGGATGAACTTTGCTCAGTACAGAACTGTAGATGTTACAAACAACAGGAAATTATAAACTTTTGTGTTAAAACGGAAGTATATATGTTGCAAGTCCCCAACACCTAGACCAATGAATCCGTGGTCAGACTTTTGCAGCTGCATGCATGCATACCTAGCTCTATGAGACACCCAAAAAAGGACATTTCAGGTATCAGTTAAAGTCAGTAGGACTACACAAAGAATTCTACAGGTAACACGATAGGATGAGCTCTTGCCTACGTAAACCGGAAAGAGCCTAGAGGAATAGGTATAAATTAAGTAATTTTTTTTGTTGAGAGGATCTCTCTCTTCTTGTGCATGAACTTTGTGTAAGACTGAGATCTGAGTTTTTGTACCATCTACTCGCAGAAGCCTTAATAAAACCTGGTTAAATATATTCAGAAGTAGTATGAGTTTTTGTGAGTAAGGCTTTGTTACTGAAAAGAAAAGAACTGGCCCACGTTAGTACTTCCAAAATGTTCTGTGCTGCAGCGTTGTTATCGTATTTCTTCACCCCTTGTGCATATCCTGCTTTTACTCAGTCTGATTCACTGCTGCCAGCATCTGTTTGGTGCAGCAGGAAAAATGAAAGGGCGCATGTCGCCACCTAACATCACGGAGTCGAACGCACTTCTTTTAATAATTACATTTTCTGAATGAAATGTAAACTGGGATAAAGGCTCCCATTCTGATTAAACTATTAGTCCGATTTCTGCCAAACGTTCGATTTAGATGTGCATGTAAACGTACTTAGTAGGTTTACATGCAGTAAGAGAAAACCGAATTATTGCCTTAGATAGACTGAATTCAGACTTTTGAAATGCGTGTATGCGTGACGAACCGAACTGCCCTACTCCTAATCGAGCTAAGACAACCAGATAATGGGGTTAGAAAACCAAATTCTTCTGCATGTAAACAACATCCCAGGTTAGTCAAGCTATGGCTGGCCTAGGCACATGCCCTGCCAGAATTGAAAAGACCACGGTAGCGGGAATAGCAACACGGGTACGACAACAAAACAGCAGCAACAAAACGTATAACACAATCAAACAGTACAGTACTTACAAAATGTACCGTGCTGCAGCATTGTCGTCGTCCATTTTTTCGCTCAGTGTACATATCCTGCTTTTCCTCCATTTGCTTCACTGCTGCCGGCATTTGCCGGCAATTTGTGTGATGCTATAGGCCAACTAGAACAATGCCACGACAAAAGGGCGGATGTCGCCACCAACCGTCACGAATTCAGACGCATTTCATTCAATAATTCAATTTTCCAAATAAAAGCTTCCATTCTGGTTAAGGTGTTAGCCCAAATTAGATGTGCATGTGCACCCACTGAATGTGAATGCATTGTAAATAAATAAATAGTTGACACTTATTGCATTTAAGGTAGTTTTTCACAATATGCATGTTGTGTGTGATATTGCGATAAGGGGTTTGACATTTATTTTAGAGACTTATAACTAATAATTCCTATTTGTCTCCCACTGTTCCTGATTTTTCAATGCTAATGTGACCCAGTGTTGTCAGTAAGCCCAAGAAGAAGTCTTTACTCTGAAATAAGAAATGTCATGACATTTCAATATTACCCCTAAAAGAATGAAGAAACTAACATTGGATTTTCATCTTAACGTTGATTTATACATTTATAAACAACACAAAGCCGCTTTATTTACAGTGGTGGTGCTGATAAAAAGCATTCACAAAATAAAAAAAGTATTTAAATGCTGTTTGATACTGTAAAATTATGTAAAGCCTTTAGTTTTCCAGCTGTAATCCAATATGCAATAATATCCTGCTGAAATACATTACAACAGATTGACTGTAAAATAACTCAGCTCCCAGTAATCTCCTGTTATTTCCCAGTGAATTGATTTAGTATTAAAAACCATAAAACAGAGGCAAAGAACAAAGTGGTTATTGTTCCCAGGAAGCATCTCGTATCTAATGTTTAATTTACAGTCTAAGCTGGTCTACTTTGTCAGCCAACTTCAGTCAAACTGATAAATCAGTTTGACTGAAGAGAGTTGAGGCAGAGCTGCGGGCCAACACACTGCAAAAGTCAGCATAAAATTTAACGGAGAACAACAACAGAAGGGGGGAAAATATCACGCAAACGACACCAACTGGTTCGTCGTGTTTTAAAATGATTGCACCTCAACGAGTTGTGTTGGGTTAAGGCTGTGAGAGAGATAGAGAGCTGCTCAAGATGTGAACAACCGATCACACCGGGTTAACAGAACGTGCAATGTTCCCGGTCACGCTAATTACAAATTTAATGCCGTTGGCTCGGTTCAAAACAGAGCAGAGACGACCGTACAGGATCCATTTCCCCCCCTCTACACTCAGACTCTGCGGGATGCTCTCAAAATGCTTTCCAGTTCCTCTTTGCTCCTTAATGGGGCCGCATCGGCCCAGTTCATTGCTATAAACTGACTTTTTCAGGCTGTCACAAGGAAAGGTGGGAGCTGCAGTTACTGGATCTCCCCTACTTTAAAGGCATGTGGCTTCAGAGTGGAAGGCTGGGAATTATCCACTCTCTCAGTCCCCAATCAGCTCGTGACTAAATGTCCTAGTTGTAAACTCTGAGACAATGAGCAAAGAATGGTATACCCCTATGGCTTCTTCTCCTTAAAGCAGCCAAGCAGAAAATACAAGACGACTGCATGGAAAAAGGGAAAAAAAACAGTGAAATGATGCAGTGAAAGGCTGCCTTCTCCTTGCACGGCAGCTTGGAAAAGTAAAGCGATGGATGCGGCTACTCTAAAAAGAAAGAAAATGCTTTTGGTGGATATGACTGAGTTGTAACTATAGTAACTGAAGAGGGAATCTGTACAAGTTATTGGCAAGACAAGATGATCTCACATGAACACAGCACTAACTGTGACGAGAATATTTATATTTTCATCTGAGATCTGCATCTAGAATCATATTAAGTCTAATATAAGATGTTATACAAACTATCTGATTGAGGGAAAGAAAAATACGAAGCGAGAGCAGTTAGTCAATCCATTTCCCAATCTTAAGAGCAGAACAAGAACTTAACAGTTTAATCTCTTGACAAGGATCAGCTAAATAAGGAAGAGACCCGAACAGATTAATGGCGAATCAGAAAAAGGCTCAGGGCTACATTCGAGCCCTTTCATTGATTTTCTTTGCTGATGCTGCGATTCGAATTGAAACACTGGAGAATTTCTAAGGATTTAGGGTATAGAATTGCAGCTGTGACTTGCTGATAGACGTGTTGTTCCTTCCTGATCTGACATGATGGCTGTCTGAGGTGATGGAAAAGGGAGCAGGAGACGACATCGGACAAACCAAACGGCAAAAAAAAAACGGCGGATTTGAAATTGAACTGTATGTTGTGACAAAAAGGTTTGGTAACCTTAGAAGGGTGTCCGGGAGTCCGGGAGAAACTTTGCTGCTGATACTCGATGAAACTTCCCCGACAACCTAAAATAGCTACGTCCAGTGTCAGATGATCCGATTCATGCCACTTCTCCATCAGATAGACGAACAGCCAGCCGAACAAGCCTCAAAATAAGCTTTTGTCTAATTCACAGTTGATCTCAAACGTGTGTTGTTAAAATACCAGGTTTTTGTAATGGAAAACATAAGCCCATGTTGAGTCATTTAAAAACTTTTTTAACATTTAATGGGACCTATAACCTTTCAACATATTGTCGAGTTTACTTGGACTCATAATGATGCTGAAAAGTTCAATCCCTCTTTTTCTTCAGATTTTTATAAGACGCCTGAAGGTATGGGGTATAAACTGACTGGTGTATGGATTTTTTTTTTATCCACCTTTCCCGAAACTCAAGAGAAAAAAAACCCAAAGCATGATGCTGTCACCACCATATTTCAATATAGTGTTTATTTGGGGATGCTGTCAAAGTTGAAATGTTTTAGCATACATGCAAACTGGTGTGGGATGGTAAAAGAATAATTTGGAAAAAAGTAAGCACAGAGCATGATACTGCCACCACCATATTTTGCTGTCGTTATGATGTCAGGCATAAACGTTTTTGAAATGTAAAACATTTTTTTATTAGCAGATATGTTTTCTTTTTTTATTGTATAAAATAAAAGAAATTACCTTACTTTAGCGTTCATTCAGTCCCTCACATGCAAGGAATGTTCCATTTTGTCATAACCTTTCCATTATTTAGGCTCAGTGCGTCTCGCCATGTTTTATTCATCTATTTTGTGATACGCAGTCTTCATGCAGAGACCACAGGGGTTAGCGATGATGAGAATCGTGAAGTTGAAAAGAAAAGAAAAAGGGCCCCTTTTTGATCAACTAATTCAGTGTATGGAATAAAACTTAAAAGAGAAGCAACACAGCTCCTGTAATTAATGAACAGCCACTCTATTTCTACAATCACCACAGACAGAATAAAGGAAATCTCAGCTTTGCAGAGACACTTCATGCAGTGTTCTAAGAGGGATTTGCCAAAGAGCTGACAGTAGAACCACAATGAGCTAAATGCTGTGCGAGATGAAGTTTGAGTGGCCAAGTGCCTCCATTAGCTCCAACGGCAAAAGTGGAGCTTAATCTTCTGTCAGCTTCCCTCAAGCTAGTCTCCCAGGACTCACAGCACACTCACCCATCCATCACCTCAGCAGGGATACTCCAAAGAGAGTCTCCCCAAGGGACCGAGGATCAAAGCAATTTGCATTCAAACTAAAAGCCATC
Source organism: Valencia hispanica (assembly GCA_963556495.2). Taxonomy (NCBI): domain Eukaryota; kingdom Metazoa; phylum Chordata; class Actinopteri; order Cyprinodontiformes; family Valenciidae; genus Valencia; species Valencia hispanica. The sequence goes on from OY747700.1 coordinate 12,196,174, forward strand.
AAGGCCCGACAATCCACATAGAGATGCTCTTTTTTATGATATCATCCAAGAAGAAAACAGAATGCCACAGAGAACCAATTAGAATTCATTTTTTTCCTTCGACAGCGAAGATAAAACATAAACAAAATGAAAACGCTAATTATAATGTCGCATAGGCCAACAGTGCTGCCTCCATGACATGCAGGCAGGTGACAAATTAAAGCGGAACCCTGAGCACATGATTGGAGAAACAAGTGCAGGTGGATCCACGCAGGTGCGATGCCACTACAATTACACAATTAACTTCCACCCGCGCTCCGAAAAAAATCCGAAACGGGCCGGGTTTGTGCCAAATTAGAGAGTGCAGGGGGGGTTGATGTTGGGGCCGCACATGGTGAGAATGCAAGTCTAAAGGACAACTTGAATGGCTTCACTTTCTCCTTTTTTTTTTTAGATCTGATGAAAACATCACTGTAAATAAGGTAACAAATCTTAAAATCACATTACAACCACAAACTTCTGTGTCTTCAATTGGGATTTAATGTGATAGAAAAATAAAGGGGCACAATAAATAACAGTGGGCACTGGAGGAACTGCAGAGATCCACAGGTCAGGTGGGAGAATCTTAACCATCCTCACTCTGAAACATGGTGCTAGCAGTAACATGCTTGGGTGAATGTTTTTCTTCAGCAGGGACAGAGAAGCAGGTCTGAGTGTGACTGTGGGCCGGTGGGTAGAGTGCCTGGTCTGTAATTGGAGGGTTATGGGTTCAATTCCAGTTTCCGCTTGACACATGCCGATGCCTGAGCTTTGCCTAGTATCGGTGTATAAATGTTTGCAAGTGCAAATAGGTGAATCTGTCCCTATTGTAAAGCCCTTTGAGTGGTCAGTATGACTAGAAAGGAGCTATATAAATTCAGGCTATTTACCATTTGATTAAGAAATAACCTCTCAATGATTACAAACTAGTTCCAGGGGTGGGAATACGATTGTGATAAACTGTATGGGAATTATATTAGAAAAACACAGAGAGATTTTTTTCTAGTTTTTCACCGGTGGGTAAACACAGCAGTGCTGGGAACAACAGTCACCCAGAACCGCTAGTTAATAAATGATAGGGAAGGATAATAAGAGCGGCAAGACTCAACATGAGGCCTTCATTCGGTGGCTCAAGCTGAGGCAGTGCCCATTTTGCTGGCATATTTCAGGTCCAAGTTCTTTTAAGTGTTCATCTTTATGCTGTGATGAAACATTTTCCAGCTCTGATGGGAATGGCCTCCTTCCAAGGTTTTAAAACGTCAAGCCAAAATGCATGAGGTCTCCTTGAAGGGTGTGATGAAAATGATATGAATCACATGTTGAGTCGTTTTATATTATTATTTTTTTTTTTTTTTACAGTCGCCATGTCTCAACCCAACTAAACACCTAAGGGAGATTTGTTCAGATGTGACGGACAGAATCCTCATCAAAGAAAATAAAAATTAGGGAATAAGTTGTGGAGGAGAAGTACACATCCTTCCACCAGAGTTTCCAAGACTTGTAAACTAGCACTACAGAGGACTGAATGTTTTCAACTTGTGGGAGCCCAGAGTCTTACAAAGAAACTCTACATTAGTTCATCCTCAAACATCTATTTCAGCCCTATTCCTAGAAGAGCTTTTAACTGTCCTCAAAACCCCTCTGCTCACAATCGATCAATCCATCTGTACCGTGTGACATTCCCAACACAAAAGTGCTTTGTGCGCTTCAAATGTGATTACAAACAAACACACAACGCTGCACCACAGCATGTGACCATTTGTCAGAAGTCAACGTTAAGTGCTGTATGTCTGGCTTTTAACGACAAGCTTCGAAATCAAGCTGCCCAATTCTTCAGCGCTTGCAAAAACGGAGCAGTAGATCAGAAAAATCCGACAGGGAAACATCAGATGTCAACTTACAGCTTTTATGGGACATCGCATGGGAATTGAAACGAGCGAACAGTTTAGGGGTTAGTGAAATGCAAATAAATGCAGATGTGTGGTGAGGCTTCCAGCTAGACATTCTGGAGGAACTCATTTGACAGAGAAGAGAGCAGGAAACGTGTTAAGGGAACTACAGCAGTCTGCAGAAAAGCAAATTCAGCATGGAACCTGAGAAGAAGTGACAATGTCACAGATAAGTCTGTTTTAACACTAAATGACAATACATTTATACTTCCATCATAGTTAGATTGCACTGTAAAAAAGCCTAACTGATTATAGAAACTATTAATAAACATCTCTAGCTTTTGCAAAATATGCCGCATTACTATCACAAACAATCTGTTTCATTGGGATTTCCCGTGATAGAACAACACAAATCCGTGTATAATTTGGAAGTAGAAGTAAAAAATATATTGTTTCCAAAATGTCCAACCCACTTTTGAGTCATTTAATATCGCTATTCATCTCATTATATATAAAACTGTGATGTTTGATAGAGAGCATCAGGTGAACAAGCAGCAACTTGAAGACCAGGGAACATTATAGACAGATTATGGATGAACTTTTAGTTTTAGAGTTAGGTTATAAAACAAGAAGCTTGTTATCCAGTATCCCCACACTATGTTGCTGCCTCCACCAGGTTTACCATGAAGATGGTATTACCATCATACCATGTGGATAATGCTGCAACCGTCTCATTGTGAAACTTGGTGGTGGCAACATCATGTTGGTGGCAGCATCAAGTATCCCCACTCCACTGAATGCTGCCACCACTATGTTTCATCATGGAGATGTTTTTTTTGGTGTTTTTTTTAAGGGATGCTGGTGAAAGGTGGATAACGCTAAACACCGTGCCAACCTGTTAGCCGCCGCAAAAGAGTTGAGGTTCACCTTCCAGCAAGGTCATGACCCTAATCATACAGCCAGAGCGACAGTGGATTGGTTTAGATGAAAGCTTTTCCTGTGTAAGAATGGCTCAGTCAAAGTCCAGACCTAAATCCAATCAAAGCTCTATTTATCTAGCTATCCATCAGATCTGACAAAGGTCAACCTTTTTTGCAAAGACTGGGGGAAAAAATCAGTTTCCAGATGTCCAAAGCTGGTGAAGACATACCCCACAAGTCTTGCAGCTTCAACTGGAGGGGATGTCGCCTCTACAAGGTACTGAATCGGGTCAGAGGAACGGAAGTTGTAAATATACAAACACATACTTTTCCCATTTGTATATGTAAAATCATTTGAAAACAGTACATTATGTGCATTCCACTTCACAGTTATGCACTAGTTTCAGTTGGCCTGTCCCCAATATAATACATTAAAGGTTGTGGTTGACAAAATGTGAAAAAGCTGAAGCGGTATGAATACCTTAGCAATTCGTTTTGATTTCCCCGATGTGAAGCCTTTCTAATATGAATAATATAAGCCGGAGAATATCCTTACACCACTGCTCAGACTTATATCTATACAGGCTGGTACAGCAACAGGCCCCGCCGATGGAGCCCGGTCATAAAAAACAGACACCTGGTTGTTAACTCAATTCACATCCAATTAAATATCAGCCTGGAATCCTGGAGAGACCGAGCACTGATATAAGAATGCAGACTGGAGCTGCTGCTGTTATTCAGAGATCTATTATATTCCCTTCTCCATCCATTTGACAATCTATTTGGCAGGCAGCTCTGAACATTTCTCTGTTTATGAATTTGGAACTGTTTTGTTGTCCACAAATGGCTATTACCATGACAAGCACAAATGCCCCCCAGCCCTTGGATGACTCCAACAGGGTTCTCTGAGCTGCTACACCTTCGTTTGTCTGGAGCTTCTCTCACTTGTTTGCGCTTTGGTAAAAAGGCGAAGACCCTGGGACATGCTGTATATCAATTAGGCCATCAAAGACAGGGGGGCATTTATGGCATTGCCCTTTAACCTCAAGGTGAAAGATCAAATTCTTGTTTTTGCATCTCAAAAGAAACAGGTCCAAACAACTCCTGTAGCAAAAGAAATTAAATGCTCTTCTATTCACATAGATGTCTGCAGACATAAATTATTTATCTGCATTGGTATCAAATAAAAAGAAGAATATGACTATGAAGTGTATCCATACAGTGTCTTAATTTTGCTGCATTAACAGCTCCTGTTTTACTTGAATAGGAAATTTCCAGGGTGCTTGAAGGGCACTTTTTAAGACATTTCCTGCACACTTGATTGAACAGCTTCAAGCGATTTCCACCACGAATCCCAAGAGACCCAGCTAATCCTGATCTTCTCCACAAGCAAAAGGATCATCGCAATATAAATCAGACAGGGCTTTTGATCAAAGTATTCAATCAGACTTAAACACATGACCCCACAAGAAGCCTCGCCGCCAACAAGGTCAATATCTTGCTTGTTCTCAAGCTATAAAAAAGGGAGTCAAACGACTGCCAAATATTCTGCAAGAAAAGATTTATTAGACATAAAGCGGGATAAGGGAAAGCTCACATCGAGTAAACGCGTCCAAGCAGCAGCCAGTCGGGGGAAAATCCAGCCATCGAAGCCGATCAAAACAAAATCTGATATTTCTTGACCACACTTGACCCCCCTCTTCCATTCCTTACTCGAAATCGAGGCTCCAGACATGTAAACAAACTCGTAAAAGTTTCAGCTAAGCCTTAAATGCCCCCTTAAGCATAATGGACCACAAACACGTACGCACATGTCTCCTCGTGGGCCTGTTTTGTTTTCCAATTAGGGCCTGTCAATACAACCTGAATAATGTCGCTCCTTCCAATGAGTCTGATAGGCCTATTAGGCATGTGTGAGAATAATCAGAGTCACTTTGTGCGGCATTGATCTCAGGATGATCAATGTCAAAATATAATTTCAGTCATACACTAATCAGCTATCACCCGTTTAAACATATATAAATGATCTAAAAAAAGGAAATTTAGAGAGTCAGAAATATTAGTCATTAAAATCTTTTAAATTTGAATCTGCTATGTTATGCAAATGCAATATTCAATAATGGCTACATTCTAACATTAGCAACTTTATTTCAGCAATAAATCCTACGTAAACATTTCCATTACAAATTGCAGGAAGATGTTGGTCATTCTAATTTACTTAGTGCTGTGTCCAGCAGTGAATGCTTTGTATTATATATGAATATATCAAGTCAGAAAAAAATTAATATTGATGGAGCAAGCATTTAAGTTTGTATCCAGCTGTAGTTTAGCTAGTTTAGTGACAGAGCTAACGCTGAACCTAAATTTGCTAGCAAGTTTCTTAATATGCATTTCTAATACATTTATAGGGGCTGTATTATGAACAAATATATAAACTAAGGAAAAGTTAACTGGCAGCAGATTTGTGGCTGAGAAAAATTTCTTTGTTGGACAAGAATTTAAGTTTGTATCCAACTAGTTTAGCGACATAGCTAACGCTACAGTCAAACTTGCTAAAAGCTCAGTTTTTTTTTATTAAAAGGCAGTCATTGCTAATGAACAGCCCATCTTAAGTGATGTTAGGGAAAAGTTTACTGTGCCACCTTGTTCAAATAGATTTTAAAAGTGTATTTATGTTTGTTTAATCATTTCTATCATAGAAATGTGTGCAAAGTGTTCCAACAATTTTATTGATTAAACAGTTTATTAGTGCAGCTTTATCTAGAACTGGCATCAATGAGGTTAGAAGATAAATGTCACCTAAACATGAGTCATACATGTCCTGAAAACAGAGCAGTCAACCACGGTGGGTTTTGTATCAAAAGTTCCCTTGAATTTGGTATCAAAACTACAACTTCACTTTTCTTGTTCCCCAAGAAATAAATCCACTTGGTAGGTAAGACCTCAAAGGAAAACAGAAATCAATATTTGCCAGGAAAGTTGGAGTAGTTCATCTGTGTCTGTAATATCATTTTACGATTTTTATAAAGGATTCTCAACATTTATTTATTGCATCCCTTTTTTGTGTGCCACATTTAAATATCCATCACTCATTCCTGGCTCTGCCTACCACCTCCCTCTTTATATCACAGCAGCATCATAAAACGCCAGGAATTCATTCTTCCTTTTTTGGCCTTTGTTGGACCACCTCAGGATTATTACTGCCCCCCATTTGACCCCGCTTTAAAAACTTTCTGAATGCGCCCGTCTTGAAAAATCCAAAATATCACGAAATAAACATAAAAAAAACGGTTCGCGTCATTTGATCCAATTGTGATTGTTTGTGTTTAACTGCAGAATAGGAGGCAAGAATAACACGTTTCAATTATCATTCCTCTGCACTGTGTGTCTCCCAGTGGCCATTAAAATGAATTATTGGAAAACTTAAGGATGGCTTGGCCTGCATGACTCGCACATATCGCCATCTGCCTGTTGTCCGGGTAAGTTCATTATTTGGCAGCCCAATAAGTATTCTGCAGCCGTTTTTATTTTAAAGTGGGCTGGTTTCTGAGACAGAACCCAAAAAAAAAAAACAAATAAAAACGCTTTCCAATTTTCTTCTCAGCGGTCTGAAACACCTTGTTGCCAAAACATGCAATCAAATCGATTCGCACCTCCAAGTCATTAAGAACAATCATCCTGCACACACGCACACTGAGCAAGGGAGGTCATGGTGAAACAAGGCAGAAGATTCCCTGCTGATGTCTGTGGATTACTGCGGCTTACCTTGGACGTGCAGCGCCAACAGGAATGCCAACATCCCCGCGAACAGCTCCATGGCACCTCAACTATCCCGGAGGGTGTCTTCTGATAACCTGAGAGCGGCTTCGGACGGGACTCAATCGAGACGACAAAGAACACGCATGCAACTTCTGCAAAATCCCCACTTCGGCCGCAAAACCGGTCCACCTCTCCCTCACTGGGCTGCAGGAGACTTTCGCAAAACTACGATCTCGGCGGCGTGCCAAAGCATCAATTTCACGTCTGCGACGAATCTATCCTCCGCCCCCCCTCTCCCCCTGCTGGGTTGGCACTGGAGAGTTTGCACTGGACGGGCTCCCGGGAATGAGATCCAAGCTTGATACAGAGTTCCAGTTAAGAAAACATCAGGCGACGACAGAAAGCGCTGTTGAGTTTTTCCTCAGAGGGACTCTTCCAGTTCAACCATCCAGCCTTTGTTGCTCCATCTACCGCTGCGGCTGCTCAACTCTCTCTCTCTCTCTTCTCTCTCTCCTCTCTCTCTCTCCTCTCTCTCTCTCCCCCCCCCGCCTTCCTGTATTGTGGATCAGAGGTAAAGTGGGCGGGAGGTCCTCGATCGATGCTGCGCTGGGAAGTTTCCAACACTGGGAAGGTAACTCCGAGTATGTAGCCGTTTGTTGTTGTTGTTGTCTTTTGTTTTTTTTTTATAACTTCCTTTCAGAACTGACACTGCACCTAACGGATCACTCTTTCCAGTTTCAGTTCTGCAAGTTACAAATTCCTCCGGTCTGCAGCGTCAGACTGCTGAGGGAGAAAACATGCACAGTCCGGACGATGAAGTTGCAGTGACTCTAGAGATCTCTACGCGCCCTCTTCCTCACTTCTCTTGGGATTTTGTTTCGGATATGAGACGCAGCGTTGCTGATCCAGCTTTTGCGAAGCGCCCCGCAGATCTGCCACCACAATGCGTGTTGCGACTATCGCTGACCCTTTGTTAGGGATCGGGTGACGTTAGTGCTGCTGGGGAGGAGTCTGGACCGTCCTGCGAAATATTAAAGCTGATCAGGGGAGTGCTAACTTCCAGGTGCAAATTTTGTTTAATAAAACAAATAATACATAGCAAATCTACAGAGGGGGAAATCAGACTGATTGGGAAATAATAATAAGAAGAAGAAGAAGGAGGAGACTTGGCAAGGGGGGAAATATTTTAGGCATCCTGAGGTGAGCCTAACAGCCATTGTAGTTTTTTGGTTTGGGTGCAATGGCTCACTGCTCAGGGCAGCATGGTGAAGGGGCGTCACAAGCCCCCAAAAGGAATTTTGTTTTGCTAATTCCCATACCCAGTTACTGGGGACTGGGGATCGAGCTCTAGCTTTGGTCATTTCATACCTGGCTATTTCAGGTTTGACAATGTGCCATCAGTCACTAAACAATTCATACTGATCAAACATGCATTCATACTTCTCTTCAATTTCAAGTTTCATACCCACTTATACCCATACTATTACTTCTACTACTGCTGTACTACTAATTTCCTTAGAGTTATTATATGTAGTTAAATGGCTCTCACAATACTCTATATCAACAGGAGGTCATTTACAGTTATTTTGTTTTATTTTCCGACACATTTCATAGAATCGACTAGCCTACTCAGAGAGAACCAAAATAAATGGAAATAGGAGGTAATTCAAAGTTTCCAGACAATATATACAAGTTATCAGTAAGATCTGAGCGTTTTAATTCTATTTATTGACATAACTGATCAAAACAAAATCTTATGCAATGTGTGAAAAAGGGTATTTTTCGAGGTAAAATAATGGAATTAGGAATGGAAATGGCAAAAAGGTGATTATTTGAAAAAGATATTCATGTAAAGAGGGAAAAAATAAAATCTCAAATTGCAGATGTGCTAAGGTGGAATTATAACCAGTGGCATTTTTTGATATGGGCGATATAAATCAGAAAAATAGTCAGAGATAAAACAATCAAAGCTAAAAACGATGTGAAGGGGAGAAAGATGTGAAATGAGAGATACTTTATATAACATTTTTTACTTCATTAACTTTAAAAAAAAATTTGTTTAAATGCTTTTGTAACACTACGTTGATTAAGAGAAGCATTAAAACCACACTCTACAAACTGGTTATGGATTGTTTAAATCTTTTAAGTACAGTTTGAGGTGGGGTGGGGACTTAATGAACCAGAATAGGAGGCTCGCTCAGGGCACCGTTTATGCAATATTTACTCTAAAATCCACTGAATCATATGCAGAATCAAAACTCTTGGCTTGTGATTTGAAGTTTCAATTGAAAGAAAAAGAAAACAGATAACAATCTGCTGTTCCGAAGGTTTCGGTTAAAAACGCCTGCTTCTGTATTTTCTAATTTTATCACTTTCACACAGTCCTAAAAGGAAACAGTACACAACTCTGACTGAAGGCCACCCTTCTCACTATATTTTATTTTATTTGTATTGCCCATTTGAAATCTAACACAAAGCTTGTTTACAAATATTTAAAAAAAGCCTCTACACAACCTCAGATTTTGCAAACTTCCCTCTCTGAGGAAATAGAACATCCACATGACAGCTTCATGAATCATTACACTATTTACTGCAAATCAATTAAGTAATTGACAAAGTGTACATTTTTGTGTGAGCAGCGAAGCACCACAGATCACCTCAATGGCGCCTGCAGCAACCACAGCCAGAGTTCATGTGAACCACAAGCTGAATAAATAAGTCGGGGGTGCATAGAGGGCTGAGTTATGATTCGACCCGTTACATATTTGAAGTGAAGCAAGAATTTTGTAAATTAAATGCAGGGGATGTGATGACTCCTCTTGTAATGATTTTCCTGCCAGAAAAATTAGTCATTATGAGCGCGTGTGCATGGGTGGAGATATATTTTACCTCTTGAGCCATCTGTACGAATAGCCTAAATATATATATCACCCACATTTCCTTATTTTCGTCATATTCCTACTCAGCTATTTCATCCTTTGTAACTAATGCATCTGGACAGGATCAAGGCTGTAAAATTGGGAGGTAAATGAGTGGTGGGATGAATGTGATAACACTTCCCTCTTGTGGACAGTGGTTCTTCTGATAATTATAGAGGACCAGGGTTAACATGCTTCATGCTTGAGGAAGTTGTTCACAGTTGCCTCGTAAAAAGCTCCATCAAAGACTTAAGCTTTCTCACATTGTTTTTACGTCACAACCACAAACCTTTCACGTGACAGACTAATGCAAAGACGTGGAGAATTGTGTAGTGCTTTGGGATTTTTACCCAGTGTGCTTTCAAAATATCTCAAGTTCAGTCAGACTCCATGGAGAGCATTGAATATTGATTTACAAGTCTCGCAAGGGATGCTCAGTTAGATCAAGGTTTGGACTTTGACTAGACCATTCTAAAATATGAATATGCTTTGATCTAAGCCTTTCAGTTTAGCTCTTACTTTATGTTTACTTTCCAAACACCGGATGTGCATGAACAACTTCTTTATGTCTATTCAAGGCTGCTCAGTGTTTATTTAGCCAAGAAAAAGAAAAGCCCAGATGTCCTGACTAAATTCATTTGATGAACTCCAAACAATTTTCAACCACATCTAGACTATAATTTTCGCCTACATGTGAGTGTCTTTTCACTTTCAACCACAGTTTTAAGATGTTTGGATGAAAGGAAGTTGCCTTTACTATACTTCCTTTCATAAATTTCAGTAATAAGCACACAACCATAAACCCCCCATTATGCATCACGTTGTCCTTTGTACATCATACAAGCTGGTTTAAAGCTCATAATGACCTCCCAATGTGGATCAGGGGTGTAATAATGGTGGATCACCCGACCCCCCCCCCATTCAATATTGCAACCTTTCAGTTTGATTGCAAGGGGTACACGAAGCACATGTGGATAATAGAATGAAAGGAGGATCTGAAAGGGGCTTGAGTCTTTCATTGTTCTTAAACCTTTTGTCGCCTGTAAGATTTTCTACAAGAGCTACCTGTATTTAGCTCCATCATCTTCCCTTCAACTTCCTTGCTCTACTGAAAAATATACCCCTAGCATCATGCTGCCACCACCATGTTATACAGTATGATTGATACAGTGCTACTTTTTTCTCCACACAGCTTTTTGTATGTACTTTTTCCACATTTGCTCTGTTCCCTACATGGCTTGTGGCAAACTGCTGGCCATGCTTCTTATTGTCATGATTCTATAAAGTTTTTCTGTCATTTTGGTTTTCGGTTTGTATTATGCTGGTGTCAATTAGTTGTTGTCCTAAGCTTCTCCAGCAATGCTCCCAACTAAGCTCTGATACATTCAATAATTAAACTCATCTGTGTGCCATTCAATCAAGCTCCCTATCATTAAAGCCTCTCTGTTCAGTCACTCCTTTGTCAGATCCTCCTGGCAACATATTGATAAGCTCATGTCTGGCTGGTTTCTCCTTGCTTTTCCATCTAAGATGTTTTTTCCCCCATCAAATATTGCTCCTTTATGATTCTCCCTTCCCTGTTTGTGTTTTATGGCTTTCTTTCAAGAATTGCTTTCTTCTCGCTATTGTTGCATTTGTGCAGGACAGAACTAAAAGTTGGTCTGATGACAGATCCTCCTATCTGAGTAGTGGATCTCTGCAGCTCCTCCATAATTCTATAAAAAATGTTCTATGTTATGTTGACATACTTGATCTTGATGTTGACATACTTGATCTTGATCATCTTGATAAAATGTTCTTCTATAAAAAATGTTGTCCTTGATCTGTTTAGTTGGACGGCCATGTGTTGGTGTGGATTTGCAGTTGTGCCATCCTCTTTCCATGATTGATTGAATAGTGCTCTGTGAGATGTTCAAAGTTTAGGATATTGTTTTGTAATCTAATCCTTCAAACTTCTCTATATCTCTGTCCGTTGACTACATTGGTCGGCTTAAAGCTGTTTAGTTTACAAATGTTTCCTACTTAGCATAAGACACACATGTGGAGTCTATTTTGTGACTAGCAAAAGCATTTGCACTCCTGATACCACTGCATTCAGTGGTATCAGGGTAGTACGGGCTGAATACAAATGCAAACAACACTTTCAGAATATTTTTACATGTAAAAATGTTAAAACCCACCATTTCTCTTGTATGTCATCATTATTTTCTGCATTGTGTTTTTCTGTCACACAATACCCTATACAATACTTTGACATTTCTGCTTGTAATGTGATAAAATGTACAGGGGGTATACATACTTTTGCAAGCAACTGTATATGTTTAGATAATCAAAATTAATAATGCCGTATTTTTTCAACAACCAAACCACATACTAACATGTTAAAAAATTGGAGAAATAACCTCATCTTACAGGAGAAGAATGACTAAGCTGGTCTAAAGAAACAGACCTAAGAAACAATGTGAAAAGCTCTATCCCATAGGTTAGTAATGTGCACACATCGGCAATCCAGTTAAATGTAATTAGACCAAACATTCACACAAGAAGCACAGAGATAACTCAAGACTTGGCATTCTCTTTTGTCAAATGCACAGTGTTGAGGAGAAAAAAACGAAAGTGCTCCTGCTTGAAATTCTACAAGCTTTTCCCAAAGAAATGGTTTAAACAAATGTAATCACGTCAACAGAATGCCGTTCACAGCCAAAATGTATTACCGTCTATTGACAAGGCACATACAGGAAATGGAAATCCATGGATGTCACACAAGATAGCAAGAGTGTGTTCCGCAGCTTGGGATAAAATATACAGTATAAATTAACATTGTCAATTTTCTTTTGCTGCGTTTTATCATTTGGAAGATAATCATTTTATGTTGCAAACTTTGAAAGGTCAGAGCTACAGCAAGGCTGTCAGACAGAGGATGGTAAATCGAAAAGACCTGGAGGATTTGAATGTGAACAGCAAGGGAAGATAAAATTATCTTCTCCAAGGTCAACTTCCTCAAGTGTGTCCCCTAGCAAAGCCCTCCATGAGGGCCTGGTGCTCGCCGGATCCAGGGAACAACCGGAGAGCGTGTAGCTGCAGGAGTCAAATATCCGCTGAGAAGGAAGGGAAAAAAAGTTTCCATGCTTGATCAAACTTCCTGTGAAAGATAATAGGTTAACAAACTTTAGGTGTGCCCCTTGCCTTTTGTGCTTTAACTCTGATGCCCCCTTCATCAAGTGTTGGGGTGATTGATTTACAGGCAAGCTGATTAAATTTTATACACTGACTCTGAACTACTGACAGTGCCAGAGCTCAAGGCTCAGACCTGTGCTGCTGTGGATATAAAGGAGCCTTCCTGCATAACAGTGTCTATCTGGAGATGGACAAGGAAAGGTAAAAGGCTTAAAGGTAACAAATTAGGATTAATCGGATTTGAGTTAAGATAAGAAAGCATTCCACCAAATGATTGATCGTTTAATTCAAAACAAGCTACAAATACGACTGAACAGTTTTTTTTCTTACAGTAAATGTATAAAAAGTACAACGGTGTACCATTTCAAATACAATTGCTTTCAAGATAGCAATATCACAGAGTCCTGTAAGGTTTTACAGTGTCCTCAAGGACAAATTTTGATTATCCTAAAATATGTAGGCAATAAATATGTTGATGATTTGTATCATTCTGTCTGTCTTAAATACATTTTGCACTTCTCTGGCTAATGGATACTGTTTTGTTGAGCTGTAGGTTATCTAGATAGAATGACAATAAAATACTTCAAACAAACTGTATGCCCCATCACACTACTTCATATCTGTCTCGCTATTTAATGGCATAGGAAGACCAGTTGCCTTAGGTAAATAATGCTCTAGCATAGCTATCCTGCAGCTTTAGCATTTACGCAACTGCTTTTTAAATATTACTGCAATTACCCAATACCACCATCTTTCAATCTCTTTTAGCAATTTGCAAGCGGTCTTTGCAAGCGGAGTCCTGATGAACATTCACTCACCTCAGAATGCCGGGAGCTTGAAACGGACCGTGAAATAATGGCAGTGCTAGTCAGTCATATTCAGAGAATTAGTTGATTTGCCAGTAAACATATCCAGTCCTGATCCTGGTGATGGTGACCAAAATGGTGGTTCTGTTGCAAAATCTATATTTTGATGCTGTGGTTGATTTCTGATCTAAAGACAGAAATTCTAATGGCTGAAATATGATCAGCCATTACAACGATCAGTTATCAAGGAGACTGGACAAAGGCTATTGACAGAGAACTGATGAAAAATGGCTCTTTCTAAGGTGAGTCTTCCTGCTGATAATAGAAAATATTACTTTGCTGAAATTCTCTGGACATGAAAAATACAGCATGTTTCAATATATGTAAGTATTTTAATACACAGCTGAAACCAAATAGTTACATTCACTGTAGAATACACAAAGTTTGTCACAATATCTGACATTAAAACAAAGCTGTTTCTGTTTGTCACTTGAAATGACCAAATTTATTTAGCCAAATTTGTGAAAAATGAGAGGTTACTTTTCATTAATTTCTTCAAATTCGGACATTTACATACAATAAGATTAGCATACAAGTACTCATTTGGGAAGTACTTATGAGTAGGCCTACAAGTACTCGTCATTTGGGAAATTCCAGATTATAACATCATGGCTTTGTCAGATACTGAAAGGTTGGTTCCCTACATTTCAAGTTAAATAGCAACATATCGATATGGATTTATCTTAACGCAACACCTTATATTGCTTCCCCTACTGGAAGAGCAAAAGAAATCAGGCAAAACAACCTACACAAGTCTGGATCACTCTTTGCTACAATTTCCGGATGCCTGAGGGTGCGA